>CM036619.1:58621134-59221134 GCA_020746105.1 Trogon surrucura | reverse complement strand
AACTTGCCAGCAGATGACGTTTTTATTTGTATCACAGAAATTTCAATCTCACTCCTTAACAAAAAAAGAGGAGGAAGAGGAGAGAGGGAGAAATATCAATATGGGTCTAACCTTGTTTTTCCTTGAAATTCAATTCTGTTAAACACAAATCCTCGATTACCTTTGCAGCTTTTACCATGTTACCAATCATGTTTGTTCAACACAGATCTCTTTTTTTTTTGCTTTTTTTTATAAAACAAATCATTCAGATACCCTCTCCAAACCATTAAATCAGTCTAACCATGTATTAAAACATCTTGCAAATTCCTCAAAATGCTGTTTTCCTGACATATTTCTTCAGTACTACAAAATCCAAATGTGACAAGGAGTAAAGCTCTTTGATGAAAAGAGCTGGTCCTACAGACAGATCTCCCTGGGCAGATGGTTATTTTTAATAGTCTGACCTAATTTCCTAGTAGTGATCCAGGGCAGGGATAGCATAAAGCCCTGTGGAGGAACCGGTCTATTGTATTGAAGTAACAGGATAGAACATGAGATATCCATAACAGCAGCATTTGTTGGTCTGAGTTCAGTCTTAACAAAGCCCACAAACATCTACTGTCACAACAGTTCTGAGGATGGGAGGAGTTATTACTACTGACCTATCACATAAGGCCAAACTGACCATCTTTAGGAGCTGAGGAAAGCCTTCAGAAAGTATTTTTTTGTATGACTGAATTATTCCTGATTTCCTTTGCAGAAATTTCTTGCTTGTATTTTCCCTTCTCTCATAAAAGTTACTTAACTGGAAGGTAATCAAATTGCATTATTGTTTTCTTTCCTTCCCATCTTTTTCCCATTCTTATTCCCTTGGTTCCTCTCTCATTTTGTGTTTGATCTTTCCAGAACTACTAAGATCAGAGGCTGGTAATCAATCTTAGTGAAAGGAAGAAACAGAGGCTACATATTTCAAAGACATGAAATCTACTTTTGTTCCTACTTCATTCAGTGAAGTTCACTTTAGTTTGAACCAGAATTCAGAGGAGAATCGAGACCACAACAGATGCTCAGAGGTTGCTATTTCAGCACAGAATAGAAGCCATGCCTGAAAAATATAACTGGACAAGAAATTTTATATAGTACTATAGTACTAGCTACATTTAGACCAATTTCTATTCTTACATTCAACAACTCTGCACAATAGCAGATGAGAAATGCCTTTGAAACTCAAAGAAGGGCAAAAGCATGCTATACAGTCAGTTGTGTGTTAGCTGAAGGAGTTTATAGACCCTGTGCTCAAAGACAAGTTGCATTTGCCTCTTGAATGGAAAGGAAAATACCATTCTACCACACTATGGTGCTCTGTCAGAGCACGCGTTATTTCCCCCAAATGGACCTCCTTGTACAACCATTCCTAGTAAAGGAAAACAAAATGTATTCACCTCAGACATAGTATTCAGCATCTTACTAGTTTTGAAAACTTAAGTCTGGTTGTTTTCAACCTTATTTAACAACATTTTTTTATCTGTTCAGAGAAAATATTCTAATCTCATGAACTCAGTTCATCTATCAGACTCAGTAATATTCGCCCTCAGTGCATCAATCACCCAAATTGAAATGCTGGGCAAGGCTCATGCATATTCTCTCGTATCTTAATATTCTATCACTTTATGATGATATAAAAGTAAGCTACAGGAAAATACAGTCAATGAGTTTGCCTCTCTTTACCCCAGATTAAGATGTTGATACATGTTCATGCATATAACAATAACAGAAAATGCTTTGTCTCTTCCCACATGCCAATTGTGCATCTTCTTTAGGACATGCAGCTCTCCCTATTGTACCATATTCAAGACCTTGCACATTTCTGTGAGAACAGACATCAATTGGAATTGTTTGCACATAAAAGCGTTTCTTAGACATTTTCTTCTGAGAAGTTAAAGGGCTTTACATTAACAGGCATATTATGATTGAAGATAGTAGTTATGATGTTTACAGACAGAAAACTATTGGCTCATTTTCAGTGTAAGAATGGTGTCTGAATATACATCCCAAGTGTCTAGAAATCTTCAAGTAGAAAACATAGGAGATTGATTCACGTAAAAAATACTTTAGGTTGGGGACTGGAAGACGGAAGTCTCCCTGATCGACATGGCAGCTACCTTTGAGCAAATACTTTTGTATTTATGTGTGTCTATTTCTGCTCTCATCTCTATTTGTTTCTTGTATCCAGATTTTACAGCTTTAGTGCCAAGAACTGTTATTCAATATATTTTTAAGTAGTATGTCTTAAAAACTCAAGTGTCAGTGTCAAATGACTAACTTAATACATATAATAAAGCATCAATCTCATATTTCTTTGCAATATATTTGTAATTTACTGTCTTTTGAATACTAAAGCAACTCTTAAGAATCTCCCAGGCAATCAGTTCTATAATACTAGTAGCAGAAGTCAGGTTAACAAATCTACAGCCTCATTTTTTCGCAGAATGGAAGAAATGGTCACTATAACTTTGTCTGCATGCAGAAAAGCATATGCTCATGACAGCTGTTTCAGTGTCTCTTGGACAACCCTTCATCCAGCCAGCTCTGCCTTTCCCTAGCTGTACTCCCAGGCAAGAGACCTTTATAAAATTGCACAAGGATCAATTATATGTGTGGTTTAATGTAAATATTTAATCTTTCTTTGGAGTAAATGAGGTTTTTGAAGTATTTAAGCACCATATGCCCAAATATACTTATGTGCTTTCAGTTAAGCATATGCTCAAGGACTCTGAGAAAGTAACACCAGTCACGCTACAAAGGCAAAAGCAAAATTAGGTAATAATTCTCAAAAAAAAAAAAAAAAAAAGAAAAAGTGTTCTACCAGGACATGTCTTACTAAACAACACAGTATGTATTATTTTCCTCTGTCTAGTCTTTTTACCGTCAAAAATTAATTTGAATTAATACAGTTGAAGTATGGATTTCACAGAAGCTTGGATTTTTCTGTTATCATGTTGAATAAATGAAAGCAGCTTGCATGGTGTATTTTCTGTTAATAATAAAACCCATTCATTAACCATGGGAGGTCTTTCCTATATCTAAGTATAATTTGTTTCTACCAGCTTGAGACTTTTTCTTCTCTTTTGTGATTTTTCTTTATACATATTATTGTTATTTGATTTATATAGCATTGCTTCCTACGTGCTCATGGTGATTCAAGAGTCAAACTAAAACGCAAGAAATATCAATTATTCGTAAAAGAGAAAACTCTTTAGTGTAGGCTCTAGAAAAGGTAATGAAAAGCAGCAGGATCCCCTTGGGTGTAGAATTTCAGGCAAAGGTCACAAATCATTTTAGCTGAAGAACTTTTTGATCATCAGTTCTTGCTGAGGACAATGTAAACTGCAGGTGTTAGCACAGTACAAAACTACATCATGCATATGCCAATAATCAGAAATGAGAGAAAGTGAAAAACTCTGTCAAAGTGTAGATGATGTAAGAAAAACAACAGTGGAGATCATACACAACCCATGTCCTGAAAATCGAAGGTGCTGAGAAGGGTGAACGGTTTGATTTGAACGCAAGTCTCACTTTCACTAATATCTTCTGGGAAGTAATGGGGCATGGGGGAAAGAATCTAGTCACTGACTAGTCCAAAAGTTAAAAACACATTGATCTGAGGCCAAACCAAAAGGACAATTTTGAACTTTCACACTGAAATATCTCCCTCCCCCTTAAGTTCTATGTTGTCTTTTCGCATTATGAAATGAAACATTTAAACTGGTGCATTTCCAAATGAAACGCTTTGAAATGAAAAGAAGGGCTCTTTTAGACTTCTTAATTATGAAAGGCTGAGATTATTGTAAATACAGCATTAATTTGCCAATAGGTTCTCTTAATCTAACATGTGTTTTCCAAACATTTCATTCTGGCGTCTTCAGCTCAAAAGTCACCTAGAATTAAGTAAATATCACTAGCAAACCCACAAATTTCAAGCAGATCAGACCTCATTTTTGCCATGATGCATATAAGCTATATCACCTGACTTCATAAACCACATCCTCACAACTTTTGACAACGCACCAATTTGATAACCAATTTACGCATTTGTTTTGTGCATACTCATATCTTTTAGCCTTATTCCTGCCTGTAGTGTATGCTTGTTTGTCCTGTTCTGTTTTATATTTAAGTTGCAAATGTTTCCTATCCGCAAATATTATTTATAGTGGGATCTGGGTCAAATATAGCGGCTTTTATGCCACCAGTGCAAAGATAAAAAATAATCATTAATTACAACTTTAATAAAGACATTCATTTGATATGCAGAGCTTGGCAATGATGGTACAAAGTGAAGTATTTTTTTATTCTCTATTTTGTTCTCTACTAAGTCTACATCCTTTACCTACATAAGCAGTACTCCTGGAGGAGTACTTTAAATGCCTTGCTTTCCAAGACAAGGTTATGAAATTTTGTATTCCTATAATATATGCTCCTCTTCTTGTTTAAAAAAGAAGGGCTGAACCAGGAAACTGTGATAAATGTTCCATGCTAATCAAGACAACAAAACAAAAATCTCTTATTAAGAGAGGCAACGAGTAATGACCGTTTTTCTTTACAGCAGGATAACACAGTATAAACCACATATTTGATATGTAAAACAAGGTCTCTTAAAGACATGGTTTTCATGGCCTGAAGCATTCTCTGTTCATGTCATCAAAATATTTTAAATATTCATGAAATCCTAACCTAAAGTATTTTTCATTCACTTGGAATTTCTTTACACAATTTTTTTTTTTTTTTTGGCTAGGGCTCTGATGAATCATGTCTGTTCAATCAGATACAAACTAGTGGCTTCTTATTATGCAGCAGACGCTGACTATGAATACCTGGGAAATGTGTTCAACCAGCTTCTCAGAAAGAGAGGGTGCTCTGGTAATTTATTAAGAGTGTTTCCTGGATATAGTAATTTTCCTGATTGTCTGAATTTTTTATCTTTTCTGTTTGTCAGGTAGAGAAGATGAGGTTCCACTTTCTGTGATTTTAAAGAGAGCCATCAGTTTAAATAACAATATCCTGCTTAGGTGGGTAGTGCAAGTGAACAGCAGAGCAAGTAAATCACAAAAATATCTTCCTTCTACCTATTTGTCTTGGTTTCACTACATTGTTGAAGAAGCAGACAGACTGCCTTTGCTGATTTGAAGTTTTGAAGTTTTTTTTTTCTCATTTTCTCAGTGAATGCTTGAAATGTACATAGCTTTAGGAAGCTTTAGTTTAAATGGCCATCTATTTTAAATACCTTAGAGATAACGTTACTGGCTGGGTGTGAAGGTGGCTGGAATTTACATTGTCAACAGTAACATGCCCGTGATGGTACAGCTACACAAATTATGAACATAGACTGTTCTCTAATGAAGACTACATAGGGCTTTATAGCAAGTGGTGCAGAGCTGAGTCACTGCCAAATACTTCCACTGATGAGTATTTTCAGTGTGTAGCCTTAACTACAATCTTATTGACTGTATCTGTCTGGACTTATACTGTACCCTAACTGCAATGCTTTTGCATGCAGCTGTTGTGTTCAGCCATTTTCCAGCTGTGGCAGGTGTTCAGGAGGTGAGCTTATTAAAAGATCCCCGTCTTGAATACCAGTCACACACAATGTGGCCAATAAAAAAATGAATTAAAAAGGAAAATGAAAAAATTATATGTTATATTCTTAGTTTGTTGAAAATAAGTATGCTGGGAAGGACTTGGCATTTATGCAGTAAGGTTTCAGTAATTGTGTAAAACTGGATCCAAGGATATAAAGCTTTCAGAGGGGAGTCCTGGATTTTCCTTTTTGGATGAAAGATACCTGCAAAATTACAAAACAATCCATATCCTCAGGACTCAGATGTGCCAGGAAGGAAGAGGAATGGTAAGCAGGGAGCCATTGACAGAGCTCTTGAGTCACCTCAAGGAAAGATTTGGAAAGAGATGAGCCTTTACTGAGTGGGAGGGAAAACAACATCTGTCAGGAGGTACAAGGAAGGGGCGTTTTGATCCAAGATAAATTTGTGCCCCAAAGGCTTTCTTAGAGTTATCTGACAGTCCTAACTAAGGTGGTAGTGATTTGCACGTATGACTCTCAGCTCAGCTCAGCCTAAGTCTAATTCTCTTTAATTGCTGTTTTATCCATAATTTTCACAAGCCTCACTGAGAAACATTATAATTGTCCTGCTTTTTTAACTATTTGAAAATCTTTCAGTAATAACCAAATTATCCCAACTTTTATTTTTCCCAAAATTATATTCTTCTGTAAGTGAAGCTATCAATAGTTCCTGCTGCTACACACAGAATTAAGTAGGGATATGAAAAAAAAATCTCTACTGGGCATAAAACTGCACTGACAGTCGGTTGCGTCTAGGTGCATTGAGTATAGGGAAGTTAGAAAATGCCTGTTGCTAACAGAAGCTGAGCAGAGTTTGAGCTTTCTTTCACTCCTTCTCCCCCCACTCCCCATTTCAATTGCATCTAATAGCAAATTTTTTGATCATAGGTATTACTGCTGCAGGTAATTCAATTTCTTCTATGCAATATATTTATCACTGAAGGAAACAAGACAGGAAAGGTACTACTCTAACTTTCTATGACTTTCTCATCCAGAACTTATACTTTCCCACCTCCAAAGCATAATGCTGTACATGGCTGTTTATAGCCACCACACTGGCTATAGGACCCAATAAACCTCATTTCTTTTTATACCACTTCTTTTTGTAAGCATGGCATATAAATCACAGTCGACTTGCTAACAGCTTGTGATTGACAATCTTGCTTGATAGACAATCTGTGATCCTTTCAGCCTTTTACTAATAAGCTCATTAGGATAGAAGGGCAGAAAATGCTTTCTAGGATATAACAATGAACCTCAGCACATTCAGTGCATGTCCGACCACACAAACTTCAGAGAATCAATCTTTCTTCAATCAAAACTTTGTCAGGTTCTGTTGAATGTCCTCTGAAGGTTACCACACTTTTTTCCTTTCTTTTTCATTCCCCATATTTTTCGTTTTGGGTAATACAGGTTCCTTCACAAACCCCAAAAGCCTTCCAAAGTAATGTAGGTCAAGGTGAAAAAGTTCTGAACACTTTTTTTTTTTCCTTTTCCAAATTCAGCGTTTGAAAACCTTTTAAAAGATTTTTGCTGTTTTAAAATTATGACCATATTTTGGATGAACTTTTCAATAAGCATTAATTTTAAGAAAAGCCTTAAGATACCTACAGCCTGTTGACACTGGAATTTAGACTGAGGTTTCCAAAATGCAAATGGAAAAAGGTATGCTTTTCTTCACTTTATCTTTTTTTTTTTTTCAGTAATCTCTTCCTGATTCTCCTGATTCATTCTGGTATTTCTTCCTGTTTGCCTGGTTCCTTTTTATTTACATTTTTTATTTCCTTTCTTTGGGTTTCCATAAAACCTTCAGTGGTTTTTTTTTTTTATTCTACTTAGTTTTTTTTTTTCATCCTGGGCTTTCCTCTTCTTTTAGATCCTTTCACTTCCTCTGACCACTTCAGGCTCTCTTTTGCATTAAACATCCTTTCACTCTTCTAATCCTGTTCTACCCTACCTCCAAAATTTCTCTTCTCTCAGCCACAATGGAAGATAGAGATGAATAACAATTATGAGGAGAGAGAGAAGTTGCATTTTTTTAGTAACAAAACTAGGAAGTCTTGGTGGGATGATGTAAAGGAACATCAAGTAGTCAATAAGCAGCACTAACAAATCAATGTAGATAGTGAAAGCAAAGAATTAGGCAACTGCTTGCCTCGGACAATGCTTACAAATGCCAGGATTAGCCTGTGACAATTTGACTGATGACAGGGATGTCTATGCCACTAATTTATCTTTTCTATTTTTTCCTTTCTAATTCTGTCTCCCATTTACCTCCCAGACTCTTCCTACTTTAGAGGAAGAACATCTTAAAGATCAGCAGCATTGAATTCTGTTTATTTCAGCTATGTCACCAGAAATCCATTTGCATCATTCTTTCCAATAAAAGGATGAAATAAAGATGACCCACTGTGGCATCAAACTTCAGACAGGTAGAGGCCAGGTGTAGAGGTCCAGGGGAGCAATGCAGAATGTCCTTGCTGTCACGGTCACTTCAACCCTAACAGCAAGATTTTCCATAGATCATTCTGATCTCACTACCCTTCTCTTTCTGCTGAGTATTTTGGTTACTGAAATATAATCCCCACACCTTGTAGGCTCTATTTCTGCCTGATGTATCTTTTAATTCCTACTGGCACAATGGTCCAGTTTTAGTTTGGTCACCGGAGACATTTGGCACATTACCCTGTAGTCAGGAGGCTGGGGAGCAGGAAGGTGGATCTAATTGCTCCCAGGACAGGGTTAACCACTGCCTGTGCAAGAACGAGTGCTTTGCTCTTTCTCTCCTTTCTTTGTACTTTCATAATTCTTGATGTCAAGGAGGAAGCCATCCAAAAATACCCACCCCCTCACATCACTCAATCACTCAGCTATGCTGCCCAAGGCAATCACATAATTTCTTGTTGCCAAAGGGCAAGGTTCAGAGTATCTACTTTGGTATCTAAAATGCAAAAATCAGGGGACAGACTAAGTTTTATAAGATATATATGAGCTCTGTGCAGAGAGTGGAACTTAGGACAATTCTCTAAAGCAGCATGGAGCTCTGGAGGGCCTATAGGCTGGTGAAGTACCACCAGCTCATATTCTGTGCCTCAGAAAATGAAGATGTCAGAGCCTTAGCCTTCAGCATTTAGGTTTTGGCTATCTCTGCCCTATCCCTTACTCAGATTGTAAGAATTACTTTTTGTCTTTCAGAATAATGTAACCTTCCCTATCTCCCTGTCACACAGGGTTCCACTTAGAATCTCCAAATTGCTGAATTACTGTATTCTTTAATTTCACACTGCATGACACTTATGATGAAGCAGTCTGCCTAAGCTATCTAGGTATTAACCTTAAATGATCACTAGATCAGTTAATTTTAAGGTAAGGGAAAAGGGATTCTCATCAATATATGCAGTCTGTAGAAGTTTAAGTGTTTTGAGAAACTGCGTAAAGGAGAGACTTTGTCTGGTCATTGCAGTGGACATACAAATTATTTGTTCAAGATAGACAAACTTATAAAGTATACATTTTAAACATTTTACAAATTACTCCTGATAATTGAATAAGAAGGGCAGCTGCTAGAACAGAAAACCACATAACCTGTTCCTAGTCCAACCACCCTCTTACCTTCAAAAACTAACTGTTCTTACTAGATGCATGAACTTTTTTTATTATTGTGCCTCATTTTCATTCTTATTTTTAAGCCTGCAAGTAAGGCACATTTAATTATTTTTTTTAATTATTAATAACAAGTATTCCCTTGACACGCAGATATTATACTGCATCCTGTTTTACCAAAAAAATGTAAATTAAACTTAAAGATCTCTAATTAATCATGTAGTTTTAGAATGCAATTGTGCATTCCCTTTTAACTTGCAGTCTTATCATTAGTATATAGTCTTAATTACGATTACCTAAAATCTAGACAGTGTAATTGGATGCACAAAGTGCAAACAAATTGCTCATAAAATACCTTACAGAGGTCATACAAAACCAATCTCATGGCAATTAATTAAAGCTCACAATTTCAGGCAGAGGAAATAACTTGATTTGAATGACAAAATAGAAATAAAGACAAGAAGAACAAATAAACATGAGAAGCATGTTCTATTACTGAACTGCGTGTCACTGAGATGCAGACTAAGACACAGTTAAAGCAATCAGTTTTCTCCAAATGTTACTGTTTATTAAATAGGAATTATAATACTACGGCAGGCAGCAGTTAAGAAGCTTCTAGTGTGACTGACAACTAGTGAGATTCTTCACAGTTTGAAAAGGTACCATCATCATTCTGATGAATGACCCAAGAGTTAATGAAGAGATGGTACTAATACCCAATTTCATAGCAGAATTAAGAAGTGATGAAAGAAAGCAAGAACTTATTAAGGAAAACTCCTATACAGTAAGTCACAGCACATGTCAATGTGGACATGAAATGAAAGGAGTTAGCTGACAATTTAGAGATCAAAATTAGCTGGCACAACAACGTGGTGATGTTGTGATGTGCCTTTTCTATAGACTGCCTGATCCAGAAGAAGTAGATGAGGCCTTCTTCAAACTACTGGAGTAAACCTCACATTCACAGGCCCCAGTTATCAAAGGGGGTTTTTGCTCTTCCAGCATCTGCTCGAAGGAAAATACAGCAGAGCACACCTAATCCAGGAGGTTTCTGAAGTGTCTTGCAAACCAGTTCCTGACACAGGTGATCAAGGAACCAGCAAAGGGAGATGCACTGCTGGATCAGACTCTCACAGGCAAAGCAGAACCCATCAAAGATGTGGATATGACAGGCAACATCACTATAGTGACCATGAGATGGTATTGTTCAGGATCCTGGGAGGAGGGAGTAAAGTAAAGAGCAGAATCTGTGCTCTTCAGGAATCTAGCTGGAAGTATCACATGTGGTACAGCCCTGGAGAAAGAGGTGTTCAGGAGACTTTGCTAATTTTCGAGGATCACCTCCTCCAAGCTGACAGACTGTCTAACCTGACAAGCAGGAAATCTAACAAAGGCAGCAAGAAGCTTGCAGGCATGAACAAAGAATTCCTGGACAAATTCAGACATCAAAAGGAAGTCTACAAGACATGGAAGCAGGGCGATCAGGAATGGTGTCAGGAAAACCAAAAGTTATCTGGCATTAAATCTGACAAGGGATGTGAAAGGCGGCAAAGATGTCTGTATATACATCAGCAGTAACTGGAAGACAAAGAAAATTCCACTGCTGAATGGAGCTGGGACCTAGTTTCAAAGGACATGGAAAATACCAAGGTACTTAATAGGTTCTTTCCATCAGACTTTACTGTTACCACTGACCTTAAGGAATCCCAGGTGCCAGAGACCAGTGAAAAGTCTGAAGCAAGGAAGACTTGAAGGAGGATCTAGATAGACAACATTTAAACAAACTGGGTAGGTAGAAGTCCATGGGACCTGACAGGATGTACTCGAAAGTGCTGAGGAAACTGACAAATGTCATTGTGAAGCAACTCTTGACTGCCTTCAAAAGGTTGTGGTGATCTGGGGAAGTGTCTGAGGACTGGAAGAGAGCAAATATCACTTCTGGCTCCAAAAATGGCAACAAGACTCAGGAAAATGCAGGAAGGTCAACCTCACCTTGATCAGAAGGTGATGGAGCAACCAATCCTGGAAAACTTTTCCAGACACATGAAGGCAGTACGGATTTATGAAGGAAAAGTTGTGCTCAAACAACCTGATAGTCTTCTACAATGAGATGACTGGCTCAGTGGCTGATGAGAAAGCAGTGGTTTTATCAAGACTTTTTACTCTTTGTCCAAGACTTTTTACTCTTTGTCCTGTAATATTATCATAAACAAACTGATAATGTGTAAATGGAAAATGAGGTGGACTGAAAATTGGCTGAAATGCTGTTTTGTGACCAGCAGCAAGAAGTCTAACTGAAGGGAGTCACCAGGGGGTTACCCCAGAGTTTGATGCTGGGGCTAATACACTTTACCATCTTCTTTAATGACCTGGAAGACAGAGTGCATCCTCAGGAAATTCGCAGATGATACAAAACCAGAAGAAACAATTGATATGGCAAATGATCGTGCTGCCATTCAAACGGATCCCAATGGGTTGAAGAGATGGCCCAGCATGAATCTCATTAAAACAGCAGGAAACACAAGTTCTGAATCTAGGGAGAAATAAACCCAGGCGCCAGTTGCATTCTGCATTCTCACTAGCTGGAAAGCAGCTTGGCAGAAAAGGATCTGAGGTCCTAGTGGAAAACAAGCTGACCATAAGCCAGCAACATGTCTTGCAGCAAAGAAGTCCAACAGTATATTGGGTTACATTAGGACGAGCACTGACATCAAGTTGAAGGAAGTAATTCTTTCCCTCTACTCAGACATGCAGAGACACATCTGGGGTGTTGGATCCAGTTCTGTGCTTCCAGCACAAGAGATACATGGACATACTGGAGCAAATCCACCAAAATGGGCCATGAGGATTATCATGAGTTTGGACCATTGGTCATACAAGAGGTTGAGAGAACCAGGACAGTTGACCATGGAGAAGAGAAGGTTCAGGGGGATTTTATCAGTGCATATAAAGTCTTATGGGAAGAAATGAATAAGAAGGAGATGGATTTTTTTGAAAAGGCAACAGGCAATGGGCACAAATTGAATAATTAAAAAAAAAAAACCAACAAAAAACAAAATTGCACTTAAAGAAACAACTTTACTATTGGAGTGGTCAAATACTAGAATAGGTTGCCATGAGAGGTTGTGGCATTTCCATCCATTAAAATATCCAAAACTCAACCGGACATGGTCCTGAATGAGCTGACCCTGCTTGAGCAGGTCCATTAGACTTATTAGTCTCCAGAGGTGCCTTCCACCCAACATTTCTGTGTTTCTGTGCTTCTATGATAAGAATTAAAACAGGAAACCATTATGTCATCTAAATTATGGCTTAATTTCATACTGAACAAGCAGAGTAAGTCAAGAACAGATATTTGCTTTCCCTAAAAAAAAAAAAAAAGAAAAAAAAAGCTACTTTTTCAAGTTTGGAGAAAAGTTTGCCAAACAAAACTAATTTGTATTCATACAATAGAGGAATTGATCATGCTAATAACAGTATCAATCCTGAAACTAGTACCATCAGAGCAAATTAACTACTGAAAAATGAGACAGAAATGGATAACTGTTGCCTACAGGCACATGAACCAGGTTTGCACATTCACAATACACAATGAAACCACACAAATGTATGCAAACAACACATTCCTTGTTAGGCCATCTGGTCTGTAACTTCTGCCTCCGTGTTTGTTGACATGGAGTACTAGCACATGGAAAACTGACTGATATTTATAAAATACGTTTATCAAGTACAACCTTGCTATTATTAGAGTAGCACATACATAGGCACAAATCAGAGTCAACTCTGACATTTCCCTAATATTCACATCCTAATTATTGGAAATCTATTTTCAATATTTTTGAACAGATAGGCATGGATCTTTTTCACACATCATATAGATTAATATTACATTCCTGAGATAATATACAATTAGGCATTTTATTCTTTATGGATGTTTTTATAGTAATGTAATGTGGAATGTTTCAGAAAGACATTAGTAAAATTGTGATTAATTTCAAAATTTATGAACAGATATTTTCAAAAGTCAGATTTAAGTTCACAAAAAGAAGTAATCTGTGGAATAGAAACACTTCTGAGAAAAAGTGGAAACATAGCCATTACTAAGATTTTCTGACAGTGTAACAAGCATAGAAATGATAAAGGCATATGAGATTCCATCACACAAGGAGATCAGGGTTCTCTCCAGCTCTCACAATTCACACCACAAAAACTGACATATGACTAGTGCCACAACACAGTAAGACAATACATTTAGTTTTCATCTCAGTCATTTTTTTTTGTTTTGTTATCGGATTTTTTTTTCCTCCAGTAACAACTAAAGTGCCTGAGACAAGTGTATCTGCTAAGAACTGACTTGTGTAGTAACTCTTGGTTCCAAAACTACATCCATCCATAAATATTTTTAACCTAAAAATAACCTGAGGCAGACAGAAAACATCTGCTTAGATATGAAGGGGTTTGATTGTGAATGAGAGAATTTAGAGAGAATAACATTTTAAAAGAGGAATAGAAATTTGAACACTGCCAAACGGAGGCACCAACAATGTGGTAAGACCATTATAAGAGGTCAAAGACCATAAGAGGTCAAACATTTTGGTCTTAATTTACATCTGTCTATCACACTATTTTTATTAACAGCAAGCAGAAAAATGTGGGCTGGTTACCCTCCAAAAATATCCGATTTCAAGAGGTGGAAGATTTAGCAACATTCCTAAAAGGGTCCATGCTTGTGAATCAAAGGGCCCAATTTGATACACTTTAAGTCAGACCTTATTTAATATAGTGAAACAGCACTCATGTCCCTAATACTAAAGTGCCCAAAAGCTAGCTCTAAATACTTGCTTATGTATTTAAGACATGGTTTATGAAGAAAAAAAAAATTAAAGTCATTTGAGTAGATACCTTCTCTATTGTTTTGTTTGTAAATACTCTTTACACAAAGACTCTGAAAAAAAGGAAAGAAAAGGCACAAAATCAGTACATGTAGCAACAACACAGGTAATTTCCTGCTAGGGGTTACCTGAAGTATCACATCAGGGAAACAGACTATTTTCTTTACGTGTCTTAAATCATCTAATTGAAATAGAATACCTCAAGAAATACTATAAATAAAGCACAAGAAAAAAAGGAAATCCAGATTTAATACTGCATCACTGATGCTGTTCTTAATAGATTCCCCTGTGCTCAGGTGTTGTTGCAGCCCCAGTAGTTCTTGCAGCACTGCCGGTTTTCGGAGTTTATGAAAAGTGAAAACACAAGGGGATGAGTTAAGAACACAGGGACAGCCCTGCCTTGAATGTCTGTGCTTTAGCTGCCTTAAATGACAGCGATAACAATATACAAGCAGTTTAGCACTGTCAGCGTGGGATTTGGGCAGCAGGTTTAGTTTACTGTTGACAAATATAGTACTTGAGCCTGAACCATCTATCCTGGGATAGAACACAGTATGAAAGGTTGTTGACTAGAGACTGAATAATTCATTACCTATGCTACCTTTTCTGTAAACTAGTAAGTCTCATCTTAGATCAAACTTCCCAGTACGGCAGGATGTTGTCATCTAGGATGACTGGAAACGTCTTTGCTACTCTCTTAGTTTGAACTGAGATCTAAAGAGGAGTTGAAAGGGGCAGAGCTGACAGGGATTTCTCTCATAATAATCCTAGCAGTGAGCAATTCACGTAGGTGGCCAAAGAAGAGAAATAAGCCTTGTTTTATGGCAAAGAGACTAGAAATGCTTTGTATTTGTACTGTGAAGCTTGCAGTTGTCACAAGCATTACCAGGAAGAAATTGCACTGTGAATGGGTCGGAGCCTGGATGCTGCAGGAGGGTCTTCATCCCGGGGTGGGTTACACTCTTTGCTCCCAACTTGTACATTTCAGTGTGGATGTAGCAGAGGCATACCCCAAAGTGTGGGACGCTGGTAGTTTTAGGAAAGAGAGTTTGTTAGTACTTAATGACATTCAGACTAGATATTTGCAACTAGAAGAAAAAGGCACATTTCTTATTAAATTATGGTGAAAAATATTTTTGTTTTGCCTTGGAGAACAACCTTAGCATTAAACATAGATATTAACAAAATAATTCAGCAGGACTTAAGCAGCGTAAGTATTCACTCAAACCAAGCTGTCTTTCTATTCCTCTTCCTGTAAATTGACTCAAAGTGTGATTATCTGTCAATCTCTGACAAAGCATGCTGATGTAATATCTGGCATAACAGTAGTAAAAGAGTCTTATTTTTACATTTCACTATCCCTAATTTTCTGACCTTTTCACAGGAAGTTACTATGATGAAAAACGCTTCTTTGTTTCTAAATTTGGCAAAACCAACTAGCGACCTCTTTAAATTAGCTATTTTACAACAGCTGCTGCTCACTGCAGTCCTCCTGTTAGGGCTGGAAAGAACTTCTAAGTTTCTGTACAGTGCTCTCCCAATCCTTTTAAATTTTATTATTTTGAAGAAATAATAACTATAGTTCCATAAGCCAATATCTTACCATTTTGTTGTGCTTATTAGCTATAGCAGAATCAAGAACTTGTAGAGATGCTTTTCCTTGAGATTTTCTGCTATGGTTTGTTGGTGGGGATGAGGGAGAGAGGTTTGTAGCTTAGTATGTGTTTTGAGTTGTCAAGTCTTATATTTAGTACTTGGCTTGACCAAAAGAAATTATCAGACTTGAATATCGATCCAGGGATAATGTCTGACATAAAATGTGGTTGCCGAAGAAGCTGTGTGATTCATCATACTTACTCATGAAAGTTGTGCATTTGTTCAAGTAAAATTTAACTATATGGTGCAATATTGTCACCTAAAATTATGGCTGAGTTTTTACATCTTGCATTCAGAATTATTCTATTAAGATCCAAGTGTACGACGCTGCCGAGAATACTCTCTAAAATTGACACCGCATACAAATCTTAAAGGATGTTTCAATGGCTAGTCTACTGAAAAGAAGAAAAGCTTTAATTTACTTTCTAAAAATATCGGTACTTAATTCCTTCTAAGATTCAACCCAACATTTCAATTACTCTAAAAGCTTAAGAACTTTAACCAAGTAGCATACCAGTAATTCAGAAGGAAAGGAAGAATTTTATGATTAAATCCTTTCTGTAAGTCATTTTAAACATAGAGGTAAAATGAGGACTGAAATTATTGAAATTCTAGCCCTAAAAACCATACTTTACTTTTTTTTTTTGTAAGAATAATAAATGCAAACTGAAGTAATTGGCACTTTCTTACATAAATAAATAAGGATAGGTCCAAGTTCAGAAAGAGGATATATACTCTACCACAGCTTGATAGCTGCCTGCTAGCTTTGGGAGCAAATCCATCTGACCATGAGTGAACTACTTGTCAGACTGTGAAGAAGGAAGAAGGCATTTTTCTTCAGACAGTAGGTCTCCCAGCCCTTACCATGTGTTGTAGAGATGACAAATGTGCGAGATTCCCATGCGAGTGTTGGGAGCGGTAGAATGCCATTAGCAGACATCCATAAAACACTCCAATGAAAGCCCCATTCTGCCCTTTCACACCTGTTGGGCACTATTACACTAAAGCTCATCTACCACCAGAAAGCTGATCAAGTGCGCTGTCAGGGCTTGGAAAATGTGTTCCAGTTATCTCCACAGAAGTGGTGAAACCGAACAAATGGGAGGAATGTATCTGTGAAATACTCAGCATCTGCTGCCTTCCAGAACAACAACTGGCTGTTTTAAATTTTTGATAGACTTACTTTTTGCCCGTGTAATGGTGTATGAAATATTAACCATGTATACAAATATTTACCAGAGCACTGTGAGTCTCTGAAGTCATGCAGCTTTTTCTATGAACCACCACTTCGCAAATAAATTGATGTGAGTGGAAGCCTTCAAAACCTCTTATGTGCTACAGCATTTCAGTATTTCTATCTTAAAGGTGATATGTGGTCACTATTCTATGTATATTTATATCTATTCACTGAATTCAATAGCAAAGTTGCATAATAAAAGTCTGCCACTAGCTAGGGCAGAATAAAATGCTTCTGCAAGATGCCTGACTCTTCAGCAGTTTCTGGTGGCCAGCGTGCTGTGCAAAGTGTGAGAAGACTAAGCCTGTCCCTTCCAGGCAAAATATTCAGTTGAATATGAGTGACTAAGGGGGAAAAGAAAGCTTGTTCTCATTTAATCTTAAAACACCTTTGTGTACATCTAGGCCTCTTTTTTTTTTGACCTTGAATGTTTGTACTATTGTTTTATGTATCTTTCCATATTCTACGCGCTTCTGTTCACATGGTTGTATACATAATCTGGCAGACAAAGCACCTTCAGTGAGGTTTTAGGAAAACAATGAAGCTAACATCTGTTATATTTTGGTCCCTAAGTTGAAAAGCAGATAACTTTATACATGCTTGCTATGTCGTATACAACATGCTTGTGATTGTAAAGCAACCATCATCACAATCACGGCCACCATTTTGGAAGCAGAAATATGACCTTGACTTGTTCAAGCTAAAAAGCCAAGTCCAACAGGTGGAAGTAGCAATGAATCAGTGTCTTCTGTGTGCTGGGCACAGAGAAGCATGTTAGACTTTTAGCCATGAAAGCCAGCGATAGTCAGAATGGAAAGTGGTAATGATGATGATTCCTACTACTCAGAAGACAGGTGATGAAATTTTTCTACAGAAACTGGGTGAAATCTTGTCTTCATTAGTATCAGCAGGAAAACTCCCCTCGGCCACAACACATTTGGGATTTCATCTGTTGCCTCCTGCCTAAATGAGCTCTTTCTGTGCTCTCCAATTATGTTTTCAGAAGCTGCTAAAGTTATTTTTGTTATCCGCATTCTCAAATAATCTGAGAAAAGCATCTGACTCATAATGAGCAGAATTTAAAAATTTTAGCCCGTCATATATTTAAAAACTTCACCTGGATTGAACATCTGTGATTCTTAGTAGCATTTTTTAAAGACATCGTAGAAGCCTCAAAGCCTAGCATTCCATACTCTCAGCTTCCCTTCCTCTGTGCCCTGAAAAGCTCACTTGTTTATATTATGGCAATTTTTAAACTACACTTTCTTTCTTTCCCACTATCAAATAAAAAGGCATTGTAAATTTTATTGTAGTGCTCCTAAACCTGACAGTGCAATATGTAAGGCACCCTCATAGTTCTCTACTTTATATATTATTTTTATGATGGGAATTAAGGGCTTTATGAGGCTGTAATTTCTGACATTACCATCTTTTCCTAGGAACTCAGTGTTATCCCCAATACACAGAAGAGAAGCTAAAACTTTTCAAGGTCAACTGAACATATCAAATTAGGAAGGAGAAATGTGGAAAAAGTGTCTCCACCCGCTGACCTAGTTCAAAATATTTGCATCACAAAATTAAATAAATGCAAAGATGACATGTATTTATGAGGTGTAATCCTAAAAGGACAGGAGCACTACTGTACCTGCATAAAGCCCCTCTGAAGCAGTAGGTCAAAAAATTAATCTGCTTTGAAAGAGGATGATAAAGATGGCCCAGTGGAAGAGAAAAATCACCCAAAACACATGACCTCCATTCATATGGAGTTGATGGTTTTCGGAAGATGGGAAATGTCCACCCATTCTCCTAGTGTATGGGTTCAGCACTTTAGCTTACAAAGCACTCTGTGCCTTAAAATGTCGTCTTTTCTTCACTTTTCCCTATAATGCACAATCCCCTGTGAAGACAGGTCATCAATAACAGAAATAAGTAATCTTTCCATAAAACGTCATGCTAGAAAGATTGTTTGAACTAATGGCAATGGCTATACCAGACAGTTATAATCAATGTTAAAGTCTCCTAAAGGTCTAACTAATTCATTTTGATTCATAGAACTCATTCCACCCACTTTTTCGTATGTGCTGAATGGTTAAACTAGTTAGACTGCAGTACACTTAAAATCAACACATGTTGTTCCATGTGTAACTGGATATAGCAGAAACCTGTTTTTCCTTAAGTGAAAGTTTTACTTAAAAATATAAGTAAACAAACAAATTCCAGGTTCTGATCACCTATTAATTCCATTAAAGAAGCAATCATTTACACAATGTGAAATTTACATAACTCAGATTCTTTCAGTTGCTCGAGGCTGCAATATGTTTCACCACAAAAAAAAATTGCAATCATGATTGTGTGTATACAAGCAGGCATAAATAAAACAGAAGTTGTAGTCAGCACAATTTTGTCTCTTGATTTGCATTGCAAAAATAATAATTTTATTACAATGAAAAAGACAATATTTCAATCAATAGAAATTAATTCTGCTACATTTATTCACCCTGACACTCACCATTTGCTAATCACTAATAAGGCCTAACCTTGGTTTTGCTAAAACAGCAATTTCCATATGAGGAATACAACTTGTTTAGCGGATGATGCAATAAACCAAAATTCCGCAAAATTGCTGAAATCACATTTGTTGACTCCTAAGGTGTTTCTGGCTTTGTTGTTTTGATTTGATTTTGAAAGCACGCAAGCATCTTTGAGCTAAATACCCTATAATTCTTCTTCATAAAACTCATATAAAAATAGTTATTTCTCATAAGATTAGTGTTATCAATTACTCAACTCTGTTCTCAAGGTCTGCCTCTTACTTGTGATTTTGCTTCATCTAAATCACACCAAAAACTGAAATAAAGAAAGATAAGGACATGCTGACAGCCTAACTAGTGTGCTACATCTTTGAGTTTTGACATGTATTAGAACACAGACCATTTGCTCTTTTAGTGACAGCTCTAATATTTTTGGGTGAGGTCTCACACCTCCATTCTTCATAAAAGCTCGTTGTGCTATTCCTTCAGTAGAAACAAACTTTAAGACCGATTTCTATATTACACACAAAAAAAAAAAAAACAACACATAGAACAGAAACTATGCAAAGAATATTCTTATTGGGCATACAGACCTGCAAAAGGAAATAGGTTGTTACTGTCCCTGATATTGTAGCCATGGGGGAACCTTTTAAGCTGCCTGACATACCCTGTCCATGGGCTACCAGAGTACCATAGCTAGACTGGTACAATGCAAAGTATTTCAGCCCAATAGGACAGAAGCAAAATATTTTCCAAGGGTGTTATTCCATAAGGCAACTTATAAAATATTGCTTTTTAAAGAGGTGGTCTCAAACAAAGCAACTGTTTTAAGATCAGCACTGCCATAGGTACTTTCACCTGTAAATAGACATGCACAAGGCAAAACTTGTCCTGAAACTATGAGTTAAACATGGTTTTTCAATGGCAGAAACATTTTTTAAACCTATGTACTGCTAACACAGCAACATTTATTACTGAAAATCCTAGGTGTAAAGTCCCAGGACTAACACCTTGCTTTTCTTGCATCCCCATGGTTACCAACCTAGAAATGAAAGCATCTGGCTGGTTGTCCTTCCAAAAGGTGTAGCTATTTTTGCATGCAACATGTATTTCCTTCATTGTTCATGAATATATTAAAAACCAGGTTTTGTGGACTTGAATACTGCAGGGAACTACTGTACTGACAGTCCTGGAGACCGCGGCCATATATTAATCTTATTTCCATATTATATAGTAGTACCACAGGGCTTTATGAAATACTTCAGAGAAGAGAAATTATGGGATATTCATCTCAGTGAATATTTAATTTTTGATTTACTCTTTTAACTGGCAACCTCAGTCTTCTATGGCTGTAACAGTACATCTATAGCACAAAATAGAAGTTAATGCTGTGGGAAATATGGCACAAAGTTCTAGTTATTTTAGTAAATGTGCTTATTTTATTTTTGTTGTAATAAATCTGTATACAGTTTACCAAGGTCAGCAAACTTAAGTGTTTAACCTGGCTATTTACTCCATCATGCTCAGTATTTTAATGAATCTATTATTAAAATTTTTCTACTCAGCTGTCAGTATCATAGTGTCCTGGGTTTAGCTAAAAACCCAGTCTTGTTTAGTGATTTTTACTTTTCAGTTTAGTGTCTTCTAAAAGGCTGCACGTTCTGAAGTCAGCAGCATGTTTTTGCAGACAGTGTGTGCTACTGGCAGTGATAACACCTGATGTTTACAGTCACTGCCTGGGACTGGTATGTAGAAAGGCTCTTGCTTATACTTATTCCTATAGTGACCAAGGCCACTGCTGGCTCTTGTGTGCCACGCTGGGGGTGCTGGGTAGTAAGAGGGGGGCACAAGGAAGTAAAAGGTGGCACCTCCGGGGGGTAACAGACAGGACAGGTGACCAACGAGAGTATTCCATCCCATATACGTCATATTTAGTATAAATTGAGTGATCACGAGAGTTTCAGCCCTTTTTCGGTCCTTTTGCCCCTTTTTGCCCTTTTTTCGGCCTTTTTGCCCTTTTGTTCGCCCTTTTTCTGCAACAGCCGGTGTCCAGAGAGGACTCCATCTGACCTCCTGCTTTTGATCCGGATCCTGTGTTCCCGAATCCAGCTCCCTGTATCCAGCTCCCGCCACCGCTGAGCCTGGGGTTTCCCCAGTGCCTCCTGCTCTGCAGCACCAGTGGTGATTTCTATCGGGGGAGGGAGTCGGGTTCGATATCGGGCTACTATCTATAGTCGTATATAATTCTTTACTTTTATCTTTTTACCATTATTCCTATTATTTTAATTTCATATTAAAGCTGTTCTAGTTTTTTTTTCTTCTCTCATCCGTAAGTCTCTCTGCCTCAATCCCTTTTCTCTTTCTGTTTGGGGGGGGAAGAGGGGGTTAGAGAGCGTCTGTCCGCGTTAGTGGCCGGCCCAGCCCTAACCCGCGACACATAGACAAATCAATTCCTCTCCAATATTAAATACACAGGTAGCACAGAGGTTTAATAACCTTTTTAATTACAGGGTTTTTTTGATTTTTCAAGATAACTTTTTCATATTAAAAAAGCTTAAAATAACCATTTCTAAAGAGGAAATCATAAAGAAAATATTTGTTATTAAAAGTTTCCTATCAAATTGAAAATAAAGATATTTGCAAAATATTTGGACTTTCCTAGCTGTCGTAACTCATGGGTGATCTCTGTTTCTCTGATGAACACACACACAATAAAAGAAAAATTATCAACTACAAAAACATTGCCATAAACCTTTTATCTTTAATGTGACCTGAAATGCAGGGATGTTTTACTCTTGCCTGAACTCAAAAGCCCGCGTGTTACGATACCTTCAGTATCACTTTTTTTTTTTAGTTATGTTCTGGCATATAGCTTTACTTAAGTTATAGGATAATTATAAATACTGGATATCTCAGTCTTAAATTTGAAGTATAAACCTGTAGATATAATTCGAGCACTGATTTTTATGACAAATCTATAAGTACCTGAAGTCTTTGTCACCGGACCCTTGACTTCTCACAAAGAGTTCAGCTGTGCCTGGCAGGCACAATTTCCTCCTTTTTTACACTCGTCTCACAGGATGCATGGGTGTCAAATAAAGCAATGCCACCCCTCTTCTCTCATCTTTGCAAACCTGTCCTCATGCAGGCACAGCATTGGGGAAGGTAGTCATGCAGTTATGGACTCTTCTCAGACTGTATACCAAGGAAGAACTTTGTCCTTTCCCATCCTCTACCAGCCATCCTGTTACTACTGAGAAAACACAACTCTTATTCTCATTTCTCTCTTATGCAGTCCAAATAATCTTCGAATCAGTGACTTTTTCTGACTGAAGATGTACCTCTAGATTTGGTCCGACATGTGAAACTTAATTCAATAAGTAGCAAACATTTTCTTTCCTTTTCCAAAAGGAAATTCCTCTCTTTCTCTTATACTCCAGAGTCAGTAATGCTCAGTTCAAAAAGTCTCCATGATATGAAGTGAGTGGTATAGTCAAATGCTTGACGACATCTCACTGATATCATTGAGCCAAAATAAAAATGCAGAAACTAAGTATTGAAGATAAATAGCTTCTAATATCAAGGATAAAGTAATTCAAAGAAAGGAAGATACATTGAATGCAATAGTACCATGAAACTTAGTGCCTTTTTTTTTCCTAAGGGCAAAGAAAACCAGCTTGGATAAAGAGAAATCAGAAGCCTAAACAACACACACCATCCTCAGAAACGAGTTTGGTTTTCGTAACCGTCACAGAGACGCCCACAAAACCAGACAGGACAGCTATTACAAATGATAACTCATTTCAACCTGAAAACCACCACACACTCCAACCAGCAAAGTATATTATAGATTCAGGTGCAAATTAGGAATTATCACTACAGAACTCAGTTTAGGAACTCACAACTATTCCTGCAGAAACATGACAAAAAACATACACATGCTCACTCCCAAAAGTGGGGAAAACCCCACTCACCTACAGACCAGGAGGGGGAAGCAAGGGCTCTCTCAAAGGAACATCCAGAAGCATCACTGTGGTCAATTTCCAATTAGCTCAGGAGCAAGTGCACAGAAGGCCGTAAACAAGGTCATCAGGCCTTAATGGTCATCCTTGACAGGTCCTTCAGGTAGGCCCCTTATCAGCTCTCTGGGAAGGCCTCTTGCCCGGGGTTGCAACTGCTACAATGAGAAAATAAATTTTTTTTGAGAAAACACCCAAAAAAGTTATTTCACCTTTTTCAGTTCTTCAAGATTGCATGTGTGAACTTTGAGGTCAAATCAGCGTGACCCGAGCTACTTAGTACTTGGTAAAGCAGAGAGAGAGGAGTCTGCACATATAAAGTCACTATCCCACTCCAAGTTAAAACGGGGAGTTCTGTGCGAAGAGTAATGCCAGAAGCCTTCCTTAGCTGTCAAAAGTAAAACAAATTAACTCAGTTCCTCCATCCACAAAGAAGAAAGAGCTCCTACCTTAGCCTCTTTCATGCTCTAGCAATTTGAAGGAGAGGTGTCATTACATTTGGTTTTCAGATCCTGATATCCATCTGTGTATGAGCTGTAGTATAAAATTTCATAGCGCTCTGGATGTTAGGATCTGGTTGTGTAAGCATTGTTTCCAGTTTGCACATTCACACATCGTTGCAAATTAAGGATATGATCACCCAAAACCTCTGTGAATTACTGTTAAATACCTTAATTTTAGGCTCATTTTGCCTGTATTTTCTCTTAAACTTTTAAAACCATGAAAAGTCCATTTTTGATAGAACAAACTATTCTAGTCTTCCAAAGCAAAATGATTTTTCTTTGTCCCAATATTTTCATCATCTTCTTGGTTCAGGCCAGTCTGATTTACTTTTCAGTTTAGCTTGCTAATAAGAAGTCACCCACTGCAACATCTATATATGATTTTTGTGACAAAAAGCTCATCTGCCAGAGAAAAGGGTTCTCTGAAATTCAGATTCTATTTTTATGTTGATTTCTGTAATTTATGTTCACAAAATCTGACCAGAAAAAAAAAAACAAAACCAACATGTTTAGAGAGGATTAATCAAAAGACTAAATTAAGCAAAGGGTGAGCACTTAGAAAACACTGAACTGGCTCAGAAAGGTTAAATATATGGTATATATGGTTTTTATCTTACTTCAGGTTACTGCTTGCCTGATTTTGAAACCGTCTCTTTTTCAGTTCAGGCTGAGTTCAAAATTTTGCTTGGCATAACAATGTCTATTTATTTTGATACTACATGATATAAAACAGTGAGAGATGTGAGCTAGGAAAGGTTCAGACACAAACAAATCAATCTTCGTGTCCTTGAGGTTCAGTGCAGAACTCCTCTCTGTTCTTAATGGCTCATTGAGATGCCACAGAGGCGAGATGCAGTACTTTCTATCTTGTATTGTTATATGAGTGCAATCTTCCCTGTGCTAACTTCCATAGCTAATGGCTAGCATTTATAACCAAGCAGTTTATTCTGCAGCTGGAGAAGTAAATCCAGCCAAAA
This sequence comes from Trogon surrucura, assembly GCA_020746105.1. Lineage (NCBI taxonomy): Eukaryota > Metazoa > Chordata > Aves > Trogoniformes > Trogonidae > Trogon > Trogon surrucura. The sequence continues at coordinate 59,196,102 of CM036619.1, read as the reverse complement.
GTAAAAAAAAAATAAAAAAAATAAAAGCTGGATTCATGTTGAAAGTGCTTAGCCAAGCCCCACACTTCACTTGGAGAGGTCCTTAAATGAGAAGCTGCTCAGGTGCATACAAATATTTGCCTACAGCAGCTGCTCTTCACTCTCAGGGGTGTAGCGTGTAACTTATGCTTTCCCACATGTAGTACATGTCACTTCTTCAAGTGTGTTTATAGTGGTATAGTGGAAAGCCTTAAAAATCTGCAAGCCTCAGACCCCAGGAGTGCAAAAGTTTCAAAGGTTAAAGCAATGCTGATGTATGCAAAGACAAGGCAAAGGAAAATAAGCTTGTTTCCTCTTTTGTGGGTGAGTACTCGGAGAGTAATTGTTGTGATGCGGAAGTAAGTATCAGTGTGAAATTTTATGGGCATTATAATAGAAGTACATGTAATATACTAACTCTTTAATTTAGAAAATTCTGTTTAGAGAGCTTTTCAATTATGCTCTTTCACAGAAATAACATGGCAGTTAAAATATACTGGCTCAGGTTAGTTCTCTGTTCTCTTTCACGGAAATGCCTTTCATGCTACTCATTCAAGACACAGAATTCTCTGAATTAATTTCACAAATCTTTTTGTTGGGCATTCTGTGTATAAATTTGCATTCTATATGTTTATGGAAAACAAGTCATTTTGGCCATCAGCTAAAATAAATGTTTAATCTCTGATTCCAATGAGGATGTTTTACTAGTTTATTTGTTTTGGTGGGGGGTTTTGACAGTTTAAAACTTTTGTGATATTTCTAATTACAAAAAGAAAAGTCTTTTAAAAACTGATTTGAAGGTGACCACAACATTCAAAAGTACTATCTGCTTATTAAGAAATAGAGTAAATGTGAATATGCACCTGAAAGTCAATTCGCAAATACAAATAAGCTTGTAGAACTCTGAGGTTTCTCAGGGCTAGAAACAGAAGAAACCTATTCTAGGTCATTTGTTAAATGTTGTCACTTGTTCCAACCATCCATAAAATCCTCACCCATATGCAAATCCTTACATACTAATTGGATTGAATTTTCAGCCAGCTGTTACAACATCCAGAAAAAACACCTGTCCCTTTTAATGGTTACTATCAATAATCTCCCTTGCAGTGTTTTGAGTAAAGTGAGGACAGTAGTTCTTGTGTGATATTTTCAGTCTAGGTGAACTGGGAAGCAGAAGAAATCTTTTAAGAAACTTGTTCTCCTGGATTTTTTAGTTGACATGCTGTGACTAAAGAAGTTCTGGTAAGTTCCGGACAATGAAACTCCAAATTGATTGAGAATCATCCCTTACTAATTATCACTCATTGTGTTAAAACCTCTTCAACTCATTCACCTCCACTAAATTAAAATAAGAGGCAAGGCCTGTGCAAGTTGATCGGGCAGAAGGTATTTTAGGTCTCAGCAATGTCAGAGCTCTTTGTTCCCCACTGCCGTCATATTAGAGCAAGAGGAAGATGTAGGCTGCTGTGAAGCTGCAGTGATATTTTGTTTGATGTTTAAGATCCTGTTTACCCCTGGAACACTCCTGCACAAAACTCTCCACTCAACTACTTCTTTTTGGTGTCACTTTATCTTTTAATGTTACTCCAAGCCTGTTAATTGTGAAACTATTTGGAGAGTCTATTGACTCCAATAAGGAAACACTTAAATGTGATTTGACAGCAGTGAGACTTTTGGCTTTTTTAGGGCTGAAAGATCATACCCAATATCATTTCACTCATGTGACCAAGAAAGAAAGTAAATAGTAAACATGCCCTAAAAATTTTTGTTACCAAAGAGGAAGAAGATAATAGTGATTACAATCACTTAATAGCATTTTCCATTATGATTTTCACTTTTATAGAATAAGCACCATTAGAAGACATACTCTTGTTTTCAAAAGGAACTCTTAACAATTCCCCATAGAATCTGACCTTAAAGATCATCTAGTTCCAACCTGCCTGACAAGGGCAGGGACACCTTCCACCAGAACAGGTTGGACCTGCTTAAAGCCCCATCCAGCCTGGCCTTGAACACTTTCAGGGAGGGGATATCCACAGCTTCTCTGGGCAACTTGTTCCAGTGTCTCACTATCCTCACAGAAAATAATTTCTTCCTAGTATCTAATCTAAATCTAACCTCTTTCGGTTTAAAACCATTATCCCTCATACTATCATTACACTCCCTGATAAAGAGTCCCTTTCCTTCTTTCCTATAGGCCTCCTTTAAGTACTGAAAGGCTGCTATAAGGTCCCCCTGGAGCCTTCTCTTACAACCCCAAGTCTTTCAGCCCATCCTCATAGGGAAGATGTTCCAGCCCTCTGATCATCTTCATGGTCCTCCTCAGGACCTGCTCAAGCACGTCCATGTCTTTCTTATGTTGGGGTCCCCAGAGCTGAACACAATACTCCAGAATGGAGTAGAAGGTGAGAATCATCTTCCTTGACCTGCCACACTTCTTTTGATACAGCCCAGGATGTGATTGGTTGTCTGGGCTGTGAGCACACATTGCTGGCTCATATTCAGTTTTTCATACACCAACACCCCCTAGGCCTTCTCTGCAGGGCTGATTTCAATCTACTTATCACCCAGCCTACATTTGTGCTTGCAATTGCATCGAACCGGCTGCAGGACCTTGTACTTGGCCTTGTTGAACTTCATGCTTGCATGGGCCCACCTTCCAACCTGTCCACGTCCCTCTGGATGGCATCCCTTTCCTTCAGTGCATCGACTGCACCACACTGCTTGGTGTTATCAGCAAATTTCTTGATGGTGCACTCAATCCCACTGTACATGTCGCCAACAAAAATGTTAAACAGCACCAGTCCCGATACCAGTCCTTGAGGAACATTGCTCAGCACTGGTCTGGGCACATCGAGCCCTAGACCACAACTCTATGAGTCCAACCATCCAACCAATTCTTTATCCATCTATCATCCATCTATCAAATCTGTGTCTCTCCAATTCAGAGACAAGGTTGACATGCATGACAGTGTTGAATGCTTTACACAAATACAAGTAAATTACATCAGTTGCTCTCCCCTTTTCCAACAATACTGTAACCCCATCTTAGAAGGCCATCAAATTAGTCAGGCACAATTTGCCCTTAGTGAAGCCACGTTGGCTCTCACAAACCGTCTCATTATTTTCCATGTAATTTTCCCTTTAGTCAGGACTCTTTCCAGGCTCATGAAATAAAAACATACCACTTCTCAAGCCCCGGAAGTGGTTTTGTAAGAGTTAAGGACTACTTCTTTTTTGAGATATCCAGTTCTGAAAGCGTTACAGCCTATTAATTAGGCATGGTATTTTTTTCATCATTAAGTTATCAGCTTTTACTGTCATTAACTATCAGCTCAGTACTGCTGTTTATGAGACTCTTTGGTTGATTTGCATATATTCTGAATAAATGTTTTTGCACACCAGAGAAATACATAGTCAATTCTCTCTTGCCTTGGGCAGACATAATCCTAGAAACGAAACAATTAAAAATGAGCATATTTTCTAGCACTTTATTATAATACAGCGGGGCTTGCACTGAGGTATCTTTATTATTTTCATCACAATATTGCTGAATGGTGCTCGTACACCACATACTTAGAAATCTAAACAACTAATCCACATTAGCACATAAGACTTAGAGAACAGCACAAAGGTCACTATATTTCAGAACTGCAAAATGTCTATCTTTGCAGAGTCCTAGAAAGAAACACGTTTTTCTTCACTTACCTCAAAATGTCACCAAAATAAGGAGGAAGCACAATAACATTTGTTAAGGAATAGGTTGGCATGGGTCTTCCAACCAGAGAAATGTTAATTCCTGGAGGAGCAACTAGAACTAGAAGGATATGGAGCAAAGTAGTTCTCTGTAGTAAAAATTGCTGAGTATTCCTTTGAACAACCTTTTGTTAAAAGGCGGTGGCATATTTAGAGCGATACAATGAAAGGCATTCTGGCATTGTTTTTGACATCTAGACCACAGAACTATCTCCCCTTCCTCATCTCTTTTTTGCTCCCCAAATACCATTTCTCTACATGTCTTAACTTCAGAGACATTTTTAATGTCATTGATTGTAGTGAACAGGTTGTCTTCTATAACTTTTCAGCAGAGTTCACACAGATGCTTATTCTGACTGAAATTTATAACATCAGTCACATACTGCTAAAAGGAATGTCTGAGAAGGTTGTTTGTTCTATGCTACTTTTTAGAGGAACTCTCTAAAAGTGAATTTTTTAATCGTGAGGTGTGATCAGAGGATGACCGATATACCATTAGGCATAACCTATAAGAAGTGTTGCACAGTATAATCAAAAATACATATCTGGAAAGCTGGAAACTTCATTCCAGATATCATTTTTCTGGATTACATTTCTCTTAATTTCTACAAAGATAGCCTAATTATTTCTCTGTCTCACTTTAACATATTTCTCACTTCACTTTTTAGGAATTAAGTTAAACATTTTTCTATCGTAGATACTTTCTTAGTATTTTTACAGGTTAAATACATGCTAACAATTGTAGGGTGTTAACATATGAGGGTTATGAGCCTGTGCTAAAACAAAACAACACCAGAGTTTGTAAACCTACAGTATAGCAACATCTTACCTTCAAGGTAGAAGCTCACAAGCTGTAAAATTCTAACAAGGAAAAAATCAGTTATATTACTTTCCAGACAGGTTCAAGTTACATTTTTTTGACCTCCTTTGCAGCCAGTGAGGCTGAGAACACAGGGTGTGCAGTTCTGCCACATAAAATGCTCCTTGAAGAGCTTCTGCCGATTGGAGTAATGGGTAAATGTTTCAGAGAGAAATTTTATTTAAGGCATCCTAGCCAACCATTCTGTCATACACCCAGCTGTGCAGTACACCAACATGGGGGAAACCTTTTTTTAAATCAGTTGGTGATCTTCTTATGCCACAAGAAAAATGAAGACTTAAAGTACTCCTATTTATTTATTTATTATTTAGCTGGTGGAAGTGAAAATGCTACTGTAGTTCACATAAATTTCAAATATCTCCCTTTACTTTAGTATTTTAAAGCTGTATTCTCATTTTTAACAATTAGAAATAGTATTGTTGTCTGTGGAGAAAGAGAAATGGGAAGGAGGGATAGAAAAGGGAATAAAAGCTAATACCAAAACATATTTGCTTTGTTATAAAAGGAAATAAAATGTAGCATGTACTCATTAAAAATGTACTCCACTGTTGTATGAAAACTGGGTTGCTACTGTTTGACTTCAAGAGCAAAAGTGTTAGGTTTTGTTCTCTGTCCTCTGTGAATATTTCACCTGTCAATAAATTCCCTTCTATGCCTTATTTACAGAGTATTTTCAGTGTTAGAACTTTAATATCATTTGCTTTCTTTTTAAATGTACCTTTAAAATTAAACTGTTATTAAAATCAGAATATTTTTGAAATCACAGAAACATTTTTAATTCTGACTACCCAGTAGATATTTCTTGGAAGAGTGGGTACTTCTAGTGTAAGAAAACCTACTCTTATTTGTTTACTTTAAGATTTTCTATTTTGCTGAGTGCTTACAAGTTGTTAAGCAAAACAATAGTAGTAGTTTATAATTTGGACCATATTGGAGGGAAGGAGGGCTGGTCTGGGTTGTTTTTAACCGAAAGTACACATGTAAATATGATTTCTATTGTAAGTTTACTGTTGTCTTCTTCTGACCTTTTGCTATGATAAAGTTTTGACCAGTTCTTTTGTTACATTTTCATTTCATCATCCATCTGTGCACCTGCTTCCAGAACCAAAACAATTTCTGTATTTCTGAGCTCTTCTCTTTTCTGAATCAGCATTACATTAGTCTTTAATACTTGAAGAATCCACCACTCACTCAAGAGATAGCATAAGGTACACCATCCACCTATCCTGCTGATCCTGAGCGAGTATCTCACTGTAACAGCAACATACCTGTGGCAATGGCTTTGAAACTGCAAATGCCTGTTACTTCATGCTGCTTCCAGTTAGGGTAGAGCTGACAGCTGATATTTTTTTTGGTTCAACAGTAGCTCTAAAATGACAGGAAATAATTTGTTCAACCTCAATCAATTAGTATTGAGGGAAGAGGATCGAGTGATGTTTTTTTTTTTTTGTCACTTTTTCAAGCTTATGAAGCTTTTCCAAAGAGAATTTGAGGTCTTTTTGAGAATTAAATTTTTCAAATCATAAACTAGTGTTCTGTTTAAAGCATAGAAATTATGTATTTGGCTAGATATTTCGGGTTTCTCACCTCTGACAGAGAGCACACGGTAAACTAAGATAAAATGTATTATCTGGTGCCACTCTGCTTTTAGACCAAGAAAAGAAAATTGGTGAAAGAATGGATCCTAAATCTGCTTCACAAACACCAGCTTGATGAATAATTCAGATGAGAAACCTGTGGTCTCCATATGGTCCTGTAAGAAGTGCTCTGATAAGCTGCTCTGCTTGCTACAGCGAAATAGATATGAAAACAGGCAAGATATTGGGGTTTTGGAAAGAAAAAGAAAGCTGAGCAGGTGTTTCATCTCTTAATTTGGAGTGCAGTGTTGAGAAACAGGATTTCTGACATAAGCTGCTTTGAGTGACATTCTCTGAGACAAGCTAGCCTTTCTTCAAATATCTGAATATATCACACCATATAAAAATGTAACTCAGTTGCTGTCATCTCAGATCTCCTGTACTTCTCTAAGTCAGTTACATGTGACGGAAAGGAGAGGGGAAGACTGTTGCAGACATTGCTTTTCTTTTGTTAAAACCGCACAACAAAGGTTTCTATTTTTATTTACTGGGGAAAAAAAAAAAAAAAAGGAATGAAGCCATAACCCCACCAACCCAAGAAGTAGGTAGATGCTGCTGAAGTGATATTTACATTCAAATGAATATAAGAGCATAAAATGTTTTAGTTGGAGAGCTTTACCCATCAGGACTATTAGCCCATCAGGGCTCATCCATGTTAAGTATTCCATTTCTTTAGAACAGCATCTAATGGTTTCTGGAACGATTCTTGTGTTTTGCCTCAGCAATAGTGCCTGATAGGCCATTCCATATGTTTATTATGTGCTAAGTGAAAAAAAGTCTTGCTAACATCTGTTGGAAGATAGCTTCTCCCTCATTTCCATTTATGTCTCTTGAAATTCATACTGGGTGGGAAATAGTTATTCAGGCTGACATTTTGTGCTCTCACTGGATTGCATCCTTCTTCAGCAAAGATTCTCTAACCTTTATTCTGTCTCACAGAATATTTATCACCTGATCTACGTCTTTTTTTCTAAGACACTTGTTATTACTGTGCTAATACATGAATTTTGTCAACATAAGCATGAAAAGAAATTTCAAGTAAATGTTACTGGCTTGATGGTCTGCTGATGCAAATCAATATATTTTAACTGAAATTAATGGAGCATGATGATTTGTATTAGATTAGACTTGGCCTCAAAAATAGAGTAGTACAAATTCATATAAGCTTGAAAAACTAGAGTTTGAAATAATGTATCATCTCAAAAGTTTAAGAATAAAAGTTATTCATAGCACAATCCATGGTACAGTATGAATTAGGTCTAGTAGACAAAAAAAAATGGTATTATTATGAGCTGAACTAAAACAGAAGAAGCAGTCTGAGCTCTGCTTTGACTTGCTCTGTCTGAAAATGCTGTTCAATATATTCATCAATGACCTGGACGAGGGATTAGAGAGCATTGTCAGCAAGTTTGCAGATGACATAAAACTAGGAGGAATGGTTGACACTCCAGAAGGCTGTGCAGCCGTTCAGAGAGACCTGGATAGGCTGGAGGGCTCAGCAGGGAGAAATCTTATGCGGTTCAACAAGGGCAAGTGTAGAGTTTTGCACCTGGGAAAGAATAACCCCATATGCCAGTATAGGTTGGGGACTGAACTGTTGGAGAGCAGCGCAGGGGAAAGGGACCTGGGGGTTCTGGTGGACAGCAGGATGACCATGAGCCAGCACTGTGCCCTCGTGGCCAAGAAGGCCAATGGCATCCTGGGGTGTGTTAGAAGGGGAGTAGCAAGTAAGTCGAGAGAGGTCCTCCTGCCCCTCTACTCTGCCCTGGTGAGGCCGCATCTGGAATATTGTGTCCAGTTCTGGGCCCCTCAGTTCAAGAAGGACAGGGAGCTGCTTGAGAGAGTCCAGCACAGAGCCACAAAGGTGATGAAGGGAGTGGAATATCTCCCTTATGAGGAAAGGCTGAAGCAGCTGGGTCTCTTCAGCTTGAAGAAGAGGAGGCTGAGGGGTGACCTCATTAATGTTTATAAATACGTCAAAGGGGGAGTGTCAGGAGGATGGAGCCAGGCTCTTTTCAGCAATGTCTAATGACAGGACAAGGGGCAATAGATACAAACTGGAACATAGGAGGTTCCACAGAAATATTAGAAAAAACTTTTTCACTCTGAAGGTGACAGAGCACTAGAACAGGCTGCCCAGGGAGATTGTGGAGTCTCCTTCTCTGGAGACATTCAAAACCCATTTGAAGGTGTTCCTGTGTGACCTACTGTAGGTGATCCTGCTCTGGCAGGGAGGTTAGGCAAGATGAACTTTCAAGATCCGTTCCAATCCCTGACATTCTGTGATTCTGTGATTCTGTGAAAGCCGACTTTTTAAAGCAAATAAATACCACTTTTAAATCCTCTACACAGCTGTATGATTCAATGATGCCGTTCATTCCTGATGACTGTTCGAGTGATGTTTTCTCTCAGCATCCTCAGAACTTATTGGCGTAGTAAGCAATTGATGGGACTTTCATTGCAAGCCCAAAGAGTCCCATTTTCTCCAGGTAAGAGAGTGACTGTTATAACAATATCTACCTAATGTGAACCTGAATCCTGTTTCCTTTCTGTGACAGAAGTCCTTTAAAGAAAAAGATTAAAATCTGTGTATTAACACCAAAGATATTTCCACTGTTGCTTCCAGGTTATGATCACAAGTGATTTGAGTATTCTGAAGGTCAGCTTGCCTCTGCCCAGCATGCTGCATGAGGTGAGTTTTCTCTGTAGGGATTTTGTGCTTCACTGTAGTCAAGGGCAGGAGTCCCACCGCTCCACTGCATCTTTGCAATGAAATCCTTAGTGGCCATGTGGTACTGGAAAGAGTGAAAAATTGTAATGAAAACATGAATTAGTATTCTTGTTCCTGCATGGCTCTCAAGATGCTGTTTGTGCAGAAATGGAGGAGGTTAAGTAACAGGAACAAGTGCCGGCAGATTTTATTACTCTGTCATGTACCTGTATGTGGCTCTCCAACATACAAATATATGTGTATATACATGTACATGCATTTGTATTTATGCATGTAGTGGAAGCTTCAGTGAAAGTTGATATCTCATAGGAAATTCTATGAGTCTGTGAGACTCTGCTGGGAAACAAACCTGCTTGTCTTTTTGCTGACAGAGATATGCTTATCTCTACATGCTGTTCTGCATATATATTGTCTGAACTTGTCTCATTTTTTGTATCTGCTGCTACTGTGTTATACTGATCTTTTCTGGATTAAAATGTTCACCCTCCCTTTTCTTAGATCCTTTTTATTAAATTCTAAAATTCCTAAATAGCAGCAAAATGTTCACGTTCCAGCATAATAGTATCCCTGTGATTTCTTGTACCTAATAGGCACAACGAATTCACAAGTCAAATCATTCATTCTTACTTCTTACTTCTTACATTCTTACTTCTCTTCAAATTCACTCTCAGATTTGAAGTCCTGGAATGTATTCCTCTCACATATTACCAGATGAGGCTAAGTATTTAAAGACAAAATTTTGCCCCTTTGCTATTTCAAATTGTTTGAGTTCATTATCTTAAATATTGTCCTCAGTTACATCTGATCACTTTCACTGATCATAATAAATCCGATTAACTATGAAATAGGTTTAAGTTAACCTATCTTACCTCATAATTCATCATTCACATATCTCTATCAAAAAGATGTCGTTTGGGTGAAGTTCTTGGTTACTTGGCAGTTGGAACAGGCTGAGAGATTGCTTCCATACTCTTATCTCATTAGTTGACAGTAACGCATTATGTCACACCATTTAATCTTGTTTGATGGGCACCTATGCCATGAGTTGGAGTTTGCCCTGCTACATAGTTGCTAGTACTGCTGATGGTTTGTAATGGTAAGGAGTAAGATTATTGCTGGAGGAACACATTGGAAAAATGACATGAAATAAACAAGTTGCAGTAAGGGAAATTATAATTAGGCACAAAGAAAAAATACTTCCAAAGGAAAGCTTACCTGTAGAGGTTCTAGAATCCCTATTCTTGGTGCTACTTCAGTTTTTAAGAAGAAAGAACCAGAGTTCTGTGAAAAATACCACAAAGTATGAAAAAAATAATATTTGCAAAGTAAAAAGAAGCTGTTCAAGGATAGTGTCTACTTCCTAACTAAAAAAAAAATAAAAACCAAAACAATAATATAGAGCTGAATATTTATTTTTTTTAGACATCTTCAAGGGCAAACACTACCTGGAAGATTTACCGTGTTCCAACACTTCAGCTAACATACAATTTGGACTGTGATGTAGGTTTTCTGCATGTGCAATAAGGTGGTTAAAAATAATTTTTATAGATTAACAAAATGTAGAATAGTTGAGGTTGAAATAAACCTTTGGAGATCATCTAGTCCAATTCCCTGCTCAGAGAAGAGTCAGCCAGAGCAGGTTGTTCAGGACAGTGTTTAGTTGAGTTTTGAGTATCACAAGGATGGAGACTCCACAGCCTTTCTGGGCAATGCGCTGCAGTGTTTGACCACTCTCACAGGAAAGAGTTCAATAGGAATTTCCCATATTTATGTTTGTACCTATTGTTTCTTGCTCTGTCACTGGGCAGTATTATTCATCACTCCCTTCCATCAGGTATTTATACACATTGATGAAATGATACCTCCCCTGTGCCTTCTCTTCTCAATGCCGAACAGATCCAGCTCTCTCAGCCTCTCCTCATATGTTGGACACTCCAGTCACTTAACCATCTTCATGGCCCCAAAATTTCCCTTTTCATGTAGGCAAAAAATAGCAGTTAATAATGAAAGAAATAGTCTTTGTTACAGTAACACTTTTTCTATCTAAAATCTGGGGAAGAGGTTTTGTATAATAAGATTGGATAGAGTATTTCAAAATAAACTTATGAAAAAAAAAGTAATACTTGAAGTGTTGTTTATTTTAAGCCATAATTTTATAAGATAATTTTCCATTAAAATTCTTTTCTAAGAAGTGTAATAAAAATTGCAACTTCTTCATGTTTCTTCCTTCAGTGTTTATTTTCCAATCACTCAAATTTTATATTATTATATACATACATATATATACATATATATCATTATATACATATATATCATTATATACATGTACATATACATATAATATTATTAAAGATATTTCTTTCGTCAACTATCATTGAAGGTGAAAGATCTATTAATGAAAATATTTCATATAATTGCAGAGGTATTGCGCCAGTTTTCTTTCTTTTATTTTCACTGAAGTTTAAGAATTCTGCCGGTTAAGAAATTCCATTCTTGTTTTGTTCAATTGTGTAACACAGTACGGTATGCATTCCACATTTCCAGCTGCCTGCTATCAACACAGGATAATGAATCTTGTCTTCAACCAGTAAAAGATTTATTTTTTAAAGTTGTTACCTTCACTGAAATAACACAAGAAAAAGATATAAAAAAGCATTTCTCTGGGATGTGCAGTCCTCTTCTAGTTCAAAGATGTACAGACTCTAGTAAGGGTCACAACAACTCCTTGTTTAATTAATAGCAACAGAGGTTGACATTTCTTTTCCTTTTTCACCTCAGTCATGTGATTCCATCTTTTGAAGATCTCTTTGAATAAGATTCTTTTTTTTTTCTGTTGAATAATACCAAACATTAATTGGTAATAACATGAATGTGTAAGTTTTATGAAACACGGTGTTAAACACCCTATGACATATGTGTTCATGTGCATGCTGTGCATGTTCTCTAACTATGTAATTTACTTGGGGAAAAGCATTGCATTATTATATAGTATAATACCATGATATCTTTTTTGCAACTATTACTGTCAAAGGAAGAGCACAACACTGTCAGCTTTAAGTGACTGTCTAGACTTCCAAGGCTCAACTTGTTCCATGTCAGAACAAATTTACTGTTCAACCTCATTTCTTACACTTCCTTACCTGTTTCCTAAGTGCTGGGGCTGTCATTCAAACATTGTTTATGTGACAGAGGTAGTTCCACAGTTAGTAAAGTACAACCATTTTCCTGTAACTACTATCCCTGAACATGAGAGGGAAAGCATTTAGTGATTCATTCCCTGCAAAACTCCTCCTGCAAAACGTATTTATATTTGGTGTTGTAGCCCTGTGAATCTTATGTTTTGGTGTAGAAAAGGAAAAAAAAACAAACCAAAAACACACCTCAAAAAAAGCCCAACCCAAACGAGTAAGTTTAGATAGAACAAAGCTGTTACACAGACCAGATCAGCTGGCAAACTTGTCCCAGAGATATTTATAATACATTATTTCCTCTTCTTAAATACAGCCTAGAAACAGGTGAGACAGGTCAGAGAGCCCACAGGCACAGTCTCTGCTTTAATTACTCTTCGCTAGATTTCAAGATTCCAGGGGATATGCAGCTGTGGTGTGAATGATATCTTATAGGTTCCTAGTTTAGGAGGCAATAGTATGACTCCTATTGAGGCAGATCTTTCCCTGCTGTTTTTTTTTTATTATTTTCCCTGGAGGAAGCAATCGGTTAACTCTACAGTCAGCAAGCAGGAAAAGGAAAACAGAGCTCTTCCACCTTGATGTTCAGTTAAAAGGAAGGAACACTAATTTTCTAATTTTTTTTTGTGGCATGAAGGAATAACCAAGTAATTTTTTACACTATCTTTACTAATAGGAAGACTGTGTCTGTGGCTTTTATTACTAGCTTCCAGAAAGATTTTATGTATCAAAGAATGGCAGGAAGTAAAACTGGAAGTAAGATTCTCCAGTTACATATCAAAAGTAAAATAGGAATTGAGACCAGAAACAAGTATTGTTGGTTATAAGGTGAATATTTTTATATTGCAGTAGCACAAAGAGAGTTTAATTGGAGTAAATAGCAATTTATGCTAGGTTTAGATCGTATCATTACAGAATTGTAGAACGGCCTAGGCTGGAAGGGACGTTAGAGGTGATTTAATCCAACCTCCCTGTCATGGATAGGGACACCTCTCAACTAGATCATGCAACACATGAGGACCGAACAGGAATCGAACCCGCAACCTTTGGCGTTTCAGCACCACGCTCAGCCGAGTCTTAAGATATAAAGTAGCTGGCAGGTTATGGTCTGAATTCATTAAATATCACAAAGAGAAATTATTTAATTAATTTAATTTTTTTATTATAAATAATGTTACTTTGACATCTATATTTATAATTTATATTTATCTTCAATCAAAATGATGTAGAAAAAACCCTGACCTACCTCTTTAAAAGGTCTTATCCAGACCTTTTGGTGTTGTTTGCTGTGGTATACGTAAATTCATTTTAGACTATACCAGTCGGTGAAAACATGGGCATCAAAGAGAAAGACTTGATAGTAAGTCCTGGCCTCTCTGATTTGTGGACAATGTCGGAGTATAGAAGGCAAACTGCCCTGAGTGCAAGTGTAAAGAGTTCAAAAGGAATACAGAGAACAATTAGATTAGATAATCAAGGCACCACTCTGAATTACCGGATAAAAAGTGACAAGAAGAAGACAGACAGAAGGTAGCATTATTTCTGATGCTATGTGGCTTTGACATACTTTGTGCTTTTAATAGTTTTCTGTTAGAGGCAGCTAACCACAATAAAGTATTGTCCAATGGGAAAAAAAAAAAAAAAAAAAGAAGAAGAAGAAAGAGTGCATGGAGAAATGGGGAATACTTCGAAAAAATAAGCCTGAAAATAACTTTGTTTCTACACTGGTCTGGTGCTCAGGAAACTTTTTTCTTATGTCCCCTTGCTGTTCTTATACACTAGTGAAAGAGACTAGAGATGGTCAAAATAAAATCAAAAATTATTCCTTTATTTTTAAATTTTCTGTTTACTTCCAACCAAAGGAGATCAGGCTGGACAAAACAATGTGGCTCTTCAGGAACCACAAGCTGAGAGCTACAAACCATATGTCTGTAATGCAGAACTGGACAATTTGGATTAGAAATGGTTTACTACAGTCCTTTCTTTACAAGGTTAATCACTTTTTGAAGCATTTTAAAGATAATTTCCAAAACGTATTTCATTCTCTTCTCTGATTTACAAAATGGATGGTATTTGTTTCCATGTCAACGACTTGTTTTAATGCCTTCTGTACAAAGAGTTCCATTATAAATGACCGTGTCAAAATTAACCTCTAATACAATGAACTTCTTTCCCTGTTTGCAAGTGCACAGGCCATGTACCCACCGCAATCAAAATCCTATTTATGTTTGTGCAGCATCTCCGTGGCAACTACAAGCAAAGCTTGTTGGAAAGTGCCTTAGCAGCCTATCCTTTCTTTTCTAGCTCTCTTTTTAATGAAGAGCCCCAGTGTTTTAGAAATAACTAGATGAATAAGCAGCCAACATAATGTGGCATTCTCTGGTCATCCTGAGATACCCTATACTTGTATTTCAGGGATGGGGACTGAGGGAAAAAAAAACCCCAACAACAAATTAATAACTATAGGAAAGACTAAAACTAGCAAACAGCCTGTGTCAAGAATGGAGGAGCTGCAGATCTCCCAGTTGCTGTGTTTCAGCCCTTTTCCTTAACAACTACACTATAAACTTAGAGATAAGACTAACAACAGTTTCTGGGACTGTTCAGAAGAACATGTAAATTTGTGTAACGTATAATATTTTAATAAATTCCCTTTTTCAGTATATTCACTTCTGGACAAAATGATATATAACTTAACATAGCAAATAATAGCTATCCTGCATTTGCAGTGCCCTGCTGGAAGAATCACTTATTTTCACTCTTCTTCTTCATGTGAAAAGTCATTAATTTTGTAGAGAACAGCTGGCATTTTCACAGCAGTGACTATTTTTCACTTGAGGAAAGTGGAAAAAAAATCACTATATATTTTCTTTGTGTGGAAAGCATAAAAATATGAAGCTGACCCAGTGGTTTCATTTTTCACAAAACCTGTAATAATGTGATTTTCACTGGTCTTCTGAAAAACTGCTTTGGCCAACATTACTGTAAAATAGCTATAAGATATTTCTAGTTTTTACATCTACACCATGGTAAAATAGTTGAACTATGTTTTCAAAGAGTCTTCTTTTTGATATACAATGATGTTTTAAAACCAACATTTTTATTGACATTTCTCACATACATTGATAGTTAAAACATTTTAAGTGTACTTGACAATCTAAAAGTTGCTGGACTTTTAAAACACCAGTGTTTACATCAGAAACATCCAAAAAGTACAGTAATGATAAAATTTGGTCACACATACAAACATTACAAGAAAATAAATACAGCTCCTTGAGTTTGCATATAAGCGGTGCCTGCAAACATCAGATTTGTCCAGTGGAAGTTGTATCAAGATTCTCGATCTTACAACATTAATGTCAGTAGGAGCAATTAAAATAGTGAAGGATTGGACCTTAAGTGCTTTCTGGGCTCACTGCCACTTTCTGAATGCTAGTAGGTTGCTCTTGTCCTTGCAAGTTATATTCCCAATATTCATTAAAAAATTAATATCCAGCTGTAGCAACTGATCTGCGGTTATTTCCTTTCTGGTCATATTAGGTGAGAATAAGCTTTTCTATGACTCCCTTAGTGAAAAGAGTCGATAGGAAAAAACACATTCTTCTTTTGAAATATTGGAATGCAAAACTGAAACAATATACAGAATCAACATACTTCCCTTTTAAATATTTATTCTATGTGATATACCTGATACCATACCTTACCATATTTAATGTGCCACTTAGTGCCATGGTCTAGCCAGTGTGATGGTGTTGAGTCATAGGCTGGACTTGATGATCTCAGAGGTCTTTTCCAGCCTCAACAATTCTATGGTTCTGTGTGATTCTCTATTGAATCAAACTCAATAGGCAAGAATATCATGGCAGAGAGCTAAACGTGTAACAAAAGGAAAGATTTCTGGTCTAAATCTATCTGCTCCCAAAACTCATTGAGAAAATGCTTTATAGTGTGTTGCCTTTTTTTTTTTTCCTACAGAGACAAATCCTAGAAGATGGAACAAAATATCATGACAAACACCTCATAGAAACAGTAAACTTACTTCATCAAACACAACGGTATGTATCTCTCATTGGTAGCATGTACTTAGAGTATTAATTTAGGAGTAACTTAACAGGTTGGAGGTTGGGTTCATGCCACCACAACAGTCACTCTCCTAGTTGTTATAGGACATGTGACTGGAGGCCTTTCTGCGCTCCAGGAGAAGAAAGTCAGCGGTTGGATCAAACTACTTGCTAGTACAACACTTGATCCTGCAAATCTGTTTCTACAGGAAAAAAAAAAAATCACTACAGCAGTAACTGACTGAAGAATGGAAAGTGAGTTAAGTCACCTTACGTACTGGTCTTTCAAAAGCCAAGTGAAGGAAGCCTGTGCCGCATAATGGTGAAAGCTGAATGTTTCAGATATTACTAAGGCTAGAAAATATTGCTGTTAAAACAAATTGGGTTTTTTACCTTTTTCTCAATACACCATAGGAATTAGGGATTTTGCAAGCAGTAACGCAACTGAGAAGGTGACAGTCTTCCAGGTACCTGTATGTGTATATATATATGATATATTTGAACTGAAAAACTAGCCTTGAAAATCCAGGCCTTCTTTCCCTTATGACCTTAAATTTCAAACCAAATAACTATAGCATAGGTTTTGTGTGTTAAAAATAAATAAATCTGAATAGTTACTTATCTCATGTTTAGTTTTAAAAAACATGTACTTTTTAAAACATTTAGAATTATAATATATAGACAGATAATAGTTTTCACTTTGATCATCCTAATCCAGTATATCAAAAACTATTACTAATGAATAGAATTTATCTGATAGTCTATTTAATTGTTTTTACTTCATACATCAGCAAAACTTTGCTCAACTGGAAAAGGTCGTAACTTGAAAATTCAGTTAAACATTATATATCTTCTTGTTTTCTTCTGTAGCATCTAACTCAATTGCTTTTAATTATAGATAAAAATATTTTTTGTGAAAGTTTAAAACAAATCAACTGAAATATAAAGCTGTTCAGCTAGTTTCCTTTAGTTACCATGAAGTTGATATAATTAGCAGTACTTTCAAAGCCCTTTATAGTATTCATATAGAGGATCGTTTCTCTGCACCTTTTGGTGGTTCAACTATTTTTGAGCGCAGGGGATGTTACATGGTTTTCACTGTGTGATTATAGGTCTTAGCAGGCAGTCTTTTTTTGTGTGTTGGGTAATTCATAAAACCTAGGTGGTGCTTTCAGAATGTTATTGCTTTGATCAAAGCCTTGACTGAAAAGCTTTATGTTTCTTTTGTGAACTGTATGGTTAGTTAACTATTAACAGTCGTGGTTGTCCATATGTTTCATGGAAATATGTTGGCACTCTAGAAATGTGTACTGCTCAACTTACATGCTTAGGTTTCTTATAGGCCTACATTATTTCACTGGTAAAATAATTGTGTCTTTCGTAACCCCACTCAAGGCAATTCATTTCACTGAAAGGGTTATCACCCTTATGTGCTGGGTTATGCTATAAACACAGACTTTTGAGACACATTTTACTGAAACTCAGAAACACAGCGAGTGGCACAAATGCTTTGTCTCTATTTGATATACAGAAGCATGAGCAGGTCAAAACCAAAGCCGTGGATATGGCTCCCACAAAAGTGGGAGGAGTGGCTGACACACCAGAAGGCTGTGCTGCCATTCAGTGAGACCTAGACAGGCTGGAGAGACAGGGAACTGCTTGAGAGAGTCCAGCACAGAGCCACAAAGGTGATGAAGGGAGTGGAACATCTCCCTTATGAGGAAAGGCTGAGGCAGCTGGGTCTCTTCAGCTTGGAGAAGAGGAAACTGAGCGGTGACCTTATTAATGTTTATAAATATGTAAAAGGTGAGCATCAGGAGGATGGATCCAGGCTCTTCTCAGTGATGTCCAATGACAGGACAAGGGGCAATGGGTACAAGCTGGAACATAGGAGGTTCCACAAAAACACTAGGAAAAACTTTTTCGCTGTGAGGGTGACAGAGCACTGGAACAGGCTGCCCATAGAGGTTGTGGAGTCTCCTTCTCTGGAGACATTCAAAACCCGTCTGGACACGTTCCTGTGTGACCTACTGTAGGTGATCCTGCTCTGGCAGGGAAATTGGGGTAGATGAACTTTCAAGATCCCTTCCAATCCCTGACATTCTGTGATATGATTAGTTCTCAATTCTCATCTGCCTCACCCTCTAACAAACATTTAAAAGCATCCTTAGTACTTGTGATGTTCAGGCTATGGTGACAGAAGAACTACGTCCCAAATCTGGTGAAAAAAGACAAGGAAAAAATGAGGTAGTTTTTCTGCCACTGTTCACCTGAACTCTACACCTATCTTAAGACTTCAGTGGAGAAGGGTGTAGAGTTAGAAAACTTGTCTCCAGCCCAGAATATTTTTTAATTAAAAAAATGTTTTCTGCTCTGATTTTCAGTCTAAGATCTGAAACTCAGCCTGAACTGAAACCGCTTACAACCTGATAGAGACAAAGTCAATTTATAATAAACTAAAGGCTTAGCTTTTATTTCAACTTGTATTTAATTTTCTTACTGTAATTAGATTAAATTTCCAAATAAATTTTTACTTTTTCTTCAAAAATATAATGATTCTCCTGCAAACTGTGAAAAGTTTTCAAAATAGTAAGATTTAACCTTCCTCACAAAAAAAAAGAAAAATTCCTTCATGTCAACTGCTTCTCACAAGTTTTCATTTTTCAAATTAATACATTTTTTGAAGGTTAAAAGTCTTTAACCAGTTCTACTTCAGCTTTCCATAGCAGCTATTACATGTCATCTAGTGATTCCTGGAAAAAAAAAAAAACAACCAAAAAACCCAAAGAAAAAAAAAGAATCTTCTGACTTTCCACATATGAAAAAATCTACTGGTGAGACAAAAAGGTGACCGACGTTGTGCTGGAAATTTCTTTTGAGATTGACTGCATATTGGTGTGGTATACTTTGGTATACCACAAGTTTAGGAGCAATAATGAGCTACAGCAGCTGCTATTACTATTTAAATCTACCTTCCCTAGAGCCTTACGGTAAGATATGTCCTAACTGTCAATGATGGATGCTAATCAGAATAATGATCCATTAATGAAAGCAATAATTTTCCAAGTTCACAAGACACTATAAACCCATACAAAAGTTTCAAAGCAAGCCTCAAAAAAAAGAAATGACAAGATGTTTCATTCATCTCCTCTATTTACTGCATACTTTACTGAAAATGTAATATTAAATCTTCGTAGTGACATCCAAGCTCGGCTGGGGTTGGTCCAGCCACTCAGGGCAGAATGTCACCAGTAGTAGGGATGGCAAGAGAAAAATCCAAAGATCAATAGCCGTAATAATGAGATAGGCATTGTCATTGAAGTACCCAAGGGAGGAGACCCACAGGTAAATGGACTGGAAAATCTTCCCATATTTAGCCTACCTAATTTTCTTCTCCATTTAAACTAATTGTGTATAAATAAAGTAGCTGTTAAGACTAATTCTACTAAATCTGCCCTAAATAGTCATCATTGATTTGCATTATAGTATGGGTCGATGAGAAAAGGAGAAGTAGAAAGCATAGTAATGTATAAAAGAAATCCCAACCCTTCTGGCATTCTTTCATATTATTTTGCGAAAATACACATTCTCAGCAAGTACTTTGTGTTTTAAACACCACTTATATTCTATAGTAAATTGAGATGTAGATTGGGATTATGGTTAGGCACAGGAGTCTTCAAAAAACAGTGCTTATTTGTGCAACACCAGAGCCTTGTGAGAAGAAGGCATTATATACAGAAATTACTTGATGGGTAAATTTTAAATTCAGAATTTCAGTTCTATAGAAAAAAATAATTAAAACTTACTTTCATTAGAAATCCATTAAAAACAGCAAAGAAAAAAGACATTTCATGCTTAAGAAACAGTGTGATAAAATAGGAGTTCCAGATTTTATACTTGTAAGACAGGGTAACTAAGATGAAGTAAATGTGAAATGTACACCTTGCTACAAATGTGATATATTTGTGTATAAACATACAAATGTACATGCATATTTCTATACGCACTGGAATAGCTGGTAACTTTTCCTTAGTTAGAAAGTGATGTATACTTTGTTAGCTCTGCCAAGTGCAAGGAATTCAGTATAAAAAATTTTGCCTGCCCATTTCCGTCTTTGTCCTATATCTCGAAAATTACTTTCTTCTTTGGATAACAGATAAAAAAGCTCAATGGACTTTTTAGGGAATTGACTGTTGGGAGTAATAAAAGATACTACCTATTTTGGGAGAAGCTTAATTGACAAAAAAAGCTCAGATACTGTAAAAGACTTCAGTTGAACTAACTGTTCAGGGAGCTCTTGCATAGTGAAGAGAAGCACCTGTAAATCACATTGTTCCTTTCTGCACTACAAACACACAGACCAGACTCTTGGTTCATGCAGATTAGTGAAGTTTCATTGATTTTGCAGAGATCATGCATGGGTAATGGTATTGTGCTACAACCTGAGAAAAAGCAGAGCTATAGCTCTCTTGCTTTCCAGAGGCCAAAATCTTAACTGATTTAAAACTAGATTTCCCTATGACTGAATGTTTATGGTACTGAAAACAAACTCACATATACAGGAGTGGAAATCCACACCTTTCCTCTCTGTCCCACTCATGTTACTCACTCTCTCTCTCTGGGCTACTTCATACTCCGAAGATCCAGACCCCTCCTGGCTGCCAGGGCCCAAAGGATGAATATAGTCAGTACAACAGAGTTAAACGACTTAAAACCACCATGTTTTAGAGAGTTACATATGCTGGAGTTTAAAAAAAAATATAAAAAAAATAAAAAAAGAGTAAAAAAAAAAAGAGTACCATTTTATGTAGTATCTTTTCTAAAAACGTTTGTCCTTTCACTGGCAGCTCTTACTTTAAATCACTCAGGCAATAAACAGCCATTTATTACAATGGAGAGCTAGCTCCTAGCATTCCCATCCGATTAGGGCAAACTTAAAATGCTATTTCAGTTCTACTGCTTCCTTCTACGCCCTCCCTCACTATCACTTTGAATGGTGGTGACTAGAAATGCTTTTATACGTATCGGGAGAGTTATAGTAATACATTGAAGCATTATGAAAAACAAAATCTCCCTACACAGCTGTTTTTTTGTTAGGACCCCCAATAGACACATTTTTCTGCTTATTTCACTAGAAACTTTCAGCATGCTTTCTCAAACATACTGGTTTCATGGCATGATTTCTATGTTCTCACCACCTAAAAGTGCCGCATTAGCCACCAAATGCAAACAAGTATCTAAAATCCTGCTCCATTTTCAAGGGCTGAGAGGGATGTTAGGAGTTTTGGCATAAAACATTAAATTCCAAATTTGTCAACTTTCACAAGAAAAATGTAATTTCCATTATATCCTGCAGACTAGGACTGTTAACTGTTTGCTAAACACCAATCATATGAAGACCAAGGGATCTCCTAAGGAAATTTCTCGTAGAGAAAACATAGTCTCATAGGATCACAGAATCATAGAATCATAGAACGGTTAAGGTTGGAAGGGACCTTGAAGATCATCTGGTTCGAACCCCCCTGCTGTCAGCAGGGACACCTCTCTCCCACTAGACCAGGTTGCTCAAAGCCCATCCAACCTGGCATTGAAAAAAAACCCCATGCTTTAGACACATTTATTCCTGATTATAGGCTTACATATAAGTAATAAACTAAGATGTAAACTACCATTTTACACCCGTGTCAAGTGTTTATTTTGTCATTTGTCTATCAGTGCCAACAGTTCTCAAAGTTAATGGAATACCTACATTTCAGGCACAAGTACACTCAATCTTGGGGTTTAGATGTAACTGTAAGACTTTGCAGAATGCCAATAAATTTCTTTGTTTGGCTCTAAAAATGAGGCTCTCACCATTTCCCTTTGCAGATGTTCTTCTAAAAGCCATGAAGTATTATTTAACCAGGGAAATGGGGCAATGTTTATTTCACTTTTTCTGACCTTTCTGTCAAGTTTTGGATACATCAAAAGCAGTGAAATTTACTCTCCACAATGAACTTTCGCTTGTGAAAAGCTCCTGCCCACGCACCGGTTGTAGAACATATTAAGGATACAGAAGCTGTAGCAAAAAAAGACCTGTAGAGATGATCAAAAATATCAAGAGGTGTAGGCAGCAGATGAGAGACTGAACAAAGCAAGTAATGCTGGGTTTGCAAGGTGAAAACATGCTTGACATTGATCTTCTGCCAAAACTTTGACTTGATGTAGGATCAGCAGAGAACAAGGTCATGAAGGAACTTGAAGTTTACTGACATGAATCTTAACTAGACAGGGACAACAGGTCTCTTTCATATGAATCATAACTGACTGTGAAAAATGCACAAATAAGTAGCTCAGGAACATGGAACATTTAACCTTTTAATTGCTGATTAGAATCTACGCCAGGGCTGGTCAAATTCCACTATTATCAGAAATCTCTGAGAAGTCCTTTTGGGATTTATTTTGGTGATCTTAGTCCAATCCTCCCGGATGCATTTTCATACCATGAAACTTAGTTACCAAATTATCAAACCAGCAAATATTTACTTTGAATATTTACTCATTCCCAAAGAACTTCTACAGAGATTCATACTGTTTCTTTCATTATTTGCTCTGCATATTAATAAACTTGACGATTGTTTGGATAAGACATAGCTGCATGTGGAAATTGATGATACTGTAAACTATTGCCATGAACAGCTGCCCTATGAATTTTCTTGGGGACAGAAAGAAAAATAGAAAGGAGAAAGAAAGAAAAAAAGAAAGAAAGAAAAAGGGAAAGAAAAAGAGAAGGAAAAAGGGAAAGAAAAAGAGACCAAGAAAGAGAGAAAGAAAAAGAGAAAGAAAAGAAAGGAAGAGAAAAGAAAGAAAGAGAGAGAGAAAGAAAGAGAGAAAGAGAGAAAGAGAGAGAAAGCGAGAAGGAGAGAAAGAGAAAGAGAGAGAAAGAGAGAAGGAAAGAGGGAAAGAAAGAGGAAAGAAAGAAAGAGAGAAGGAAAGAGAGAGAGAAAGAGAGAGAGAAAGAGAAAGAGAGAGAAAGAGAGAGAAAGAGAGAAAGAGAAAGAGAGAGAGAAAGAGAGAGAGAAAGAGAGAAAGAGAGAAAGAGAGAGAGAAAGAGAGAAAGAGAGAAAGAGAGAAAGAAAGAGAGAAAGAGAGAAAGAAAGAGAGAAAGAGAGAAAGAGAGAAAGAGAGAAAGAGAGAAAGAGAGAAAGAAAGAAAGAAAGAAAGAAAGAAAGAAAGAAAGAAAGAAAGAAAGAAAGAAAGAAAGAAAGAAAGAAAGAAAGAAAGAAAGAAAGAAAGAAAGAAAGAAAGAAAGAAAAGAAAGAAAGAAAGAAAGAAAGAGAGAGAAGGCAATCATGTAATTATAGATTACAACTCTGTGTTACATGAAATTTGAAAACATTCTAAGTATTACCATGGTAAAAAAATAGATGTTCTCAGCCAATTAAATTTCTTCATGCAAAAGAATTTTGTGTCAACATCTCATTTTACAGAATTGAGAGATCACAAGAATGAATGCTGGTTTTCTGATATCGAAACACACTGCTACATTATTGATTTCTTTGACAACAAAGAAACTCTACGGTTTCTATGGTCACTTACAACACTTTGCTTTTTGCAGAGATAAGAGTTTTCTTCTTTCTTGAAAGCATCTCTAAGATCCTAAAATATTACAGGAAATAAGCTGCTTGTTACTCTTAAAAGCATGCAGCTGCACTGAAATTCTCAAAACAAGGTTGACAGGGAAAAGCAATACTGCATATATTCTTTCTTTTGTCATTACCACAGCTTTAGATTTTCCTGCTCAAGGAAAGTTTCCTGCATTATTAGTACAGATAGCTAGAGGTTGTAGTTTGATTTGCTTCATAATCCAGTTTTTAATTAAAAGAAAATCTTCTGAGGAGAGATCTGTGTTTGCTTTCATCCTGGAGCCTAACATTTTGGAAAAGATCAGGAATCCCATATGCTACCAGTTTTTTGTTCTTTTATAGGGAGTTGTTGTTGGCTTTGTTCACTGCAGAATTCTATCTCAGGGAAAATATATAGAACACTGATTTTTAAATTAATTTGTTGATGTCTATCTATTTACATACATAAGGCTTTCATCAGTTTTATACCTGAGCACCTCCAGGTGTTTCAAGATGACAGCATTCTTTTTTCCCCTCTCAAAAATATCTGTTCTAATATAAATATCCAGTAACTTTCCTTCCCACAGATTTTTTTAAGTCATGGAAATCTTTCGCAAGCCAAATTAATTTCTTCTTTTGTTTCTTTTTGTTTATTTTTTCGTTTCTAATGGATTAAATTCCTTCCGCTAGAGAGCTACTGAGCTAAGTACGGTACTACAAGAGTTGAACAGACACTCACTTTTCCTAGCAGTGCACGCTCCACATTCCCAATTTAGCTGGGAAAGTCTCCTCTAGTTGTGACATATTATTGTTCTTCAGTATTTACACCCTTCTAGTGGGATCAGGGGATCAGGAGCTAGAGAAAGAAGAGTCTTGAGTAGCCAGCAGCTTTCATATTGAGTATTGAAAACATGGTCAGTAAATGTACCGGTCTGTTTCTTCACTGAGGAAACACTAAAGATAAGTCTACATTAAGGGGAGAATCCCCAATGGCTGGCATTGCTGAAGCCTGGCTGAATGTGAAGAGAGCAATTCTAGAGTTAAAGGTGCTGGCAACAACGTTGTACTCACTCACTTTAGACAGACTTCACGCAGGTGAATGCACAAAACATTCCCGCAGCAGGAATGAAAGCATAAGGGAGGTTCGTTCAGTGATCACTGACCCTAACATGTCAGGTCCACTGCCTGTTATTGTATAGATATGCATTTCCTATTGTCCATGCTTTATTGACCTGATGTCAGTTGAAAAACACTGGGTAGGACTTTTGGATATTTCAGCAGAGGAGAGAATGCTTCTAGGAGATGGATACAAATGCGACAAGCTCTATAGATAATATGAATAAAAGATGTACTGGTTTCTGTTCTGGGGTGAAAGAATCTTTAAAGAAATATTTTTTCCTGTGAGGAAAACAGCTTTTCCCGAGCAATAAAACGTTCAAAAGAATCCTGTCTTTTTGATTACTTACAGCGTTTTGAAGGCACTGTTCCTACCCTTGTTAATCTATGTGATTGACAAGGTCTACATTTGACTGCATTTTTACTTCATTAGACAGTTCTACTTTTCATTTTAAGTAGTGCAACAAATCCACTGCCACGTAAGTATTTCAATGTTGTCACTAGATCTGTGCTGCAGCAATTTAAAACTTCAGAAAAACATGTGGGATTGAGTCCCATTCTCCTGGTTTTTTTTTAAAAAAAAAGCCTCAGATTTAAAAACTCTCATAAAATTTAACCCTAGAAGGACACTGTCAAACATATAAGTTACTCTGGCAAAGACAGCAGAACAGTAGGTCAGTAATTATTTTGTTATAATTTAAAGTGAGTCTGGAGAATTAGAAAAATAGTAATGTCATCTTCTTAGTTCTCATTCAAGTGCTATATCTTGTGCCTAATCCCTGATGTGTTTACATGTTACTTCAGGAAATTAACATTATAATGTCAATATTGCCATTACATTCATTCTAATGAATGGTATTAGGAAATTAACCATGTAGAGTGATCAAATAGTACTTTTAGTACACTTTTTCAGTATCCAGAAACGTATGTCCTTATGCAAGAACCTTGGCTCTGAAAAACACTATCTAAAATACTGTTAAAAAACTCCCAGATTTCTGCTTGATACTCAGGACATGCTTGATACTCAGGGCATTTCGTGCATGCATTTTATGATGAAGGCCAGTATAGGACAAACTAGAAAAAAAACAAGTGCATAATTCATCATGTATCACAGGATGGAGTGAATTGCTCTTGCACATATTGCTCTCTAGCCACTAGCTGTGTAAGGAGTCTATCCAACTAGTATAGACCAAACACCTAACTCAGACTGCTCAGTTCAGGTGCTCTTATTTAATAGTTTAAACATGTATTTGTCCCTCTTCCTCCACAAACACAGAAGTCATGCCCAGCACCATAGTCATATGCTGTTAAATCTGCTACTCCTTTAGCCTCTCTGTTGGGGCTGCATTAGCTTCCACCACATGCTGCAGAATGTGCCCCACAGTGATCTATATCCACCTGCCAAAGGCTTCTTTACATGCTGTATTTTGAACCCTCTTGCCCTTTCAAAGTGGCAAATAATTTTTCAACCTCTGCAAGCTTCAGCCTGGACTGGGGGGTTTTACCCTCATTGCAAATTCTAATTACTTTGTCATCAGTTAATCGAAAAAATAATACTTTCTTGCAGATCTCAATCATAATCTCAGTCATCAGCCATATGAATCAGGAGAGTAGTTCTTCAGCTTTAAGTATCAGTCAAAGACTATCTTCTGCTCCCACCCATCTTTTGGTAACCTTGCCATTTGAGCGCATCTCTGGGGATGATACTCATGTGTCAGTTTCCCATAGTCTGCTGCATGCCTTTAAAAAGAAGTTAGCAAGACACTGCATCATCTAACATGCTTTAGTATATCCCAAGAGTTGCCTAAGGCTTGTTTATACTGTCTCCTGCTGTCCTGAAGTCCCAGCTCTGATGGGATATTTAATGGCACTCCTCTGCTTTGGTACTTATTTTCTGAGTCAGTTTTATCTCTTTCTTTTATTTCTCAGATATCCTTCAGAACCACAGAGCCTGGCAAAGTGGTAGTCCAACAGTGACTGGACCTCTGCAGTGCTGAGAAGCTCTGAGACACTTTCTCTGATGTTCTGGATACTGCTCAAAGAAAGGCGTAATCACCTAAGCAGGGGTCACCGCCACACACTGTTTCTCACCAGATACACGCAGGCTCTGCTGACATACTGAGCAGATGCAATCTTGTCCTGCGCAGGCTGCCAGCTTGCTGGCACTGCTAGCAGAGCACTGAGCTTGCCTTATGAGATGGGTCTCAGCACTAAGGTAACGTAAGCACACAATGCTCTGCTGTCCCAGACCACTGGCAAAAAAAAACAGTGTAGACATAACTGTGAACCTGGAGTAAATTCAGATGTGGAATAACCCTTAAAACTGTCCTTGCAGGATGTAGGCTGGCCACACCAAACCTTCCCTCTTCCTTTCCCAAATCCTTCCATGTCTCCAAGAAGCAGCTTCCTCACTACCTTTCTCAGCCCATGCAGTGCAGATCGCTTTCACGACAACACTTGCTCACCCCTAATTCAACATGCTCTATTTATTCTTTGGACAACAATCTACTGTGGCAAGACTATATTTCCTAATTCTGTACAGAATGGAGATTTTAATGATGGGGAACAAAATTGACCCCTAAAGAGCTGTTAACCATAATGTCCTTTTGGAAGTGCTTATTTGTCATTCACAGTAACAGGTCTACACAATTAGCATGTGATCATCATGCATTTAAAAATAAAGATGAGGGGGAGGGGACACCCTCACCCCAGTGGAAATTCGTACCACTTTGTAGAGTTTATTGTTTTCTTAATTGCAGGAGAGGTTACAGGCTGCAGCAAAGCTCTCAATGAGTAACCCTTATTATGTATTACATGCTGCATGATTTATGCTGGACATGGCACCTTATGATCTGTATTTCCACCATCCTTTCATGTTTTTGTGACTTAGCTCAGCTTGTCCTCTCTTTAACCTTTGTGTTCAAAACATATTTACAAATATGCATATTTTACACATTCATATGGCAGTCTGCCCTGTCACCTGCTGACTCCACCTTCAAACAATACTGGAAGACCCACAGGTTTTAATGCATTCCTGCTTTTAGTTTTTCTTTCAGAATGGACCAAGGACTAAGATAAAAAAACCTATCATAGCATTGTTCTTCATGAATTGCACTTATATAAAGGCTGAGGAAAAAGGGAAATGGAGCAAACCCATTGCAATTACAGTTTAAAGTAGAATAATCTCCACCAGTACTCTCATAAATGTAGTGGGAGGAAAGGCTAATGCATATTAAAACAGAATGCTTCTTGCAGACAGGATCATTTAGCAGTACTGGTGAACTAAAGGAGATAACAATAATGTAGGAACAATTCCTTTAGCTATAGATGTTTGCATATGCTGTCTAATAGGAATGCACTTTGGGGAGAGACAACGGAAACAAAATGTGACTTTTAAGTTGAAGACTGTGTGTTTGCTGGAATAAGACTTTTTTACAAGTTAACTTTAAGTGTTTCTTAGCTTTCTAAATCATCTAACTGTTTCATGTCTTTCTAAATCCTTATGTAAGACACTTGAAATTAGATTGATGGAAAGTGCTACAGACAAACCAGGTATTGCTCTTAGAAGTAGTGACGTTGCAGCATCAAGCTGATGATCTCTTTTTTTTTTTTTTTTTTTTCCCCCTGGATGTCTCTCAGAGAACACTGTACTGTTGTCATCTTGATACATTTGCAGTGTTGTGCCCAGAATTGCCTTGGGTAAGATAATCAAGTATGGTAAACATACATGCAAGTCTCTCTGCAAAGCCCACTTTCTTTTAAGCCTATTTCTGCCTTAATGGGATTCATTTCTTCCCTAAGCAGCCCTTGTAATTTTCAGCAAGGTCCTTTAACTCATTTAATGTGCAACATTTGTTCATGCCTAATTTGTCTGAGCCAGGCCATGTTTGTGTTTTCCTTGAGTTGCAGAAAGGTTGATTGTGAGGGTGGAACTGCCTGCCTCCAGTGAATATATTTCTTTCCGAATTACAGTAATTACTGCAGGTTTCATTTGGTTGGTGCTCTCCTCTGTGTCCCTCCTTGACAAGGTTAACAAGCAGAAGGTAACTGAACATCAAAAGATAAGTCCCTAATCACACAGGCAATTGTTGACAGTACCATTTCTCTGGTGATGGTGATAAAGTTCTGTACTGGATTCTTCTGCAAAGGCACATAGGAATTAAGTTTGCTACCCCAGGGATAACAATTGTAGATGTCAATAGATCTGCATTATCCCTCCCTTTTATCCCTAAGAATATGCTGCCTCTGCTAAACAAAGACAACAGAAAATCAGAGATTATTTTTTTCCCCTAATCCCCTCCCCTGTTTCTTAAAAAAAGTTAATTTTATACAACTGTTAATGAACTGTAATAAATTCTGTTAAAATATTTATATTGGCATATAGCATTAGAATAGAATCTTTCTGGCCTCCCTTTTAGTCTCTCTGAATATATATATCTATGTACATCTATACACACATACATATTTAAGATATATGTCACCAGGAATATAAATGTAATTATGTCCACATATATACATATATGATTGATCGCTCTCCCTCTCTCTTTGTATATATATCTAGAAAAGGAAAATGGAGGATTTTGCCCTAAGAAATGAATTGTATTATAAATCTGATTTGCCCAGAAATATTCTAAAATTAGTTCATTTGTTAAAGAACTTTCAGCCATCACTGACCATCTCAAGCTACATTTGATGACTTCAAACTCTTAAATGTAAAATTATGAAGGAAAGTCTACCTTTCGGTTATTTTCTCCTGGTGACAACTGCATAATAAGGGAGCAGGTATTTTAGCTTTAGTATAACTTTCTTTTGAAGTCCTTCCCTTTTAAAATTTCTCTTACAATACCTTATATCACCAGGCCATTCAGTGCTTAATGAACTAGAAGATGCATAAAGAATGTGTTTTCTAAGAAAACAAGATTTATTTTTGAGATTTTATATATATCAGCTATCTCAGAAGCCTCTTGTAATTAGCTTAGTGACAAAAACTAACTAGTTCTGTCTAATTCCCATCACCTAGAACACTTATAATGGCTGCATTTACATTATTGTGTTTGCATTATTTTTTCCAGTGATTCATCACCTCTTAGGCACAACCATAAGTTAAATTAGATTTTTAGAAATTCTACATATTCAGACATGTGTAGTTTCTGCAACTGTGTGACTGAATGTTTCACATACATGAGTGATATGGTGGAAGTTCTCAGACATGTAAATGGCACACTTATTATTCTCCTATCATGAAATTAAAAACTGCAGCAGTTTATCAATAATTTAAAAACTGGTTTTCAATCTGATCTGATTTACTCACATTTTACAAGAAGCTAACTCCAGTAAATTGCAAAAAGTGGCATTTTTTTGTATTAGTGAGAGTGGCATAGGAGACTCCTTAGTTTAAATAGACACTGACTTTCAGAGCATTCTAAACATGTAATTGGATGTGCAATATACTTTCAAATATTGTAGAAAATAATTGTTATCTGGGAATTTTGTTAGAGACCATAAAAAAGAAATCTCACACGTAAGGGACTTGCATTTTCCACATCTTATCATAAGTAAGAGAATGGACCTTTTTTCCTGTGAGGAAAGATTAGAAGAATTTGATTTCTTTCAGTCTAGCTCAATGTATATATGAATACATCTAGGCTTATTAATACTAGAGGAAAAGAACTGTATGCTTTTAGCACAGCCAATCCGTGATACGAAGATCTACAGAAGAATTTGGGTCACAAGCCACCACCTAGTTTACCGACCTACAAAGCAGAACAAAGGAAGAGGGAAGAATAGGGCAGCGAGCTTGTTTTGTCTCTTCTCAGGATGAAAAACATGCTGCTTCCCCACACTTGTCAACTCCGTGTCTCCTTGTTTGAAGCTGTGCCTGCCAGCTGTGAACTTGTATGCAGAAGTAGTTGCCTGGATCTGTGGGCTGCACGGAAGCTCAGATACTGGCTCAGTGTAGGCACTATTAAAGAGGAAAAGAGCAGGCACAATGGTTCTCACAGAATCAGATGAAAGCAGAAAGAAGAGTTGGCTTGAGCACAAGCTGCAGCAGTGGACCATAATTTAGAAAGGGTGGAATCTTTTTCGTGTCTACGCAAAACACTCTGATTTCAGTCACAATTTTTCAACCATTTAAGAATAGAGTCAGACCTGAACAAACCTTCTCCTGCCTTGAAAAGGAAGGAGAAAGAAAGAAAAATAATATTCACGCTCTTAAAATACTTGCACGAGCAAAGCTTAATTTATCAAATCATCCTAGGTAATACCATTGCTGATTCTTCATATGATGGGTAAGAGGTAGACTTGATCTGACAGGTCGATGGACATGATGCAGATCTCTGCAGCAAAAAGCCCTCTCCTGTTCTACCCCGTCCTGATATGCATGGGTTGTTGGAGTCTAAAGTCAACAGTGGGAACATATGATGACCTTAAATGACTGTAAAGTGTGGTGTAATCATTGTATGAAGAGACCCAAGAAATGAGTGGGTATCAGGTCACTGTTTGAACAGTATGTAACTTCACTGAGGATGAACACAGTTCAGTAGCAAGAAGTGTTAATTAATTCACCTGGGATGAACAGACATTCAGAACATTTCCCTGGGATATTTCAGGTAGGCTCCAGTCAAAGAACCAAAGGTAAAAGCCAATGCCCCTTTTCATAGTCTGTGAAATGAGGTCAACACAACCTGGAAGGCAACTGAGAAAAACTAAGATGCCTAATTTATATGCCTGAAGCAGACAGTTGTGAATATCCCCTGTGGTGAGTAACAAGAATGTGTCAATGCTATTCCACAGTAAAAGGATTGTTAACTGCAGAGCTGCAGTGTAAAGAAAAAATAACTTCATAAAAATACTCCCTACTGAAAAATGGAAAATTACTTTTTCTATCAACAGGTAAATTGTACATTCTTCATAACTCAGTGCATACACTGAAAGAAACTATCATCATGTACAGTTCAGTCAAGCTCATAAACCTCAAAGCAAAACTTGTTGTCTTTTAAAACTTAAAAGAACCCCCCCTACCCCCCCCAAAACCAACAAAAAACCTGTCTGTGTTTTGATGAATAGACGAAATTAGAGTAAAGCAACAAATTGTGGAGTATGTGCTGTAAAAAAGAACAAATTCGTCAATAGCAATAACCTTTACACAAGGAAACAGAAGAGTATATTCTTGTGGG
This sequence comes from Trogon surrucura, assembly GCA_020746105.1. Lineage (NCBI taxonomy): Eukaryota > Metazoa > Chordata > Aves > Trogoniformes > Trogonidae > Trogon > Trogon surrucura. The sequence continues at coordinate 59,163,933 of CM036619.1, read as the reverse complement.
AGGTGAGAATATTTCATTTTGAATCACAATATTCTGTTTAAAATCATTGCTTGAGAACAGAGGGTGGGAGAGAGCAGCCCTGCAGAGACGTTATGCTGGCGGTGGATTTCTAAGCCACATTCTCTTGGAGTCAGATTCCCATTTTCCAGTGAGCATTTGTACTGCCAAAAATATATATGCAGTTGTATCAATATGTATATTCTCGCTCATCTTTTGGCTGAAGATAGTCTTCTCCACATAATACAGTATTACTGACACACAGAAATCTTTTCAGGTCATGGCTCTGCTTCTGATTTACATGTGGATTACTATTCAGAGCTACAGATGTTGCCAAGCTCATTTTGCCCCAGATGAAGAAAAAGAATATTTCTCAGACTTTATCCCAAACTTCAATGGGTTTTCGTTTTTGTAAGAGGACAAATTTGATACTATGTTCTGCTTATAAATATATTTAAACCCCAGCTAGAGCTTTACACAAGGTCCCATAACATCCAAAAGAAAGGGTCCTGAATATATGGGCTACAAAGATTGAGAGCAACTGATGCTTTTTAGCTTTGCTTCGAGGCCAGTTGAATTGGGTCCCACAGAAGATTCAGCTGGATGAAATACACAGAAAACCAGAGTGTTTCCTGGAAGCACTAAATATTACTTCTCTTTGTGCTATTGCGAGATTCTCTTTAATGAGTATTTTACTGACAGTGTTAGGGAAACCTTGATGGCGTTTTCAGCCTAAACTCCAACAGTCGGGTTTTATTTTATGTGGAGCTGGCTGACCATTCACTTTCAGCATGCAGTGAGCTACCTTTCAGTGCATGAAGAAATCTCCGAGTTTTTCTGGCATATATGTCCTGTGCTTTGCAAAATAATCAGCAGTTTTGCCCACGCTGTTTCCATGTGGTTTTACTTCTGCATTTACAAGTATATCCCTGTGGAAGAGGAGCATTAAATAAAGCGTGCAGGATCATATGAAAAAGGCACTACCCACATGTTGTTTATCGTGTAACCAAATACTCAAATCAATAGATCTACCTATCCTCCACAGCTTTTCCCTTCCCCCACCTCTGCTTGCCTGCTGCCTTTGCACAGAGTTAAAGCTCTGGTTCATTTAATTTCAAACCTCTCTGCCCAAGAAGATGCAGAGATGTATAATCCCACTTAATGGCAATCCAGAACAAGTCATAGGGCTTGACTTCCTCAGGCTACCTGTACCCCCTGAACACGGCATCGCACACCTTCAAGTGTTTGCTCTGTGAGGCAACAACTGCAAGCGCCGCACAGTAGCCACTCTCTGTGTCTGGAGAGATTTCATCACCCAGAGCAGGAAGACACTATCTTCTGATGGGGTCTGGAGTCAAGGATTTTTATGCACTCAAACACATTTAGAGAGAGATGCAGAGGCATTGCAGCAGCAGACTCAGCAGCCAAGCCCAAGTGACCCATTAAGTGTAAAAGGGTTTTCGCCTGAAGAGTTCAGTGTCTCAGTGGGGGAACTGCTGAGTGGCTGCATGCAGCGGGTGGCCTCTCTTGCCTTTAGTGAGCATCCTAAAAAATGCTGGGGGGGAAAAAGCCCATTTAAACACCTGAAATACAATTACAGTCGTGTGTGTGGAGGAAATCTATGTGCATATGCTACTGTCTGTTTTCATTACCTTCAGAAATAGGCCCCAGTAGAGACACAATGCAGAAGTAGAACATAGTTATCTTTCCTATAAACTATCCCTTCCTTTCTAAATTTGCACATTTTATCAGCTATATTAGATAGCCAGTAGATAAAGAAGAGCTTTATAGACAGTAGAAAATTATCTCCTTCTGGATATACATGTGTCCTGGAAGTACAGAACTAGCTCCACTGAATAACTTTCTGACTATTAACTATGAGCAGTTCTTAAAAGAACGACAAAGAATCCACTTAAAAATGAATCTGCTAAAAACTGCAAACTGTACATTTTAAGAACTTAGAGCTGCTTCTGGTATTAACACAAGTGCTGTCTGAATTCCTAAGATACTTTTCCACTTCTATAGGCATACTGCTATGTCTCCAGTAAAATTAAATGTGTTTCAGGAAATATGTATAGCACATACTGGTGGAATGGAAATGTTATGTGCATGCAAAGGCAGAAAATCACATGTATGTGTACCAACACACAAAATACTCACAAATAAGACTTGTGAGAAACTCATTTCATCCTCACTATGCAAGTGTGCAGTCCTAAGGAACACCCAAGTGCAAGTAGCAATCTGAAAACAGTAAACTGATCTGCTGCAAACCCAGTCCCAGCAGGTCTAGCATCATGGCGTAGACCAGATAGGGAGAGCAGAAGAACTCAGCATCTTCTATCCTCTCAGAGTCACCTTCCTCCGAGGTGTTAGTGATACTGAGCTCCCTGGTCTCAGGCCAACAAAGACAGACTTTGCTGCAGGCTTGCTGCTTTCTGCTAATAAAATCCTGGACTACAAAGACCTTTCTTTTTATTTTTTTCTGCAGCAAAAGTGATATGTTGTTAGTTTCTTCGTTTTAACAGATCATTACAAATCTAAGAAATAATTACAGCTTGTTTTTCCATGAAACAAGCAAGCAGTCTTGGAGCTGTCACTGCCTGTGGTGAAGCTGTAAGAGTCTCTACCATACTTTCACAAAAGGACTTAGTTTGTGTGTCTTATCTCATAAAAATCCACTTTTTTGGCTGGTGAAGACGTAGCCAAAGTATTTGTCTGGAAGTCCAGAAGATACAGAAGCCGTTAGGTACATTATTCACAAATTTGGGGCAAATAAGGAGGAGATGACAGGGGTATGAAGCTTCACATACACCTTATTTAAGACTTGTGTTGTCTGGCATAAACTAACTCATCTAAAAGAGCCCCAAGATGAGCCTGATGCAGTGTATTCAGTGTTACTTCTCTTCCCATACTGGAAAAAATTTTTTAATGTCAGGATGAGTAGTCCCTTTAACAAGCCATAACCAAAAGAACCAACATTATTATGGCCCATGTCCCTGAGCACAGTAGTTTTTTAATAAGAAAAATATGATCCCAGCTCAGAGCCTATGGGTCCCAATCGCCTTCCTTTCCCACCCTCAGTTATGTGAGATCATTTCAAGGATGCAGAACAAGCTGTAGTCAGTGTTCTGCACTGACTCTAGTATGTCCCTAAAGTAAATCTGAGAAGTTTGAATTGTTTTGGGGAACAAGCCAACAGTGCTTTCAATTTTGTTAAATGCTATGCAGATAGCTCCTTCTGGTCTTGAAGCTAGCAGACCAGTGTGTATTTGTTTATCATCAGGGATCTGTACTAGGTAAATCTGGCTTACACTTCATTACTGTTTGCTGTCCTTTCTGTTGCTGTTTACTCTCACATCTAAAAGGAAGCTGACAACTGAAATGTTGGATTTGTAAATGGATTAACGCTATGTCCCACAAAGATAACTGAAGAAATCAATGACAGATGGACCTCCCCCTGAGAATTATATCATATGCTTCATAAGGACTGCTTTACAAGATTTATTTGTGCATCACCTGTAATAACTATGCTCAGCGGGCTATTTCTTCATGCACTGATATGAGGTGTAGCATTTCACACATGTAGAAGTTTTCACTTTTGAATGAAATCATAAAAAAAATATCACCAAGGCACTTCAATTTCTTGTATTTGGAGATTCTACAATTAAGTGAACTTCTGAACATATAAACAATAAATAAGTAAGCTGAGAATCATAAAACCTGCCCTTGGTTTTTGGAGGCAATACCAATTGGCAGACTGTGAAAATGTCATTATAACTTCGAGGAAAATTTTTATTTTTCTGCTTTCTCATCATGCATGACAATAGGAAATGAATCCTGGTAGAAAAAGAATGAATGAAATGAAAGAGAAGGAATCTGGTTTCAAGACTCTTGTAAGCACCACAATGGTTGTTTGAGTTCCGATATGCTACCTTTGTTGAACATTTTTCCTTATTTGGTAGCACTTCAACTAAGAGTCTGTGTTCTGTGCAACAATTAAAATGCACCCACATCAGTCATGAAAACAGTAGTGTATACAAAAGTAATGGACTTCAAACATACTTTTTAATAATTCACTGACTGTTCCAAAGCACAATATTTTAAGGGCTTCTTCAGACATTTAAATGACCATGTCTGTAACACTCCCTTCCCTCTCTCAGGAGCAGAAATAGAGAGATCAGGTGAAGATCAGCACCAGTGGAGAACTGCTAGTTCAAGCTATCTTGGAAATGACAAGACTTATGTGGCTGGGCAATCACTGCTATGGTATGGCCCAATGTACTTATCATACTACACGGAGAAAAGGATACACTAAATCTTTGGTCACCAACACAATCCTCCCCTATTTCGTTGCACCTTGTAGTTGTTTTCCAGGTTCAGCATAAACATATGCATAAATTCTGCACATATGTTTCTGCTTGGATGCTCTAGAATGAAAATTTCTGACTCAAAGGTGCATGAAGAGAAAGGTTTCCATGTCGATCTGGTTATCCGAGCAGAAGAAGACTTTGATGGTGGTTAAAGACCACAGATGTAACTCCAGCAGAAGCTACAGGTTGTCACAAAGCTTACTAATTTTCGCCCAAAGCTTAAAATGACCATTCTGACCTTATTTAATATAAAACAGAGTAGCATGTACATACTTAAATTATTGGGCTTTCAGGAGGAAAAATAATTTAAAATGCTGATCGACAGCTACAATTTGCCCCCAGAGGAGTGATATGGGAGAGAATGAGTCAAATTGAACCTCTGAATAAAGAACTTCTTATTCAGACTTTGCTCTTTATTTGATTATTAGTGATATTACTATGAATTACCATCTAATGTCTGGGCTATGTTAGTGTTTGTAGTCGAACTCAGTAGTCTGGCTAATGGTCAGAATTCAAAGATTTATATGCATAATAAAAAAATAAGCTGTACCCAAAAGACATATAATAGTGTCATTACAGTAAGAAAAAAAAATCATGGCATACTGCAAAATTCTGCTCCTTTCCTGTCCCTGCTGCTTGTATAGAAAATAAAGGAAAAAATCACATCTTAATGCTATGTCTTTATAAATTGATTTTGCCTCACGCTAGTGAAATCTTACTCTGAAGCTAACTGTAGTGGTAGGAAGCTGTAGCTCCCTTTACATCCTCAGTTACATAGCTGTGAGATGAGGCCAGAAAGAAAAATAGGTGAATCCTTTTGGAGATAGTTCTCCTCTACATGGGATTTTTTTTGTTTGTTTTTCGTGAGTACCTGATGGAGTTAGTAATATCCTTGTCTTTCTCATGTTCTCTGTTAACAGCTTTCAGTGCATGGATGCATAACTTTTTCATTTGGCAATGGTCTTTCTCAAGGACAAAAAATTCTAGTTTATGCTTGTTTATGTGCTGGTTTTGGCTGACGTAGAGTTAGTTTTCTTCACAGTAGCTAGTATGAAGCTGTGATCTGGATTTCTGCTGAGAATAGTGTTGATAATACACTGATGCTTCAGTCATTGCTGGGCAGCGCTTACTCAGCGTCGAGGCCTTTTCTGCTCCTCACCGCACCCCACAAGGGAGCAGGCTGGGGGTGCACAAGAAGCTGGGAGGGGACACAGCTGGGATGGAGCAAAGGGAGATCCCATAGCATGTGACATACTCAGCAATAAAAGCTGGGAAAGAAGAAGGAAGGAGGGACTTTGAGTGATGGTATTTGTATTCCCGAGTCACCATTACGTGTGATAAACCCTGCTTTTCTGGAGATGGCTGAACACCTGCCTGCCCATGGGAAGTGATGAATTAATTCCTTGCTTGCATGAACAGCTTTTGCTTTATCTATTAAACTGTCTTTATCTCAACCTGAGTTTTCTCACTTCTACTCTTTTCCCTTCTCTCCCCCTTTTCATTGTAGGTGGAGTGAGTGAGTTGCCATGTGAGGCTTAGTTGTCAGCTGAGGTTAAACCATGACAATATTGTCTTACTATATAGACTTAATTTTAACGACTTAGAGGTTTTAACAGTTTCCTTTTCTGTGTAATTAATGTCTGTTTTCCATGCACAAATAAACCCTTCAAGGTCTCTGTGCAGAAATATTTTTATTATTACAAATACTAATTATTAGTAAATGATTCTAAGTCTCTCTCCCTCCCCAGCAGACAGACATGGGTATGACAGGAGCACTAATAATATACAAAAGCTGAAGGAAGGCAGTTTCTCATCTTGATCCAATGGATTTAATTGTTACTCGTTAATAAATAGGGTACTGCAGTAATTTTCACTAATTTGTATTCAGGGTATCAGTTTTGAGGGTACAGAACTGTATTTGTTAACTGATTTTTGAGAATATTCTGCCAGAGGCTCTAGATCCGAATTTTCTAAACTTGACAGCTATCTATATCTATTTGACAAATTGCTAGTCCATGTCAGTTTTTAGGACATCCATTGCATGTATCTTTTCTTAACCCCAAAATACCACAGATGACACACTTCTTTTTTCCTTTTTTTAAAAAATAATACATAGAAAAATAAATGTGCACATGTCCAAATGATAGCAGAATTGAGCAAAGATTTCCTTCAGAATCTAACCCCAGGTTTACTTGTATGTCTGCAAATTTGTGACATTCTTCCACACTGCAAAAAATGTTCTTTACAAAAGTACTCTCACTTATAGCTCACTGATCATTTTAAAGAGCGTTTATTGAATTTCCTTTGGGAATTTTGTCTTGGGAATTGTCTCTATAACTATGTCTTGGTTCTAGTTGTCTCATTGAAGAATAACATGACATTATACTAATGAAGCAATCACCTCAATGTAATAACGTAGCATAGACTATCATGCTACTTCCCCCAAATGTTAGTAGACTGTTTAATATCACTGGCGAGAGAATCATCAGCAGACTGACTGTTACTTTGAGAGTGGGTTAATACTCATGGTAATGGATTTCATTGTACTGAACCTTAATCCTCGAGATTCAGTGCTGTATCTGACACTTTTTTTATATATGCTGTACATAATCCTTGAACTAAGTTATGCAGAGCTGTGAAGCCTGCTTACCCTGCCCTGCTGCCCACAGTACAGCACTTACTTTGCCAACATGCTTGCAGAGCATGGATAACTCCGTGCCTTCTCAAAAGTCTGCCAAATGAGCTGGAGATTAGGTGAGGTTGTACCCACCAAAGCTGGCTGTCAAGGACACTGTTCCACACAGTTTCTACCTCTAGAGCTTTGGCTTGTCGAACTGAATGGTGTGGTTTTGCCTCTAGTCCTTGATTCCTATCCTGCCAACAGTAGGAGTAGTACCATACTCAGCATAACACCTCTCTGCCACAGAGTACTCCACACACAGACAGGAGAAGAAAGCTCTGGTAGTGTCTAATCAGGGGAGGTTATGTATCTCTTTCTAGTACTTTTCCTAGACATGCCATGACACTGATTCTTATTCTGACAGTTGACCCTTCTATGCTCTTTATGTTGTCATTTTATTTTCTTTGTACATTGGCTTTTTCTCTTCTCTTCTCTGCAAAAAGAGTATTTGCAAGTTGTGATCATTATTCCTATCCAGGAACCGCAGCATTCAGTTCATGCCATAGAAAAATGCTGCAGTGCCAAATTGCCTGATAGAACCAGTCTGATTTATTGTTCATCTCAAATACACCAGGCACATTCTGCTGGTCTTGGCTACTTTATTTGTCTTTCTCTTGTCACTTGATTCCGACCAAGCATGGAATTGATTTTTTTTCCCCAGATCTTACTTCTTGCATATAAAGCTGTATCTAACATATTCCATGACCATGGTGTGTTCGCTGTCTTTGTGTAAAGCTCTGCATGTCAGTCTGAGATTGAATTGCATTGGTTTTATAAGCATTGCTATATCTATCATCTGATTTCAAAGTGACATACCACTGTGCCTCAGAATATTCTACAAGGAGATATGTGTGATATTTGGGTCTTTTGATCCTTCCCTGAAAAAAAAGTGAAGTGATAACACATATTTTACTGAAGATTCTTCTGCTTGCTTAATATCATTCAATTTAATTTGTTTTTAAAACAGCATCCAGCATTTTGCGTAGCAGGCATGAGAAAATAACATCAAATCAAGCAGCAGCGATATTTCAAAAACCGCTTAGAAGTTCTCTAAGAATTAGGTTGTCATTGGCATTGCTCAACTATACAAAAAGCAAGAGTCAGTCTGTGTGTCAACAGAGGGGAAAAGCAATGACTGTTTACCCAGTTCTCAGAGATTAAGTAAATGGGAGGTAGAAAACAGGCAAAGACCATCAGATACTATAGCTCTGCTCTTTCTTCCTCCTTTTCTGTTCAAGGTGACTGGAACAGAGCCAAAAGCTTCACAAAAAGGGAGAGCAAGGAAAAGAAGAAGAGTGTGAGGTACATTCTGATATTTTTTGTCCACCTCCTAGGGTACAGGAACTGGGCTTTATCCTTTTGATAATTTTATAGAAGAAAAAGAATCCAGAAAAGATTGTCTAAAGATTGTTGTTAATTCCAGTTAGAGACATAGGACATTCTAAATCAGGCCTAATTGTGCAAATTGTGTTATGAAAACAAGTAGCATCAGAGCACAGAGAACATAAGTACATAAAGCACCTGTGGGCATGGCTGTGATGCAGGAAAACATCACACAAAACTTTTAATTATTCAAGAAGTGTCTCTTTCAAAAAGTTATATCTGTAGCCTTTCAGGATGACTTCCAATTTTCCTTAAGACCTCTGTAATTTAGCCCCAAATAAGAGTTAAAATGTGGAGATGTTACTTATCAACAAACACTTTTGTGAAATAACTCCATAGATGCATCGTGATGCAAAACTAATATTTTCATTGCCACTTGAATTCAGCTCAAACTAAATAAAAGGTTTTTAAAGAGAAATAGTTTCCCAAGTGGTAAAAGAAGAAGAAAAACACCCTTTTTCCACTTCAAGACAATCAAAAGAACGAAGTCATGAATATCAGAGGACTGTGGGTAGTCGGTGGAAAAGGCAACTAATTAGTTAAAAGGATTCTAAGTAAAGATGAATTGTCAGGATGACCTCTATGCACCACTCAGGCATATTCACAGTATGGTGTCATATCTGCCATTCTCATTACTTTTTGTTTTTTGTGACATTCCAGTTATATCTTAGGATTTAGACTGCAGTTTCAGCTGCCAATCAAGAGGCAGAGGTTAATAGATACTGAAATGTTAGAAAATATGGGAATTGTATGTTAAAAAGCTAACTAGTCTTCAGAGAGAGAGCAAAGCTGAAGCCAGGAAAATGGAATTATGTTTAAACAGCAAAAGAATAACTAAATTGACATTACTTGGTAAAAACTTTTCTAATTATTGGAGTCAGAGATGAAAAGAATTAAATATAAAATCTTCTATAGCTATATCTTACAAGTCACTGTTAAAAATCAAAATGAGATCATGAAATAAAAAAAAGAAAACTAGGCAGATGGCGATTATCCAGTAAAGGGGAAAATGGAACAGGTAAGATAATGCAAATAGAGGAAGCATAAATTATTGCAGGATTATGGATCTATCAATATATGAAGGGCAAAGCACAGAAGGCTAAAGTAAGCATAATAAAGGATAAGAATGATGGAAACTCCTGCACGTGAACAGATCCGTGTTAGCTGGTATAACATATAAAAGAATATGTAAGAAATACAAAAATAATAAGCAGACAAAAAATCTTTCTGTTGCAAAGAACACAAGAAAGCATATTTATGAAAATATCTGTAAAGATAAGAAAGGCTAATAAAATATAAAAAGGACTGATCACAGGGCACTTTAATGAATCTCTTATTAATTCAATTTAAATTAAGGAATAGCAAAATAGGACCTATGTTCTTATATGTAACAGGTAGCAAATATGTAATAAAATGGATTTTATCCCTTTATAGAACTGTTGAAGACAGCTAATGGTCTCTCTAAATTGTGGAATATATCAGATTTAACCACAAAAAGTGGTTGAGCTCAGACTAAATACTAAAATTGTCATGTTTTACTACTAGATATAATTGCTTGAATTTAGCTAAAAGTATTTGCTAGTATTTTTTCAAATATCGCTGGCACGTTTGTTTTGCTATTATTTCTCCAGTGAATTTGTCTCTGTTTTTATGCTTAGGCAGACTACTTTTTTTATTGCAGAAGTATTTTCAAAAAGTAATAGCAGAAGAAGCACTTCAACACTGGAAATATTCAGTGCTGAACTGTGAAACCATGAAACAGAAAAGTGGGTTTTGACAGTAGAACTGGAAGAATAGCTATGATCTTGACAAACAAAGAGGAACAAAGAGGGAGAAATTATGAACAACCAGGAAAGGGATGGCAAGGGAAAATTGCTTATCCTGACTTCTCAAAAACCATAAGGTCCTAGCAGCAAGGTAGACTGTTACAGCAACAACCAAGAAGACCTGAGATCGTCTCTCAGTCATACACTAGGAACATCTTCCCGTCCTACCCTTCTTCAAGTCCAGTGCTATTCTTTGCTCCTGATCACATGCTCTGTCACCCACTACTCAGAAGACTTAATTTACTCAACGTTATTCTCTGCACATTGCCTAAGCACCCAATGTAAATACGGTATCTACCACCTTTCTCACATCCAGCCCCAGAAATCTGCTGCGAAGAAACAGCAGCCTTCCTTCTTCAGGAAGAACAATCACAAAAATCCGAGAACTTGGAGCAGGGACCTCCTCAGACTCTTTACCTAGAAGGCCAGGGAAGTGTGAGCATCTTGGGGAACCAGTTAAGACCTTTTGTCGTCTCCCAATCTTGCAGAAATTTAAAGTAGTCAAAGCACAGCATACATGTAAGCATGTCTTGTGATCCAAGAGATGTAGGTCATTCAAACTCATACCAAAATCTATGTTTGCTGCTGGTAAAATTCCTGGACAAAAGAGTCTCAGTATCTCTGTAGAATAGAGAAGTATCCCAAACTTGAATTTCTATCTGTATATACTGACAGAAACTACTTTGCTTCCAGACGTATGGAAAATTGGAGAAAAGAAAATTATAATACTTTGGAATAACTTTTCAAATGCTAACCTGCCAGAAAGGAAGATAAAATCCTTTTTTTAAGCACGTATTTTGCAAATTCCTTAAAAAATATGTTCATGCATATATATATCATGGTAAAGTATGAGAACCTTTTTCCTGTTTGTGATTTTCACACTGTTCAGCATTTTTACTGACATGTATGAAACTCAACAGGCATATATTTTTATTTTTTTTTTCTTAAAGTGCTTCTCCTTCTCTCTAACTTCAGCCTGAATTATGAAGGTCAGCCTACTGGCTTCACTGATCAAGCTTTGGAAAATTTCCACAATCAGCAAATAAATGAGATTGTCATATTTTTTTTTTTCTTCTTAGCAACATGTTTGTGGTTGAAATCACACTGCATAATCTAGATTTCCATTCACAGGCTTAACGTATGTAAAGTTGATGGGTCTCTTCAGTGCCACTATGAAGAGTGTGTGTTGGTGAAAAAGACAGTTCTTGCAGCCCAGCAAATGTATAATATTATATAAAATCAGATCTAAAAATGTCTGAAATACACAATAATGAAGATTTGTTTATGAGCTACTGGAGTGGGTCACAGTAACTCAGGTGACCTACTTTGTCTGGATACCTATGCCTGAGTTACAATGTATTAGTTTGAGAAGCAAATTGGTCTTTTTTTTTCTTCTACTATTTGCAGATAGAGAGGTGTTTAAACTAGATTCTGAAACCTGTAGTAGAAAGTCTCGTCTGTGTTATAATCATAACACATCCCTCCAAAGTAAACCTACATTAGCACAACTCAATGTGGTAATTAAGATAGAAAAAGGCAGTACTAAGCTGCATGGCCTATCAGATTCCTTGGGGGAAAAAAAAGGACTGACGTGACTTGAAATGTGTCCAAAGGGTTTAGTTAGCCTCCAATTAGCTGCAAACTTCCTCTATTAAAATGCATAGCAAACACCAGCCTACATGTCCCTGAACCCTTCATTATTTAAGTCCTAATTTCAGATGGTTCTTTTATTATAGCATATATCCCAAAAGCTAGCATTGACTTTTAATTACGCTATACAATCATTGCTGTCAGGTGATAAGTTGGAAGGACAGAAGACTCTAGGGCACATCTAGTTGAACTACGAGAGTTCAGCTCTTAACCAAAAGCAAACAGCAGAACAAAGGCAAACATTCTAGGAACAATCTACACTAAAATGAAAGCCAAATGGTCATCTCTCCTTAACCTTGCATTTTACATTTGTCATGAAATCCAGAGAGTATACTGAGGCAGCCAGACAGAAGTAGAGGGACAGGGAATGTGAAGTGGAACAGAATGTGAATTGTGCTTGACTCCTTGCACTCCCTCAAGTTCAAAAAGGACACACACACTTCTTTTTTTTTTGCATTACTGTTATTGATCTCTTATTACAAAGGCCATATTGGGGGTTGTTTGCTGAAGATTTCCGTACTGCGCCAACATAATAAATTGGGTGGAGAGCACATTAGGCAGATCTTAGGTTCTGTCTTTGTGTTTTAATGCTGGTTATTGTCTCCTGGCCATTGTCCATCCTAATTGTGTCTGTGTAAGAAACCCAGTGTTGAAGGTGGGCTCCAACAGTTGATTAGGTTTTGAAATGAAGAGGTGTTTGTATGTCCTTGGGACTGCTGGGTGGTGGAATCTGCTGATTCCAAGTCAGAAGGACATAAAGCAACCACTAGTGAAAAAGCCGTCGTCAGAGGAGCACAGAGCAGGCAGGGAGTTCTTTGTGAGTGTTACCCTTTTAAAAGTGAGAGGCCTGCCTTAGCTGTCTGCTGACATCAGGTGAAACAGAGCTCAGAGAAGACTTACATGAGTACTATAACTACATGAGCAGTGTTATATTGAGTATAATTTATTTATTTATTTATTGTCTACATTTATGGAAAATAAGCCACTTAGGTTGGAAGAGCTTGTTGATCTTATTTTGAACTTGTTTTCTTGCATGGGGAAAACATGACAGACCAGATGATGTACAATAAAACACTGCATATTCAGCCAAGAATATATTGCTCAGAAATGTATTATTCTGCTTGCTATGCACCCTTTTCCCCTTTCACAATGAGAATCTAGAGGGCTTAATATTCAGTTGAAGTGTATAATATGCAATAACCCTCTTTTTTCTTTCCTGTCTCTCAGTGCAACTATGACATCTCCATTGCATGAGCAAGTCACAGAGGGATCATACAGGAATTCTACTGAAAACAGAGATCTTTCATTTAGTTGCAGTTACACTGTTTTGAAGATTTATGTGAATTGAACTTGTTTATTGTACGTAAATATTTTCTCAAAATGGAGTATTTCCTGCTTTAAGGGAAAACACATACAAACATGCAAAAACACTCATTTTCTTTCCTAAATATTTTCAAAATAGAGCCAACATTTTCTAACAAAAATTCTAGAAAGGTCCTTTCGGAGAGCCGGCCAAGTTAACGACCATCACACCAATATGGCTACAAGTCATCCTCTTTATTGCTCCGGACAGCTCAATCTATACAGTTCAGCAGTGTCCATGCGCCTGCCCCTTAACAGAGTTGGTCAGATACAGGTTTACACGTGCCAGCGTTTTATTTGGTAGTGCCATTCCACTATGCAGGCGGCTCTTGCCCCCCCTTTTCCCCTGGCAAGGCTCTTCACAAAACAGATAAAACCTCCTCCTCTCCATGCCCCAAGGCAGCTTCAAGGACGGAGCCTTTGTTTAGGCCTAAGCTGGGTTGTCCACACCTTTAAAGGGACACCGTGCCTCTGCTCCACAAGAAATTCCCCTACAAAAAATTAGTATTGCTAATTGCCATGGCTTCTCTATCACCACGTTAAGACAGCTACAATTTTCAAGTTTAGAATCAAGACTGGTGCAGCCTTCAAAGGATTTTTTTGTAATAATTTCCTGGGAAATTTAGTTACGTTGGGATGCAGTTATAAAGGACAGGCACCTTTTAAAGAGTTCCATAGCAAATACTAAATTTTCTAAGGTGAAAGAAGCGTGAAAAGGTAATAGGCAGCAATCATTACGATGGTAGGTCAAAGAAGGCTGAAATCCCAACTCGGTAGTGTTACAATTAAGTGCAAGCTGTATTTCTGTGCCAAATTTGGCCACAAAGCATATAATAAAAATAGAAAAAGGGTCAGCGGAAGTTATAAAGTAATGACATGAGATCATCCAAAGCTATGCAGCCATTTGGAAGTCCTAGTCTGAAATGTCTAACCAGCTGAAATCGGTACCATTTGGGGCATTTTTTGAATACTCGGAGGTACTGAAAGGTCAGATGCAGGCTTAAAAGAGAGATGCCAAGGTAAGACACAGGAAATTACCAAGACAGTGAAGAGGTGAATAAATACCACTATAATGCTATGCACTGCTGAAATGTAATTACTTGTGTTTGTTAAGGTTAATATTTTCCATTCTAGATAAGCTGCACAGGAATGAGTTGAACATTAAGCCTAAGGTAAAAGTCATTCACTGAATAATATTGCTTTTCTGATACTGGAATCTCAATGTAAAATGTTTTTTAATCATGCCATTAACCCGCAGAAGACAGATACAAATCAAAACAATGTATACAGCAGTACCTTCTATTTACCAATGAGAGATAATCCCAATTAACAAGTCGATTTTGAGTGACATAGTATTAGAGAGAAGCACTTTTAAAAAAAAAAATATAAAACTACTTAAAATAACGTATTTAGGTCAAGCTTTGGGGGCAGGCATTAATTAGAAATAGGAAGAAAGCGATCTGTTTAAAACACTGCAGAACCAATCTACCTACAAATGAGATGGCTATGACTATGCAGCCAGGCAAAGAGTAGTTCTGATCACACTGGCCCCCAAAGTCAGTTAGTAACTGTTAATAGTGTTGGTGATTAAACTGATCTCAAACTCAAGGTCAAAATGTTGATGTTCAAAATTCACTTGTGAAGACTAAAAGTGGTCGGTGTATGGGATTGAAAAACAGGCTTGGCTCTTCAGCTGACTGTAGCCTCTCCCTTTGAGAGGTTTCCTCTACAAGCTTGATTTCACTTCTCCTTTTTTCCCAATAAATTCATATAGAATCATAGAACCATAGAATGGCCTGGGCTGGAAGGGACCTTAGAGATCATTTAAACCAACCTCCCTGTTGTGGGCAGGGACGCCACAACATGTGAGAACTGAACGGGAATTGAATCCGCGACCTTTGGTGTTTCAAGCACCACACTCAACCCACTGAGCTAAACCGGCCCTCATGTATACTTAAGTATTAATTAACAATGTCGGATCGAGCCTAACAGGAATGTTCTTGTACCATACTTTTTTTTTTTTTTTTTAAGAAGAAACAGAATAACTGAAGTCTTGACTTCTAAATCATGATTGTTCATTCAGGTCTGCCCTGTGCCTTGTAACTGATATTAGCATTCTTTGTATAAATGAACATACAGGGGGGAAAAAAGCAAAAAAAAAAAACAACCAAAAAAAAGGTTCAGAAATTCTAAATTACATTCCTGGATTTCTCTGAATCCTTTATCCAACTGTAGGATCCTTGATAAAAAAATACATAAGGAGCTATGAGGGTATATTTTGTACATGTCCTTATTGGTATTCTGTTAAGCTAGTATCTCAGTGGACTGTTCCTAACAACACCCAGTTTTAGAAACTCCATGATCTCCCCAGGTGATTTCTTCCATTGCTGTTTCATTACCCTTAGGATCAAGAAAAAATTCTTGAAAGAGTTTTGTGCTTTTTTTCATTTTGCAATTAACAATATTTCACGGGATTATTATGAGGAGCCACAGTCACCATAGGCCTAGAGAATATGTTCCTCCTTTTCCGTTTTGTAGACCATACAGTCTTTTAATTTTTTTTCTCCATTAAGATATAAAATCCTGATTCTTGTGTTTGTCCCTCACAGGCAGAGTGTATAGATCCCAATCATGCCCCTACCATCTCTGAATATTTTCCTTGTTGTCCTCAACATTTTAAAAGCAGAATGCCCAAACTCCACTCAGTGGTCCCCCTAACTCCTCAACCATGTTGAGCAGAGTGAGAGGATCATGTCAAAACTGTGGCATGAAAAACACCTGCTATGTATCCCCGTAAATCACTTACTTCAAAAAATGATGTTGATGATGGTTCAATTTGTATTCCGCTATACCTCATCCCATTGTTTCATATCCTGTACTGATACAACTAATTATTACATGCTAAAAGAAAAAAATTGTACTTAAAGAGCATCATTCTACCTTATTAGACATCAGTTTGATGAGAAGATTTTGAATTCTGATATTGTTCTCCTATGTACGGTCCTTTCTAGCAACATGTGGCTCTTAAACATTAACAGATGTTTTAATCAGTAAGATCATCAGTGAAGATACCAAAGAACTTTAAAACCATGACTCTTCCTGAATTAATCTTATTCAATGCTTTTTTCCATTCTGACAATGAGCTATTGGTAGATACAATTTTAAGTGCAGTTCACCCCAAACAATAATACTGCTATCAAAACAATATTTCCCTAGATTTATTTTTGGAATGGTTTGTGACTGCAAAAGGTCATGATACATAACACCTCCTGTTTTCATCACTATCCTTTTCAAAAGAAAACATTGGTTTGGCTTTGTTCAGTTCCTTTTTATCTTGCAAATACTTAGTTGAATTATTTGTTCCAGATTCTTCTGAGGAACTGAAATGAACTGACTGTCTGTCAATTCTTTGATTTTTCTTTTTTTCCTAACTCCTTCACCTCCATAAAGATTTAAATAATGTTTGTTTTCTACCATCCCTTGAGTCTTCAAAGATAATCAGAAATGTTTCAGAGATTAGTTGAACAGCAGAGCTTAGTGAAATTAAAAATACTGAAGCATTGGGTTCTCTGAAAACAACCAGTAAATGGAAAGGAAAACAAAGAGTTAATGCAGTACCCTCTTAAAGTGGCACATTCTCAAAGAGTTCTAATTAAGTTCTAACTAAGACTGGGGGTTTTTTCAGGTTTTTTTAAGCTTAAACTGTTACAAAATTCAAAAATTAACTAAAGTGCATCATAAAGTAATTTAAAATACCAATTAAAAAGAACATTTCCCTCCCTTGTAGGTGTTTTCCTTTGTAGTACAAGAGAATATACATGAGAACCAGATTTGGAGTCTTCACAATCATATTTTTTAAGAAATACATTATATATTTTAGTTGTTTATCATAGATGACCTAGAGATTGTTTCAGCCGAAGGAGTTTTTTCAGCTGAAGGAGCTATTTGAAAACATAAATTAATATCATTAACCTGAGTGTATTTTCACAGCATTCTATTCCTTACGTAGTTCTTTATTATTTATCTTCTTTCTAAAACAAACAAATCTGATAGAGAAGTTAATATATTCAAACTTCATTCAAGAGTTTGAAATGCATTTTAATGAATGTACTTGTTTATTGACAACCTTTAAACATGAGTGCAGCTAATGGTCCTTCAAAATTATTTTGTGTTTGGTAATTAGTCATTTTTGCCCACCCAGTAGGAAAGACTTTCTAGGTGGCTGGATTTTCAAGGTATAGATTATTGCTGCTGTTGAATATTGTATTCCTTTGATGTATCTCAAGTTGAGCATACAACAGTTGACCTGATAATTTCCATTTATGCTATCCGATTTTAAATCAAAAGAGGACAATTGTGGATGCAAATGCCAAGCAATGGGGTGCTGACCTCATGAGTGTGGTACAATTTGTAACTTGCACAATTTCTCCTTTCTGCATCAACTTTGTTTACCACACAGCAGAAACAGGTTCATCTTGCAGGAAAGCAATTTAAGTTTTCTCCATAAGGCAATCATATTACCATATTTATTTGCTACTGTGTTTTCTCTGTCTCGTTTGCCCTGCTCAAATCTATTACAGCTGGTGATGCCGGGAAAGAAGGAGGAAGGGAAAAAGGGAACAGGAAGCAAGAAAAAAAACGACTATGAAATTTTTACTTTATTTCATTAAACCCTGTATATTGGAGTTTAAGATGTATTTTGCTCAATAAATTTTGGTGTGCTTTGAAACATCTATAATCCCAGCACACTTATCTGGATAGGTATTATGAACTAAAAAACTGATTATTTTCTGCTTAGCCGAGTGAACTACAAGGAGAAGAATAATTCTACAACCTTAAAGGCAATGGTCTGAACAAAAACAAATAGCAGAAAGTAATCATGGAAGGGGCAAAAGGAGATCAGCCATTCTGCTAAGGAGGAAGAATCCTTCAATTAAATATCTATTCAACGGTAATGAATGCCAAATAACATTAAATAAGCATTTAACAGAATATTAATCACATACTTAAGGGCTAATTGCAGCATATTAACAATTAATGGCCCTTTAAGAAACTAAATATACTATAGCATGTAATAAGTGTTAATTGAAAGCTATTTCACTTTATTTTGCTTTTCTTAATTGGACAGTGACACAATATACTGTTGCTGAGACTTTCTGTCCTTATCCTTTGAAGTAGTGCAATGCTGTAGAACATAGGAGCAGATCTCCACGAGTGTGTTCCAGGAAAAAAAAAAATCAAGTATTTTTTTAATCCATATGCCATAATCCTCACTGATAGCATATATGCTTCTTGTCCAGTAACTTAAGTTCATCACATGGGTGATGATGGTTTAAGAGAGTTAGTCTAAGTTTAAACTTGTCCTCTAGCCATTATGACCAGAGCTACATCATCCTGTTAGAAGTTACTAAAACATTGCCGTGGAAAGTTCTAAAGCTGACAGAAGGACAGATAAACCTAATTTCAAACAATGGCTTATGTTGTAGTTATTGAGTCTTCTTGATGTATCACAGAAATAATCTTCATGATGGAATTTACTTGCAATAACCTGTAAACCTGGTTCTCCATCAGAAACTCTAAAAGATTAAAAGAGAAGAAAATAAAATTTAAAAAAAAATAAAAAGGAAAGAGAAGTGTTTAACTCAAAGCAGGGGAAAGAATGAAGAAGAAAGTGTAGAGGGAACAAAACAGGGATCTAGTAAAACTAGAGTACATGGGGCAATTCTTCAGTTTTCTCTAGGAAACAAACGGACACAAACCAGAATTTTTCCTCTGACAAGATACAAAACTTTGTGTGGAATTTTTGGAAGTCTCTTTCCTTTCAGAGAGGTTTTTCACATACACAGACAGTTCCCCATGTGACTCCACACAAGAGGGTTGTGTTATACCCAAGGTAACAGAGGCTGTAGGCCTGCGCTGCCGTCAAAAGAAGCTTTGTCCCTTTTTCTCATCCCTTCACTGTTCTTTCCTGTACAACAGCAAAATTGTTCACATAGTTAGAGAACTGTACACCTGATCCAGATCAAATAACATCAGAGGAAAATTTGTTCTAACTCGGGTCATTTCCCCAATGAAATTAAGAAAATCTCAAAGGTTGTCTGTCTAATGTGGCATGACTAGATTTCCTAGTGCCAGACTGAAGCTCAGACCTTAGGTTAGACATCCCATATTCTCCTTTTATTGCAAAAAAATAGTATAGCACCAGCTGTCTGCAAATGCCTTCTGACTTTCCATGATGCTTGTAGCAAAGGAACACAGCATTTAATGGTCAAAGAATGACATATTTTGTGTTGAATGTACAGTACTTTCCAAGTGGAAGACATAGAAGAAAACAATGTGTACTACTTTGAAGGCAATACATTTTTTTTTAGTAGCTCATCACTGCAGTTTCAAAAGTTTACTGAGGCTGTTTATTAATCTCTAACAGGCATAACACAATAACTGAGCTCAGCAGGTTGCTCTATAGAGCATTTTTACATCTCTTTTTAGAGTAAGTGTGCTGTACGGAGACTTAGAACTTCGCCCATGTGAGGCACTAGTTTTCTCTGGTTTTGTTATGGTGACTGTTACATTCTCACTTCAGTGAAGAAAACATACAAAAAAAATCCTTGCCACTGACCTCTTGGCACATATGTCTGTAAGTAAACAACTAAAATGGTAATATTCTAAAGTGATCACAAGCATACGCTTTACTCAGAAATGCCGGCCATCTATTCTCCCACCACTTTGGGACCTGAGCTTGACAAGATATTTTAAACTGTTTTCGTTATACTTAGATGTGATTTCTGGATTTGTTTCATTCAGTGTTTTTAGGATATTTAAGATACTTGTAGAATTCTGTGCAATATATATATATAATCATGGAATCACAGAATTGTTTAAGTTGGAAAAGATCTTTAAGATCATTGAGTCTGACCATTAATGTAACAATGCCAGGTCCACCAATAAACCAGGTCCCTAAGCACCACATCTACACATCTTTTAAGTACTTCCAAGGATGGTGACTCAACCACTTCCCTGGGCAGCCTGTTCCAATGCTTAACCCTAATATCCCATCTAAACCTACCCTGGTACAACTTGAGCCCATTTCATCTTGTCCTATTGCTTGTTATTTAAGAGAAGAGACTGACCCCCACCTCGTTATAACCTCCTTTCAGGTAGTTGTAGAGAGCAATAAGATCTTTCCTCAGCCTCCTTTTCTCCAGGTTCAGTTCCCTCAGCTGTCCCTCGTAAGACTTATTTTCCAGGCCCCTCACCAATTTTGTCTTTCCATTAGTGAGGGACCAAGACTGGACACAGGATTTAAGGTGTGGCCTCACCTGTACTGAGTACAGGGGTATGATCACCTCCCTGCTCCTGCTGACAACACCATTCCTGATCCAGGCAGGGATGCCTTTGGCCTTCTTGGCCACCTGGGCACACTGCTGACTCATGTTCAGCCAGCTGTCAACCAGCACCCTCAGATCTTTTTCCACCAGGCAGCTCTCCAGCCACTCTTCCTGAAGTCTGTAGGACTGCCTGGGGTTGTTACGACCCAAGGTCAGGACCTGGTGCTTGACCTTGTTGAACTTCATATAATTGGCCTCGGCCCATCGATCCAGGCTCTGTAGAGCCTCCCTACTGTCAAGCAGATCAGCACTCTCACTCAGCTTGGTGTCATCTGCAAACTTATTGAGGGGGCACTTGAGGTAAATACAAATACATATATATACTCATTTTATTAAATGTAGGTTCCATTTTAGATTAAATACTGAGGTGGTGTGAATGGGTGCAATTACCAGAAAGTCAGGAGGGTCATACAATTTTGCACAAACTAAAGATAAACCCTTTTATTCTTCATATCTAGTAATTATAGAATATATAACTCAAAAGAACCTACACAATATTTTTACTTAATTTCATTACTCTGAATAATGTTTTGCTTTTACAATTTTTAAGTGCTTTGCTGGACTAGCAAATTGCTTCTGCAGTAAAAGACACTGAAAAATGCAAATCTATTTGGAGTTTGCAGGTTTTTTGGTGTGCAGTTGTAGTGTGCAAAACAGGTATAAACCAAAAAGAACATTAATTAAATATAAAAATACATTACTGTTCCTAAATCTGTGCTTTAAATTGTAGGCAAAAAAAAAGTGCTTATGCACAAAGGAGTACACTGCAATTTAGATGCTTTTGCATATAATATTTATATTTTTATTAATTTATTTATACAGTATTATTTATCTTTACTAGCATATTGTGCATCCTGTGGAACCGAAGGATACTGCAGGAAGCAACAAACTGGAAAATATAAAAAAGGTTATCAAATTAGTATATTCTGTGAGCATTTCATGTCTATCCTCTGGCATCAAATGTTGAGAGGTAGAAAATGTCTCTGCCTACCCAGTGGTTTTTGACTGCCCATCATAGCATATTACCTTTATTTTAAATGTTTTTATTTCTCCTTGTCACATATTCAAAAGTATATGTATTTGTATATTCAGTTCAAAAAATATTAATATAGTGCATTTTCTTATGGTTAATATTGAATGTTAATGTCACATCTGAAAGCTACGTGCAAACTGTGACCAGTCGACAGAACATCAAGAATACTCACTAATGTATTATCTATTACTCTTGATCTAGATTTCACTGTCTCATCTGTCTGACCCTCTCTTTTTAAATCCAGTTCCTTCTATATAGCAGAGTTATGTAAATAGAAAATGAAACCCAGGTAACATGGTATGACAGAATCACAGAATCACAGAATGTTAGAGGTTGGAAGGGACCTCAAAGATCATCTAGTCCAACCCCCCTGCCAGAGCAGGATCACCTACAGTAGAGCGCACAGGAACGTGTCCAGGCGGGTTTTGAATGTCTCCAAAGAAGGAGATTCCACAGCCTCCCTGGGCAGCCTGTTCCAGGGCTCTGTCACCCTCACAGTAAAAAAGTTTTTCCTCATATTTTTATGGAACCTCTTATGTTCCAGTTTCCACCCATTGCCCCTTGTCCTCTCAGTGGACACCGCTGAAAAGAGCCTGGCTCCATCCTCCTGACATTCCCCTTTGACATATTTATAAACATTAATGAGGTCACCCCTCAGCCTCCTCTTCTCCAAGCTAAAGAGACCCAGCTCCTTCAGCCTTTCCTCATAAGGGAGATGCTCCACTCCCTTCACCATCTTTGTGGCTCTGCGCTGGACTCTCTCAAGCATCTCCCTGTCCTTCTTGAACTGAGGGGCCCAGAACTGGACGCAATATTCCAGATGCGGCCTCACCAGGGCAGAGTAGAGGGGCAGGAGGACCTCTCTTAACCTACTTGCTACTCCCCTTCTAATACACCCCAGGATGCCATTGGCCTTCTTGGCCACGAGGGCACAGTGCTGGCTCATGGTCATTCTGCTGTCCACCAGAACCCCCAGGTCCCTTTCCCCTGCGCTGCTCTCCAGCAGGTCAGTCCCCAACCTATACTGGCACATGGGGTTATTCTTTCTCAAGTGCAAAACTCTACACTTGCCCTTGTTGAACTTCATAAGATTTCTCCCTGCCCAGCCCTCCAGTCTGTCCAGGTCTCTCTGAATGGCTGCACAGCCTTCTGGTGTGTCAACCACTCCTCCCAATTTCGTATCATCAGCAAACTTGCTGACAACATTCTCTAATCCCTCATCCAGATCATTGATAAATATATTAAACAACACCGGCCCAAACACTGACCCCTGAGGGACCCCACTAGACACAGGCATCCAGCCAGACTCTGCCCCATTGACCACAACTCTCTGGCTTCTTCCCTTCAACCAATTAGCAACCCACCAACCATATAGGTTGATCTCAGCTCCAGGAAGCTCAGAGGTGACCGAACTAATTGAACATTAGGTGAGGTAAAATACCAGTGGTGGGGAAGACTCAGGGTAGCCTTTCTCTGATTTTGTTGAGAAAATGTTCACAATAAATTAAAGTTAACTTCTCCAGATGTTCTCTACCTGTCTCTTCCTGTATCTATTGATTTAGTATAAAAAATATAATGAAAAATGAAAGTCACTCCCAAGAGGAACCCAGGAACTTACTGCGTGAATTACAACCTTAGAACCTGAAATATAACCTTAGAACTGAACTATAGGCGACTACGTTCATTCACAGCAAGTGCCTTTAAGATCTAAGACAGCTTTAGTACAGCATGAATTGCACCCAACTTGCCTACTCTTTTCTAGATGAAATCTCTTCACCTCCCTCATGTCTCCTGCCTAGGCAAGGATTATCTCCTCCCTCATGAGGAATGTCTGATATTCTTTTGTTCCCATTCTATTTATGCTGTTCCTCTACTCAGTCAAATCCATTCTTTCTCTTCATTTGTATAATCTAGAAGAAAGCAGGGAGGAGAGATCCCAGTAGAGAGAAGACTCATGGGTCAGGCACCTGAAAAGAGAGACTCATGATTTAGAGACCCTGGTTTACCACAAAAGACAATTCTACTCCATGGGATGAAAAGAGATGATTCAATTGATCCATGAGGATAGCCTTTATCCTATGTGAGTTTGGAGGGAATGCACCATCTTCAAATTTTTCAGGCACTAAAATTTAAAAAAACTTTCTTTCAAAAAGCTGAAAACTGTAGTTTCGGAAATATTTGTATCTGCTTGAATGTGATTGGAGTATTCAGAGTGACTGCAGAAGACATATTTGACACATAGGCATCATCCTGTAAAATATCAATGAATTTAATTTTCTTATTAATTTCTGAGAACTAGAGTGAAGTTGAAATATCCTGACTGAAGTTTTGCAAAGAAAACACGTGAAGTTTTCTTCACCTGTATATAACATTTCAAACAAAGTAATTGAAATGTGAGTCCACAGAACAGAAAACAAATACAGTTTTCTTACACTTCCTCCATAGTGAATGGTACAGTAGTCGTGCTTAGAAAACCAAAAAGGAGCAGATACACCAGTTAGTCCAATCTTACAGTAATTTTTCTTGCCTTGCCTGTAGAATGATCTCAGGAGACATCTTCTACTATCTGAGGAATAAACGCTTACTAGGAAATGTTAGATGATCATGCTTTAACATTATCAGTTTTCTACTTCACTTGTCTCTTTTACATTTTGCTGCAATATATCATTGGATGATGCACTAAAAAAATCCCCAAGGATGTTGTATTTGCCAGGGAAGCTATACAGTACTTCTGAAGTTTTGCCTACAATTTTAAATACGCAATGTTCTGATAATAATAAAGGAAATATCTCTTCTTGCAGGACCATTGTTGCTGTTGTTAAATTCTCTATACAGAACTGTAGTTGGATAAAATGATGTTATTGGAAGTGTCCTTGAAAGTTAACTTTAAAATTGTACCACCCTCATTAAAAAAAAAAAAAAACTAGGCTTATCAGCCTTAATGCTATCACAAACAAATCAGGGGGATTAATACTAGTTCATTAGTATCATCATTCATTTAGAAAACCAAGAAGTGTCTCCAGGAGACATAATGTTATTTTAGGGTAAAAAAACTGGTGGGACAGAGAACATGGGTTTTGAACTCCTAGACATTGTTTATACAAAGGTAGATATATAACTATATACCTATCTTTGTTGTATGGCTTTTATGGCTGTGATTGACCACTGTTTGCTTATTTACTGAACAATGTGTCCTTGACCTTGCATAACATGCACATATTAAAACAATCCATTCCCTACAGGATTTACAATCTGAAAGGCAAACATGAGTGATAAGACACACTAGGAAACACAGAGGATATGTTGCCTGTAAATGACAGGTTTTACTTTATGTTGTTGATTTTGGTTTCTATTGTGTTCCTAATATAGCTATCAAAAAGAGTGAAGATCTTCTCTGAAAGTAGGTGGAAGGAAATATCAAATGTTCCTGTGCCTTATCTTGACTACAGTAGGTGAAGTTTTCCAGTGGTGCTAACAGCTAATTCAGTGCAGTCTGTATCTTGTTTTTCAGAACAAAGAGAAAAGTTAATAATCATGCCTTTGTTTACTTGTTAAATGAAGATTTTCTATGATTTCATCAGCAATATCAATTTAACTTGTTGGGAAAAAAGGAAGAAAATAATTACCAAAATTCTTAGACAAACATTGACAGCTACAGACCAACTAATAGTTAACATCCTATAATAGCTAACATTATATTATCTAGGATTTTTGCAGAGAGAGAGACTGAGAAAAAGAGAGAGAAAAAGGACAAAACCTTAGTGCTGGTAAATTTTATACACTGTCTAAGCTTCAGCAATGACAGAGATTAGTTTTGCTTGCTTCAGTTATTTCTTGCATGAGAAATCTTACGTACATTACCTTTGGTATTTTTTGTTGTTGACAATTGTCAAAGATGCCATTTCCCACTAAGCTCTCTATTTTCTTTAACTAAACTAGAAAAAGAGTGAACTTCTCTGAGTATTCAATGAAAAGACAAAGTACTGATGGCATTTTTTTACAATGACCAGTAACATTTCAATTGTCAGATCATGTGTTCCCAAACTGCAGCTTGCAAAGGCAAATGAAGTAATGAATCAAACTGGCAAAGTGTCTGGTTTTGCACCTTGTGGGTATAAATACAGTTTTGTCTGTAAATCTTAAGTGACTGTATTACCCAGTTCTATTTTGCTTTAAGTAGACCACCTCAATTTAAAAATTGCATTGAAATCAAAGAGATTACTATAATCCACTGAGCTTGAATGTTGTTTATCTGACAATTTTAGTTTTAGATAATCATAGAATCATGGAATACCAAGTTGGAAGGGACCTCAAAGATCATCTGGTCCAACCTTTTTCGGCAAAAAAAATGTTCTAGACAAGGTGGTCCACCACCTTGTCCAGCTGAATCTTAAAAGTGTCCAATGTTGGGGAGTCCGTCACTTCCCTGGAGAAATTAGTCCAATAGCTGATTGTTTTTGTTGTGAAAAATAATCATTTGGTGCACAATTTGTATCTCTCCAGGAGTAACTTGTACCCATTCCCCCTCATCTTCTCCATGTAAAAAAGGAGTCTCCATCTTCTTTGGATCCATTCTTTAAATACTGGAGCACAGTGATAAGGTCTCCCCTAAGACTTCTTTTCTCAAGGCTGGAAGAAACCCAGTTCTCTCAGCCTTTCCTCATACGGCAGCTTCCCAGTCCTGGGATCATCTTTGTGGCTCTCCAGCCTGTCCACATCTTTTTCTTACAGTGGGGACCAAAACTGGACATACCATTCCAGTTGTGGCCTGATAAGTGCTGAGTAGAGTGGGATAATGACTTCTTTATCTCTGCTAGTGATGCCCTTGTTGATGCAACCCAGCATCCTGTTGGCTTTCTCACATCTTTCTTTCTGTTTACTGCAGCACTCTGTTCACAAAATATAACTCTGTATCGGATTCTAGGACTAATCACGACTCAGGCTTTTGGGCCGTTATGTATTCTCTCTGTCTTCTCTGTTACCTCTAGAAAAGATAATAGCTTTTTTTCCCCAGTTTTTCTCTAGGCTGGTTTTTTGTAATTCCTCTTAAGTAGCTTCTGAGAAGAGGTTTGTGTGAAAACGGATATTAGAGTAGATTTTTGATTGCTGGATTTTTAAAATTTTGTTAAAAATTTTCCCTAGGGGCTGCAAAATAAACTGTAAATTAGAGGCAATGTAAATAATACCCATACACACTTACAAGAGCATTTACCCTTCCACTGGAGACAAATCTATAGAGAATCAGCATTAGCAAACAGGTGCTAGTCAAACAAACCCACACAAAAGCATGTGAATTCCAAAGAGAATTCTTCTGTTTTCCCTTCTTCTCTATTCTGAGGGAATGGTAGAAAATCTGGTGCAAATAGTACGTCTGCATAGCTGCAAATGCTGCTTTAGGTCAAGATATTATTCAACCTTCTATCTTCAGTCTAAGTTGATGTGCTCCTGCAGAGTCTGAATGGTGAGTCTCTCAGTAACAGGAAGCTATGCTACTGAGTCTGAAATATATTTTTTAGAATTTTGTTTGTGTGTATACATGCTAATATGTGTGACTGGGACAAATATAACATCAGTTTAAATAGGAGAGGGGAGTAGTGCAATCCTTGTTCATTGTGTCTATTCAGAATATCCCCAAGAGTAACTTGTACCCATTACTCCTCATTTTCAACATTGTTCAAGTTAAGTTTGTCATTGTCATTAACAGTTCGTAACGATGTTTTAGGGACAGGCCTGTGACTTATGTCATTCATCTCTTATAAAATTTGATGATAGCTTCTTTGGGGTAAGAAACTAACTGTCTTTTCCCTGTTCTGAATGTAAGCAAAAAGAGCAAAAGCAGAGATTAATTATTGAACTATAGAAAAGAAAATAGAATAGGAGGGACACTGGTAAATTAGGGTGCTTATGTGTCACCTGGAGGGGCAGTGATATTTTGTCCAAATGCTTTTGCTCATTCTTTCTGATGAAAAATATGTGAAGATAGGAAGTAAACATGTCTTATGATAAACTTGCCTGTGGCATTTCAAAGGTGGTAAAGAAAATGAAAATATAAGTGGATGACAGGATGACAGCCACTGAAAAACATCAGCTCACCTCAATAACAACAAATAGTTTGTTCTTTTCTAATCTATGTTCATTATTGCTATCTTTGTTTTCCTAGCATTTGAATACCAAAAAGTGCCAGAAAATGCAAAAGTTTTAACTCTGTTCCCTGTTACCATCTTTCCACCAGTTCTTGGATTTTTTACTAGAGCTGTCCGAGGACAGTTCACTGGGAACAACACTGTTGGTCTGCACACCAGAAAAGTTAAGTCTTGATCTGATTTGGTTTTAATGTCATGTAGAAGGTTAGGGCTGGGATGGACATGTCATTTTAAAGAAAAAATCAGATGTGACTAGGTAATTAAATACTCTTTCAAATCTGGCAAAAGACAGATATGATGTTAGAGTATGCTTTCTTTCAACTGGAAATATTCTTGGAAATATTCTTGGAAATTTTCCAAGCTTCGCTTGGAAATGAAACAAGCTGAGGCATAGAGAAGAAGTATGCTAGAATCACATTAGTTATCCAAATGTATATGCTTATCCTGTGGCAGACATGAGGTAACTTACTTTCACTGACATGTAGTCAAAATAAAAGCATGTGATACCTATGAAAGTGCACTAATTAGAATATAATTCATATTAAATTGACTTAAACATGAATATAAGTGGATTAAAATCTTGTAACCGAAAAATATATATAAGTGTTTTGTAACACTGTGAATGTCATTTTATACATATATGTGAGCAATGTGAACATCAATGGGGAAAGTGGAGATTAGTATAGCTGAATGCAGAAAATATTCAAGAAGTTGCCAAAGGAAAAAGCAAGAGTACAGCAGTACAAATAGGCAGGCATGCTGCTGGATACCCAAGAAGGATGACTGGGAAGACAAATGAAAAGGAGATAAACAATATCAAAACCATAGCTAGCTACATAAAGACATAAGGCCTAAGTGAGAAAAGTTAATGAACAAGGACCACAACGGACCACAGCCATTAGTTCTAACTAAACGATGTCTGTACTCGTATATCATTTTGCGCCTAAGTGTTAAGATCAACAGTGTTGTATGCATTCGGATAAAGATTAATAATGTGTATGGAATTACCGATTTGCAAGTAGTGGGGTAGTAATGAATGAATTAATAAGTTTAAAGTTTTAAACTGTCCTCTTTTGTCTGTCTTCTAAACACTCCCACCATGGTGATGTCTGAGTCTCTGTACACATATATAATTTAGTACATATGTACATATACCCAAGAGCAACAGAGACACTAGCTTTCACTCAAGTGCTTTCTGGGAGCATACAGAGTGTTTCTCCTTGCCCACCATGTGCAAATATTGTAGGGTAATACTATGTTTGTTGTACATACTAGAGAAAGTGTGAAGCAAGACTTCCTAAGAGGACCAGAGTATTCTTCCAGTGTGGTGACATGCCTCTTGGAGCATTAAAACTCACGAAGAATGGGTTGAAAAAAAATCCCTACTGATTCTGCTAAAATAATATAATTCTACTCACAAAATCATAGTCCTGTCTATTTTTCCCTGTTCTCATTTCTCACCCTTCCCCTCACAGGGAAAACCTCCTGGCCAGAATTTTGCCGGATGTTTACAAAAAATCTCTCAAGTAAATCTCTCAAGTAAAGCCAGACAGAATGGCTGGGAAATTTCCATCTTCCCATCGCTATGGGGAAAAAAAAAAAAAGTATACCAGACTTATCCCTAAGAAGCTAAATAGAGAGCTAATAGCCTTTATGGCTAG
Source organism: Trogon surrucura (assembly GCA_020746105.1). Classification (NCBI taxonomy): domain Eukaryota; kingdom Metazoa; phylum Chordata; class Aves; order Trogoniformes; family Trogonidae; genus Trogon; species Trogon surrucura. Next base: position 59,134,440 of record CM036619.1, on the reverse strand, counting down.
AGAAGAAGAGGGAATTCTTAATTACGTGGCCCCGGAGATCTTTTTTGATGACATACTCTTATGATTTGGGTTATGATTCCAACATGCTTCACAGTTACTGAAGAAAGTCTAACAGTAAATTATGGTAAGTATAGGAAGAAATGCACAACCACAAAAAAGTTAAACTGAATTGTTAGTGCAATTCTACTCACTTCAGTGGGACTACATGAGGAGATAAAATTGTCCCTCAGCATTATTTAAGGTTCAGAGAGTGCATCTAAAGCACAATAAATGGATAATGCCCAATTTGGGCACTTTATAACCAAGTTTTCTTGCTCTCGTGGGGGATGATCCGGTCAGTGAGCTGTTACAACTTTTTGTTTTTCATTGATACTAACATATATCAACATGTACCCAAAGTATTCTATATGAGAAAATCAATAGACGCAATGCTTAGATGATAAATGTTTACAATTTACTTCTTTGTTGCTACCACATCCTAATAAAACCACTACTTTAAAAGAAAGTGAAGTTACACTTACAAAAAGGAAAACTGTTCCTTCTTCTTAAGTACAAAGCTATGCTTTAACAAACATATATTCTTGTTTTCAAACACTAGGATATATACGTGTCCAGAAAAAAAAATAAGATTAGCACAAAAAAATTATGTCTAAACTGTATTTTTTCATCACCTTTCAAAAGGTGTTAGGCTAAGGACTGTGGGCTTAAAGCTGCGAGAAAAATCTGACAGAACTTCATTTTCCCTTTGAATCTCTGATTTATGTGTGCAACAAAGCAAGCAGTAAATGTGAATGAATTCAGTTGGTTATTCTTTCTCTCTGTTTCAAGAAACCTTTCTTGCTGATGAAACATCTCAAAAGCTAAATAACCCAGTATCACCAAATTTGATGTGAAATAGCAGCAGAGAGTTTCACATCTCATTTGAAAGGGAAGACAACATGTTATGCATTTACAGTGTGACAAAAAAAAATTTCTGACTTACGTATATCTCCTTTTTTAACATACACAGTCAATTCGCCATTGTATGGTCAGGTGATATGCTAGATCATGCAGAAAGAAGTAATTCACAGTATCTGTTTCCCCAGATTATTTTTTATTTATTTATTTTATATATTTTCTGTCAGACCTTTCAACACTGTGGTAAATATATGGCATAGTGTTTTTAAGTAAAGTGTAAATGAGGGGAAAAATGTAGAATGATTCTATGAAAACTAAAATTCCTGTAGATACATCTTTTTATCTCATAATTTGTACATCATACAGCATTCATCACCACACTTAAGAACCTGCAATTATAACTCTCTTCACGAGAATTCTATCTTCAGCACTGGCACTTTTTTCCCCTGAAAAATCATTTATCCCATTGTAAAAGACATGGCTAATCTCTGTGTTTCCATCCTGACTTTGAAGTACAGCTTCATTCAGACACTCATTAATAGAGTAGGAATATATGGGACTCTTGTCCCATAGAGGCAGTCTGAAATCATCTTGTGGAGAAAACATTGACTAGGATAAATCTATTGCATCCCCTACTCTGAATAAAGACTGCTTCTGAAGATCTTCTCTTTACAGTAATGGCTTGGGAATTTTTTTTTATTTCATCTTCCCACTTTTTATACAGAAATATTGCCATACATTTTGGACTGCTTTCAAACTGCATGGGTTGTTTTAGTTAAGGTCTATGGAAAAAGTCATATTTAAAAGCTTGATACATTACTAAACTATATCCCATTGCAAAAAAAAAAAATAAAAATAGAAGTCATTCATTTATTTCCTCTTGCTCTATTCTACTGAAATTTGCCTGCATGCAAGAGACTGAGTCATTGGAAACTATCAACATTTTACATTTTTAAGGTGGTCATGTTTAAAGGAACTCTGGAGTTTGTTCATTGTTTTGTCATTTTGCCCCAATATGGGACACTTCAGGAATGATGATTCTCTCTGAATAAATCAGTTCATTTGGCAAATTTTGGAGACTTAGAATGTTAAAACCATATGGTAAAATGAAAGAAAGTCTTTGAGTTAGTCAATAACGGTCAGTGAGTGTGAGAATATCACTAGAAGAATGTGAAAACAGTTAAACAGGTGGAAAATATAGTGATTTTCTTAGTTCAAAATGACAAGTGAATATTTTTCATCTAACAGAAATATAATAAGTAAATATACTCTAAACTACAAGTACTTTGAAAAAAAGACAACTAAATTTGAACCTCATTATCTCTTCAAGCAAGATAAAGAGAAATTTATATAAAATCAAGTTAAATGGATTAAGAACTACTTCACTAGCAGATTACAGACATTATTGTAAACGAGAAATAATCATCCACACAGGATTTTTCCCCAGTGATGTCTTAGATTTATTCTTGGCTGGGTGAAGTAAATACCTTCAGCAGTATTTAGAAAGAAAATAAGTTTTCTGGAAGATGGTGAAAATTTGCAATGATATTAAATAATGATGGGACAAGTTGTTGGTCTAGAATGTGGATTCCTTTGAATATCTGCAGCTTTAATGTAGCCAAAGACAGGTTCAGACACCAGGAAATAAGAATGTAGGTCATACTTATGAGAAGAGCTGCATTCTGGATTGCAGTGACATTGAGAGGGATTTAAGGGTCAAAATAGATAATGAAATGAAGAATGAAATGCTGTGACTAAAGCGGTGAGCATAATCTGGGATACTGAAGCAAGAAAATATCAAACAGGAGAAAGGAGACTGCCTCACTAGTGGTATTCACTTAAATATACTGTAAGTGAAGCACTTGTGTGTAGTTAACGTCCTCTTTAAAGGAAACCTCAGATAGTTGGCAAGAGTTTTACACGATAACCATGAAAGAATATTAAACAAACAAACCTCACAAACTTATATTTTAGTACTCCTGTGAACCTCAAAGTTGGTATAAACAATCAATCAATGTGACTCAGTCCTGGTCTACAGGAAGATATGTGAGAAAGTGAATTAGAATTATGACCAGTATAAGAAAAAATATTATCTTGTAGTTGAAGTCTGAAACTGAGATGTTGAGACATCAGTACAGTTAATTGCTAGAAAAATATATCTGGACATATATTGGAAGTCTTCAGATGACACAAATTTCAAAGGCAGCTGGATGTGGTTGTAAAATCTGTGTTGTAACCATACAGCATAGAAGTTTGGAACAGTTTGAGCTTTGGTTCTCCAGTCTGAAAGTTAGGTTAGTGGACTGTGTTGATCTTTAAATATTTATAAGAATGTACTTGAGTGTCTGGGATGTAGTCTAAGGTGTTCTTTCAACAGCAACAAGCTGCTTCTTCCCAGACGTCCCAGTGGACAGGTAATCTTTTCACATAAATTAAAGTGGTAGAACTAGTATGTCTCATCATCTGTGTTGGGAGAGAAACCTACTCAAACGATTAGAAAGGAATATCACAGGAAATATTTGTTAGAGTTTCAAAGTTAACTGCGGTTCTTCTACACTTATGGAAGTTGTATCCTGCATCTGCTATATTGTTCTATTTCTGATCACGAATCTTTTGCAGCCCATTATGCTCTATAGTGAATTCAGCTCTAACTGTTGAATTTTCAAGTTAGTTTAAATGGAGCCTTTTGTGCCAGATTTTCATTAGAATAACTATTACTACAGGTTGAAATAGCCTACATACTTTTAATAATATGAACAAAATTCTCTGGCCAATTATATCTTTCTATTATCCTTCAGCCTTTAGAAATGAACTTTTCTGAACATACAATGGATTGGTCTTCAGAAGTGATCACCAGCTAGAAAACATCACAAACAAATACTCCAGAAGTTGTTTAATATTTTTGTTTTAGTTCTATAACTGTGTATATGTAAAGGTCCAAAAATGTGCTGCAGTTTATATTCCTGCCAAGAAGATCATAATTATTTTTCTAATATCTCTATTTTCCTTTTTTTGTCATGCATCCTACTCGTGACCCATGTAAATTTGATTTGGGCACTGGTTTGTCCTATTTGTAATATGAATCTTTTTGGAACTGTAATATTCCACATAGATTCTTGAGGATGATGTTTATGTACAAAGAGGGCATCAGCTTACTTACTATATTGCCAGCCATTTTTCCCTAGCAATGTATTTTTTTGCATCTGCTACTAAAATTGTCAGAGATTGATTAGATTGCAAACTAATTCCCTCTTTGTGAGTCTCTCTTTCTCTGTTTCTCTCTTAGATTTGCTGCACGGAAGTTAAAGTGAAAATTTTACAACACTGTTTTAAATATATCCATGTAGCTCCATGTGGTGGTTTCAGATTCCCAGAACAAATTATCATGTTTCTTTAGGAACAATGAGCAAACCCCCAAAAGGCTGCATAGTCTTCAGTGACATCTGGTAATCTAGAGATGCTCCTTTTTTGAATTTTGTTGGTGGAGTAAATGAATGCTTTTCCTTGCATAAATACATAGATGTCATCTCCTCTACACATCCAATGATTAATTTCTAATATACTTAAACAAATAAATGTTAATGTATTCAGTGTCTGATGATATCACCTTTTACTTATTCAGTTGTTATGGTTTCTGTATTGGTTTTAGCTGAGATGGAGTTAATTCTCCCATTAGCAGCCCTCGCAATGCTGGGCTTTATATAGGTAGCTAGAGGGGTGTTGGTAACACACCAGTGTTTTGGCTACTGCCAAGCAATGCTTGCAAGGCATCACAGAATCACAGAATCACAGAATGTTAAAGGTTGGAAGGGACCTCAAAGATCATCTAGTCCAACCCCCCCTGCCAGAGCAATCAAGGCGGTCTCTCCCATATTCTCCCCAACAATGGGCTGGGGGTGGGCAAGATCTTGGGAGGAGACATAGTCAGGACAGCTGATCCAACGTGACCAAAGGAATATTTCATACCACATGGTATCTTCTTAACAATAAAAGCTAAGGTGGCTGGGGTGGGGGTGAGGGGGAGAGCATTCATTATTTACAACTTCTGGAGAAACTGCTACGTGTAGTGCAGCCCTGCTACCAGGGAAGTTGTTGGACATCATTGGTTGCTTCTGCTCATAGCCTTTGCTTTTGCTTTATTAAATTTATTAAATCTTTACCAACAAGTTTTTTATCCTTCTTATTTTCTCCCCACACTGTCTTGCTGAGGACAGGAGTGATAAAGCAGTTTGGTGGGCACCGGGTATCCAGCCAGTTTCATTCATGTTTTTGCTGTAGAAAAAAAAATCTCAGGTAGCATCAACAGATGCATTTCCTACTACCTGTATTAATTTTAAGTTTGCCAGCTTGTGCTAAAAGGAAATTTTGTTTATGGTAGTTGTGCATTCTAAGGAATTTTGAAGTGAATTAAGAGAAAAAAACAGAAATCTTTCCTGATGATATTGATGTAGAACACTTACAGTGTGATGTTCATTCTTTTGTGGTTATTTATGAAACAGACTGCAATCATTTCTTCGTCTATGTGACCTACCACCATGGTCGAATTTTTCTAACCTCTTATGCTGGCACCTGTAAACAAAAGTTGGAAACTGTGGACAACATAAGCAGCAAATATAGAGATGTTCTTCTTGTTAGATCATTTTGCAATGTTAAACTGCCTATAATACTTCATGAACACAGTGTAGAGCATCTGGCTCTTCGGTGTGCTGGAGACTAAGTTAGAACATCAGGTTTTAAAACCTGATGGCAGGAACACAAGGATTTAAACTCAGAGGCACCAGGTTTGTCCTCCACTAACAATGCCCGATGAGGTCTGTGCTATTTCACTCACACAAACTCAGGTGTCGCATGGTTGATATTCACATCATTTAGGACTTCCCAAAGAGCCTGCAACCTGTAAAATTGCCAACTTTCCTCTAGTCTTTCATGCAAAACCTTGATTGTTTTCTCTCACTATTCTGGTTCCTCTCTCTTTTCCCACTCATTAGTGAGTAGATTAGGGCAGAATTCTTCCCATCCATTCCCTGCCATCTGAATATCCAAGATTGTTCTCCAAGTCCTTCCTGAGTAATGAGCTAAAGGTGCAGAGTGCAAGAGCATGTGTGTAATTACTAGGTGAAAACAAATAGGACTCATCAGTTGTGCACATTCCACAATTCAGTGCTCACCTGAGAGCTGAATACACTAGAATTCACTAGAATTTATCTACCCTTACTTTGTGAAAGGACACACAGTGTCCTTTACAGTTACAGTGCTGAGACAAAAAAAAAAAAAAACAAACAAAAAAAACAAAACAAAAAAAAAACAAAACACAAAAAAAAAGGAGCTGGTAGCTTTTCCTTCAAGGCAGCAAGGTATCTGTCATCACTTTACATCACTGGCCAGCATAAAGGAGATGACAGTCTTTTTTGTATCACAAGTCCAAACACGTTTATGATTTAGAACATGTAATTACACTGTTATCTTCCATGTTTAAAAATCAGACTTGGCCCACTACCTAATGAGGCCTTTAACACTTAATGAAATGATGTGAAAGAACATGTCTTTGTAAAACAGAAGATAATACTTAGGAACAGCCTTTCAAGTCTATAAAACCTGTAACTAATGTGCCAAAAATAGCTCCGTTGTGCAATATTATATATGTAGCAATCACCACGAAGGAACTTGATTATAACCATTTATATTAACGTAGTAGTTTTCAATTATAGGTTTGTAAACATTTCAAACTCTGTTACCTAGCAGCATTATTTCATTCTGTTGATAGAATATATTATCTTTTGTTTTATAGCCACAATGGAGTGCAGAAACCAAAGAAGGCTATAGCGGACATGAATTTGGTCTTAATTATAAAACTGAATTTGAACACTGCCAGTGTAGAAGCAGGGCCTCCTCAAAGGTCATTGCAATAGATCCAAAATCTACTTGTCATCCTCAACCATCAGCTGAATGCTAGGAGTTCATCACCGTGGAAACCACTTATCAAATTGACAAAGTTAAGAATTTAAATTGGCTATTTGGAGAATTTATTTAATTGCAAATGGAGACCTTTAAAAACCTAGCTCACTACTGAAGATGGAGAAAATCTCCTGTGGATACTCAAAAATGTGAAATTATTATGTAGGAAAAGTGTAACTGAGAAGGATGAAGAGGGTAGAGGGAGGTCATTTTTCATGATGGGTCAAAAATGAAGTTTATTTAAGTTCTGCAGTGGATTGAATTCCAGGATATCAGCAAAAAGCACAGAAGTGACTCAGAAGTGCTCTGCTCTGTAGATCCTTGCTGTGGAAGCACAGCTGCAACAAAATTAATCTTGTTACAATGTTTCCTGACTTGTAGTAAGTTTAGCTATGTGTTCATGAACATTTTTCAGTTGATAATGATATCCCATTACCAATTTTTTCGCCAATAAATCTGTTAAAGTAAAAAAAATATATATTAAAAAAGTAAAAGGAATGAAACTGTATTAGATTTTTTGTGCTTATCTCTTTACTGATACCTGAAGTTCAGAAAAAAATAAAATTAAAATCTACTGAACAAAGTACAATAATGTGGTGTCAGACCACAAAGTTTTCATGGCATAGTAAATGTCTGATAATTTCAATAATAGCTAAGTGAAAGATTATACTTTTATACAACTTGAGTGCAAATTTCCAGAGATATGTACTTCTGATTGAAATGATCTTACCTTATTTTAGGGTGTTATAAACCGCTGAATGTTTCAAATATGTCCCATTCATTTCAGTAGGAATTCTGGCTGTTGTGTACTTCTAAAATGACCAGCATGTAAACACTCTCACAGTTCAGATTTTCCAGATTTCAACGCAATCAAATCAACCCAGGAATTGGTTTGCAGATAGAACTTTCATTTTACAGCTCCCTGTGTCACATGAGTTTAGCTCTCTATTAATCAGTTGTGTATTTAACTGTTAAAAAACTTAGCAATAATGGACGTATTCCTCTTATGTGGAGAAGTAAGCAAAATCTTGTGATCTTAGAGTGCTGCTCATATGTTTCAAAACTTTTAGGTAAACAAAAAAATGTCATTTACTGATCATTAATCAAATAGGAACGTGAAAGAAAGGAGAATAAAACACCTGTGCCGGTCAAAGGTCAAAGGTATGTTCTGTGATATAACAAGGCTCTTGATCTAAATACTTACAGTTATTACTAATACTGACAGTTCCTGTCAGGGATCGGCATGCGGAAAGGCTCTTGCTGATACTTGCTCCTATAGTGTTCAAGGTCACTGCTGGATTTTATGTTACATGCTGGCGGTGCGGGGAAGTAAAAGGGTCACAGGGAAGTAAAAGGTAGCACCTCTAGGGAGGAACAGACAGGAGAGGTGACCAACAAGAATATTCCATTCCATATACATAATATTCAGCATAAATTGAGTGATCACAAGAGTTTAGGCCTCTTTCTTCAATGGCCAGCATTCAGGGCAGACTCCGTCCCACCTCCTGCTTTTGAACTCAGTCCTGAGTTCCCTAATCCAGCTCCTGTGTCTGGGTCTCCTCTACTGCTGAGCCTGGGGCTTCTCAGGTGCCATCTGCTCTGCAGCATCAGTAGGGATTGCTATCAGGGGAGGGTAGATGGGCTTGATATTGGTTTTGTATAAATTTGTATATATCTCATTATTCTCCTTATTTCCTTTATTGTACTGTTATTGTTTATTAAAGCTGGTTTAGTTTTCTTTTCCAACCCATAAGTCTCTCTGCCTTATTCCCTTTCCCTTCCTGTCTGGGGAGGGAGAGCATAGTCAGCATTTAGTGGCCAGCCCAGCCCTAACCCCCGACACTAGTGCAAGTAAAACTTTTGACAGCAATTTTTTTCTGTTCCTGTAACTTATCAAAGTTTCAATCTCTCACTCAATTCCTATAACAAATAATTCTCTGTGTAGCTAAGACTTCCTGAAAAAGATGGAAGAAAATCTGGTGCTGAATACTGTGTTCAGATGTGTGATAATTCTGCAATTCTGGTGCAAGTATTTTATAGCATGATTTCAGCATTTTCTAAGAGATATTCAAATGTTTTTTGTTATACTATTGCCAAATTAATCCAGAGGTTTCCAAAACCAGATCAAAACAAGCAACTAGTCAGATACTGGTGCTGGAGCCAGTTCCCTGAAATGAATAGGCAGAAGTAAAATCATCTGTAGGAGGAACTTGACATACACCACCAGTAAAGAAACTAAGAACAGAATGGACCAAAAGGGAATTATGAATGAGGGGATTATTTCACATGCCTTTCTCCAGGAGAGACGAAGGAAAGGACACAGACTGCAGAGAATGGGAAAGAAATAGAAGCCAGGATGCGTATGAAGGTTTGCTGCTGAGGGCAGAGAGAGAGGAATGAAACAGACGAGAGACTGTGTCTACCGCATACAAATGCCAATCTCTTACATAGCACTTCAAATATATGACAAATGCTCTTCAAAAGAGATTGGCCTCCTAAACAGGCAACAGGTGCATTCTTCTGCCGAAAGAAAACATTCAACAATAGAGACATCAGATTGCTCTAGAGACATGTGCATGACATTGCTTGTTTAGATAAGCAGCTACTCTAGGGTTTAGAGTGCTCTTTTATGATGTCAGTTGACAGGAACAGTGAGGCCATTAGGCAGACTGGTAAGATGAGGTCTCTGAGGGAAGAAACTAGAGAATCCTTTTGTTCAGAGAAAGCAATGTGTTTACTGTATCAATCTTTGTTTGTCAAATGCATATCTATATACTTCTATATATATATAACTAGTTTTTTCCTTAGAAGCTTCATATTCATCTTGGGTGATTTGTCCAGTGTTAATTGTGCATAACTTCCATTTACAGTCATCCAGGTCTGCATCCACAGGAAACTGTGATTTTTCTAGTAAATAAGTGTTTTGTAGGGAAGGGGAAACAGTCAGAGATCTTTCTACGACATTGCTGCCATTTTCCACGTTCTAAGAAAACTCCCTCTTATACTGGATGAGAGTGAATAGAAAGGTCTAAAATATGCATATCTCCACCATTTACCAGTACATCTAGAGTCAGGTAGCAAAGGCAGTATATTGCCAGAGTAAAAGAATTATTGAAATACCTTGCCTTCTGATGTACAAATCCTACTATTAAACACAAGCCCCAAAATCCCTTTCTAGGAACTATATTGCTAGGAGCACAGAGGGGAGAGCGCAGTAGGTTGATTATGACCAACAGCAGAGCACTCATCCTGCCATTTGCTCCCTCACTCCCTCCCTGTGTGGAGCAGAAAATAGAAAATAAAACTTGTTCATTGAGATAAAGACAGTTTAATAGGTAAATCATGAGTTGTGTGCACAAGCAAAGCCAAATGAGGAATTTATCCACTACCTCCCATCTGCAGGCTGACCTCCACCCACTTCCTGAAAAGTAAGGCCTCAGCATGCATAGTGATTAACTGGAATAAAACCACAACTGTACTCCCTTTCTCCTCCTTTCCCCCCAACTTTTATTGCTAAGCGTGCAATCATATGGTGTAAGATATGCATTTGGTCAGCTGGGGTCAGCTGTCCTGACTGTGTCCTCTTCCAACCTCTTGCCCACCCTCAGCCTACTCATTAGAGTGTCTGAGCGGGAAAAAATAGAAAGCCTCAATGTTGTGCAAGCACCGTTCAGCAGCAGCAAAAACACGGTTGTGCTATCAACACTGGTTTAGCCCAAAATGCAAAGCACAGCACCATATGGACTGTTAGGAAGGAAATTAATTCCATCCTAGCCAAACCCACTAGAGAGGGTAAAGACCAAGAATAGTGTGAAGATGCAGTAATTCTAACATCTCTTACTTTAGAAGTCTCTGGCATCCTGCCATCTACTATAACTGACGTCCACACTGAGGACCTCCATTCTGTAGAAGGCAGAAACCCTTTCCTCATCCTGCTAAAAAAGTTTTGTAATGGAAACCTAATGAAGAAAAGCAACCAGAAATTTCTTGTTTCTTAACGTTCAAGATACTTTTTCCCCTGGCAAAAAGCTACTCGGAAGGATTTTCTGTTCCCACGGCAGGGGGAAGCAGTTCATCATTACTTCAATTAAAAGGTGACACTTCTTAACAGCTAAGTAGTATAACTGAGGATGAGCAGGGAATATTTTTTTTTATACTGGACTCTACTCTAAAGAAAATATTTAAATCCTACATTCCTTCAAATATCACTCAACGACAATAAACTAAACAGCTTTTTATTTTCCTCACACTACCTTCTAACCTGGTCCATAATTATCTGTAAATCACTGAAGTCATGTGAGTCTGCGTACCAATCTTTCATTAACTTTTCTTAAGTTTGCCAGTGTTTAACAATTGATCCCCTAACAATTACACTAGCTTTCACTGTTAATTACCACTTTCAGCTTGGTCTTACAGATACTCAGTATACCACTTAAATCTCCCAGGTGCATGTTTTTTTGGAGTCATTCAGAAGGTCATTACTTAAGATCACATTTAATCATCCAATTATTTGTTCCCAAAAGGACAGTACTAAGGATCAAGAAGTACAGCATGTGAATGTAATCCCTATTGAGTTTCCATTTTTCTACAACTTGAGTATTTATTAGGAGTTCTTTCTGTAAGCCAGAAATTTACATAATAATTTTCATGAATAAAAAAGCCTCTGTGGTGAATCCCTAAGCATTTCTGCTAAATTTTCCTTCCAGAATAATTCAGGCCAAGCTGATGGAGAGTAGAACTTAGACATTTTCCCAGATGTCTTATTGTTGTTGTTTTCCTCCATAAAGGACAGGAAATTGGACGTTTTTGTCTGTTCCAAAAGTCACCTAACCATGATGGATCCCCTGAATTGAAATTTTCAGTCTGTCCAATAGAATGTGGATATAATTTTAGCTTTCTACTAAAACACATGCCACAAGAACAGTTCTGCCCTATGCATCCCAGTTTTGATAAGAAAAATGTTATTTATGGCTCAGGTACTGAATAACAATAGCTAAAAGAACAACATCCTGCAAGATATGGAACAGACATTTCCCCTGATCAGAATCTATTTACCTTTTGAACAATAGTCATCTATACACAGTTGAAACTGCAAAGCAAGGCGTAGAGAGGAATGGAGAAGGGAAGAGAGGATCTGAAGAGGGTCCCTTCGGAGAGCCGGCCAAGTTAACGATCATCACACCAATATGGCTACAGATCGTCCTCCCTTTATTGCTCCGGACAGCTCAATATAAACAGTTCAGCAGTGTCCCCGCGCCTGCCCCTTAACAGAGTTGGTCAGTCACAGGTTTACACACGCCAGCGTTTTATTGGGTAGTGCCATTCCACTATGCAAGCGGCTCTCGCCCCCCCTTCTCCCCCCGGGCCCAGCACCTCCAGCCAAGCATCTCGCAAAGCTCTCACAAAACAGATAAAACCTCCTCCTCCCCGTGTTCCAAGGCAGCTTCAAGGACAGAGCCTTTGTTTAGGCCTAAGCTGGGTTGTCCACGTTTTTAAAGTAATACCACGCCTCTGCTCCACAAGAAATTCCTCTACATATCCCCCTTTTTCTTTTTGGACAACCCAGGCTTCATCCGCTAGCTTGCTTATAATTTTCTTGATTATACTTATCAAACAACTAAACATAAGTAAGCCTATAACAATTAAAACTGCAATAACTAAAAATGCCTTAACTAAACTCTTAATTCATCCTGTCAAAGTTCTCACACCCATCGCCCTAAATCATACTTTGATCCTTAATCACACACTTCTAACAAAGCAAAAGGCAGCTGGTTTCCCTGCCTTGCTTTTAGCTAAAGAAAGATCACTCTGCTGGTTAGTACATAAACCTTAACACCTACTATGTGGCTTTGATTACACAACCAATATAAGCTTCATTGTTAGTCACACAAAGAGGATACATATTAATACAACAGGTAACATTGAGAACAGTCACATTTTCCCACAATTGCTCTACCATCAGCTGTAACCATCTTCTGCCAGTCCAGTCCATATCATCGTTGGTAATCGGTACCTCAGGGTCCCATCACGTCACTGGGCAAACAAAGGGATTCAACGGGTAGGCCCAGTGCACGGTCGTGTTGCTGCTACGCTGTTGAGGTGACAGGATGCTGCACAGCCACATCATGCAGGATCATGCGGTTCCCGGGTCCCTTGTCCATTATTAATAATAACAGGACACGCAATCGAACTGGCTGCTTCCCAATCTCCCTCTGTTATAGTGTCTCTGATGACACCGCTCCATCGCTGTTGCAAAGGATCCTTTATGGTTCAAGCTTGAAAATCAGGCTTGGGTGAGGGAGCTGATGGTAATGGGGGAACTGAACTGGTTTAAGGGTTTCTTCTATTTCTTGCTGTCTAGTTGGTAATTCAGTGAGTTTGTTCAGCATCTCTTTCAGGGGTTCATCCTGATCTTCCTTCTTCCCCCAATCACGCTGTTATCACACAGGGAGAGCAGAATTTCCCAGGTCTGTTTTGATCATACTCTCCCATTCACTCCCATGCACATCTGGTGTACAAGAAGCGTCTTATCTTCATTCTCACGGTCAAGCTCTCAACATGAGCTGTACCTGGCTGGTCAGGGTCTCTTTTCATAATTAGCAAGCAAGAGTTATGCACTTGTTTAGAAAAGAGCTCAGCTCAAGGACGAAAGTCTTAATTCTGCAACGCAGCGCAGTTTCTCCTTTTTCTCTTTTTTTTTTTTTTTTTTTTTTTTTCCACCCAGTCGGGACGAGCAGGGAGTTTCTTCCTTTGCCTTTTTCCTTTCCTACCCTCCCCCCAACACTTCGATCGCTGCCACAGCAACTTTCTTTTCTGCTTGCATGATTTCTAGAGTGTGTATAATGGTTTTCCAAACTGTTCCTAGTTCTTTCGCTTCCTTTCCTTCTTTTCCTCCCTCTAGAGTACAGTCCCACAAAAAGTCTCCTACTTCACGCCATTCCTTGGAACTAAAGATTAATGACGGGTCGTTCATTTTCTCCCGTTTCCGAGCCCATGGGGCTAATACGTCTCGCTCCTTTACTTTTCCTCCTCTCTTGGAGAGTATACGAAGGAGGCAAGTTGCCGCGTCCGTTTCCATCGCGGTCTTACCTTGGCAGGGGCTTGATCAGCTGCTCAAGCTCTGGTCTCCGGTGCCCTTTTGGTCACACTCGGAACTCTCCTGCCTCCAGCTCTCCGGCTCCCAAATCGGCTCACGTCCGATGCTTCGGAGTCTTCCCGCATTTAAGCAATCCGCATTTAAGCGTCCATAGAGGGTCCCTGTTCGGGCGCCAGATGAAGAGGGTCCCTTCGGAGAGCCGGCCAAGTTAACGATCATCACACCAATATGGCTACAGATCGTCCTCCCTTTATTGCTCCGGACAGCTCAATATATACAGTTCAGCAGTGTCCCCGCGCCTGCCCCTTAACAGAGTTGGTCAGTTACAGGTTTACACACGCCAGCGTTTTATTGGGTAGTACCATTCCACTATGCAAGCGGCTCTCGCCCCCCCTTCTCCCCCCGGGCCCAGCACCTCCAGCCAAGCATCTCGCAAAGCTCTCACAAAACAGATAAAACCTCCTCCTCCCCGTGTTCCAAGGCAGCTTCAAGGACAGAGCCTTTGTTTAGACCTAAGCTGGGTTGTCCATGTTTTTAAAGTAATACCGCGCCTCTGCTCCACAAGAAATTCCTCTACAAGGATCCTCAAGACAAGACAGTGAAATACTGTCTGCTGGAAAGATAAAATCTACCAGTGATATTCTGCACTAGACTGCATTGATTCTGAAATGTAGAAAAAGGAATGGCTTCTTTCAACTCAGTACTGTTTTCTTCTTACTGTTTAAGAGAAGTTGATAACGAATCCATTCAGAGATAGCTGAACCTTTGTTTACCATGTGATGCCTCTGAATACATGTGGTGGGTCTCCCATGCGGTCACAAGTCCTGCCAGCACACCAGCTCCAGCATGGGCTCCTCTGTCCAGGGGTCCACAGGTCCTATGGTTGAAGCACATATGTTGTTCTTTATGTCTGTTCTTTATGTCTGTTCATATGTTATTCTTTATGTCTGTTCTTTATGTTTGTTTTCCTGGAAAGAATTCCAGCCTGAAAACCCCTGCTAGGAGTGTTTTCCTTTACCTATTTCCTTCCATTTCCGTAAGCTTTTTTCAGATTCATGTTTTTGTGGGTGTTTAACTTTTTCAGTGAATATCAGAGAATCTTTCCCAGAAGGATGGGAGCCCTCACTTTTTATCAATTATCTCCTTTTTTTGCCAAAAATTCATCACCCTCTCTCCCCAATTGGTTTTATCAGGCATGTTAAGTAACAAGCAAGTAATGAACAGAAACTAGTACTGTAAGTCAATCAGAGATGGAAGTTGGGGATAAATGAGAGAATCACAGAATCACAGAATGTCAGGGGTTGGAAGGGACCTGGAAAGATCATCTAGTCCAACCCCCCCACCAGAGCAAGATCACCTAGAGCAGGTCACACAGGAACGTGTCCAGGTGGCTTTTGAATGTCTCCAGAGAAGGAGACTCCACAACCTCTCTGGGCAGCCTGTGCCAGTGCTCTGTCACCCTCACAGTAAAGAAGTTTTTCCTAATGTTTTTGTGGAACGTCCGATGATCCAGCTTGCACCCATTGCCCCTTGTCCTATCATTGCACGTCACTGAGAGGAGCCTGACTCCGTCCTCCTGGTGCTCGCCCTTTACATATTTATAAACACTAATTTCTGTCTCTTAAGAAAATAAAGAATAATTGAGATAATTACCTTAGACCTGCTGTATGAGAAAGTAGAAGCATGCAAAGACGTGGTCCATGCAATAGGTTAAAATTGTATCTTTGCAGTAGCCTTCATGATGCATCTGAGTACAACATGACTGCACTGTTCCTCCCAATTAACTTGTGTTGAGGTTGTGGTCAACAATCCAAGTGTAGGCTTTTTGGTTTTGTTGTACATTGAGAGAGAAAGGTGCTTCTCAAAAGGAAAGGTTTTCTATCCACAGAGAAGGCTTCAAATATCCTACAACTTTCTCTTACACATTATCTAAACAAAGATAGCAGATATTACTGTCCTTACAAAGACACTCTAGTAAAAACATTTCTTGGCTGTATTTATAGTCCATCATTCCATATTCTTCATTGTATTGCAAAAATTAAACTATGAGCAATTCTATACTCAGCTGGCTATTGTGAATGAAGATATCCCCCAAATTCCATTGCTCCTAATTAATAGATTTGTAAAGTCGTCTTATGGAATTCAAACAAACTGATATTTGAAATTCTTAGAAAAATATTATCTGATAAGTGGAAAAGCATTGTGCAAGAGAGCACCTCTTGGGAAACAAAAAACAAAAGTCCTTACTGTTTTCCAGAAGACAAGAGAGGAAGTAAGGAATTATGAATTATGAACCCAAAATCGCTATTCTTTTGATCCAAACATAGTGTTTACATATTTCTTTAGAGTGATTAGGACATTCAATCTGTACATGAAGATTAGCCCTGAATGATTTCACTAAGTGCTGCAAAAGTAAAAATCAAGATTCCCTGTATCCTCTTAGCAACAAATCTCTCCAGCTTTTCCATTTAAGACTGTTTCAGAATGATCCATAAGTGCACAACCTAATTTTAGTTTCCTCTGTTCTCTGTAATTCAATTTGAGCAGAGTAATACTTTTCAATATACCGGTATTTTTGATACCAGCATCATAACTAGAGTTGTACACCACTTTGTTCTTTCTATTTAGCTTTTTCAACACTTCTTGTCTCATTCTATAAAGCTCTCTACAGATTAGCAAGATGAATATGACTGAAAAACTATTACTGTTCATGCTAGCATGCACACTGAGGAAGACTAGGGCCTAAAATAATCGAGTGCATGCAGTTCCTGCAATTTTGCAATTCAGGTCATATTACATACAGTACATAGACAACAGGCATATAATAGTCCTCCACAGATTTACTTTCTAACAATAAGACAGCTTTCTATAACTAAATAAAACAATATGCTTAACATCTGTGATGAAGTTACTAGGCCACTAACCATCATATTCAAGAAGTCGTGGCAGTCTGGTGAAGTTCCCAAAGTTTGGAAAAAAGGGAAACAGAATGCCCATTTTTAAAAAGAGAAGCAAAGAAAACCCAGTGAACTACAAACTAGACATCTTCACCTCTGTGCCAGGTAAAATCATGGAGCAGATCTTCCTGGTATCTATACTAAAGCACATTAAGCATAATGAGGTGATCAGTGACAGCCAACTAAGGGCAAATCATGCCTGGCTAATTTGGTGACCTTCTATGACAAATTTACAACTCTGGTTGATATGGGAAGAGCAACCGATGTCATCTACCTGGAGTTGTGCAAGGCATTTGACACTGTCCCACATGACATCCCTGTTTCCAAGATCAGGGACATGGACTTGATGGGTGGACCACTCAGTGGATAAGGAACTGGCAAGAAGGTTGCACTCAAAGAGTTGTGGTCAATGGCTTCATGTCCACATGGAGACCAGTGACAAATGGAGTTCCTCGGGGGCCTGTTCTGGGTCCAGTGCTGTTCAACATCTTTGTCAGTGACATGGACAACGGCATCAAGTGCACCCTCAGCAAGTTTGCCGATGACACCAACCTGTGTGGTCCCATGGACTCACTTGAGGGAAGGGATGCCATTCAGAAGGACCTTGATAGGCTTGAGAAATGGGCCGATGCAAACTGCATGAGCTTCAGCAAGTCAAAGTGCAAGGTCCTGCACCTGGGTCGGACAAATCGCAGGCACAAATATAAACTGGGTTCAGAGTGGGTTGAGAGTAGCCCTGAAGAGAAGGACTTGGGGGTGTTGATAGACGAGAAGCTCAACATGAGCCGGCAGTGCGCTCATGCAGCCCAGAGGCCAACAGCATCCTGGGATGCATCAAGAGGAATGTGGCCAGCAGGTCAAGAGAGGTGATTCTCCCCCTTCACTCTGCTCTTGTGAGACCCCACTTTGAATCCTGGGTCCAGTTCTGGTGTCCCCACTGTTGGAATTAGTTCAGAGGAGGGCCACAAAAATGATCCAGGGGCTGGAGTACCTCTGCTATGAGGACAGGCTGAGGGAGCTGGGACTGTTCAGCCTGGAGAAGACTCTGAGGGGATCTTGTAGCTGCCTTCCGATACCTGAAAGGAACCTACAGGAAGGCTGAAGAGGGACTTTTTATAAGAATGTCCAGCAACAGGACAAGGGGAAATGTATTTAAATTGAAGGAGAATAGGTTTAGATTGGATCTTAGGAAGAAATTCTTCAGTACAGGAGTGGAAAGACTCTGTTATAGATTGTCCACAGAGGTTGTGGGTGCCCCCTCCTGGAGACATTCAAGGCCAGGTTGGGTGAGGCCTAAAGCAACCTGATCTAGTTGAGAGGCATCCCTGCCCATGGCAGGGAGGTTGGCTTAGATGATCTCTAAGGTGCCTTCCAACCTAAGACATTCTGTGATTCTATGATTCTATGAAATCACCGAGAAATGTTGACACTTTTTACTTTTGTTTGAGTTAGCTGTGTTGGATTTTACTACACTTTGTGCAATATGTATGTCTTGAATAAAAGTATGGAAGAGTGAGAAAGAAAAAACCAAAAAGGTGAGAGACCTAACAGCACAAAAATATTGCATCCTAAGTCTCAAAAGTGAACCACAGAGTTTATTTTCTTGTTTTGTCTTTTATCAGTAGTTTTGGATTTGGGATTTTGAAGTTTTGCTTTGTTTTTCATATATAGCTATGAGTTCTTTGGGAGCAATTCTAGATTTCCCAGGAATATATAGTGCTCTCTCTTTTTTCTGTTGTCTCATATCTTAACTCCTCTTGTATACACGTTATAATGAGACCGTGTCTTTCTGATGCTATTACCACTGAGAAACTATGTGAAGTGTCATAAAGAACTTGCAGCCTTTCATTCACAGTATTCCACTGACCTCACTTTCATCAGCACCCTGTCTGTCAGATTTTTCCATTATATATACACTTTGAAGATGAAATACATTTCTTAGATTTGAATGTAGAAAGATCAAACTGTAAAACTAGCCTTGCACCCTGTCCACTTGCAAGTGAGACTGGAACTTAACATAAAACTCTAAGTCATCCTCTATTAGTTCTGCAGTAATACTGAGCAGTAGTAATAAGAGTAGACTACATCAATAGGTATTTCCCTAAGAATTGATTTTGAAAAGAAAAGAGGAAGATTGCCTTTCCTGTTCATTTTCTATTTAAAAGCTTTCACATGAACAGTGGCAAGAAAGTGTCACAGAAATGAACAAGCAAGGACACAAGTTGCTGCCTCAGCTGCTGTAAGGGTATCAGCACCAATGGCTTGACAGAATGAGATCTGGTAGAAGAAGAGACAAGTGCTAGCCATTGAATCCTCACCAAGGTTAGGCGGCTTATATCCTCTGTAAGGTTGTGTGGTTTTCTACATATTTTCTTCCTTTTACATCTGAGTTTGCCTGAAAAGCTCTGACTCTTAGGAGGATTTAACTATGATTAAGGCAGAGGTAAAGGAAACCATTTTTCCCCCAGCCTCTAAGCAAAATACAAACCAAGCAATTTGCATCTTAAATGACATTCTAGTCTTTACCTATATTTAAATTCTTTATTTAGAGATAACCTAGGGTTTTTTAGAACAGATTTAAATTAGTTTTGATTAATCTGTAACCATATTAATGACAGAATAAATTGTGTTCAGGATATTTTAAATAACAGCCTGAGACAATTAACTGAAGCAGGATATGAAAGAAAGCCTGTATCACTGAATTAATTATATCAGAATATTTGGAATGAAAATATGATACAGAAATATTCTTATTTGAAAAATAATTAGTATGTATATCCTTAACAGACCACAGCTGATGCAAATATGGCTGGCTCTGATGAAAAAAATGATGACAGCAGCCTTCCAGTACCTAAAAGGGAGTCTACTGGAAAGAAGGGAAGGGACTCTTTATTAGGCAGTGTAGTGATAGGACAAGGGGTAACAGTTTCAAATTGAAAGAGAGTAATGATTAGATATTAGGAAGAAATTCTTCCCTCTGAGGGTGGTGAGGTTGCCCATAGAAGTTGTGGATGCCCTCACCTTGGAAGTGTCCAAGGCCAGGCTGGAGGGCGTTTTGAGCAACGTGGTCTAGTGGAAGGTGTTGATGGAGCCAGGCTCTTTTCAGCAGCGTCCATTGACAGGACAAGGGGCAATGGATGCAAGCTGGAACATAGGAGGTTCCATAAAAATATGAGAAAAAAATTTTTCGCAATGGGGGTGACAGAGCACTGGAACAGGCTGCCCAGGGAGGTTGTGGAGTCTTCTTCTTTGGAGACATTCAAAACCCGCCTGGACGCATTCCTGTGCGCTCTACTGTAGGTGATCCTGCTCCGGCAGGGGGGTTGGACTAGATGATCTTTGAGGTCCCTTCCAACCTCTAACATTCTGTGATTCTGTGATTCTGTGTCCCCGACCATGGTGGGGGGTGAAACTAGATGATCTTTAATGTCTGTTCTATGCAAAACCATTCCATGATTCTATGAAAAAATATTTTCCTGTATGAACCTATTCTACTATTACAAGTTTCTAACAATATTCACAATAATTCAGCAACAGAATTTACTTAATGGACTTGAACCTCCTGCATAAGAAAATTGTATTTCTCTCATTTAAGTGAATACAGAACAGATAAATCTAGACCTTAAAAGATACAGCAGCAGAAAAAAATCCAATACATATTGAAGTTTTTGATGGTTAACAGTACTAGAGAAATGTCTGACATATAAATAATCAGTATAGTTGACTGGCAGGCAAAGCTCCACGTAGTATGGCAGAAAAAAAAATTTGTTGTCCCTGTGGCCTAAGAATATGTATTTAGATTTCTGATTTAACATAAAGAGGCATAATATTTCAATACTGCTTAAATCACAATCCAAACAGACTGTACATATCAAAAGGCTTACTGGAATGCTGTTTGGTTTAGTCCACTCCACAAAACAAGGACTAAGTTACAATCAAAAAATCCATTCCTATTAGCCTTGTTGCAAGAGGTTGTATAAGAAACTGGTAAAGGAAAAGTCTAAAGGTTTCAACATCACAGGGATGGTGCTCAAAGTGAGATGTGACATGCATGTACAAAACACTCTAAGTTTCCTCCAGACGATTATTTTTCAAGGCTGTGAAATCTTCATACTAGTCTTCAAATCCCACTTAAAACCAGTTTGTGCTTGGTTCTTACCATGAACGTTTGTAAGAAGCTCTATACAACTATAAAACTTGTAAGTCCTCCTTAAATTCCTATGTTTGCAAAAGATTGTGATGATGGTGATTGGCCTTTTTAGATTTTCAGAAATAAATTCTTATTTTTTTAACATCATGTTGCTTACCAGAAGAAACCTGCTGGTGTCACATAGTTCACAACATCCTCTTTTGCCCTTGCCTTCCAAAAGAAAATGTGTCTTAACCTCTGCAGCGACACCCACACCTTGGCATAACAATCACAGCTACTCCACTTCACAAGCTCTTTGCAATGGAGTAGGGAGCAGCTCAGGAAAGAGAAGCTGTCTCAGAAAGAGTTTAGCTGCAGTTTATAAATTTTAAATGTCCAATTAGCTCTAAAAATCACAGATTAACTAACTTCTCTGGCCATAACAATGATGTGAGAAGCACCAGTTTGTGAAAATCAGTAGGAAAAAAACCTTTCTGGTTTTTCAGATTTCTGTGTTGCAATCCTAAGAGGAACAGTTACTAATAATTTTAACATAATATATATTTCTGAAGAATGAAGGAAGATTTCACGATTATACAAAATATTTTCACAAAGTAGAAAACACTCTCTTTTACTTTGTGCTCATGCTAGAAAGCACTACAACAAAATAGTATTAACCCTCCTCCAAGAAGGAAAAACACTGACTAATGGTAATGGTTTAACTGCCCTGTGCCTCTTGTCCTAATCCTGTTGCTTTTTGAGGCACAGCTGCAATTTACAGCTAAAGTGAACTTCCCCGTCTGCTGACACGATAATATCCTGCATATCTCATTACTAAGCCCTACGTTTGCATACGGCGTCACTCACTCTCTGTCTGTCATAAGTCAAATTTGGGTCTTTTGTCTCATCAAGACACTTTGTTTAATTTGAAATGTGCAATTTTACACAAATAATCACAGCAGGAATTGTTAAAAAATCTAATTTTAAATGTGTTCAACCAAAACCTGAACAAAATTTTAGCGGACACACAAAACACTTTAAAGTGATATTTGAAACAGACACTTGTCTTTTTGTAGTTACTTTTTTTTTCTGTGAGAACTTTTTATAGATTTAAAGTTTTGTGCGTTCTTTTTAAAAATACGTGCACATGTACACAATAAATGTCCATTCCAGATTTCTACACTATAAAACAGCATTCTTTAAAAAAAAATATTTAAAATATTGTGGAAAAGAAACAGATTTTTGTTGTTTTTTTTTTCCCCCCTTTTTCATCAGTTTGGATAAGTTACTTACTATGTTACTGAACTGAGAACTTATATCTATTCTAGGAAGAGCCAGATTGCCCATGAATTATAAACTCCCAAAAAAAGTAATTTGTTATATAGGTATTCATTTTGTCATTTCATCCTTTGCTGAAAGAACATGATAAGCAAACCAGGCTAACGCAAAAATCATACTACAAATCATGTACTGTTTTTCTTGATTACTGACATTACCATTACCACTACTAATTTTAAGTTCAGATGTTGTTCAGAGTTTGTAGAGCAGATTGGTCTCCAAGCATACACTAGTTGTACCCCTTGTTTTGTTTTCCCTCCCCCACATGTAAAGGAGTGCTGTAAGTCTGAATGTCTCCTTAGTAAGTTGGTAGTAGTAAAGGAATGTCAGGTGGAGGGCCAGTTACACAGCCCTAACAATAGGAGTATTTCAGCCAAAATGCTGGCATACTAGCAACCAGTTTTCCAGGAACCAGTCTGATTCTTTAAAGTAAACATAATGCAAAATCAATTTCAGGAATTTCAGCCTGACAGTACATCTCAAAAATCTGAGCTTTGTAGCAGCATGTGTGTCCAATAATACACATTCTTATTCAGGGCATCTAGAATGTGATTATATGAAAGACATAAGCCATGCTGTCATTCTTACTTCTTTGTTTGGTTAAATATTGTATCGTCTGATCACAGTTTGCGCAGGAAGGTTGAAAATTTCTCTACTACACGAGCCACTGATACTGGCTGAAGAAACCAAACTTCATGTTGGTGGAATCATAGAATCACATCCTGCCAGAGCAGGATCACCTACAGTAGGTCACACAGGAACACGTCCAGGCGGGTTTTGAATGTCTCCAGAGAAGGAGACTCCACAACTTCTCTGGGCAGCCTGTTCCAGTGCTCCATCACCCTCACAGTGGAAAAGTTTCTCCTCGTGTTTTTGTGGAACCTCCTGTGATTCAGCTTGCATCTGTTGCCCCTCGTTCTGTCATTGCACATCACTGAGAAGAGCCTGGCTGAGTCCTCCTGACACTCGCCCTTTATATATTTATAAACATTAATGAGGTCACCCCTCAGCCTCCTCTTCTCCAAGCTGAAGAGACCCAACTCCTTCAGCCTTTCCTCATAAGGGAGATGTTCCACTCCCTTCCATCATGTTTGTGGCTCTGCACTGGAACTCCATAGTTTACCACCGTGACCCTTTTTCTGCACAGAAAATGGAATTCTTAATAACCCAAGTAAGTACATATTCTCTGGCTACTCTGTTTCAGGATGTCATGTGAAAAATAGAGTTGAAAAATTCTTCACTGTGAAATAAAACCACACTGAAGAAAACTAGATTTCTGAAGGAAATAGGTTCTGTGGCTTTAACTGTTCTGAACTTAGTAGCAAAATTGGTGTAAATACTATATATCATAGATGAAACACTACCAATAGCTGTTAGTAAGGTTGCATTCAGAATTGTATTGCAAACTGAAAATGTTTTCAGTTACTAAGTGTTTTTTTTCGAACATTTATTCATCAGCCTACTCTTTTTTCAAGCATAGCCAAAATTTACTACTGTACACATCTCCTCTAAAAACTTTTCTTAAGGAAGGTTTTAACAGAGTTCACTTTCCTCTTACAAAAATGCTTATGCCTCATTTTTAAAAACCTCAGCACATAAATGAGTAATATGACTGAAACTGCAAGGGAATTTTTAAGAGGTAACTTTCACTGTGAATGTTATGTCAAGGGGGAGTGTCAGGAGGACAATGCCAGCCTCTTTTCAGTGATGTCCAATGACAGGACAAGGGGCAGTGGGTGCAAGCTGGAACATAGAAGGTTCCACAAATGTATTAGAAAAAACTTTTTCACAGTGAGGGTGACAGAGCACTGGAACAGGCTGCCCAGGGAGGCTGTGGAGTCTCCTTCTCTGGAGACATTCAAGACCTGCCTGGACACGTTCCTGTGTGACCTACTGTAGGTGATCCTGCTCTGGCAGGGGGGCTGGACTAGATGATCTTTTGAGGTCCCTTCCAACCTCTAACATTCTGTGATTCTGTGATTCTGTGATTATTAATTTTTGGCTAGGCCAAATTTAAGAGATACAAGTACGTGTTTCATGCATTTCTATTGTGTGAATTTGCTAACATGAATAGAGAATGTTACTTCTTGGGATTGGGAACGAAAAAGAAAAAGAAAGCTTCCTAAGCTTCTGTCTCAGACTTCTTCAAAACTGGAAAATTATTTTTCAGGAAAACAATGAAACATGTTTGGATGTTTTGCTGTGCTAAAGCCAAAAGGCGGCAACAAATACAAATCAAATAGAAGTCCTTGGAAATATGTCCTTTCTCTTTATTGCTCACCAGAAATAGATTGCTCACCAGTTTTATATGACAAGGTGGGTAACTACAAATGTATTTAGATTTGATTATTTACAAAGCCTATAAAGAATAGGACAACTGTTGACAAGATTGATCCAGTTCAAAACAAATTCCAACAGCAAAAAACAATAAATCAAAGACAGATGTAACATTGAGTAATTCTTTAGAACTGGCACCATTTTATTTGAGGGTCTGATACATTTGTAGCATGATTTGTGGACTATTGACATATATTCTAAATATACATCTAATAACTGTACACATACAACATTGGCAATATCTAAAATATTAGGTTTTTAGCATGATTTGTAATTTTAAGACTTTTCTACAAAGTGCATTAAAATAACTATTAAGATTTAGCATGTCTGCCTGTGGAAAATTTTTATGGATTCAAGGCCCAGCATCTTTATCACTTGTTCTGATAGAAAGAACGTATGCTCAGTGACTTAGGTAAAATTAAGACTAATTGCATTGGCATTTGTGTTACTAAAATCTGTTTCTATTTATAAAAAAAAATATTGTTTGCCTGTGCCAGCTATGCTGTCAGGGCTACAAACTGCATCTTTACTCTGAGATAACATGGAATTTCTGGTATGCTAGTGTAATAAATTAAAATCACAAGTTTAATTTAATATATGTTTTAGTATTTTCAGTATGCACAAAGATAAAAATGTATGTAAGTTAGTGGGAAAACAAAGGTATTTTGGTTTGTTGTTTTATTTTAATCTGTCACATTTTGTGCTTCTCATTAATGTTAATTTACGAACCTACTCATGCACTTTTAATTTATGATTATTGTAAGGTCAAATTGTCTAGAGACAAAAATTGTATGTGTTTTTTATTCCATCCTTGCATCATTTGACTTTGGTTTTGCTTTTCTTGTAATACAGTTTTCAGCATCATACCACTATGAAAAAGATATAACAAAGATATAACAACAAGCAAAAACTATATTAAACCAAATAATTATTAGAATATTGTTTGAATACACATAAATCGATTACAAAATTATATTAATGTTTATTCTTTGTACTGTGAAAAAAAAATGTAGCCTTTCTAAATAATGCAAATTTAAATTTTGAAATTTCATATGTCTATATATGAGAAATAGGGACACATCTGAGATGGAGCACGTTTTGAACTAGAAAAGCAATTAACCTGGAATTCCTACACAACAGCAAATATTCTTGATGTAAAAAATGTCACAAGACACTTTAATAAAAATGCATGTCAAAAAATACAATTAATCACAGCGAATAATCATGATGCCTTTCTGCATACTACCAACTATGTGATTACTTCCAGAAGCAACTAACTTCTATCAAAAAGTAACTATATTAAGTGATAGTAATATAATAATATAACAATGTAGAATTTCTTTCTGCAGAAAAGTAAAAAATATTAAACACTCAACCACCTGCACAAATATAAGTATTTTTATACTTCTGGGTATTAGAACAGTACAAATTCAAAACGACTCTGTATTTGCAGAGTCCAACATATTTCCACACTCAGTAAAAGCATTGACCTACCATAGAAAGGAATGTATATCTTACTGTTACAATTTCTGTTACAAAAATGGGTAACTTGCAGCGTAGAGTGAAAATTAATTTGCACCTCAACAGATGTAATTGAAGACAAAATTACCCATCTGCCAGATAAGAAATTGCTTTGAAAGAGAACTTTGAAACAGAATGAAAAGTGTTAGCTTCCTTAAAATTGAACTTACACCTTGCTTTTGTGGGGGAGTGTAGGCAATGAGCTCACTCAGCCTATATTTTAACATTTCCTACAAAAATCTTCATCATCTTACCAAGAGTCAGTAATCAGAATTTATTTACGTGAGCATATATGTACAACTTAGGTACAGGTGCTATTTCCCTTTGTTTACAGAATGTTCCTTCGCTACAAATTGCCCACAACATTGACAATCCTGGCATACTTTTAAATACATTTTGGTACTTGTAAAAACGGAAAATTCCAGGTCCTGGCTTTTTAAAATTTTCTTGTCTGAAGGATTGTTCAAAGTCATTAAACAATTATCACAAACACTTTCATCAACTCACTGAATTTGATCTGTCAAGCTCTGTC
This sequence comes from Trogon surrucura, assembly GCA_020746105.1. Classification (NCBI taxonomy): domain Eukaryota; kingdom Metazoa; phylum Chordata; class Aves; order Trogoniformes; family Trogonidae; genus Trogon; species Trogon surrucura. The sequence continues at coordinate 59,107,678 of CM036619.1, read as the reverse complement.
TACAGTCTCAGAAATGCTGTATTTCAAAGGCAAAAAAGTAAGCATAACCTCCTTTATTACAGAAGCATTTAGATTTTAGTGACCTACAACTTATTTCTATTAGCTTGAAAATTATGACAGAACTGAGAAACATCAATGCATCTCTTTTTCTATTAAGACAGACAGAATTAATACCAAGGGTATCTCAGTCTTCTTAGTTGCTGGCCTATCTAAAATCCCCAAAGGTCTCTTGCTACGATTCTCTCATCACTCCAGTCTCAACATCTGTCCAGCGTACTGCTGAATTGGTCTTTGTAAGCATGGTTCTTTCTCTCCACAACACCAGAATTGTCAACCACAGTTGTCTCCAGGATATCCCTATTTCGGAGTAGTGCCACATCTCCTTGGCAGTGCAGTACTGCTTACATTTAGACTTGTGGACACACACACCTTTAATAAGGGTTAACTTTGAAACTGTAACAGCTACCCATTTTTTTTTTAATTACTTACAATAATATTTGCATGTCCAGACTAGCTATCCTCTAAAGTAATGCAACTGTCAGTTTTGCGAAGTGAGCTTATTCATCCCTTCAAAATTGCATACCCAAGTTGCTCCAGTAGGCATCCTATCATTTCCTGGGTCCAACCTGAGGAATCAGAAATGCCAAGCTGGCAAAATTCCCAGTTCCATGCAGGAAATTTGGGATATCCCAAACAGCTTTCAGTTTGGGCTGCCCTAGAGCTATGGATTTCTAGACTCCCCAACACTTTGACACAAAAGCCAGCAGAGCATCAGTCAGCTTCATGTCGCAGTCTTGCCTGTATTCTGATGTAAGGAGTGTCAAAACAAAGAAGTATCCATCTTGCAAGAACATTTTTGACCTGAGAAAGGCCTGGGAGACTTGTAAAGGGGCAGCATGTTGGCAGATCTCTCCAGTGACAGATCCCCACAAAGAGAAAGCCAGGCACAGAGCCTGCAGGTAAATCAGAATGTCTGTAGCAGACAGAAATTCTCCCCCCACTTCTAGAGACCTCATGTTTGATGTCCACATTAGAAACAATGTGTGCCAAGTGCTTTATTAGTCCCCGTGGTGAATGTCAGAATGAATGAGCAATACAAATAAGTCAAGTACCAGAATCTGAGGTGAGTATACGCTTGATGAACACACTACTGTGTTCATTTTAAACTTCTTTTAATAGTGTTTAAATCTGCTTCTTTTTTTTTCTATAAAAGAGACTAAAAAGAAGGGAACTGAAGGTTTCTTTGCCCAGATGGCTAGACTTTGAAACTGCCAGATGGAAGACAGCAAATCCTGCCTGGATTTCTGGCAGTTTTCTGGGGTCATTAGGCTAGAGAAAGCTGTGCCAGACAGGCTGTGCTCCCCCATTATGTTTCTCCAGGGCAAACAGCCACTGTGGCTTTTCTAGGTTCAATACAAACTGGGGGCATTTCAGGAATCCCCATACTAACCAGAATTTATCTGTGGCTTCCAGAGCCTGAAACCCTGCAGGAAGCCGAGGACTTGGGATGGGTTCCCAAGTCTCGAATGTTTTGAACATCCCAGTGGCCTTCCTAGTGAAGTTGTCCTGCAGTTATTGGCCCTGATAATACCACTCAGCATCTGCAAGGAGCTTGTGAATTGTTTTGCTTTTGAAATAACTATTGCATCTTGAATCTCTGTCTCAATGTAATCTACTTGGCCATGCTACTCCCTGGCGTATTTCATCTTTACCTTTGACTCAATGATCATAAATCCTTATTATGTGATGGAAACATTTTTGTCTAGTGTAGAATTGGAAAGGAAGAGGTGTTGTATAGCTGCTGTTACAGTCCTACATTATCAGTTCAATGGCATCCCTTCTCCGTAGAAAGAGCTATTATTCCTCTGAGGCCCAGAACTATCAACTGCTAAGTTCTTTTAAATATTTAAAAAAACCCACATATGTATACCCAATGAGTATATATATGAAGGGAGGAGAGGTGGGAGAGTCAGAGGGAGGAAGAATATATGCCACAAGAGAATTATTGTATATATTACAAAATTACACAAGATCTTTTCATCAAGCTACATTGACAGAGTTTATGTTAAGGAGTTCACAAATTAAACCAAACAGCACTACCAGGAAAATTGTTTGGAAAAGAGACTGAGACACATGATATATTTGGGTTGTTTTTTTTTTTGAATTTTCGGGTGTTATTTTTAGAAAATAATTAAAGATAACTAAGGTATAATCCATTGTTGAATAGGAATAGGATAAACCAGTTTCAGAAAGATAAGGTTTGACATGTATTTTCTCTGCAAATGCAATCTAGTTCCTGCAGGGGGTCACAGGTAAGGCTTACAGGGCTCATGTTGAGGAATTTTTTCACCCAGAGCACTGGTGAACTTAAAAGCATGAGAAGACATTTCAAACATTTTGTTTGCTTTTTTAGGTACACAGCAACTGCTTTGTGCAGATAATTTCAACAACATCACTCACCTCTGCACTACTCATGTGAAAAGGGCACTGTCAGGACCCCATGGGGAGCCAAGAGGACTCCACATGGCTCCATCAGGGCAGGTCCTGGCAGCCAGGGCCCATCCCACCACCCCAGCCAGGAGCAGGGCGGCCTGAGGCGGCATCAGGGTAACCTGAGTCCCAGGCATCGGGCACCTCCCTGGGGACTGGGACAGGCTACAGCCAGGAAGGCAGGTGGGTCTGTGGGTGTCCCAGCTTGGCAGGGCTCATGGCTGGGCAGGGCAGGGCTGTGGGGAGCTGAGGACCAGCCCAGCTGGGGTGTCACTGGGGCGGAGGCTGGGGGCTCCCAGGGGACTGAGATGGGGTCCCAGGCCATGAGCAGGTTTGGGGGAGCCCCAGAGGTTGGGCAGGGACAGGCAGGGCTGGCAGTGCCTCAAGGCCATGGCAGTCACCATGGCAGTAAGGAGTGATGCCATGAAAAGCCGAAATCTGGTGTGAAGAATCCACGAGGTAACCCCTTCAAGCGTAATGGCTGTGACGGTGGTGAGTAGAATCTGGAAGGGTCCTTCTCACCTCTCCTTCAATGGCTTGTCTGACCACATCTTCAGGTGCACCCGGTCTCCAGGCTGGTACTGATGCACAGGTGCATCCAGGGAGAGTGGTGTGTTTATGGTGATATACCTGTGAAGAGATGTTGCGGTTTGACCCTGGCCAGCAGCCAGGTACCCACACAGTCGCTCTCTCACTCCCCCTTCTCCACTAGAAAGGGGAAGAAAATATTTCAAAGGGTTCAGAGTTTGAGATAAGGACAGGGAGATCTCTTTCATTCACCGTCCCAGGCAAAACAGACTCGATTTTGGGGAAATCAATTCATTTATTAAGAGAACCAACCAGAGAGGAGTGGTGAGAAATGAGAAAAACAAACCAGATCTTAAAAACAGAACACCTTGCCCCCCTCCCTCCCTTCTTCCGGGGCTTAACATCAATCCCGGTTTCTCCACCTCCTCCCCTTCAAGTGGCGCAGGGGGACAGGGAATGGGGGCTGCGGTCAGTTCATCCGATGTTGGTTCCACCGATTTTTCTCTCCAGGGGAGGACTCTTCACTCTTCCCCAGGGCCATTGTGGGGTCCCTCTCATGGGAGACAAGCTTCACTCTTTCTTCTCCAGTGTGAGTCATCCCCACAAAGGGCAATTCATCACAAACTGCCCAACGGGAGACACCTCACAAGGGGCAGTCCACCCCTCGTGAGTCTGAGGCGCAGTCCTTCAGGGGAAACTGCTCCAGCGTGAGTCCCCCACAGCATCACAAAAGTCCCACCGGCCAACCTGCTCCAGCGTGGACATTCCTCTCTTCCACGGGCTACAGGTTCCGGCAGCGACTTGCTCTGATTCTGGCTTCCCACGGGCTACAACCCCCTTCAGGCATCCACCCACACAGCTTGGGCTCCTCTGCCCCACGGTGGACATATACACCCCGCCCATGGGCTGCAGGGGAACAACCTGCTTCACCATGGTCTTCACCACAGACCCGGGGGACTCTCTCTGCTCCAGTGCCTGGAGCTCATCCTCCCCCCACTCCTTCTTCACTGACCTTGGTGTCTGTACAGATTCTCACTCCTCCATCTCTGTGCCAGCTGTTATGGCGCAGTTCTTTTTCCCTGTTCTTAGATATGTTTTCCACAGAGGCGTTCCTCTGCTATCACTTTACTGATAGGCTCAGCCTTGGCCAGCGGTGGGTCCTTCTTTGGAGCCGTCTGGCATTGGCTCATCAAACTTGGGAAGCTTCTAGAAGCTTCTTGCAGAAGCCACCCTGCAGCTCCCCCTCCTCTGCCAAAATCTGGCCAGGTCAAACCAACACAAGAGAGAACTTCGCCTAGAGAGATAACACATTCTTTCAGGTAATGCCTTCCTACAAACTCAGGATGAATCCCGACTTCTGTCATCTCATAAGGTTTGCCATATGTGATTTCAAACGGGCTAACCTTTTCTTTACACCTGGTCTGAATATGTACCCTTAGCAAGGCTAAAGGTATAGCATCTGGCCACTTGATTTGAGCTTCCTGAGAGATTTTACTCATTTGCCTTTTCAAACTTTGATTCTTCTTTCTACCTTCCCACTTGACTGTGGCCTCCATGAGGTATGGAGATCCCATTTTATTCCTAACACTTTAACTAAATTCTGAGCAGCTTCTGCTAAGAAATGTGCGGCCCATATCTGAAGATAGTCTTATAGGCAACCCAAGCCTTGGTACTATTTCTCTAAGTAATACCATTGATAGCTCTCTTACTTTATTGGTGTAATGAGGAAAAGCCTCTGGCCAGACTGAAAAAGTACCTATCATTATCCAAAGGTACCAATACCCATTTTGTCATGGTAGTTTGGAAAAGCCTGTTTGTCAACAGTAACAATTTTGTCTTGTGACAGCTCCAAGGTCCTTAGAAAAGCCATAAATTCTCTTTTCTGGTCCAATGTGTTAGATGGTAGAGCTTTAGTCTTGATTACTCCTTTTACAGCTATCACTGAATATCCTGCTTTTCATGTTCCATCTCACACAAAGCTGCTACCATCCACGAACAAGTCCCAGTCTGCATCTTCCATGGGCACATCTTTCAGGTCAGCTGTGCTGAGTGTGCCTGCTCCATCATCTGCAAGCAGTCATGAGTTAGCTCAAGGTCTGCAGTTAGGAAAGTCGTTGGATCCAGGATTGAAGTCACTCTCAGTTCTACGTCGTCCTGCTTCAAAAGAACAGCTTCATATTTCAGCATCTGGCTCAGTGACATCCATTGTCCTCCTTTTTGCTCTAAGACAGCTGTAACTGCATGGGGTACAAATACAGCTAATTTTGTTCAAGTGTTAACTTCTGCACCTCCTGGATCAATAGTGCTGTTCCTGCCACTGTTCAGGGATATGCTGTCCCCCTTTTGCTGACATTATTTAGTTGTTTTGAAAAGTATCCTCTAATTTAATTGGCTACTGCTTTCACCTTGCTGGTCTGGCTTCTGTTGGGTGGTTATCAGTTCAGCTGCTTGAGATCTTCCTGGTGTTTCTGAGGCCCATAACAGAGGTGTCACTTTTCAACTTCCTCTGATATCTTCTGCGACACAGCTTCTGTCTGTAACATAAGAACTTTGGCATCCAGACCTTTATTGTATATATAGGAATATGAACTTGAATTTTTCCTTTTTCAAGAGTAATTTGTGCATGCAGTTTGCTCAATAGTGACACAGGGCAGTCTAGTACGTATAGAAATTGATGGGGTAACACTGTTTTCCAGTTCTAAACTTCAAAGGCTAAAACAAAAAACAAACTGACTTTCTCTTTGCCCTCTAGCACCAATAATTGACTCAGTTTGCTTACTAAAATTACCTTTACATGTGTTTAATACTGAATAAGTAGCTCCTGTATTTATGAGAAAATTTGTTTCCTCATTCCTCAACCTTATTATAACCAGGAGCTCTGTTGGAAAGAGTTCTGATTCATCCCCTCAAGTCTCCCCCAGTCTAAACCCACTGTCATCATGTTAGCTGTTTGCCCCAGAATTTCTCCAAATTCCTGCTGATTCAGTTGCGGGCATTCTCCTTTCCAGTGCCCCTTCTCTTTTCAAAAGGCACACTGATTTTTTTCTTTTCTCTGCTTTTCCTCCTCCACTTTCTCTCTGTTGCTATACACATTCCAAGCATGCTTCAGTATTTCATTTAACAAGTTGGCATTTTCCCCCTCTAACTTCTGTAATATCTTTTTCATGTTTGAATTAGATGGTCTCACAAAAATGCAGACTAGCGAGACAGTGTCCACTTCATTTTCTGGATTCAGATCAGTACATTCTCTCGCTGTTTCCATCAGTCTCTCAGGCAAAGAAGAGGGTTCCTCATTCTTTCTCTGAATGACTTGATACAATTTGGACCAATTATTTGCTTTTGGAGTTGCATTCCGAACACCATGAAAAATCAGTCTCTGTGAACACAATTGTCAAGATTCCAATTAGGACTGTTAGACAGAAAATGATCGTCTAATCCCCCTGCCTGTGTCCCGCACACTCTTTCCGCCTACTCTCTAGCTTTATTCAGAACTAGATTGCTCAAGATCACCTCAGACTTTAGATTGCTCAAGATCACCTGCAAATCTTTCCAGTTAGAATCATGATTTTCAGTTATGGTTTCCACGACTTTCACTACCCGTTCAGGATCTTCCCTGTACACCCCACTGTTTCTTTCCAAGCTTTCAGATCTGATACTGACAATGGCATCTTTACCCAAACAGGTCTTCTGTCCAGTCCTGTCACCTGTCTGAGAGGGCCAGTATGTTCTGAGCCTCCCTCTCTCTAGTCCTGCCTGCAATCAGACTGAAACTTCCTCCTCCCTCAGAACTATCAGTATCACTGCACTCTTGCTCCCTCTGTCCCCGTCTCACCTCTCTTCCACTATGTGCAGCCGCTCCCTGCTCATTTTCCCTCACTCTGTCTCTTCTTATCAGTCCAACCAACATATCAACCTCGTCTTCTTCCTCCTTCCCTCTGTTGTATTTCTAGGGATAAAACTAGAGTTTCTTGATACATTGATACCATAACCCCCCTGCCAGTCCAGATGATTCAGCAAAGTAAAAAACATATCTGCATACATAACCTCATCCTACTTTCCTTCTCTCCCAAGCTGACCACATCCCACAACTTTCACAATGAATATTCCACCTGAGTACTACCCACATGGTACGATTACAAATAAAATAATTTGCAATCAAATCCGGCTTGCATTCATTTTCAAGGTGAGGTATACAGTTCCCCAGGTTTCTAATTTATCTTTTCAATATCAACTGAAGAGGGTTGTTCCCCTTTGCATCCACTCCTTTTCTTTTTGTTCTGATTGCTGTTTCAATTGTCAGGAGTACAGGAAAGGGTTCTAGGTGGGAGTCAGAGTCCTCCCTCCATGACATAAGGGTCTAAGACCCTACAAGCACTTTGTTTGTCTCCAGTCACACCCTTCGCAGGATAACCAAGCTCCACACTCACTTCGCAGCTATGCCATGTCTCAGTCACTCAGACCACTTGTACAAGCATCAAATCCAAATCACTTTTCAGTAAACAGTTCCCTATAAGCATATGCAGGTTCAATACCAATAGATCAATACTGCCGCAGAATACATTATTATAGAGTACGTTATTGCAGAAGTACGTTATTGTAGAGTACACAGCTCAGTCTGTATCTGTACCAACATGCTGAATATCAGAGTACACCACTCACAACGATCATACACGAAATCAGAAGTACAAACGTACCAGACTGCACCATTCACAGTGAGTGTGCACAAAAACAGAAGTGCAAGCTTACCAATGTACCAATATCTGACACATACCCTCAGGCACTAGTAGCCTGGTATATGGTGCTCTGCATGGAATGTCTCCTATGACTTACAAGAACTCGCTGATGACCCGTCTCAGATTCCAGAACAGAACAGAAAATTTTAAAGAATATCTTATTTCTTCAAGTGATCCTTGCCTGTTCCTGCAGTGATCCGACTGAGGTGAGGAGTCCCTCTGGGAAGTCTCGGAGGTACCCTAGGGAGTCCAGGTCCCGCAGCTGAGCAAAGTGAGTCCCATCGGGGTTGCCAGAACTGATGCCATGAAAAGGTCAAAATCAGGACTCAGTCTTGGTGACTATTGAGTAGGTATTTTTTATTGCAACATTGGACGCACAGAGGATCGCCCCACCTAATGTGCATGCCATAGAGTCAGATGCATAGCTTATATGCAGATTATACACATATATTCATGTATTTTGAAAAATTATTAATGTATGTCACACCCGCTTCCACATGCACATTGTAGTCTCTTGGTGGCCTTCAGAGATATCTGGTGGTTGTTCATTCACTCCATCACCATGATCTTTTGGTGAACTATAGCCTTTGCTCCCTTGTTCTCACTGAGAAGCAAGGTCTACAGTCTTGAGGCATCCTTTGCCTCATTCTCTCATAGTAGCCTTGCATTCCATTCTTGGAGATAAGTCCTGATCAAAAGATTACAATGTGCCTACACATACATCTCACAATGCATTGTTACATAGTTTATCACTGCTGCTTGTTAAAAGGCTTTTAGCTAGTAAATTTCCATCAGGCTCTCGCTTCAGAAGTTTAAAGAACTTACCATTATGGTGACATGGTTGGAGAACAAATGATAAAAGGAGATTCAATGTTTTGTTCACCAGTTTTACCTTCCCTAATTTTATGTATCTGTGTTAAACAATAAGTGTTAACTCTCTTACTACTGGCATGACAATTTGTTTAAAAAATAAAGTGATTAATTCATTAAGAAATGAGATCTTATAAAGTTGATGTGAATAATATCCCAAAATATAAATTTTTCCACGACTATTAGTGACAACAGATTTTCCCTCCGGAAACACGAGTTAAAATCTAAGGCTATTATTAATTCTGACAAAATCCCAAATAAGACTGTCATATCTGATTATTTTCTCTTGTTTTAAAATAAAATATTATTACAAATTAGCACTAACTGCTATCCAAGAACCTGCTAATTACTCTGGGAAAAAAAAAATAAGATCTTTCCATGGGTTTCAAGCTGGGACATAGTACTTCTTGATAGACCAAATCACTCCTTAAATAGTTCAAGCAAGTTTGAAGAAATAAAACAACAGAGATTTGCGAGTAATTGTTGTAAGATAATTAAGACGGTAACTATAAAAATCATAGATAAGATGATAAAAATAGATCAAAACTGTGAATTCTTAATACAATTCTACAATAGCTTCAGTTTTAGATAGGTGCCTGTTGTTTAAACATGATGAGGATTAGAGTTTTAACCACAGCATTTCTACAGAGATTTACTGAGTTACTGTCCATCCCAAAGTGGCCAATTAGTACTGTGATGAAATAGATGTTTCAGATGCCAGAAACTGGGGCAATAGGAAAAAGAAGTCTTGACAGCACAAAATAAATAAAATTGAAAAAATAATAGGAAGGGAAAAAATACGATGATGTGAAGAAAGAGGAACTGCAGTGAACCGTCTGATGAAATACAAGCAGTTTTTAAAAGGGAAAGGTAAAGAAAAGCAAAGGATCCAGAGGAAAACAATGCATACTTGCATGCTCTTTGTCTCTCTTTCCTATATATTATCTTTCTGTAAATTGGTCACAGTTTGGTTTCTCTTCCCTGGAAAGTGTTTGTTTTGAATTTTGAAACTCCAACTGGACTATTTTCAAAAAGTTATTTGGAAATACAAATAAGCATTTGAATGACTATATGCTATATACTAACTCACAACTTTGAAAAAATAAAATATTTTCAGTGAAATGATACCACATCATCAACATTTTATATGGTAAATTATGAAAACGTTGTATTTCAATAAGGCTGAAACATAATGTTTTAGACTCCTGTTTCATCTGAGGTGACAAAATCAAAATATTTATTCATTTTCTTTTTGAAGTATAGAGTAAACCTATTTCTGCCCATCAAATATTTTATTTTATACAAACAGTATTTCATAATGGAAAAGAAGTTTCATCTGAATGTTTCTGAGCTGATATTATACTGAATGAGAGAGGGGATATAGACATTATCATTGTGTCTTTAGACGGTCATAGGGCTATCCTTGAATATCCTTGTGTATTTAGACTGATATTAGCATATTTATTTAAAGGTTGTGTTACAGTTGTGGTCTTTGAATTACACTCTGTGGATCCTCAGCTGCTGCTGAAGATCATGTGAGGTTTCTTCGGCTAAGAATATGTCTGTAGTTAATAGGCTTACCTTTATTTTATAAGAATGTCACCAGCATCAGAAGTATTTAAGGGATTCACAAGTAAAAAACAGCTGAAAATCCTCTATCTACATTATCTCAAAGTGTCAAGCATTGAAATGTCTTTCACTGACATGGGATAACAGCACACACACGGACACTACCACAGTATATACGATAATATCTCACAGAGGAGGTTTTTTCCTCCAAGTCATTTTACACCATAAGGTAAAAGATTTGCATGATCATAATCCTCTCTGTATAAAAAAGATTAGCGATACTGTGAATTTAGATCATGTACTTAACAACCCTGATCAAAATAAAAATGAAAAACAAACAGAAGCAAAAAAAGTATATTTCAAATTCCCCAAATATAAGACAAAGAAATGGAACATTCCTAATACACTGAAATATCAAAACACATTGTTGGTTACTAAACTAACTTAATTCTTCCTGTCTGGATTTTTTTTGCCTTTATATAGCACAAAATAATCTGAGTTGTAATAGAAATAGAGGAAAATACCAGATATAAATAACAGATACAATAAAACTCAAGATTGCCACCAGCAAGTAAAACTTCATATCCCTGTATATACCTCCATGAAGACAACTGAAGTGACAGAAATGGCCACTGTTTGTGAAATTACATCCTGACTCAGATTAAGATTTTCTTAAATGGGACTACTCAAGTATTGACTTAAAAAAGGTTACTCACATCAATCAGCAGAGTATGATTTGTCTCATAGTGCAGCTGGCAGAAAATTCACCCCTCAGGAAAAAAATGCTGCTAACTTTGGCTTCTCATTGAAAACTGCACTAAATATTTACATACAATTACCGCTTCTATCTTTCTTTTATCTTATTCTCTGGCCTACAGGAATTGGGGATTTTTAATTTGATGTGATTTGGGAAAGGCTATCAAAAACACTTTCAGCATTCTTTGCATAGTATTAACGAGCTTTACAGCTCATCTATATTTCATTTTCTAAAGGTGTTAGGACAGTGTTTAGATGAAAAGCATATTGTGCACTAGTACTTACCAACTACATAGAGGAGGCAGTAGTGATTGAGCTTTTTGGTCTCTGTCTATCCTGAAATCATATGTCCTTCATTACATGACAGCTCTGAGAAGCTATTGTCCTAAATTTACACCGAGCAGATTGAAAGGCCTTTCTAAGTCTAGATTTAAACTAAGTAGTCATCAAGATTTTTGATAAGCCAAATCATTGAATCTTGTCTCATCTACTGCTTGCCCTGTATTAAAACAGGCCTTGGCCGCTGTCTTGAATCAAGAACAGAAGTTCCATATGGACTTCTGATTCTTCTTTCTGAAGTTTAGTAGCCTGAACTGGAATTCAGTTGACTTTTACTGAATCTGGTCATATTTTTTTCCCTTGTATTAGTATTCAACCCATCTTTTCCTTGTGCTGTGCCCACACCACCTGTTAATCCGTCTGGTCTGTTCCTGTGTCTGTTGCCTATATACCCTGTGCTTTACTTGTCGAGCATTCAGTCGCTCTTTATCTGTGAAGGAAGCCTGCTGCCTTCATCCGGCCAAGCCCATAGCCCCCATCCTAACTTGTTCTCCTTATCATGATCCTCCACTATTTAGTAAGTAAGTAAGTAAGTAAGGCTGAGTTAGCTAATATTCTGATACTCGGATGACTCACCCATATCATTGCCTATGTGAAGCTGAAACCAAAAGACCCTGGAGAGAGTCACCACATTCTTCTGTTGGAGCCTATGAGACACCCTTATTGCCCATGTCCTTTATTTTTAAGAACAGAATAACATCCTGTATAACTCCTTTCCTCATGCCTAATACTGCATCTCTTCATCTTAGATTCTCTGTACACACCATACTTTTCCTCTTGTCCCCTGTCCTAGACTCCTGTATTCCCTTTCACCTATTCTTATTCATTCTTCCAATAGATTTCTACTCCCTTCCCTATGGACTTGCCAGAAACAGGTATCCCTATGCCACAGTTCCCTAGTTTGGACATATCTTCTCTCCTCATTACACAGTTCAAACCCTTTTTTCACCTACAGAGGGACTCCCTGGGTTTCCTATCCCCTTTTACTCCACTTGCATCATAGCATCACAGAATTAAAGCATGGTTGAGTTTAGAAGATATTTCTGCAGATCTAGTCTGACCCCTCTTCTCAAAGCGGAGTCACGTAGAGAAGGTTGCTCAGGGCCGTATCCAGCCATGGGGACAGGAATGGATATGCCATAGCTTCTCTGGGTAACCTGTCATCATGTCCAGTCAAGTGTTTTTTCTTACATATAAAAGTAATGTCTTGTATAGCAATCTATGTCCACTGCCTCTTGTCCTGTCACTGGTTACCACCTAGCTCCATTGCACTGCATTTATTTGTGTGTGCATCTCCCACCCCCCACATGTATTTGTACATATTAATAATAGCCTTCTCATCTCCAGTCTGAACAGTCCCAGACTCTTGTCATATGGTAGATTCTCCAATTATTTCACCTTCATGACCCTCCACTGGACCTATTCAAGTACATCCATGTCTCTCTTCATAGAAACATTTAGGTTGGAAGTCACCTCTTGAGATCACGTCATGTGTCACCTAGCTTGACCCCACCACCCAAGTGGGATCACCTAAACCAGTCTGCCCTCTTGTACTTGGATCCTGGAACTAGACCCAGCACTCCAGATGTGGCCTCACCAGAGCTGAGCAGACTGTAGGTATCACCTCTCTCAATCTGCTGGCAACACCTTTCCCAGTGCAGCTCAAGCTATTGGCTGCCATCGCTGCAAGCACACATTACTGGCTCAAGTTCGACTTGTCCACCAGGACTCCCAGGCCTTTTCCTCCAAGGCTGTTTTCCAGCCAGCCAGCCCTCAGCATCTACCAATGCATGAAGATGCTTCTTCCCACACTAGAGATTCTCATTTCACCTCCACAACTATTTATCCCTCCTCATCTTCTAGTATTATAATAAAACATTAAAACATATTGTAAGAGTGTAATCTGTGAATAGAGGTAAGTAGATAGAGATATTCTAGAAACTATAGTCCCCTTGCGAGATCTGGAGGTCATCAGGCACTATGGTAGCTGAGCTAAGAAGACAAGAGAATGTCTGCAATTCCCTTCTGGTTTTCCATGAGTTCTTTCAGGTAGTGGATGTTGATGTCAATATTTGTCTGTAATGATGTAATTGCTCAGAATTTGAAGTTGAAACTAATACCTTGCAAATATCACAGAATGGCCGAGATAGATCACAAGGTAGTTTCAGGTCTTGTGTCACAGACTGTCCTTATCTTGTGAGGTACCTTTCTGACACAGTAATTCCACTAATAGTTTCACTATGACGTTGTTACTGCAGAACCATTTGGGACCTGGTGATAATAATATTATTGTCTTGGCAAGTGGTCAGAAGAACAATTCAGAACAATTTATTAGAAATCCTGTGTGGAGATGAGACAGAGATCACTGAACTACAAAGTCACCATCCTGCTTCTAAACACTTTTGGATGTTTCCATAATCTATACTCATTTTCTGAAAAGTAATCTGTAATTTCTTACTTTTTTCCATTTACCAATACTAACCAAAATACCAGCTGTCACACATTTATGCTAAAAAAACCCACCAACAACAAAAAGAATGCACACAAAAAGAACCATATGTTCTTCATTTTCTAGCTGTTATCTCAACATTTGCAGCTTTTGCAAGGCTAAACTCCAAGCGTGGGAATATCATTTTCCCTCATTCCAATGGATTTCATGGGTACCTTGAGAACAGTTTGTTTTCAAGTCCAGTTTCTCCTTGTGGACTATTCTTTTCCATGCTTCCAGCTGACCAAGCAGCAAAAATAAAGACAAAACTGTTAACCTTATGATTGTCATGAGTGAAATTAGTCACAGATAAAACATATTTTTGTGTATGTTTGTGTGTATACATGCTTCTAGAATGCTGGAAGAAATAGTGAGTTTGTTTTGGACTGAGTAAAATTTTTTAATATCTCAAGAGATGACGCCACTTACGCTGTGTTTACATTCCTAGCTTCCCGTATTGTGTTTTTGTTTTCCATAAGGAAAAGGTAGAGAAACTGTTCAGGTTCAGCAGCCACAGCAGTAGGTGCTATACGAAAGATAAGATGGCAACCCCAGACACTTCAAAAAGGTATTAAGGGTTCTGTAATACACTAGCAAATGCAAATATCAGCAGCCTTTAAGAGTATATAAAAATATATAGAAAACCATGCAAATACTTCATGTAACTATGTATTTCAACGTATTTCACGTATTTCAACTCATTTAATTTGGATCCTCATGCAACACTATAAAGTATGACATAGCTCCTCAGAGACCCTAGCTGGAGTTGATTTACATATACAGTTAATTATGTATTGTGGATTGAGCTGGTTGCCCGAGCCAGCAACAAAGAACCATGAAGCCACTAGGTCACTCCTCTCCCCACATCCATCTCCACAGGGATGGTGAGGGAGAAAATTCAACTAAAAAGGCTCAGGATTGAGATTAGCACAGGAAGGATTCATTCACCACTTATGGTCATGGGCAAAAGCAAGAGTAGACTTCAGGAGAAAACATAAAATTTAAATCATCACCATCAATTTACTAGCTCCAAGTAGGAAAGTGAGAGAAAATCAGTACAACCCAATCTTAAATACACTTCCCACACACCCCCCTCCCTTATTCTTGGCTGCCTCCTCTCCCTGACTTGGCCCATGGGGAACAGTGAGTGGTGAGTCCAGTCTGTCTGGCCATTACTCATTGTCCTTGGCAATCCTTCCCTCTCGTGTGAAAGGGCTTCTCCCAGTCTTCCTCTACTACTATGCTACTATGCTACTATGCCAGACTCAAGTCCATGAAATTACGTCAAACTATTGAGAACCATTCCTTTCCTCAGAAACGGATTATTTTGCATGAGTAAAACTTCAGCCATCACTCTTTAGATATGTGAAGAGCCCAGTTTGTCTGCTCTCTGCATGTATCACAACATAGGAGGCAACCCTCTCCCTCCATGTGAGTTCTTCCCACCATCTTGGGATCAACCTCAGAATTGCAATTTGCTCTGGGTGCATGCTCTGCTCCTACACGGCCTCTCCCTCTGACGTGGGAGCCTCCATATGCCACTGCATCTCAGACGTCTCTTTGCCATTGATCTCCTCAGTTCACAGGTAATCATCTCCCTGCCATCTCACTCACCATGGGGCTCTGGGGAAATGTTCTGCTCTGGTGGCTTTCTCTCCTTCCTTTTGCTTTCCTCTCACATCCCCTTTCTCCTAATAGAAAAAAAAAAACCAACAAAAACAACTTCCCAACAAAAAATACAGGACAGAGAGACAAAGAGGAAGTAGCCCAACAGGTTTTCTCTCTTAAATACACTGATCACAGAGCCACTGATTGGCTTGGCCTTGGCCAGAGGCAGGTCTGACTTCTATGTGGGGCTGGGGGAGGCTCTGGATATTTTGCAAGAAGCAACCCTCTCCTGCTACCAAACACCCTGCCAGACTCAAGTCCATGAAATTACGTCAAACTATTGAGAGCCATTCCTTTCCTCAGAAACGGATTATTTTGCATGAGTAAAACTTCAGCCATCACTCTTTAGATATGTGAAGAGCCCAGTTTGTCTGCTCTCTGCATGTATCACAACACAACTTACATAACTTGCCTGACATTGTGTATCTCAGCTCATTCTTAGCAGCTGCAAGGGTCATAAGTTGAGCTGCAGAAACATGATTCCAGACAATTACTCCTTCAGCAGCTCTTACCTCTCCTGCAGCTTCTCCTTTTGGAAAAGCCACAAAAAGGGAATCACTAGTGTGTGAAAACTGTGGTTAATAACCCATAGATATCAAAATATTAAGTTCCTGCACAGACTGTATTGCATTAAAAGCATTAGTAATGCAAAAAAAAAAAAATCCTTTTTGTGCTAAAATAAAAGGGAAAAGGTCTCTTGAAAAGACAGCACAAATTCACTGTCCAAAATGAAGTTCCGAGTGTAATTAGAAAGGCTGTGGAATTGGTCAGTCACTCTTTTGAGAGTTGGCTTTAAGTGAAACATCCGAGAAAGGTCAGAAACCAGAAAGAAGGAATACCAAAGGCTGTACACATATATGACAGCAGTGACATTGAGAATAACGAAGAGCAACACTGAAAACAGATTATAACGAAAGCCTTTAGGTCAGGGTCTGAAATACCATCAGGGCTGCAGGCAGCTGACGTACTCTCTTGTGTTTAGGGAAGCAGAACTACATATGCTCTTTGTAAACACACAGTGTTATATTAGGACTACTGACTCTGCTGTATAGGTCAGTCCCCACTAGCAACTAGTCAGCTGCTTGAGTTACAGTCACAGCTAAATTTAAGAGACAAAGCGTAGAAGACTAATTTCAGTGTAACTTAAGACAGTAAAATTAAGTGCAAACCGGAATACTATTATTTATCTGCTAGAAAAACACAATAGTGTTTGACCTTTGGGACTGCAGTAATTAGAATATAAAAGGTTGACATATATCATCATAGAAAAAATGATTTGACAAAAGTAGTTGTGAGTCCCTATAATCTTGTTCTATGGAGCCTGTTCCAGCACAGGGGCTCCATGGGCTACGGCTTCCTTCAGGACATGAATCTGCTGCAGCATGGGGTCTTCCATGGGCTGCAATATGGATATCTGCTCTGATGTAGTCCACCATGGGCTGCAGGGGAACAGCCTGTCTCACCCTGGTCTTATCCATGGGTTGCAAGGAAATCTCTGCTCCAGTACCTGGAGTAACTCCTCACTCTCCTTCTTCACTGACCTTGTTGTCTGCAGGGTTGTTTCTCTCACATCTTTCCATTCACCTCTGACAGCTGCTGTCCAGCATTTTCACCCTTTCTTAACCATGTTCTCATAGAGGTGCTACCGATGCTGTTGACTGCCTCAGATTTGGCTGGCAGTGGATGTTTCTTGGAGCCATCTGAAACCGATTCTGTCTGACATGAGAGAAGCTTTTGATGTCTTCTCACAGAACCCATCTCTATTGGGTTTGTCTGAGGTGGAGTTGATTTCCGCATAGCATCTCTCCTAGTATTGTGTAGGTAAAAGAATGTTGAAAGCACCCCAGTGTTTTGCCTACTGCTGAGCAGTGCTCACACAGCACCAATGCTGTGGTTTTCCAACATTCCCCTATCAGTAAGCTGGGGGTGGCCAAGATCTTGGGAGAGGACACAGCCAGACCACCCAACCCAAACTGACCAAAGGGGTATTCCATACCATATGAGATCATCTCAGATATAAAAGTGAGGAGGAAGAAGGAAGGAGGGGGGCATTTGTCAATTGCATTCGTCCTCCGGAGGAACTGCTACATGTATTGAAGCCCTGCTTCTCGGGAAGTAGCTGGACATTGCCTGCTGGTGGGAAGTAAATAATGTTTATATTTTTTTCATTTGCCTTTGCTTCCACATGCGGCCCTTGCTTTCGCTTTATATTTTCCCTCTCCTCTGCCCATCTAAGAAAGGGGAGTGATAGAGCAGCTTTGGTGGGCACCTGGCCTCCAGTCAGGGTCAAACCACCACACCACCCCTGCAACACCTTCCAGCTACCAAAACCTTGCCATGTAAACCCAATACAGGTCAATATGTCAGAAGGAAGAGCCACTGTACAGGAGGACCTTGACAGGCTAAAAAAAAGGGCCAGCAAATATTGCATGAGGTTTAACAGTGATAGATGTGAAGTCCTGCACCTGAGACTGGATCACCCCAAGCAGCAGTACAGGGTTCTGACTGGATGAGGGCAGCTCTGCTGAAAAGTCCCTGGGAGTCCTGGTGCACAGTAAGCAAATTTTAGTGGTACTCTGAAGTCCTACACTGGGAACTTCGAAGTGTATATGCCTGTTCTTGGTATATAGAAAACTATCTTTGGCATCAAATCATGGCTAGCTGTTAGTCATTCCAGCAAATGGAAAATGTCAGTATCTCTTGGGTTAAATTATTGTCCTTTTGGCAATATCATGGATGCAGCTGTGCCATTATATGTGGAAACTCAGAAGTAATGCCTTTTGAGTACTCTTTTCTGAAGCAGGAAAACAAACAAAAAAAATGAGTGAGACAATAAACATATGGGAGGGAAAGAGAAACACCTGCAGAAAATAGTAATAGAATGGCAATGTCTGCTCCCCATGTTATGTAATACAAATACAAACACTGTGAAGACAGACAATATGCCACTTTGTAAACTTAGTGAATATATGAGAAATTCTGTAGGTCTGAACTGAATATCTTAGCATATCACTTAATATCTTTAGAAGTAAAATGAGGATAGACATTCCTGTCTGAACCAAGCCCATTAGTCAGCTAACCTTGTAAATCACAATTTCTTTTGTGACCTGGAGCAGACAGTCCTTAGACTAACAGAATTAGGGATATCTCCACAAGGTAGAATAGCTTTGATTTTCAAAATCAAAGGCAAAAATGTGAAAGGCAAAAAATGTGGAAAACTAGTTCACTTTATTAAAAGTCCCAAATCCAAAACACATTCAGATTACACAAACTTCCTTTAATGATTTTCCTATTGCTACCAAAAACAACAACAAACAACTAAAAAAACTGAAAGTAAGATTTGGGCCCTTATGGTGGGTTGAGCTTGTCCGGCTGCCAGAGCCAGTTCGCTGCTCTTGCATTCCTCCTCAACAGGGAAGAAAATTAGACAGAAAAACCCTTGTGAGTTGAGATAATGACAGTGTAATAAGAAAAGCAGAAGCTGCATGTGGATGCAAACACAAAGAGGGATTCATTCACTACTTCCCATCAGCAGGCATACGCTCAGACACTTTCTGGAAAGCAGATCCTCAGCACTCATGACAGTTGATTGGGAAGACAAATGCTGTAATTATGAATGCTACCCCTTTCTCCTCCTTTCTCTTACCTTTTGTTGCTGAGCATGCCATCATATGGTGCGGGATATCCTTTTAGTCAACTGGGGTCAGGTGTCCTGGCTCTGTCCCTTCCCAGTTTCTTGCCCATCCTCAGCCCACTGGCCTTTGGGAGGAGGAGTGGTTTAGAGAGAAACCTTGATGCTGTGCATGCTTAACAGAAACCAAAACACTGGTGTGTTCCTGCCACTACTTTAGGCACAAATGCAAAGCATAGCACCATACAGGCCACTATACGGAAAACTAACTCTATTGCAGCCAGACCCAGGACAGTCTTGAAGTATGTCTCTTTTCTCCTACAATTTTCCCTTCAGGGTGACTTATTTTCAGTCCTTTAGACAAAGTATTCATATATTACATTCAAAATATTCATGTGTGGACAGGACAGTTTGATGATATGGTACATTTTTTACTCATAGCTCGGGCTTTGTTGTATCCTCATTAAACATGTGTGATGTTACACAGAAAGAAATGGAAGTATGTACTACCTTTGTATCAAAGGAAAGAATTAAAAATAGCCAAGAGCAAGATATCACTTCAGCAAATGAAATACTGAGCAGACTTAAATGCATCCAATATTTGCAGAAACAAATGGAAAAAGTAAAACTCATTGAAAATACAAGTTCAACAAAATAAATACATTCCTTCTGAGAACGTTGACCGAATCCGACTTGGGGAAAAAAAAAAAAAGATTCTTGCCCATTGGGGAGTAAATTCACTTTCAACTGTCTTTGAAATTCTCCATGACAAAAAAAAAAAGTAAAATACCCATCCAAAAAGCAGAAAGTTTAATTTAGAAAAAGTGAAATTAAATTGACACTGGAAGCCTTGACTTCAAAACTTACTTCATCCATATTTCTTAACTTTTTATACTCCTTGTTTCTCCATAAGAGTATACTGACTTGATAGGAGTATTGAATATCTAGAATCTTAGGAGGCATAAATAACAACCAGAAACTGTTTTTTGAAGGTAGCTTTGGAACAGCTTGAGCTGAATCTAGACTGCTTGAAATATCCAAGCTTCCTCAGACAGGGACAAAATCTTGGTTTCATTGGTTTTAGCTCAGGTTTTCACATATTGTTATATGCTTTCCTGTGGACTTGGGAAATGATTGACAATAAATTTCATAATCTTGAGAACTGCAAGCAATGATCTTGAACCCTCCTATCCTGAGTAATCAGAAAACTCCCAGACACTGGCAATGCCATAGTTTGTGATTACAGAGTTGCACTTAAAGACCTATTGCACAAAGTCACAAATCTATTCCCTCAACGTCCCTCACCTGATCACTTTTGCAGAACAGGCTTGCCCTGCAGGTACATACCCTATGATTTCAGTCTACTCAACAAATCACTAATGAAACTAGCAAGAAAGGAGGCTTATATCTCATTGAAAGTTCATTTTCTCCAGTAATTATGACATTAGTATGAAGCAGTTAGTTAGATTTAGAAAAGCCATTTTCTCAGAATAACCCAATAAGATTTTAAAGACAATAGAATTAAGGCCATTTTTCCATGATATATTTGTTTTCCTGCTGTTGTTTCTTCAGACAGATACAAGGGCAATCTAAAGGATATGGGAACATAGAAATTTTTATATGAGATTGGTTCAAGGAAGAAAGCATGGTATCTATAACCTCTTCCAAAATTACTATTGCCTGCCTGACTCATACTCACAACACTGCTAAAACTGCTTCTGAATCTTAAATTCCCAGCTTTAGGGCAGGGACAAAAGGGGAGAAGTGTCCAACATCAGTAACAAGGTTTTTTTACATTCATGTCTGTTTCATACCTCCTTGTTCCCTTGCTATAGCACGGAGAGAGCAGAAGTTCTAATTTTCTTGCAGCTCTCATTCAGGAGCGGGCTGCCTGCATGCACTATTAGAACTGAGGTCATACTATTGATTTATGTAAAGACAGTAGGATATTCTTTGCGCTAAACATCAATCTTTAAGCATTCTGATGTCTTAGTTGCTGATTTTTAAAAGGATATAATCGAGCTCTCTGTGTGGTACCTGGCTTCCTGGTTTCCTCAGTTGTTGCAGCTGGTTGAGAACCCCTGTGAGATAAAGTAGTTCACAACTCAAGGCCAGTTTAACTTATATGCGAACTCCGATTTCACTTGCCACTGTGTAAATTTTTTACCAAAGGTAAATTTTCACATATAAACTTAACATAGGTCAAAGTTTCTTACAGTTC
Organism: Trogon surrucura; assembly: GCA_020746105.1. Lineage (NCBI taxonomy): Eukaryota > Metazoa > Chordata > Aves > Trogoniformes > Trogonidae > Trogon > Trogon surrucura. The sequence continues at coordinate 59,086,385 of CM036619.1, read as the reverse complement.
TCCCTGACCTCACTTATCTAAAAATAATTGCTTTATGTGGAGCTCTTCTAGTGTATATCCAAGCTCTTTTCCAGATTATTAATACAAGCATCAAAAAAAGCCAGGAGCCTCCCTGTTTTTATGTTTGGTCCCAGTAACATAGACTGTATAAACTTATGTTCTGCATTCTGTCACTTGGTCAGGTTTTAATCAAAAAGTCTTTTCTCAGTGTCATTTAACTTCTATAGTAGATTTCAGGTGGGGATTTTGGTAAAAGTCTTCAGAAACTAACATGAATTGCTAGTTAGTTCTCTTTAATTACTTCCTTTTTTATACATTCAAAGAATTCTGAGTGATCACAGAGGCAATGTCGTTTTGTCCTGCTCTACAATACCTGCTATTTGTGTTGGACCTAGCAATCTTGCTATCCATGTAGAAAAAAGGCAGGACTTTTGAGAAGTCTTGTTAAAAGTTGTGTTAGTTTCTATGATAGATGGCACAGCAAAAATAGATGTAGAACTTTGGATATAACATTACTATTGTCTATACTTAAAAGAAAGAACACGATTTCTGTTAATGAATTTATTAAAGCAAATCATAGAATCACAGAATCATAGAATCAATCATAGAATCACAGAGTGGTTTGAGTTAGAAGGAACCTTAAAGACCATCTAGTTCCAATCCCCCTTCCATGGGCAGGGAGACCTCCCAATAGAGCAGGTTGCTGCAAGTCCCATCCAGCCTGACCTTCGACATTTCCAGGGAAGAGGCATCCACAGCTTCTCTGGGCAACCTGTTCCAGTGTCTCACCACCTTCACAGGAAAGAATTTCTTCCTATTATCTAATCTAAATCTACCCTCTTGCAGTTTGAAACCATTACTCTTCGTCCTATCACTACACGGCCTTGTAAAAAGTCCCTGCACTTCTTTCCTGTAGGCCCCCTTCAGGTATTGGAAGGCCACTGTAGTGTCCCCGGAGAGCCTTCTCTTCTCCAGGCTCAACAGACTCAACTCTCTCAGCCTGTCCTCACAGGGGAGGTGCTCCAGCCCTCTGATCATCTTCGTGGTCCTCCTCTGGACCTGCTCAAGGAGATCTGTGTCTTTCTTATGCTGAACCAGAGATGGACAGAGCAGTCCAATTGATCTTGTAAATTGCTAATATGGTGCAGTAAAGTGCTCGTCATCTATTTAGTGGAAGTATTTTAGTATCAAAAACCCTGTTGTCATTTACCATGTCAGATTATGTTTCCCAGGGAACTTTAAAAAACTGGCTTCAGTTACAAAAATTCTTCTTCAAACCGAGGGGTGACTACAGCTACAAATTTTTAAACTAAAAGCTTGAAAATATAAGCTACATTTGCCTGAAAAAAGTGAAGAAGTGTGAAATGCACCAGAAGCTGGACTTGCCACCATCCTCCAGTGTACAGCCTGTGATCTAATAAATTGGCAGACAGTAACAACCAAAACGCTGCTGATCTCAGTTTCTAACCCCTTCATATTTAGAAATTGTACTTCTCTCCACAAATTTTGTTCATTTGGTGAGTAATAATATTTTCATTTTCCAAATCCAGAAGCTTGACCTAGAGGCTAAAAGTTTCTACACTGCTGTTTCAAAGTCATATCCAGGACTGGAATTGAGATTATTTAATGTATTTATATTATTTCAAAATGCAAGCCTACCTGATCTATTACCAAGAACAGAATGAAGGTCTTTCTGTCCAAACTCCATTTATTTTTATTGCATAATGGAGGAGGGAGATTTTCAATTGAATAAGAGGCATGAAATCCGGTAAACTGGAGAGAAAGGGATACCACTACAAAAAGTATCTAATAGGAAAATGAAATGTAACTGGTGTTAAAACCAATAAAACCAAATCAAACTTGAAACACATTTCTGTGTTTCACATATTTAACACCGAGCACATAATCTGAAATTAAATGATAGTCACCTCACAAGTACCAAAGTAGTCCAAGTTGCAAACTGGGTCAGCGAACAAGAATGACTTTCTGGCACTGCTTCCTATTAGCAAACTCATTCAAAAACAAACACTAAAAATAAGAGCAATGTGGAGCATTCAACACTGGGTAAATCAAAGTTGCACGTTTTCAGGCTGATACAACATCACGTCCTTTCCTTTTAGTCCTAATAGGACTAATGCCTGCTCAAAGCTGCAGCTGTTTGCTTTATGACAAATGAGTTAGAGGCCTCAGCGTAAGTCATATAGATGAGAATTGTCACACCAAGCACATTGCAACATCTGGTGCTAATTATCAGATTAAGGATAATATAAAAAAGATTAAGTAATGTGAGGTACTTGTGTTGCTCTACTATTTTGTGTATATGTAGATAGGTGACTAGCTGCCTTTTTATTACCCGGGTAACAAGAGTGATATAAGAAACTGAAAGAATAATAATGCCACCATACTTTTTGTGCATTCAAATGTTATCTAAAGCAAAATCTTCATTGTCACCCAGGCGCTGTCTTCATGAATCATTGACAGATAATAGCAAAAGTTCTCAGCAGTCAACATCTGAAGTGATGAACTTCTTCAACTTTGACTTGGAAGACTATTTACTGTAATTGTACTAAATATATGACTTTGTCAAGCTTGAAACATTGGGAATGTATATTCTACCTGCAGGTTCCAGTTCTTCCCCTTGATGCACTTGCTTTGGAGTCAGTGGAAATTCTGTGAGAAAAATTGAAGTCAGAGATGATCTCTTAGGGGCAATGAAACTGGCAAAACAATTAGTTTGTAAACAACTATTTCCAGAATTCCCTAACTCTGCCAAAAGACACCGGGAATTCAGCTGCTCATTTTTTACCTTTCTTCTTTTCCAGCAACCTACTCTCTTAACAAATCTAAATAATTTTCTTTCCTAACTAGTTTATATTGAATTTGCAAAGGCTTAAATACATCTTTGTCTAGACAGAGCCTTATACAACTCTCAGACCCCTACATTCCTACACAATCATGCACATATATATACATTACATATATATTAGTAGCCCAGCTTAGTTCACGGCCAGAGTTTTAGCAGCTTAGGAGGGGTTGGCTTTCTTAACCGTAGTTTTCATTACATTATTCTAAATTAAAACCAAGGGACCAGTTCACCAGAACTGTTGCGTTGTGACACCGATAATTCCTAAAGAGCCATATTAATGCAGATAAGTGCATGAAGAGGACAGAGAAGTGTATTTCAGCAGAGGAAAACTGGTGGACAGGCCTCCATTATGTCACCAGAATCAGGATCCCCTCTCTTCAACCAACACCCATGCTGATTTCTAGTAAACAAGTAATTTAATCTCCCTGTATCTCAGTTCTCATATTAGATAAACCATACACCTTTTGTTGGTTTTCTGTCATTTAAACACAGATTGCAAAGTATTAAGACAGCAGATATAACATATCAAGAATAACTGTACTTTTATCTCAGCAGAGGCCTTCAGATGCGTCTGCAATATAATAAAATAAAAAAGTAATTAAAATCAATGTGAATGGATTCTCTCAGTATTCATAATAAGCAGTAAATTTCAAAAGCTTGGTAGATCCTAACATTTTCACTAGAAGACTATATTTTCTGTGTTGTGTGTTAAACTTCAGTTAAGGTGAGAAACAACAGGACAAAAGAAAGAGGAAAAGGACTAGATGGAACTCATTAGTGATTGTCCTGACTTAGGCAGGAGTAATTAATATTTGTTTTCTGTAGTTTTTTTCCCTTGACTCACTGGAGGCCCCTTTCCTCTCATATTCTATAAGCAAGTTAAGCAGTTTGTCTGAGGTGATGGGAAAGCTCTAACTTGTTTATGATGTGGAACCTCCCTTTATAGCTCTTTCGTTGTTGGAAGAGAGGGACCAGATGAGGTAATAAGGAAGTATGTGGGTTTTAATTGCTGAATAATTATTACTAGCATAGTTGGCAAAACATAACTCTCTGAAGGATTTGAGAGAAACATTAAAAGCCTATGTGCAAGAGTAGCCAGCATGAAGTGCTAGGGCTCTACAAAATCATTTTGATAAAAAAATAATTAAAAGGTACTTTGGGGTATGGATAAAGACAGTGCTTTATAAACAAAATAAATTGCCACTATCTTAAACTGCTGAAGTCAAAAATCAGAATAACAAACAGGTGAAAAACCTTAAACTTGATTTAATGCATTGTCATTTTGTATAACTTAGAATTATTGAAGTAATAAAATTGAAATGGGGAATTAGGTAATCTTTATTGCAATGTTCCTATTTTGCTCACAAGAGGACTTTTAAACATACATTTAAAAAATACAGCATAGTTAATAACTGCTAGAATTTTGTTACCCTTGTTAATTTTGGTAATTAAAGTTTATGTCCTGAAATGTAAAACAATAGCTTTGCAATGCAAAAGAACTTCCACATAAACTATAATGAATCACATTTAAATCAGCTAGCTGTTTTCCAGAAGAAAATTTGGGATTACAGGGAAAGAAAGCACTTGGGCTATACTACACATTTCTCACAAAGTACAAGCAGGCATAAACTTTCCCATGGTTGCACTGGCCACATACAATTTGTTTATACCCCAAATTCAGATTGTGTTGGGTGTAGAGATTTGTAATTAAATATTATTGCCAATTAACCACCCCTGTCTACCATAAATTAGGATAAGATCTACGTCCAGCTCCTCTCCCATGATTCGAAAAAGTTGTTCTAATGAACGAAACACTGGATTTTCATGCATCCACCCTGATCCAAAGGAAATCACCTATCTCCTTATCCTCAGAAGTGTGACAGTTATGAAATTTACTGGAAGGAAAGTAACATATATCAGATTTTAAAAGTATGCTGGTTAAAGTCTGGTTTATTCTCTTATCCTCTTCCTGTCTAGATAATTACTGGTTTTGTTCTTAGGTTCCTTAAACATAGGCCTATTCGTGCAGAGATTCACAACTCCCACTCACTGAAACTCATTACAGAACAACGTGATCCCAGATTTCCGGTGAATCTCCTTTAATAACTCTTGATCTTTGGAAAGAAAGAATAAATAGAATTAGCAGCAGGGGCTTAAGAACACATTTTAGACATTTTGAGTTCTGTCCTTGCTTGTGGTTCTGATTGGCAAGTGATAGAAACTGTAGAAAGAGAGGAGTCTGTTCCTAAACAATCCAGGGTTGCAGTAACAGAAAGATGTATCAATAGATTTGTCATTGTTTTACTTTTATCAGGTATAATGTCAACAGTTCAGAACTGTCCTGCAGAAGTGATCATCAGGCTGGTTTCCTACACCTTGTTGTGCATAGAGCTATTTCTTTGACAAAAACACAGTGAGATACTTGACTGCTGAACTAGTGATGTGACTGGACAGGAAAGGAAATGTCATGTAAAACTGAAATTGTTTGCCAGCTATTACTGCTTGACTGAGAACACAAAACTTTTCCTTTGCATTTTTTATAGCAGCTATGATAATGGCATCACATCACGATTGCTGACAATGCAATTCTAATAGAAAATAAGTATTGAAATCCTTTCTGTCTCCATTCTGACATCTGTGGCTTTGATCAGAACTAGTACCTGAGTTTTCACATGTTTTAACTGTCAACAAAAAGACAAGCTGCAGCTATTTATACAAAGGTTATAAATAAACCCATATGCAGTTGGGCATGTGTGGCCAGCAGATTGAGAGAGGTGATTCTGCCCCTCTACTCTGCTCTGGTAAGACTTCACCTGGACTAATGCATCCAGCTCTGGAGCCCTCAAAACAAGAAGTACATGGAACTGCTTCCACGTGTCCAGGGAAGGACCACAAAGAGTATCAGAGGGCTGGAACACCACCCCTATGAGGACAGGCTGAGAGAGTCGGAGCTGTTCATCCTGGAGAAGAGAAGGCTCCAGGGAGACCTTATTGCAACCTTTCAGTACTTAAAGGGAACCTGTAAAAAAAATGGGGGACAATCTTTTTAGCAACGCCTGTTGCAACAGGACAATGGGTAATGGTTTTAAACTAAAAGAGGGTAGATTCAGATTGAATATTAGGAAGAATTTTTTTATAATGAGGGTGGTGAAACACTGGAACAGTTTGCCCAGAAAGGTGGTGGAGGCTTCATCCTTGGTCTAGTTAAAGATGTCCCTGCTCACTGCAGGGAGGTTGGACTAGATGACCTTTAAAGGTCCCTTCCAACCCAGTGTGTTCTATGACTATATGATTCTATGATTCTATGGTACTGCTAAGGCTTTAAGATTAAATTTGATATTGAATATGTCGCAGCTGTTAAAAAATGAACATTGGGCATAATAAAATCACAATGCTTTAAACAACAGAGTAACTACATTGCAGAGTTCTTAACAAATGTAACATATAAAAAACTATACTCAGATGGTATTATTTGGTTTCAAAATGACAGAAATTGATCATTTATCAAACCCCACAAAATAAATCAGATTCTTCATATTAAACTTTAGCACCAGGCTCTGTAAGCTCATATTTTGCTAGCTCTGATACATTAAGACATCGATTAAATGGAGTTTAACAATATCACAGTTTGACAGTGAAGGATCAGATAAAGAGCTTCACAGGAATTCTCTTTTAAGCTTGAGGAGTTGTTTTATTCATATGTTCAGTGTGATTTTCATCATCTATTTCCTCATTTTGCTTTAAAAAGCAAGGTATGATCATTGCCTCTCCAAACAGGTTCCTTCTGGCAGCAATCACTTGATGAGTCATATCTTTTGCCTCATCTCCGATACAAAGTTCAGCTCATGACTAGTTATTAGCAGGACTCCTCAGGCACTGATTCAGAGAATAAGTAGTAAGGTTTAACGTCTTTATTATTGGCCTGCATAATGGGATGACAAGATCACAGCCAACAGCAAACTAGGGTGGAGTGGACCATAGAGTGGAGGGCAGAGCTAACAGTGAGATGGACCTTGACAGGCCAGAAAAATGCGCTGACAGAAACCTCAGCTAGGCCAATGACAGCAGATGTAAAGTCCAGCATCTCTGATGAACAAGTTGAACAGGTGTGTGAGGGACTGCCAAATGAATGTCTCAAACAGCCTGGAACCTAAATAGGCGGCAGCCGCCTGCCAGGCTCCTGGCCTGTTGGTGCAGGGGTGATTCAGCCACCTGCCCACGGCATGGAGGCAGGCAGGGCTTGGAGCTGTGGCTGCAAGAAGCCAGGAGAAGGAAGAGCAACTCCCCCTCAGAAGCCCCCATCATCCTTCAGACCTGTTCCTGGTAATATTCCACAAGGGGTAAACAACGTGGTGTTGCAGGAACTTGACTGTATAAAAGGCGATCACCCCACCATATCTTGCCCACCATAAGCAGATTGCTGCCTGTGCCTTGGTCATGGTGGGATCCAAGGGAGGTGATCTTTCTTTTCCTATCACTTTCCTTTCTCTTTCTTTCTAGTTCCAACAAAAGGGTTATCTATGGTAAGGCCGTTTTTTTTTTGTTTACGTTGATGGTTCTTTATCATGTGGCACATTAATAGCATTAAGTGGGCACCACATCAATATTAGTTCTTTGTTGGTTGGTAAAGGTTGATTGGTAAATAAAACGGTGTTAGGATCCTTGGTGTTGATTAACCTTAATCCTGATCTGGGAATCAGCGAACCTGAGTCATTGGCCTGTAAACTCTGGATGTGACGTTTGTGAGAAGCCCATTATCGTAGCAAGCCAATCACCTGCATCCTGGGTCATACTGGCTTCAGCACAGCTATTGAAGGAAGTGATTCTTCATCTCTCAGTACTTTTGAGACTGCATCTGGACTACTGTGTCCAGTTTTGATCTCTCCAGAACAAGAAAGAAACTGATGTCATGGAGTGAGCTCAGGGACAAGTAACATAGATGATTGGTGGACTGGAGCACATGGTGTACAAGGACATATTAAAAGAGTTCAGTTTGTTCAGTCTAAAGAAAATAAGGCTAAAGAAGGTTGAGTTCCTGTTTCCAGTTATGTAACAGTTCCTGGAAACAATGTGGATTCAAATTCTTTGACATTCATGGTATTAGAATGACAAAACAGACACAAACTGCCTCAAGAAAAATTCTACACAGATCTCACAAACAGGGTACTCCGATGTGGAGCATACTGCCCACTGATATGTGGGTGTCCACCCTCAGAGATACTCATACCTCGGCTAAGTATCCCCGAGCAATCTAAGATAAACTGGGCCTACTCTGCCTGGAGCTTTGCCTCAGGTGACAGTTTTATGGCTCTTCTGTTACATGCAATATTTTTGTTACAAGCAAAAGCAAATACAGCGTACATATGCCAAGATAAGAAATTGCTAGGCTAACTAAAAACTCAAACAAATCAAAAGACAACAAGCAATTATTGCTAGTCCAGTTATAATAATACTACCCCTTCAAACAAAAAAAACAGAAAATTCATGAGGCTATATATCAAACACAAGCTGATGTGCTCTTGGATGTAAAGCCAACTGTATGGAAACAGTTATTAACTCATCAAGTATCATGAGGGCTGGTTTAGCTCAGTGGGTTGAGCGTGCTGCTTGAAACAGCAAAGGTCGCGGGTTCAATTCCCATTCTGTTCTCACATGTTGCCTGACCTGGTCGAGAGGTGGTGTCCCTGCCCATGACAGGGAGGTTGGATTAAAATGGTCTCTAAGGTCCCTTCCAGCCTAGGCCATTCTATGATTCTATGATCTGCATTGCTCCTCTGCTGCTCTGTTCCTGTATCTTTAGTGCCATGTTGAAGTCTTGGCTGTGAAGTTTATTGATATGCGGACATTTGCAAGAAATAAACGCATGGCATACAGATTTTCCCAAAATTTGAAACTTTTTCATGAACAGTTGATAGCATAAGATAATTACTATGTTGTTAAACTATTGCTGGCATGCCAAAATGAGGAGGAATAGTCTGGTTTCCTTGGTTACCTTCCTGGTATGCCAGTTAGAGGTTCTCTCTGTATTAATTGTCATACATGTAAACACCAGCATTTTACATCTTTATAAAATTTGAAAAAATTACCTAATTATATCTCATTGTAATGTTATGTGTAAAAACTGAAGCATAAAGAAATTATTTAAATTAAGCCAATGAGAAAGTCAACAAAATCAGAAAGCCATAATTTGGGTGTTTGACTAAAAGCTAATCTCTTCTAAGATACGGTTCTAGCCTCTAGAAATGCCTGAGGAAATATTCTCACACACTCACCAAAGAAACATCACACACCAAAACAAGTCAAACCAAAATTCAAAACCCTCCAAAAAAAGGTAAAACAACAAACCAAAAAAATAAAAGTTTGTTTCATTTTTAAGGCTTTGATATACATTCGATTTCTGTAATTGAAAATAGATAAACATAATTTTTTCACTAAGACTGACACCTAAATACAATTGTTTTGCACTGCTTTTACTTTATCAGCTTTGGGGCTATGAGGATGATTAAGGGACTGGAACACCTCCCTTATGAGGAAAAGCTGAAAGACCTGGAGATTTTTAGTCTGGAGAGGAGAAGACTGAAAGAAGTTGTAATTAATGTGGATAAATATGTGAGGGCTGGACGTCAAGAAGGAAGAGACAACATCTTTTCACTCGTGTGCTGTGATAGGACAAGGGGCAGTGGACTCAAACTAGAGCACAGGAAGTTCCATCTCAACATGAGGAAGAACTTCTTTACTGTGAGGGTTACAGAGCACTGGAACAGGCTCCCCAGACAGTTTGTGGAGTCTCCTCCTGTGAAGATTTTCACGACCTGTCTGGATGTGTTCCTGTGTGACCTGCTCTACATTCTGTGGTCCTGCTCTGGCAGGGGGGTTGGACTTGATGATCTCCAGAGGTCCCTTCCAACCCCTAAATTCTGTGGTTCTTTGACTGTGATTCCTGAGGCAACCAGGATAGTTCCCATGTAATACTTGTCCACGATTCTTTGCCTTGGCTTGCAAATTTCATTGTGTTAAGTTGCTTTTATATGCAAAAACCCCAGTCTTCCTGAAACTTTATTATTCATGAGACTGGAATAAGTAATATATGTCAGCCAGCCAATTAGTCTTCTGTAATGCACTTTTCAATTGCAATGTTATTGCAATAGCTCATTGCAGAGTTAATGGGGCTTATTGCAGCAAGCAGGCATACAAAACTGGGGACAGATTCTCTTCCCCAGAGGTGAATGCTTCAGTATTTCTTCATGTGGAGCTTGTTTCCCTCACATTACAACTTGGCCCTCCTAACCCAGATGAATAATTCCTCACTAATTTTTCTGCCATTTAGTAAAACTTGTAAAAGTAAATATGATCTTCAAGGTCTACTTACACTAGTAAATCTGACCACATCAAAAGGTTAAATGCTGGGAGAGCTCCAATATGTCAGTAACACGATAAAGTTAGTTCTCAAAAAGTTTTAAACTCCAGTAGTGAATCTCTCATATCTGTTAAGCTAGTTCATAACACAAGAGATCTCACTTTCATGACATATTTTTTCTTTTTCGCTGACACCCTTAATCACTCAAATTGGTCCGATTAATCGATGAAATATCAGAATGAAAGAGATTTCCATAACAGCATAGTAAGTGAAGACTCATAGGGCCTCAGCAACACTATAGTCAAAATAAACATATTGTAAAATAATTGATAAAGATAAATTATGAGTAATGATAACTTAATAGAGTAACAGCATTTTTCCTTTTTGATGGATAATTAGCAAAAATCACACACAGAGTCAGAACTAAAAATAAAACAACTTTTAATCTTGTAAAGATACTTCTGTAGCTAAATACAGAATTGAAGTCACATCATGTTTGGTCTAACCTAGAACAGCTATGGAATTTCCTTAGGAAAATGCATACTTCTCCTCAATAAAACATCAGATAGTTTCCCAACTGAGAGCTGGGCTGTATGATTTAGCTCAATGGTGTTTATAAATTTCAGGTACTGGGACACTATAAAAATGTTGTATCTCCAATTTGTAATTTGTATTTGCATAGGTTATTGGTATTCACAGTTTCACGTAATATAATAAAGATAATTCTGCTACATGTTTTCCTTGTTTTTTAACTGTAATTGTCTTGTATTTCAAATTAAAATGTTGGGTGTTTTTTTAATTCTCCATGAGTAAGGAAAATAGGTCCTCTCCAAATCTCTGTTGGTGTGCCTATATTTAAGACAAGCGTATATCTTTATTAAAGTGACCTTATTCATCATTTAAGTTTTGAGATGTTTTTTTCATACCATGATTTCAGTTATACTGCCACAACTGCAGAGGGGAAAATGGCTCCAGTTAAGGTGAGAACTCCTTCTCTTATCTCATACACTGGTTAACCCCTTAGAGCTACCCTTCCTCCCTGACCCAGGTGCAGGTAGACATCATAGTGTCCTAGGCTTACATTAACTTTAGGTAACAATGATCCCTACAGATCTTCTCCTGTCCATCTTTCCAGCTCCTGACTGGAAAACTGGCAAATTGGTCCTCCTGATCTAAAAAAAATCAGTGGATATTTTAACATTCAACCTCCAGAGATCAGAACCAGACTACGAACAGGGAATTTATAAGTAAAAAGAAACACCAAGCTTCTGGGTATGCCAGAAATCAATAGGCTTTTTCTTTTGATAGGCTAAGATCCATCTTACTTCACTTTAACAGTTTAAGCAACTAATCCAAACAAATTGCCCAAGCTTTCTCTGCAGCCAGATGAAAGACGGATCCAAAAGCTGATTCATCCCAGTTTAAAACTGTCATTAAATATAAGTGGGATGAATCCCCTTTTAGAGTCGGTTCTGTTTCACTATGGGCAACAAGGAAAATCCATATGATTAGCTTATAACAGATGCTTAACAGTTTTATATGATTAAAGCTGGAGAAGATAAAGTCCTCCTTTAATAAGTATAGGTTACCTGACCTCCACCACACTTCACCATCTAAGATATTATTTTACAGTTTTCAGATTCTAGTCCTGATTCCTTGAAATGGTTCATTTACAAGTCATTGCAAACCCAGCAGTTTTCCATAGATTTTTCAATTGACGATGTCGTGCTATAAAATAAGATTTAGGAAAAAGTCAGCAAATTTCTACTTCAGTTCATAGGTTACTCTGTTCTTGTGGGCAGACACCACGTGATGCTTCCACAGGAAACAACTGCTTTTTAATATGGAAAGCAGTTGAAAATAAATTATATGAAAAAAAATACAATTCTTGATAGCACGTGGCTGAAATAATTGTTACAAACCTTTGTTGTGCTGTCAATTTTTCTGTTATTTCAGACTAATTTAGTGCCCCACTGACTTACATTTTTATGTAGATAGAGAGACATTACAGAAAATAGCACTGTTCACGTAGTCTTACATATTAATATTAATGAATTCCCTACTGGCCAGGATGGGTAGATATGACCATTAGACTTTTTAAATACAAAATTGCATCTTTCTGTATGGTGGGTTGAACCTCGCCCACAGCCAAACACCCACCCATCCTCTTGCTCAGTCTCCTCTTCTTTGGGATGAGGAAGAAATGCAAGATGAGAAGGCTCAGGGATCTAGATAGTGCCAATTTAATAAGCAAAGCAAAAGCTGCACACACAAACAAAGCAAAATTATTAATTCATTCACCGCTTCATGTTGGCAGGCAGATATCCAGCCATTTCCTGAAAAGCAGGACCTTAACATGTGTAGCAGCTATTATGGAAGACAAACACCATAACCACAAGCATCCACATCTTTCTCATCCTTTCCCTGAGATTCGTTGCTGAGTGCAACACGGTGTGGTATGGGATAACCCTTTGGTCAATTGGGGTGAGCTGTCTTTGCTCTGCCCCCTCTCACCTGCCCCAGCCTATTCTCTTTGGAGGGGAAGAGAAAATGCCTTGATGCTGTGCCAGCACTGATCAGCAATAACCAAAACACTGGTGTGTTATCAAATTGGTTTTAGCCCCAAATGTAAAGAACAGCACCATATAGGCTGCTGTGAAAGAAGTTAACTCTATCCCATCCAGTCACAGGAAAAGAGTGGCCTCCAAATATGGTAATGATGCCAATCCAAATGTATTAGTCAGTGAAAAGTGAGAGACGTATGGAAGCGACATCAAAAAAAATCTGATGAATCCCTGTTCTGACTGAGAATACATTCATATATTTAAATTGTTGCTGAAGAAACATGCAGAAGAACAATGAAGAAGAAAAGCAATGTGATCCAAAGCTTTATCTACTTCAGAGGAAAAGACTATAATGAGTTTATCTCATTGATGTATACTCAAACACCATAAACTAAATCTCTGTTTGGACAACAGGCTTCTCTTTAAAAATGTTTTTTTGTGTAGGAAATTTGCATCTCCATCTACATTGCCAGGCTTCAGAGAAAAAGGATGAGGGAAAAGATATTCTAAATCTGTCAAAATACTTAAAATAGAATCTTAGGACTCCACAATGGTGAAGTAGGCCTATCGAATGAAGATGACAGAAAAAATATGTGCACCATATTACAAAAATACTCTGTGACATAGTAAAGCATTTTCTTTTCTGATTTACTGGTGTTGGCATGAATTTCTTTGCTGTCTTGCTTTAAACTGTCTCCTTTGGGGCTTCCCCTATGATTAAAGGTGCATAACTCATTCAAGGGTTCTACCCTGCACTATTCTGTGCATGCAAAATCAGTAGGACTTGCATTCATCTGAGACTTCTGGGATAGAACTAAGAAGTTCACCCATTAGTATTTCTGGTAGACTAATTAGAAGCAAGTTATAGCTCTCAGTGAATTTATTTAAGGAAACTGGTCTTGTTTTTCTTTGTTCACTACCTGAAAACTTACTATGAAATCCTCCCCTCCCCCCCTCTCCGATTTCTGTGGTAAGTAGTGTTGAATTTCCACAATAAATTAATGGAGTCTCATTTCACGAAGTGTTTCAGAGTAAAAGTCAAAGTAAAAATGGAGCTTACATATCAGTATAGAGAATATCAAGAGACTCAGTGAAGTTCATCAAGAATTTTTCCATCATCTTTGTTTTTTTTACAGTGGTGATCATTAAATACGAAACAATGTTGATGGAATTATCATGATTTTGCACTTGAACAAACAACCATTTGATTACTGTTTCTGCTGACAACAACTTTTAACTGAAAGAGCAAAGACCTCACAATTCTTTTTTGCTGGTTACCACACTTCTTAGTGTGACAAAAATCTGCAGGTGTTAAATATTCCACTTTGCCAGTGAAAATGAAGGAATACCTAAATAAATGTTGTTCCTGCTGCCCCTGGACACTCATGAGAATGGGAAGTAATATACCAAATTCAGAATTCTATTCCAGGGTCAATGTTTGAAGTAAGTCTTCACTGTTTGAACATACACACTACTGAAGATCAAGTGTTTGAATGTACTTTTGAAGATACTAGAAGAGATTCACAAGAATAGTCATTCTGCAACTGATTTTTCACTTTGAACTAATATTCACTGGCTATTACTGTTTGCTTATCTTGACCTGTTTCTTGCCCTGTCTAATACAGTGTAAGGTGTTTACATTCCAGATTTTGATTTGGGAAATGCTTTTTGCTCATATTGTGTAGTGACAGGTGCGTAATCGGTAGGCACAGTTGGCAGAACTGTAGATTGAAACTCTACACATCTTCTGAGATAGCCTTTTCAGAACAGAGGTGAGGATGTAAGAGGCAAAACATTCAGAAAGCAGCTTACACTCAGTTAACCACAGGACAATTTAGTTATATTCTTAGAAAGATGACTCATTCTGCCTATATGGCCATATAAAATAAATGACCTATACTTCATAAAACAGCATTTTAGTTTAAGTGGACAATTCACTTTTACATTTTTATTTTTAACAGTGAACTGGCTCTAAGATATAGCTCCATAAAAAGTCATATATAAGACAGAAACCATTTTCTAAAAATAATCTGAGGAATTTATGTAAAATTACGTCAAGTTTCAAGCACATCCAATAGACAATATTGTGAAGCATCTCCTGTGGCTTTGCTATGTGATCTGGAAGCTGAAGAAGTATAATTTAATAACCTAGGTCAAAGAGTTTTAAAAAGACAAAAGAATTGGATCAAGAAAATTCATTTTTACAGAAAAAGATGTTCTGTAGTATCAGAATTTTCTGAGAGTTTTGTTAATCATACATGAAAAATTGATAAAGAGAAAACAGAAATAGTATGGAGTTGAACTAAGGATACTTTCATTAGATAATCAGTATCAGAAATACAGCAAGCTAACTCTACTAGTTTAGAATCAAATAAACAGCTCCAAAAAGTGGATTGAGTGCAAGACTTGACCTTAATTGCATTTGTCTTTTACCAACATGGAAAACATGCTTACCAAGTAGTGATTTAAAAGTAAAGTAGAAAGTGGACAGTATAAGGTACAAAGAGGTCAATGATGCAGCTCATTCTCTGTGGTAATTCTGCCCACTCAGGCCCTTAGTTATTTTTCATAATATGACTAAAGACAATTCTGTTCAGTAGTCTCATAGTTTTATTACTCCTTCTTAGAAGTCAGTCCACAGCACATTGCAATTGTGTTAGTGATTATCCATATCTGAGAGATCTGTTGAGACACATAGCTTGCTTTGGGTAACTTTCTAGACTGTTTGGTCTAAGTGTTCTTATAGAAGCATGTGATATTCAAGGCACTTTTTAATTATTTTTTTCAGATTAATTTAAGACTTTTCCCAATTCTTAGTTACTTCCTAAGAAGGAATAACTCTACTCAGCAGGATGCATGTATAGATTAATCTCTGCAAAAGCCCAGGTAACCAGAGAGTTATGGCCTCATGTTGCTGCATTCTCAAGGATTTAGTGCTTTCTCAAGGGCTATGCACTACCCGCAGGAGCCCCCAGGGAACACCCACCACACGGCGAGCAGCTGGGCCACCACAGGCAGCCTGCAAACAGGCAGGAGAGCAACAGCAGTGCCGAAGCCAAGCTCCTTAGCTGTGCTTGGCGTTCCTGGTGTCATGCAGCTCTGAAGCAGGACAGAAAAGCTATTCAGTCTAGAGTGAACAGCCTGAAAGCAGATTTTAACCTCTATTTTGGCAGAGACGGAAGTGACACACTGGCAGATTTCTCATTATGCCCATCCTGTGATGCTCTACACTCGGTGTCCAGAGTAGTACTGGCATGTCTAAGTGAGTGAAGAACATCACAGGGGACAAGCCTAGCTGTAAAATGGAAGAGCACACAGAAGAGCAGCAACAGCAAGAATTTCAAGCGTGCTTTCCTTCCATTTCCCTTCTTTTTTTTTTTTTTTTCCCCTTTTCCATAACCTTACTGCTCTTATCTCCATTTCTCTTCCTTCATTCTT
Organism: Trogon surrucura; assembly: GCA_020746105.1. Taxonomy (NCBI): domain Eukaryota; kingdom Metazoa; phylum Chordata; class Aves; order Trogoniformes; family Trogonidae; genus Trogon; species Trogon surrucura. Next base: position 59,070,160 of record CM036619.1, on the reverse strand, counting down.
GTTTGAGTACCAGGGTTACATCTTTTCCTTGTTTTGCTGCAAGAACAATGACAACTGGCATGGGTTAGGAACAGATTCAGAAATTCAAGTCTTCTGAGCCTTTGCTGACTTCAGAAGCTGAACAGAATATTAAGAATAAACTATATGTCTCCTGTGTTATGCTTCTGCACGCTTCAAATCCAAATTGACTCAGTAAATAATTCTACTACCTGGAAAACAAACACCTCTTTATCAGTGAGTGAAGTGATAGTACAAGGGGTAATGGTTTCAAACTGAAAGAGAGTAGATTTAGATTAGATATTAGGAAGAAATTCTTTTCCATGGGGATGGTGAGACACTGGAATGGGTTGCCCAGAGAAGCTGTGGATGCCCCCTCCCTGGTAGTGTCCAAGGCCAGGCTGGATGGGGTTTGGAGAAACTTGGTCTAGCGGGAGGTGTCCCTGCCCATGGCAGGGGGTTGGACTAGATGATCTTTAAGGTTCCTTCCATTCTATGATTTAGTGATTTTACAACTCATGAAAATATGGTTGATAAAGTATGTTTAGTCAGGACAAAGCTGCAGATACTGTACTTGCTTTAGCTATTATAATTCTCTACCAGAGGGTCATCAAACTCAGGCCAAACTGAGAAAATTCTACTGCTTTTGAATATATGATAATGAAGAAATTGGAAGGGGTAACATTTTTGCTTTTGAAAGATATTAAGTTCTCTGGCTCAGTTGCTATATTCAGATATGTAAAAAAAAGTTCTTGTTTATAATTGATCGGAATAGTTTTTACATATATTAATAGGAACTATGATGCTGAAATTTAGGAAAATCTCCCTCATGCTGTCTTTAGAAAGATCTGCACTTATAGCTTTTCACATGTGTATGTGCACATACTTTGTATGTATATCTACAAATATGTAATGTAATATAGAGAAACTCTCTGTGATAGCTCTGACTTTGCCACCTTCTACTTGATTTATCAATGTCAGCCACAAAGACTATCTTAAAACCACTAATCTGGCAAATGTTTTAGTCAATTCTTGAAGACACAGAGCAACTGTTCATAAATTTAAAATGTCACAGAGAATGCTGACTAACACCAAACAGGAACCTGCTTATTCTATTCATTAAATTTGTCTTTTACCTCAGAAATGCAAAGCAGAAAAATATTGGATAAGCGTAACTTATATAAGCACACATTTACCTCCCTATTCATACCCTGCATTTTGTATTATTTAACAGCACACTGGTCTTGCTGTTTTATTGCCCAATTGGCTAGGATGACATATGACCATAAGAATGGATAGAGGCTTACATTTGCATTTGTTCTCACATTACAGAACTCAGAAGCAAACTGGTACTCAGAAACATATTATTTAAAATTACAAGGGACACACTGCTACCATGGCAATGTTTTAAAAAATTAAGTGTTCTCAGTAGGTGTTTAGTGCCTCCATATTTCAATTAGCACAATCTTACTACATGCCTACAGTTTTTAAAGACTGTATATAGAGATATATTATTTGGATGTTCATTATGCATATCTGAATGTCTACATATTCTCACAGCAAAAGTTTCTTACCTAGTATTTTAAGAATATGTTACAAAGGAAGAAAAAAATCTCAGGAGACAGGAGATACCAGGCAAGAGTTTAGGTATAAGGGATGTACAAAACTGATGGATCACTTCCCTGATCCCAAGGCTACCGTCCTCAGGGCTGCTCCTCAGGCATAAATGAGATTTTTTTTAGTTCTTGGCATGTGCTGACATACTCAAAAGGCAAAATACACTAAGGTTTCCATATAGCACACAGTTAGGTTTGAGTTCCCAAGGCTTCTAGTATCCCCTAAACAGTCTTCAATAAACTGAATGTCACAGCAGACTACTGAAAAAAAAGTACTATACAATGAAGACTTAGTTCCCCAATTTCAAATGTACCAAACACAGTGATATGAGCCAGCATTACCACATAAAAAAAAAACTGCATCACAACAGATGGATTGTCTGACCAAATATCACTTTAATTTTAACAGGGGGAATCAAAGCTACAGAACCTAAATCTGTTTTCCTTCATGATTTCATGTTCATTGTGTTCCCAAACTAAAAGTAAAATTTTGTAAATGGCATTTTTGTATACTTGTGGATAAATATATATCTATAGATATACAGTTGCAAGAAAAAATATGTGAATCTTTTGGAATTTCATGGTGCTCTGCATTAATTTGTCATTAAATGTGGTCTAACCATCGTCTAAGCCAAGAGTATTGGGCCATCATCCAAATCAAGAGTATAATGGGACAAAAATAATAACACAAAAGCAATTCTGATCGTCCATGTCTTTATTGAACACATTCAACATTCAAAATGCTAGTGGGAAAAGTAAGTGAACCCTTGAACTGACCTCAGAAAAGCTAATCAGGTTAACCTGGAGTCTTGTTAAGAAAATGAGTCTCAAGATGTAGACTAGAGCACTGTTGACTGACAAAAACCACTAAAACTTTTTGAGCTTGCTCCTCACAAGATGTATGTTTATGTGAGCCATACCTTGACAAAATGAGCTTTCAGAGGATCTGCAATCAAGAATTGTTGATTTACATAAAGTTGGAAAGGGTTACAAAGTGATTTCAAAGGCCTTAGAAATTCACCAGTCTGCAGTTAGGCAAATGATCTACAAATGGACACACTTTGGGACTGGGGCTATTCTACCACGAAATGGGCACCCAGTCAAAATGACCCCAAGAGCACAGCGAAGACTCATCACTGAAGTAAAGACACAACCCTGAGTGACAGCCAAAGAGTTGAAGGCATCATTGGAACTGGCTGACATCTGTGTTCATGAGCCTACAGTATGTAAAACATTGAATGAGCAGGGTGTCTATGGCAGGACACCACAAAGGAAGGTGCTGCTTACTACAAAGAACATTGATGCACACTTGAAGTTTGCAAAAGAGCACAGTGGCATTGGCAAAATGTTTTGTGGACTGATGAAACAAAGAGTGAACTATTTGGAAAGGACATGCAGCACTACATCTGGCATACAAAGGGCACTGCATATAATCATGAAAACATCATCTCAACTGTAAAGTCTGGTGGAGGAAATATCATGATTTGGGCCTGTTTTGCAGCATCAGGGCCTGGCCAGCTTGCAGACATTGAGGGGAAGATGAATTCCCAAGTGTATCAAAAAATTCTTCAGGATAGTGTGAGAATTCCTGTACATCAGCTGAAACTCTGTAGATGCTGGATGATGCAACAGGACAATCACCCAAAACACTGGAGCAAGTCCACAACGGAATGGTTTCAGAAGAACAAAATTTACATTTTGGAGTGGCCAAGTCAGAGCCCAGACCTGAGGTTATTGCTGCCAAGAGGGATCAACCAGTTATTGATTCCAATGGTTCAGTTACTTTTTCCACTAGCATTTTGAATGTTGAATGTGTTCAATAAAGACATGGAAGATCAGAATTGGTTTTGTGTTATTTATTTTAAGCACATTATATTTGTCAATATTCTTGACTTGGATGATGGTTAGATCACATTTAATGACAAATTAATGCAGAGCACCATGAAATTCCAAAATTCACATACTTTTTCTTGCAACTGTATATTTGTACATATTTATACATTTATAAATATTAATTAGATCAACAGGGCATGCATGCAGCATATATGTATATTTAACTAAATATAAATCATATTTTAAGATTATGGAGGTTCTGCTAGTCCCATCAGAGCCAACAGGAGTTGTGAATGTTAAGCACTTTTAGAGATAAAAAATGGTTATTTAGGTAATTAAACATTGCAACAGCTTGTTATGTGTGAATACGCAGGCCAAAGTGCTTAGGGAAAATCAGCTTTATGTTATTACATAGATCAGCTTATTGGAAGAGAGGTAGACAATACAGTAGCCATGAAAATGGAAGTGGACTATCAGAAAAGAAGCTAACCTATTTTACGTTTATTGAGCACAAGACATAATACAAAATCATTGGCCTTTTCCTAATGGGCAGTTTATGAAGAAAATAAAAAAAAAATCCATATTCTGTCAGACAAAATCATTCTTCTTACTCAAAAAAAAAAGCCCATAATTATTATTGAGCCACGAGTACCATCTTCTGTATTTTGTGCAAGCACAGATTAGTACAGTAAATTCAATCTCTTTAATTTAACACCCACGTTTTTGGAAAGATATCTCCAGACCACAAGTCTTGAAGTAGGAACAGATGGCTCTGCTAAGCACTTCTGGCAGGGTCACAAAGACCATCCAGCCATGACCAGACAATCAGACTCTTTGATCAAGATGTTTTGCCGGATTTTGACAGATCTAGAGCTACTCCATTGGAGAGGACTTATTTCACGAGTACAACTCTCTGTGTGGTAGCACCCCTTGTCAGGTTCAAAGTTCTGTGGGGCTCTTCTTCTATCTTGGCTGACCTATTAGTCTTGAAGAAAGAGGTATAAGCCAGCTCACCATCTTCAGGAGAACTGTCATTGGCTTATGAAGAACTGCCATTGAAATTGGGAGTTACTAATTTTCTGCTACATCCAAGGAGTTACTGAATTTAGGAAGAAAAGATGTTCTGTGAGCACTGTGCAATATAATAGCAAAAACCTTTCTTTGTCAGAAAAAAAAAATTATTAGCACAATATTACTTAAAAATGAATGCCACTTATTGTACCACTGTCAGTTTAACTAAAAATTACATTCAAAATTCAGCAGAAAGTTTTATAGAACTTCCTGAGCAATGTTAAAAAAATGCAGTAATTTAATGACAGAAATCAGTAAGAGAGCAAAAGCATGTATCCCCACAAATATTTGTTGCTTAAGTATTTTTGGAGTCAAGGCAAACTCTTGATGAGTAAAGGACTCCACACTCTAAAGTACCTTTTTTACAAGCTGTGTCTTCTTTACTATGCTGCGATTTCAAATTCTCCTATGCATATAGACCTTTATGAGACAGTTTCTGTCCTTCCAAAACTGTATATTCATTTCTGTATAGCAAATGAGACCTATGAAATATGAAGTGCAAGAAGAGAATGTGCAAATCTGAAAGCAGAGAGGATAATCCTTACGTGCAAGAGTGTCACTACCATTGTTAAGTACAGGAAAAATATTTGCCTGTCTGATTTCCTCTAGCTTTCTAAATTAGAAAAGTAGAGCAAGCTGTATTTTTTCCTCTATTTGTTTTCCCTCTCTGCATTTTTGAAATTGTTTTTGTTTCACATGAACTACCTGTGTTTTAAAAGCTGCCTATAACCTTTAATGGGTACTTTGGGAAAATAAACAAAAACTGGATGCTCAGGAAAATAAGAAAGCATCGATCCTCTGTTCATGAGTGAAAAACAAACCAGCCCACACCTCATGTAACCTCAGTTGTTTCTTCTGACTAAGCAAGTCTAGGTGAAGCGTCTCCTCTCACCCAAGCCTCCAGTCCTGCATGGGGAAAAGAATACGTATGGCCTAAGAGTCAGATGTGAGGGTAGATATTTTCCACTAAGACTATTAGGAGCAATCATTTTTTGGCACCTGTTGTTAACTTTCTAAGATGCACTAGGTTTTCTGCAGTTCCTCAGATCAGGTTTGGGTGAAGTTCCTGTGCCCTTGAAATTGTCTATAATGGTTTGGAAAAAGAGAAAGCTGGGGTGAAAATCACCTAGTGCAGTGAACTCTGTCCATTCTCATCTTTTAGCAGTCAGATTTTGGTCTACTTCCACTCACAAGAATTTTTCCACAGAACCAAAAAAATCTAATTGTCTGTCCTGACTCTGTTTCTTACATCATGGCAGGAAATATTTCTCAGTTCCTGAAGAGACTTAGAGCTGTATCAGCCCTCCTGCAAGACAATAACAGTTGCCAGTAGATATAATTTCCAGAGCGGTGGCACTTTTTCCATCTGTTTTGTCCAGGTCCACACTAGGATCAAGGTAACCTTCAGTAATAGCAAAATACAAATTCCAGCAAAACTACGGTTATATTCTTGATTAGAAAGGCAAAACCAAAGAGAATATCCTAAAAAGACATGAAGAGGACAAGAGGATTTGGTATACTTTGCATATACTTTGACTAGCTTATTTCTTGGGCTGTGTCTGTGTCTGCACCTGTGCCTGAAAGTGAGTAGGGCAGAAGTAGGGAAGATTGCTATCTCACACATAGCTTTGCCATTTAAAAATGTGTCATTCATGAGTGGTTACTGGGAATATGCAGTAACTAGCACACTTGTTTCTGGAAGTTCCTGATATTTTCCAAATAGCCTCTCCACTATGCATATATTCAGACCCAAATCAGGAACCAGTGGGCCTTCTCCAGTCTTTCTTTCTTTTCATAAGCCTTACAAAGTATAATTATTAGGAGAAGGTGTGCTGAAGTACTTCAGATAAACTTTTTGTTATTGTTTATATACACAATTTTATTCCCTCACTTCTTTATACCAACAAGGCTCCATGCCACAACATAAAACATCTGCATAATAAAGTTGCAATATCTGCCACAAGCAAAGCTTATTTAACAACTGGGAAATGTACAAGTCAGCAGGGTAATTAAGACTGAATGGAAGAAAACCAGAGTAGCTTAATCTGCACTTATTTGATGTCCCTGCACATCAAATGCAATTCAAGAAGAACAATTAGAAACCAGAGTGTAACACATACTTTGTCTTAAGCTGCAAATCAGAAGGGAATTTGTACAAGTTTGAAGGTCAATGGATTTGCAAACATTTTCAAATCTGGTGAATCAAGGTTCCAGCACCTCCCTTTACAGTGTGCACAACCAAACATCTCCTAAAGGTTCTGCTCTATTAATAAAGACCACTAATGTCAAAAGTTTATATAAAATTAAGAATAATTAGAGGTCACTTGTGGGCCTCCCTCCTTCCAATGCTTTTCAAATGAAGTCTCTCATTTCAGAAAGCAAGGTACAACAAGGGATATTGCTGATTCACATGTGACCTTAAAAGATAAAAGTCTTGCAGTAAAGCTGTACTAAAATGCATCTCCTTATGTGTCTGATTTCTCCTTAATTCCATATGTATATGGTGCTGGTCAGGGCTGAAAAATCCAGTCCAGAGAGGAGTGTCATAGCAAATGGACTGATCATCTGACCTTCAAGTTCCTGTTACAGTTCTGCAAGAACGGACCGCATTTTTAATCCTGATGTACTGTGTGTGAAACCTTTCTCTGTGTAACCAGTAAGACAAGAACAGAACATCTTTCCTCATGTTTCTCCCTTCAAGAAAAAAAATCTTTTTTTCTTTTACCTTTTTTTTTTAATCATTTTGGCAGCAGCACAAACAACTCTTGAGAATTTTGGAGCAGATTCAGGTTTTTTTAATATCTAAGGATTTATATACTTATTCCTAGCAATCTTAAAACACAGTAAATTGGTCCCATATTAGGCTGCTTGATCATTTCAATAGAAGGTTAACAAGGACTGTAACAAATCCAGTGCTTAGATGTATCTAAATCAACTATTTCAAGAACTGTATTTTAAGTGACTTAGGACCTTTTTTTTAAAGCCTCCCTCTTCTTCAGTGTAAAATAGGCAAAATGCCCTCCAACTATTTACAAGGATACAACCCAGATTTTCTGAACTTGTAGGTTTGGCTCAACTCTAGTCGCTGCAGCAAGGTAATGCAAATTACACTGAGATGCAGACATTTAAAAGAGTGTAAAAATGGCCAAAATATTATCTATTTCCCACTAAAATGAGGAGTTAAGCTTCACCACATAAAAATATTGCTTACTTGCTTCTCATAACGACAGCTGAGATTTTTATAATGAAGAGGTAATAGCTTCATCTAAGCAAGTATCATTTCCTTCTGTAGATCACTGTCAGACAATAAAACAGACTTAAATGTATGACATCCGAAAGGGCAAATAGGAATATTGGTTAGGGCTTGTATTACTTGCACTAGCTGGAAGAGATAAGGTGTCAGACTTATCAGTACCCTAAGAAAAACCATATTATTTCACCTTCACATTCTTTTCTGTGACCTTCTGAGATAGTGGCCATCAGTCTGACCTAACTCAACGTACAAAATTCACAGGGTGGTAAGAATATATAGCCAATATATTTTTTAACAGTGGCATTTGAATGCTTCTAAAATTCCCCTCTAAATGACAAAAGGAAATGAAGGTGCAATGCTTTTCACAGTATATGTCACTCAGACTAGGTAAAATGTTCATTTCACCATAGTCTCCATAAGAAATTTGCAGTATATTTCAAGATAACATGCCCTGGATAAAAAGAAACCCTTGCATGGCGTTACAGAATTTCTTACTACAGAGGTTTCATATCTCCCTCTGAAACATCTGTTGTTGGCCACTATAGGATACCTGACTAGATTGATTATTGGTCTAATCACATGTGACACTTTCTCTCTTTGAATTATACTGATGGGTTTGCCCAAATGCAACTTTTTATCATGAGTGGAAATTTAGACCATATTGGCTGTGGAACCCTAAGGCGAACATGTTTCATGCACTTTGGGGTACTGGATTGGAAGAGGACATTTCAGTCCAAATGACCTAGCTCTTTCTTTAGGTCGTTTCTCTGAAAAAGTCAGGAATTACTGAATTCTTTGGCATCCAGAGGTCTTTCATGTGGACTGATTCTTTTCGCTTCAATTCTTCACAAAGTTATTGTCTTTCATGCTTCTACTCTATCCATCTTTGGAGAACTGGCCTTAGCATCAGTTCATGTTCCTCAGACACTTCAGGGCCATCAATCAGAAAAGAGGTCACATCCAGACCTCTCTTCTGAAAGAGTGGATGTGCTGAGGCACACACAGAAGTGAAGTTGCAAGTCCTTTCAAACTACAGCACATTAGTCTGGGCACCCTGAGGAAAGTATTCCCAGCCTTAGGCAGCTAACTTGGCTTCCTGGACTTACAGCATAGTTAGATGCCTTCAGAAGTAATGATTAGATCTGATGTCCCCAGAGGAGTCCCTTCCTTCTCACTACCCAGGCAGGGAGACTGACAATTCTCAACTAAATTGCTTCCAAGTTGTTCTAAAGTCATTCTGTTTGAACAGCTTCCTGACTGCGACATTAGAAAAGGGGAGCAAACTGGAGCATGAGGAATGCTTGACCCCTGGATAAAGTAACACCAGATGTCTTTTGCACTACTTAGCTTCAGATTGTGGTTTCTTACCTACTATAGACATTTGGTTTGCCCTGGCTTATTACAAATGTTTCTTCCTAGTCCCTTTCAGGTGGCAATGTTAATTCCTAACACCCTGTGTACATTTTAAATGTTCTAATTTCATCTTTATCTTCTTGAGTATTGTTCTATTCTAACGTGTACATATAGTTATGAAAAGCACACCATCAATAGCTGGAAATAAACGATTAGACATCCATACTCTTAAATGATCTCTGATTTTAAAGTACTCCTTTTCCTACTATTTCTATTTCAGGAGGTTCACTGATCCCTAGTTTTCAATGTGCAATCAGAAAGGCACACTTAGAAGATATTGTGACTAAGGCTTACATCAGTGTTACAATGTCAGCTTCCACTACTATATAATTTCCTGATAGCAAATCAAACAATGCAAATTGCATCATGATTGTTGATTTCTAATTCTGAATCATCTGCTCCAAGTGCGATATTCAGTTTAAATGTGCAGCACCCGTAAAAGGACAGTGCATAATGCAAATGTTCCGTGCATTGTCATTCTGCAAACGATTACTCGTTTGATCACAGTACAGCTATGCCAACCTGTTTAAACCTGTTGTCATTAGGAATAAACAAGCTCAAAGTGTTTGTCTTAGAGTGACAGCACAAAGCAGCCTGCAGTCAAGCTGACATGTTTAGAAGACAAAGCAGTAAACAGTAAAAGGTTGACTTATAACCTTTCGTAATACAATAAAGTGTTGTTTTGGTAAAAACATGCAATTAAATTCAAATCTGGCTTTTTATTACACAAAAATCCTATTCAGTGTAGATTTGCTACATCCCTAACCTGTAAGATATTCTGGCTATTATGAAATCATTTTCCTCAGATATATTTTTCATACCGAATTTAAAGCTAACTTTAAATGCTTCACTTTAAATGACAAGAAATAGCAGAGATCAGATACACTTTTGTAAGTTCTAAAGCTTACAAGTCAATGTACAAAAGTCAGTGATGTCCACAGTAAATCCATGTATTGCAGCTTGGAAAACTGAAAGCATCATTCTGGTGAAAATCTTTGTAATATATTCATATATCTTTGTTGGTGACATGGACAGTGGGATTGAGAGCACCCTCAAAAAGTTTGCTGAAAACACCAAGCTGTGTGATGCAGTCAACACACTGGAGGGAAGGGATGCCATCCAGAGGAACCTTGACAGGTTGGAGAGGTGTGCCCAGGCCAATCTCATGAAGTTCAGCAAAGTCAAGTGCAAGGTCCTGCAAATGGGTTGGGGCAATCCTAAACACAAATACAGGCTGGGAGACAAGTGGATTGAGAGCAGCCCTGCAGTGAAGGACTTGGGGGTGGTGTTGGATGAAAAACTGAGTATAAACCAGCAATGTGCGTTTGCAGCCCAGAAAGCCAATTGCATCAAGAGGACTGTGGCCAGTAGGTCAAGTGAGATGACTCATCCCCTCTATTCTGTTCTCATGAGACCTCACCTGGAGCACTGCATTCAACTTTGGGCCTCCAGCGTAAGAAAGACAGGGACCTGTTGTAGCGCGTTCCGAGGAAGGCCACAAAGTTGATCAGGGAGTTAGAGCACTTCCCTTATGAGGGCAAGCTAAGAGTTGGGGCTATTCACTCTGGAGAAGTCAAAGCTCTGGGGACACCTCATAGCAGCCTTCCAGTACTTAAAGGGTAGCTACAGGAAAGAAGGCGAGGGACTCTTTATCAGTGAGTGTAGTGATAGGACATGGGCTAACAGTTTTAAACTGAAAGAGAGTAGATTTCTGTAGTGGTCCAAGTGTGTGGGTGGATGAGTGCACATGAAAGAGCTCTTTCAGAGGATTTCACCTCTGCACCTGGAACTCCCTGCCTCTCTGCTGAGAACTGGAAACTGGTCTTGAGTTTAATGCTAATAAGGATTTACTCCTAACAGGGAGTCACTAGGACAGTTCACAGTGTCATCAAGTGGTGTTTTGAACTAATGCAACTGACTAATCCAGTCTCATTGCAGTCAACTTTGAGCTCGTAATTTTTTAGTTTCTGATCCGGGCTAAAAGCTGGTGACTTCTGCAACCGTTCTGGCTCAGTCACAGATTGGTCTGGCCATAATCTACTGCTGGTGACTCTGCCTTCCCTTCTGGCATCTGCATCTTCTTATTCTCCTATCTGTTGGGATTCTTCCTTCTAAATTTATGGGCTAAGAATACTTACACTTTCCCGACATTAAATCCCAAATGATTTTGCTGTTTAAAAATCAATTAACCTCTCAAATGAATAAGTCAAATGCCTGTACAATGCTATAACTGCTCAACTTTCCCAAATGAAAGTGCTCTGCTAAGTTCTGTGGCTTGCAGTGTTGCTACATTTGCTCGAAACCCCCCACTTCTTTAGAAATATTTGTACAGACCTTTGATGGAACATTGATATGGAAATATCAATTATTTATCATTCTTTAATTAACTACTAAGTTTGAAAAAGCATAGTGTAGGCATGGTGAAGGATGTCTGATCCCCCACAGTATCTAGGCAAGAAAACAGTTAAACCTAAATGATCTCACAGTCTCTTTTGATTTGAATTTCTAGGAAATAATAATAGTACATTCTTAAGCAAGCAGACCATAAACAGTCAATGAACTGTTTCTTTCTCACAGTAGGTGGATAGTTAGGAATGTAATCTGATACTGAATTGACTGAAGGCGGTAGAAAGATCACATGGGTCTACTAACATATACTAAATTAATGTATATATTTACCACCACATGATACTACTAATTAATGGATCAGGCTGCCCTGTTCCTACACTGAACAAGTCTGTTAACCTTCCTTTTCTTTTTTTCTTATTTCTTTTTCCTTTTTCCTTTTTTTCCCTCTAAACATTAGAACTGTTGTTACTATGCACACACACACACACAAATTCCAATGGGATTTCTACGAATTCTCTCTCCAGTGCCAGAGAATTAACCACAACCTTTCACTATTTACTGCATGACTTCATTATAAACCAGTAAAATTTTTGCTTTGATTCTACGTCTCTATTTCCAGACAATTAATATTTTGTTATTTTGTCTCCTATATCAAAAAGTCCTCTGATTACACCTGTTCTTCAAGTACACCATGACTCAACTCTTCTCTGGGATGTCTTAAATGCCCAGAGCACCATATTATACTAGTATCTCTTTTCAAAACTGTTTGTAACCCCTCGTTATTATAAATCAGTTTCTGAACTCTTTACATGAGAAGCATTTTCAGCAATGCTAAACACTGATCCCTTGGACAATCTAATTTGTAAACTCATCAGAGATTATTTTATTTGGGGCAATTTCTGGTTTCTGTAAACAAATATTAATCGGAGATAACTATTTTACTTTTATCAACTTCTGTAAATTAAGTCCCACTTAAACTATTTGGTTAGTTTACACAGATTCAATGTCAGAATTATGTAGAATGGAGTCATCACATTCGTATCCTTTTTAAAATACTGCATTAACTTTCTCATTTTTCTTTTTTTTCATTGTTTTTCAATTGTCTGGAGTTTCCTAACTGCTTTAAGTTGTGTTATAAATCAATACTGAGAAACTAGGAAGCTTCTTACCCTGTTTGTTTTTCACTCTTTGGGACAGGAAGTTGGCCAAATGTGCTGTTTTAAAGATAGCCAGCTATAGGAGCTGCAGCTTCTGAATTACTGTTAATGTGGAAAGTATTTCAGCCACAGCCTGTGAAATGACTGTGTTTATTTCATTTTTTCAAATAGGAAGTAGAAACATTTATTCGGAAGACAAGGGAAAGATGTATCATTTGTGATATATTATTTCAATCTAATACGGGAGAAGGAATGTTATTAGGATTTCTTTTGTTCTTAGTGTAGTTAAAGATCTCTTTCATGTGGTAAGTTGCAAACTTTTCCTTCTGTCTCTGCTTCCTTATCAACTTTCTACCATTCTTAAAATCCAATTTATATTCATTGTTAATAGTGGCCCTATTTTGGTATTTGCTAAATACCATATTTATCTGAATATAAGGGCATTCTGATCAAGCAACAGACAAGTTTTACAAGTTGTTTTTAGTAGAAAAAGATATATGGATATATGATAACCCCCAGGTCCAGCCGTTTCCCCTGTCTCAACACACCTATCACACCTATCTTCCGTCCGCAGTGATGGCTCCTCTCCCTCCATCCTCACTCAACCTTTCCCTGTCAGTGTTCTTTATACGCTGGTCTGCGCAGATTTTCTAAAGCACTGGGACTTTTACCCCATATGAGAAAGGGCTCAACTGTAAGCTGGGAGGCTTCAGCAATTTGATCTTTTTATATGCTAGCTTTTGTTTCTGCACTTCTTCAGCACTTCTAAGCCCCAAGTAATCAGGGCAGAGTTTTACTCCTCTCTTGCCTGAGCTGGAGGCTCAGCCACAGAACTGCAGCTCTCACCTGACCTTCTTCCACACAATTCTGTTTTGCTTTTCAAGTTAACTTTCCCACATCAGGGTGAACTGTGACTGTAAATGAGACATTTAGGGCTCTGGTGCAGTCTCCACGCCGCAACGAGCCAGACTGGCAGACAAACACTAAGAAAGATTGCCTTTTCTTTGTGACTTTTTTCTCAATAAAGATTTGGGAGGATCTAGTTAAATATTTTTAAACAATTCTAATTTTACTTTTGCATTTCTATTGATAACTAATTTGGATCAGGACTCTTCACAGATCTGTGACATTGTATTAGTAAAAGTTTTCAGCTTACATATGGATTTGTGCAAAGAGCTTAATTGTTCATGCATAATGAAGTATAAGAAACCATGATTGCTGATACCCATACAATCAGTTACTGATTCGTTTCCTTACCAAACATTTCTTTGTACAGATAAGATTCATGATTATCCACAACATTTTTTAATTTACTTAAAAACTTCTTTAGTAATGCCAATAATGTTCAGAAAGCTCTGCAATGTAGGAATGCAATCGTCTGCCACTCAGGCTACACTATTTTATGATAGTGTGCAATGCAAACATAACAGACGGGTACTTGAGGAACTAATGATCCTGTGCTCGTGTAGGAGTTTGCAGCCGTCACCAACTACTATCTTGTCTTGATTAATTTTTACAAACATTCAGACATTCAAGATCATTCACTGCAAACTAATACCTGATTCAGAAATGGCTGCACTTTAAGGCACGTCAATTCTCTTCAACTTTTACCCATCCAATTTTTCCTAGTAATGTACAGACATTCTGTTGAATTTTCTAACCATGTCCATCGTTCTAACTTCCACTAAAGGCAAAAATATCTTCAAATTGATATTTTTCTTCTCTAATCTGTACTTCACGTCAGAAAGATTTAGGGAGTTGGCATTCCCTAGTATCTGTTTTTACATTTTAAAAGAAAAATTTAAAAACATATTTTAAAAAACACCAAAAATTTAGTAAATTACTTCAGAGAAGATAATTGTTTACATAAGTCTTTCTATTCTATAAAAAAAAGGACGAACTCTTAAAAAAATAGTCAGTTATCAAAAAAAAATGTTTAATTTTTCACCTCGTCAGAAAAAAATAAGGTATTTTGATATAATAGCAAACAAGTACTAAAAATTTCATGGGAGTCAAAAGACTGGAAAATACAAGCTTTAGTCACAGAGCTAAGATATCATGTATTTCACTGTCTCAGTCTGTTTTTTCTCTTACAAAAAGTAAATCTTGCATTTATTTAAATATTTATTTTAATATTTATCAATACTTGGAAATAAGGAAATTCCTGAGTTCAGTAAACTCATCAGGAAATTACACAAGTATGGAAAAGGTAAGAATATAATTCAGATTATAGTGTTTTGCATATATTATTTCAATCAATTATTTATTTATATCATTATTATAGTCAGAATTATTTATTCTGTATAAAATATTTAATTTTTGAACATTATTAATATTAAATAATAATAATAATAAAGGTAAAAATAAAAAATATTTTTTACATATATAACACTAAAGATAACATTTTCATTCCAAATTTTTATAGTAACTTTGCTTTCTTCATATCATGCTGCAAAATCACTAGAAATGTTCTTTGGACTATGATGGCTTTCCCAGAAAGAGTGAGGAGTTTTAGAACATACACCATAGGAACTCAATTTACTATAGGATTCTTACAGAACTAAAAATTTACTTATATGAGTATTGCTATGGTATTCAGGGAGGTTAGTCATGGTTAAAGTCAGTGCTTCAGTGCTTTGCTGAATTAAGCTCCAGATATAGTAAAATGACACTTCAAGTTCAGCCTTGAACATAATATCACTTAGATAACTGCTTTAGACAGAAAAAAAAAAAAGTAAAAAAAGAGAGAAAAAAAACAGCTGAGAAGGGAGCCATCTGCTAAGTACTTCAAAAAGTTTGTCTAACTGAGAAGTTAAGCTGTCCCTGCCCCAGAAACATGTAATATAAATAAGTAAGACAGAAGACTCACTCACGCAAGCTGAAAGAACAGACATAGCTGGCAAACACTATGTCAGTACCATATTTTGTTTTAACAAGTTTCGTTTCCTTTATCTGTTATGGTGGACGTTGTTTATCAGACTAGAAAAGGGAGGAGGAGAAACGGAGGAGGAAATAAGAGGTGCAGAGCAATAAGATAAAAAGAGGTAGTAAGAAATAAGGGACAGGATTTGGCCGATGTTCAGAGAAAGCCAGTAATCAGGACAGGAAAGTGAGCATACAGAAAAGAACTGTGGAAATATGTTAGCTGTTCCTAGTTCTTTCATTTCCAGTTCATCTACTTGACAGGTTTTTTTCTCTTCTATCCCTCTAGGTTGCAAGACTAAGGGAAGAAAACAGAAATGCATAAAAGCACGTCTGGAATAGCTATCTCTTCCACAGTTCTGCAACAAGAAGTGCTTGAATTTTCCAATTCTGGGTCTTGTCCAGGATACAAATGTCCAGCCTACACCTAGGACTGGTTCTTTCTTGATGTTTTGGGGTTTTTTTTTCATCATAACCACAGTTTACCAGAGTAAACATAATATAAGAGTATAATTAGAGCAGAATTTGAGAATGTAACCTTTCTGGGATGAAGACCAAGTGCGAAGTTCTGTACATGGGTCAAGGTAATTTCAAGCATAAAAACAGGCTGGAACATGAGTGGATTGAGAGCAGCCCTGCAGAGAAGGACTTGGGGGTGTTGGTGGATGAAAAACTGAAAATGATCTTGCAGATTTTTGTTACTTGAGTGTTGAATCTCTGATTACTGAATGGACTCAGTTTCCTTCAGATATAAATCTGGAACACTTTTGGTCTGATATCATTCTATTACAAGAGTTGTAGTCTAAGTTTGCTTTTTTTGAATGCAGTAGAAAGCAAGCATACAGTCATCTTCCAATCAGCAGCCTCTGTAAATAAATCCAGTATTTGAGAAACTGTCTCTGTCTCCCTTCAAAATCACTTTCATAACTGTCTCCTATCTTTCCCACACTAATTCACGTATTTCAATAAAACACACTCTTAATGATTTGATTTTATCTGAATTACGTCTGCACAGGCCTGACCATTTGTTTTGATGCCTCCAGTGGTAATTCTTTACCACCTACAGATATTTTGTTAGACAAAGGTAATTAATCAATTCTGCCTTCGTTGCCAAAAAGAGTGAGTGGCACACCTACTCGCATTAACAAGGCCTGTGATTCTACCAGGACCCTTGACTCCTCTCTGTAGTGGTGTGGTATTCTGTTGTGATGGACATCATAGTACACAAATATGCCCCAAAAGCCAATAGATATTCACTAATTCAATTCTACCACATAAACACAAATATAAATCTGTAAAATAAATCTGTATTCACACCTCTGTAAAATACTTTCAAACTCTAAATCAGATCCTATATTTATCAGACTTTTATCATTTTCTGTTAGTTAAGCAATGTTCAAGTTCTCTATTTCTTTTCTAAACCTTTTATTTCTTCTTGTTTCAAAAAGGAAAATCCAGCAAAATATGCTGTTGCTCTGAAAACAAGCCCAGGTAGATCTGAAGAGGACTCTTTGCTTTTTATTTGACAACACAGAATTCCTAACTGGACTTCTTGTTGTGACAAAAGATCATTTGCGAAAAAACAATAACACTGCACTTAGTTTTCCCATGAATGTTCTATGAATTTTATAATGATGCCCTAGAATTAAGATACTCACAGTGGTCGTTATAAATCCATTTGAAGAGAAAGGTGTTTCAAATTGTGTGGTTCTTAGGGACATGATTTAATGATGGACTTGACAGTGTTTTGTTAATGGTCAGACTTGTTCCTCTTAAAGGTCTTTTTCAACCTGAATGATTACATGATTCTATGAGCTAAGAAGAAAAGTTAAAACCACAAAAACACAACCACCACAGAAATCCCTTCCAATATTTCTTGGGACTTTTTCCCAATTCAATGACAACAACAGACAAAAATCAATGTAGCTGAGAAAAGTGGTTATTACTAAATACTTCCTATTTTCATGAATATTGGGATAAAGCAGTAGTTAAAACTGCTGCAGAGACTCATAGAATCATAGAATCATTAAGGTTGCAAAAGGCATCTAAGATCTCAAGTCTGTCAGCTCAAAACTACCATGACCACTAAACCATATCCTGATGTGTCACATTTACACATTTTTTGAACACCTCAAAGGACCGTGACTCCACGACATCCTTGGGCAGCCTGTTCCAATGCTTCACCACTCTTTCAGTACAGAAACTTTTCCTAATATCCAATCTAAACCTCCTCTGGTGCAACTTAAGCCCATTTCCTTTTGTCCTATTGCTAGTAAATTGGGAAAAGAGACCAACACCCACCTCACTCTAATGTCCTTTCAGTAGTTGTAGAGAGCAACGAGGTCTCCCCTCAGCCTCCTCTTCTCCAGACTAAACAATTCCAGTTCTCTCAGACACTCTTCATAACACTTGTTCTCCAGACCCCTCACCAGCTTTCATTGCCCTTTTCTGGACCCATTCCAGTACATCAAGGCCTTTCTTAAACTGCGGAGCTGAAAACTGAACATAGTACTTGTCCTGATTGATGAGGACTGGGTTAGGGATCAGTTAGGCAATCTGAACATCCATAAATCCATGGGTCCTGATGGGATGCCCCCACAGGTGCTAAGGGAGCTGGTGGAAGTCATTGCTAGGCCACTCTCCATCATCTTTTGTAAGTCATAGGTGGCAGGAGAGGTGCCTGAGGACTGGAGGAAAACAAATGTCACTCCAGTCTTCCAAAAGGTGAGAAGGAGGACCTGAGTAACTACAGACTGGTCAGCCTCACCTCTGTCCCTGGAAAAGTAATGGAACAACTTCTCCTCAGTGCTGTCTCTAGACATGTCAAGGATAAGGGGGTCATTAGGAGCAGTCAACATGGTTTTTCCAAGAGGAAGTCATGTTGGACCAACCTGACAGCCTTTTATGAAGATGTAACCAGGTGGATGGATGGTGGCCACGCAGTGGACGTGGTTTATCTGGATTTCAGTAAAACATTTGACACCGTCTCCCACAGCATTCTCGTAGCTGAACTGAGGAAGTGTGGTCTGGATGATTGGGTAGTGAGGTGGATCATGAATTGGTTGAAGGAAAGAAGTCAGAGAGCTGTAGTCAATGGGGCAGAGTCTAGTTAGAGGCCTGTGTCTAGGGAAGTCAGACATCATCAGGGGATGCTACTGGCACCAGTACTATTCAATATATTCATGAAGGAACAGAGTGCACCATCAGCAAGTTTTCTGATGACACAAAACTGTGAGGAGTGGCTGACACACCAGAAGGCTGTGCTGCCATTCAGAGAGACCTAGACAGGCTGGAGGGATGGGCGGGGAGAAATTTTATGAAATATAACAAGGGCAAGTGTAGAGTTGTGCACCTGGGAAAGAAAAACCCTATCTACCAGGATGGATTGGGAACTGACCTGTTGGAGAGCAGCGTAGAGGAAAGGGACCTGGGGGTCCTGGTGGACAGCAGGATGACCATGAGCCAGCAATATGCCCTCAGGGCCAAGAAGACCAATGGCATCCTGGGGTGTATGAGAAGGAGTGTAGCTAGTAGGTCAACAGAGGTTCTCTTCCCCCTCTACTCTGCCCTGGTGAGGCCACATCTGGAATATTGTGTCCAGTTCTGGACCTCTCAGTTCAAGAAGGACAGGGAACTGCTTGAAAGAGTCTAGCACAGGGCCACAAAGATGGTGGAGTGGAACATCTCCCTTATGAGGAAAGGCTGAAGGAGCTAGGACTCTTCATCTTGGAGAAGAGGAGAATGAGGGGTGACCTCAATATTTATAAACATGTAAAGGGTGAGTGTCAGGAGGATGGAGCCAGGCTCTTCTCATTGATGTCCAATGACAAGGAGTACTACGAGTGCAAGCTGGAACATAGGAGGTTCCACAAAAGCATTAGGAAAAACTTTTTCACTGTGAGGGTGACAGACCACTGGAACGGGCTGCCTAGAGAGATTGTGGAGTCTTCTTCTCCGGAGACATTTAAAACTCACCTTCCTGTGTGACCTACTGTAGGTGATCCTGCTCTGGCAGGGGGGTTGGACTAGATGATCTTTTGATTTCCCTTCCAACCCCTAACATTCTGTGTGCCATCTGTGTGTATACTCAAGCTGTGGCCTCACCAGCGCTGAGTACAGGGGCACCATCACTTCCCTGTTTCTGCTGGCCATACTATTGCTCATACAGGCCAGGATGCTGTTGGTCTTCTTGGCCACCTGGGCTCACTGCTGGCTCATGTTCAGCTGGCTGTGCACCAGCACTCCCAGGTACTTTTCCACCAGTCAGCTTTCCAGACACTCTTCCCCAAGCCTGTAGTGCAGTCTGGGGTTGTTTTGGCCAAAGTGACAGACCTGGTACTTGGCCTTGTTAAAACTCATAAATTGACCTCGTCTGTCATGAATCGCATGTTTCAATAAAACATAAAAACATCCGCTGCATTTATTGCAATACAGTGGGAAAGGATAAGGTATTTTTTGAACGTTTAAACACTTTGCAAAAACACTAATGTGTACTGTGGGAAGATACTAACAGAGAGTAAACTGGGCAATGGCATGCAATACCCTTTCTACCTCTTTTCCGAGTGTTTCTAGTTAAAACAGAAGTATCTATGATCTGCTTTAAAAGCATGATGCTAAATTAAAAGCATTTTAAAAATAGAAAATATGAGTGATGTCCAAATGTGTTTTCCCAGAAATTGTCAAAGTTGTTTTTATCTCGTTCTCATGCTATGATACTGTATCTTCAGACAGTCCTTTCTTCCTTCCAAGTCACTTGGTCTATTGGCTTAATGTTCTCAAAGATTTCCCAAGTGGCAATATTTTCCTAATCTAGGAGTTAACTCTTCAAAATTCAGTGTTAAGATTTTTTCTGGAGGCATTCCTGGGGTTAGAGGAGGGCTTTGATGTATATGTCATCCAAGCACCTCTAAAAGCTGCTTTGTGAGTCAAAAATACAAAGATGAGAAAAACTCATTCCAGTATTCTTATTCTCATTTCTGTGTTAGTGGTATTACCAGGAGCAATGTGAGCGAAGTTTGGACGCCCTTTTATTTAAGAAGTGTCCATAACCAGAGCACAGCTCACAGTCCATGGCATTTCCTTTGGGCAGCAGGTCCCAAGTCTTGGGACTGCAACACTAGTTTTCTCAAAATGATACTAGGTTCTGAATATATTACATAAAACCAGCTGAACTGGAAAAGGCTAATGACTCCATATTTGAGCAGCAGGTCTTCATCTTATTGATGACGTCCTGCTGTCTGTGTTTGGGCACCAGAGGGTTAGCCTGGAGAGTTTCAGAGCTGCCAGCACAGTTGGACTGTGTGGGGGTGTTGTAGTAATCGAGGCTTGAGAGGCTCTTCTCACTCACACACGGAGTGTTGTTCATCTGGAGTGACAGTCAGGCATTGGCCCCTGCTGTCTCTGTTTCTACCAGACAAAATGTTGCTTCTAAGCAAGGCTGCAAAATGGTGAGGAAGGCTTTCTTCTCATCATCCTGCAGAGTACTGCCTGGGCTGGGCAAGGCAGCAGGGAAAGGCTCCCTCCCTGTCTCAGTTTAGAAATATTTTCTTCAGTCACTGTCTTTCAGTGTGAAAGAGTACTGGACATACTATAGTGCAACTACTGGAGACACAAAATTAACAGGAAAGGAATAGGTGGGAGATATTGTGGTGAGGCTACTAGACATGACAGAGAACTAACTTGAAATACTGAGGTCAATATTTTATTGGCCCATCTTGATAAAATTCTTTTGCAGTTTTGGTGAATCTCTCTAGCAAATGCTCCTATCAGTTTGTGAAATATTTTGATCTCCTCTCTGTTCTTTTCCGACGAATATTTTATTGGAAACACGAGTTATTCCATAGTTCGAGCAGGAGGGATAGAACAGAAATCGTGTATCGGCTCGCAGTGGCAGGTGGCACACCAAAGGTCACACAGTATCTGCAGGCAGAGGAGAGTTAGAATCTTGTTTTTAAGTATTTCTGCTCATGCACCCTCATCTACAGCAAATGGGACTCTTTGCATGAATAGTTGTGTCTGCGGACACGGTTCTGGACAGTTTTGGTTTCCAGCTAGAGGAGCTCAGAGGGAGAAATGTATCCTTCAGAGGACACTAATATGCTGCTATGGCTTATCAGGAGGAAATTTCTTCCCTACTCTCAAACACACTGCAACATGGGGGAAATCAAGAGCTCTCACATTTCCCACCTGCCCCAGAGACCCTTCATCACATGGGGCTGTTCAGAGCCTGCCAAGCCCTCCTGCTCAGAAGAACAAGCCTTGTGTGTATTGTGAGAGGGCCCTAAATAATCTTACTTTCATAGGGTCAGCTTCCCAAAGCCACAGTGCTGCCTAGATTAAAGTGAGCAGAAAGAGAATACTCTTCAAAACGTGTTCTGTGCCTTATTCCATATATATATAAATTACAATAATTATGTGACTCTCCAGCTGAATGTGAAGCTAAAGCAACAGTAATGAATAAAGATTTCTAGATTATACTCATTTAGCCTTTGTCCGTAATAAAGCTCTGGATAGCAGGTCAATTTAAAGCAGGTCTCTGGGGACACTGAAGTAAATGCTTTCATTACACCATAAAAGTCTTGGCAAAAAGCAGGGAAATAAAGTAAATCTACTGTGAATGTTAGTACCATTAGAACATTATCCAAGGAAATTAGACACATTACTGAGGAAAAGCATAAGACTTGGAGAAAAAAACCACAAAATTAACAGTACATATTTTAACCACTGTGACAAAGCTTCTTATTTCCCGAGTTCAGAAAAACTGTCAGCAGCCACAAAACACCTGGAATTTAGATTTCTATGTGTTAAATTGTGTCTACATACCTGTAAAACAGTGTTACACTGCTATTGGTCTTTAGAAAGCCTCTTGACTAAGAAGCTCCCCAGAGTTACTTACTATGCTTGAATAAAACCCTTTACATTCAAATCTGTGACTGTTTTCTATATACCTGAGAAGTACCTCTTTTTAAAAAAAGACACCTTTCTAAGCAGTATAATTAGAGGAGGACAGAAGGCAGAGAGGCTTAAGTACCACGTCGATTCACAAAGTTGTTGTTAAAAATGTTGATTACTGTCCATTATTGGACATGTATATCATACATGTACCTAATCTACCAATCTCACTTCAGAGAAGCAAATGAGTGGAAGCTGGAAGCAAGTTGAAACGGGAATCTTATCCCTTCCATTCCAGTGATGTAGGATGTGCCTGCAGTAGAGCCAGACTACCTCCAACAAGTCACTTGCTCAGCCTCCTTTTCTTTGAGAGAGGTTAAGTCTCAAGACATTTTGCCAATTAAAAAAGCTACTATTGCAATAGATATAAAATCAACTCTCATTCATTGTACCTTGAAAGCATAATTTTGAATCAGAATGCTTTCTTACTTAGACCAAACATTTATTAAATATATTAATAAGTTAAGCATATAACTATACTAATATGTTGACATTTAAAATTATTACATCTTCTCCCCACTAAATTTCATACTACCTGTGCAAGTAGCTTTTAAAAGGAATAGCAACAACTTTCCAGAATACATTGAAGACACATTTTTATGAAGGTCCATGTTACAACATTGTCAGGTTTCATGACTTCACTGTAGGACCAAAACATTGTTCCTCTAAAATAAAGTTAGTATATTTTCTCATAGCAGACATTTTTTAACACATAGTATTGTTCTCAAATTGACTTTGGAGATGATAACCTGAAAACAGTTCCTCTTTTATTGGCCTGTATGTAGTACTGATATTATAACATTGCTTTCACAACATTATAGAGAAGATTGTATTAGCCCTACATCATAAATTCCCGTTTCTCTGGATTTTATAGCCATGATTTGTACTGTGATTCAAACTGAAATTTGCTACTAAAAGTCAAAGTTATAGTTTTTAAAAAGTCTGAAAACATCCAAAATATTAAGTTTCTCTAATCTGAGTACAAAAAATAAAGATGGTTAGACAGAAGTTTGTGTGTGTATAAATGCATTTAAATATAAAAATACTTATATTTATATATACCCATACACACAGCCCTTCATATATGCTTTTGTTCATAAAATTCCAAAAGATTTGATTCAGCTTCTCCTCTGTGTTTGTCTCATTCTGTGCTGCTAATAATACCAAAACAGTATTCTTAGCAAAGAGTAACGTATAGCCATGGTCAGCTCTGAGACTTATAGCTGCTCTGCCCTTGTGAAGGAGCAGGGAGAGGAGTCAAACAGGAAAAGACATGGAGTATGATAATGTTATTAATGGAAATTGTCTCCCGGAAATTGTCCCCACAAAGCCTTACACTGTGCTAAAGATTCAAGGAGATGGACCTGGCTGCTGTCATTGTCCCCATTTTGCAGCACTCAGCCATGAAGAAATGAGGAAACCACAGCTATGACCATAAATTTTCAGCTACCTTCAGATGTCCACTTTAACAGACCACTGAGTGCAGCCTTAGTTATCACTTTTGCTTAATACCTAGCCCAGCTTGTGAGATTGGTTAGGTTCCTCTTCTGATCATGAATTTGCCACAGTAGTCCATACTTAATTCTATTTAGAATAAGTTAGCTTCATAATAACTGAATATAGTTTCATTTATCAAAAATTAGGATACGTATAATCCTTCAGAGTCTTCTCCATCAGAATGTCCTTCAAATGAGGCTATAATAGAATGTGGTCTTATTCTTTTAAGGTTCTGGGACAGGGAGAGCGTATAGACAACTTTTGCACTTACATTAATTATAACATTCTTTTATCTTGCTCACTTCCATGTCCTGACACCTTTTCAATCCACAGCTTTTTAGTATTCACTTTAAGAGATGGAGAATTATTGGAGAAGTTTAAAACTACACTGCTTCTGAATTGTACTGAACATTTTTTGATCATGCTCATGTTCATGGCTTGTCTACACGACATCGGTTTTTCTCACCTGTTTCTCGTCCATGACATCAGTAACTGGTTGTTTTGCCAGTAAAAGCATGAGCTCATGAAGCCAGAAACTGCCCAAGGGGAAAAGCCTTACCATCTATTATAAAGAGAAACACACCTAATAAACCAGAAATCAATCTCTTAGTGCAGGACATGAGTGCGACAGCTGAACTCACTCTGACACCTCTGAGCCCCAGAGCTGCCCGGGGCGGCCACAAAGGCCCGATGATGCTGCTGCAGGCGCTCACCTCGCCTCTTCCCCACCCAGGCCACCTGTCGAAGGTGTGAAGGGTCCCCGTCACCTGCTGGAGCCAGTTCAAACAGGTTCCTGCCAGGAGCAGAGGGGCTGCACTCAGGGATTTTCCCCTGGGACCAGGATGTGCCCGAGGAAAGAAACTTCCCGGGACCGAGTGAGGCCTCACCCCTGGCTCTGGGGAGTGACACTGACTGGGGGTGTCCCTGGGGGACCCCCTGGCCCTGCCCAGCAGGGAGACCCTGATCGGGGCATCCCGGAGCAGGAGGGGGTTTCCCTTTATTTTGAGTGAGTGTGTGCATGTTTTGGGCCATCTTTCTTGAAGGAATATTTGTGAATTCCTAAGTCAAATTGTGTAGTGTTGCATTCCCACTTGGTGTCTAAACTTGTAATATACTTTCCTGGGGTGTCAGGTAATTTTTGTTTGAAATAAATTCTCATTTTTGAGTAACTGCCTGGTCTGTTTTGTGGGTACCTCTGCAACAGTGACCTGAACAGAAGACAAGCAATGGTACAGTTTCTCAGGATTTCTTGGTGTGTAGCACAGAGTGAAGTTATTAACACTATTTTTCCCAAAGTGGGAGGCTTAAGTTACTTGTTTGTATTTGTATGGTGAATATAATAAGTACCAGTATTGTGGTCTGCTCCTTTCAAAACCAAGAAATAGAGAAGGAAAACTGATCACCTCTTCAGCTGGTAAAAACAGTGACGGTACTATTGACTTTACGCAGTTACAGGAATTGTCCCAACATTTGTTACAATCAAAGGCAATTAACAGAAAATACTCCAAAGTATTCTTTTTTTCTTTTTTCTTAAACTGAAGCTGAACCTGAAGAGGTAATTTGAAGTGTTTGCATATGAATCCAAACCAAATCCAAAAGTCTTTTCTTGCACCTCAACAGAAACCAGAATTATATTAAACAATGCACTGCTTGTGGTATATATGTTATTTTCTTTTGATATTAGAATATCTTACTGCAAAAGAATCCTTCCACTACAGTGTTTATGTGAGATTTATCTTCCTTTTGATGCGTACCTACCCTATTAACCTTTCTCTAGGGCTATAGGTCTGCTTGTAAGACAAATATAGTTAATAATAGTCATCTTTGCTCACTGGTTACAAGGCTTGGCCAAAACAAACTTCATCTGACATTTTTGTATTTGTGGACTGCAAAGATTATTATTGCTACTTATTCATGTTCCTAATTAAGAAATTTGAAATTAAGGGCAATGTTCTTTAGATATAATTAAAACGGTATTTCACAGAATAGTGCCTGAATTTCCTTATCTCACTCTGTGCCAATTAACTTGGCCCAATTTGCTTGCTAAAGTGTCTAGGCCAATTTAATTAGCCTGACTTCACTCTCTGATTCTGTATCTGAGTATTACAGAGTTGATGTTTAGCTCCATGGAGTGACCATAATGAATCAGTATGTATTTGGGGAGTAATTTCTTTAGTAATGAGAAGGGACAAAACAACAGTCCATATCATTACATCATTTTTTTAAGCAGACTTTATTGTGTGAGGTCAGTTGAACAAAAAACCCCACAGTCTTATTGCATTGTTAGGCCCCACACATGTCTCTAGTGTGTGTGTGAGAAACCCTAATAGGGAAGCAAAGTGACACAGGGAAGCCAAGTGGCACAGTGATAAATGTCACAGTTCATAAAACTAAGTCAAGATTTTAAAAACAGTCTATAGAACATTGATAAAAATGCTTAAAAGTTTGGGTAAATAAAATCAGCAATCATTTTCTCTAGCATTACAAACTATTCCAAGAGAAGGTAAAAAAACCCCACAAAATTACTTGAATTACAATGTTTAACATGCACTTAATATGTTTCACCTTCTAATTTTTTTGTAAATATTTCATTTTGCCCAATATTATTCTGACATGAATTACTGTTATTTCCATTGTTATTATTAATAACCTGTTCATGTGTTTACTTCCTTTTTTCAAAAGGCAAAACTGAGGAGGATAGTTGGAGAGTGTTAAGAGAGATTTGTGCCAGATACAGATAAGGTTAGTTATCTGGAGATAAGAGAGCTGTCATTTCCAAATTTTCCTTATCACATGGGTTATGCTAACATCTCTGGATGCCATTACCATACCACCAGTGGGGGTAAACCAAAGAAAGGCAAAAAGTGAGAGTGTGATACTACTCAAATTAGAAATACAGGGAGAGGAAAATTTTATCAACATAAGGGTAATATGCTGCCCAGCCATGACATATTCAACTCAAGGCCGATGACATGGCAGGGCAGTCAAGGAAAAGTGAGGGAGAACCCTGTTTGAAAGGACATAACAATATCATAGAGGAGTTTTGATACCAGAATCAAATTTGGAGTTCACACTTCCCTAGTTCCCATCTGCCCTGTCACTTGAAATCACTGAATGCTAATTTCTAGGGAGGAAATTAAATCTGTACACACCCTTGGATGCGGCAAACCTTTACCGAAGCTAAACAGTTGCTAATGCCACAAATGGACCTCGTGGGATTCCTTTTCTGGGAGATCCTACTCAACGTGGAGCAGTAGTGACGATACTAGTCAGTTGTGCATGCTTGTGGAGATACAGCCTTTATTTTCTGCACATCAGAAGAATTAAGTTTTTGAGATGTATATAAAGTCAAATATAAAAAGGAAAATACTAAAGCAGTGAGGATCCTAGAATGAAATTTATATTAGTGGAAATGAGAGGGATAGACTGAGATTGGAGAGATGTGGCAAGTTTTAACAGTCCTATCCTGATCAGATCAAAGAGCTGCTTGATGCTGAAATAACCCAGGAGTACATCATTCAATCCAATTTATGTTGCAACTCATGTAACTGGGAGCAGTAGGGTAGTAGGCATCCTCCCAAATGCCATAGGTCTTCTCAATGATTTTTTTTAGTAGAGTCTGAAAGCAACTAAGGATAGCCAGTGGATATTGGCAGTGCAGTAAAAACATCAGCTGTATTTCTTTTAGAGTGAATTCCTTTTAGGCACAAGGCAATGCTGTTTATATGTACCCTTTATTTATAGTGTGAATTAAACCTGAGGTCTGACACTCAATCTTCAGATCAGCCTTTGGAGAGGCAAAGTAACCTTACACGATTTTTTTTGTCTTTTGGTCAAATTAATCTTAAAAAAATGTTTTTGAGCTATTTGCATTACAAGGTCATACCAAAATCAGGTAGGAAGTCACAGAGGTGGGCATTCAGGTCACTTCAAGATGCAGCTCAGGAGCAATCTCAAAACTTCACAGCTAGATTCAGGCTGCCTGCAGTTATAAATGGGCAGAGATAGAAATGATATAAAACTGATGTGGGCTGATACTCAAAATTGAGCTGAACGTGGACTTGGAAGTTAGGAGCTGAAGACTGTGAAATAAAATTAGAAAAGTATAATCATTCTCTTCTGTGTTACTTTATGCTTCATAGTTATTTTAGGAATGAGTAAACACAGCAACATGACACACACACCCCAATAATGTAGCTGGGGTGAAACACCTTTTTCCTCTCAGTGCAAGTAGAAGAACTGTCATAGGGTACTGTTCTCCTTCAAAAATATCCGAAAGTGTGTCTTTCATGAAAGAACATCAATGTACTTGAGTGTATGAGGCAGCGTGACTTCGTGGCAATCTAGGCATACATACCTGAGCGATACAGGAGTCATGGAACCAAAAACTTCTAACAATCAATTTATATTTCAGTTAAAGCATATTTGAGTCATTAGGCAGCTCAGATAAGGAAAAGTTCACTTTCCCCTGACAGTTTACAACATTTCAGTACTTAATTTGAGTAGAGCAAAGAAGTGTATACAAAACCAGAACACATAAGATTTATGAATTACTACATTTACTCTATTTAAAAAAAAAAAAACAAAACCTTTTGTAAAATGGAAAAACCAGTGACACCTAGCATCATCTTAGCTAGTAAAACGCATGTTAGAGCTCCAGATGGAACCCCAAGATGAGCATGTCCATTTTGTGCAATAGCTTACTCCTGACATTTTGCATCTCACTTCTCCTAGACTAGTCTATTTGTATGTATATTTTAACACTCATGCTGCAATAACTAAATGACAGAGCTTAGAGAATCTGTCATCAGCAGCTGCCATAATTTCGTTGTTTTCCAAGCAATATTTTTGTTTTATTACTTATTCAAACATCTGGGTTAGGTTTTGCAATTTTTGTATTATATATTCTACGAAAAAAGGTGTAGTATATATGCTTATTTCTGCCCTATGCCATCTGGTTATTATAGCCAGTAATTTCTGATCACAGTTCTAAAGCTTACTAAACTGGGTGGAGGTGGATTTGATTAGTTTATGAATATGTTAATAAAAGCAAATATTACCATTTTCCTTAGTACTGCTCTACCTCTTTGTTTGCCAAGCATTTTGTGTAAATCAGGCCTTCTCTTGCATTTCTGCAACAGCATAGAAGGAAAATGCTCAACTGAATTAGTGTGCTTTAAGTCTCATAAGTAGCTCACTGGCTGGTAAACAGTTGTGGCTGAGTCTGAATCGTGTGGTCAAGTCACATAGTCAGTTAACTAGAAGATGAAATCTGAAGTTCTGATTATATTCGCACACTTAAACCAGGCTGAGATATTTACATTTGTGTCAGTGTTTCTAATGATAATAAACTTTTTTCCTTTTTCATTTAGACCTAATTCACATTAAAGAGAATTTTCTTGATGTAATTCAAGACAATCCGGATTTACAGTAGTCTTAGTAAATACTAGATATTCTATTCATGGCTCACCTATAAATACATTTTTAAAAAAATTTGCATAATTCCTGGTTAGTAGTAATCTAGGAAGGTATCATTTGTTTAATTTTCTTTTCTCAAATGGAACATACAACTATTTATTTATTCTTATCACCAGACATGAAAAATTTAGTTGAAGTAACAAAGGAATATCAAAATTACTGATCATCTCCTACTGTGTGTGTTTTTCCTCATGTCCGACTTGTATATACAAAATATCTAGTGTGGAAGTACCATTCAGGGCTGTGACTGGCATATTATTGTTCACCTGCAGTTAGAGGTGTACTTCTATAAGCATATGTTAAAAACTGGACTGGCACATCTATAGTTGACCTAACATTTCCGTAAAGAAGGCACAAAGCAATGGCTCAGGCAAAGATGAAAAGGAGTTTGAGGCATGGAAAGAAGCAAAACAAATCTCATCTTTATGAGGAAAGCAATCATTACAGTGCTTTTCAAACTTTAAAATTATTTTGCAAAGAACACATATGTAACTAAGGCCAACAGCAATCAAAAATAATCTGCTCAGTCATGCAAAACTAAAAAATATTATTTTCCAATGCTAATTTTTTTTTAATGTGAAACTGCCTGAAGATGAATTTATATCAGACTGGAATAGAAGTAAAAAATTGCCTGTACTCTTCCACACGCAATTGCCTTCGGAATAAATTAATCTAACAAAATCTTCCACGGTTAGTTCTGCAGAATATCTATAGTTTCTCATGATGACCAGTTCTCAGTTCTCCATAGCTTCAATGAGCCTTTTACAAAGTGGTCTAAAATACAGTTACTTTGTACCTTTGGCTGTTTTGCTCTACATCTTACTTCAATTGCTCTGTGGTCCTTTGGACTATTATTGTAGGAAACAGTTGTATTTTCAACAAATGTTTCATGTAACTGGACCAATAGCAAGGCTGATGGACCAAAGTTAGAACCAAGAGCTGAATGCAGCTTAAAATTTAGATCCCACATTGAGGATTAGAGCCACTCAAGGAAAAATTTTTTGTTAAATTTTCTCAAGTCAGGAGCAGGAGCAGAACCACCTTTGTGAGTGTATTAAACTGGATTTTGCCTATAATACTAATGTACTTAATCCGCAATGTTATGGCATTTTCCTCGGGACATGATTTACATAAACTCGGGAAGACTCTCTCTTCATCAATCTTCTACCATATTAGCAATCCCTGCTTTCCAAAATGTCTTTTTTTCAGACACAAGTACTTCAGCAAATTTACTGGCATTTCATAGGGATTCTGTAGACTCAGTAGAGTAGACTTTGACATTTGTTAAAAGATTTACCTTTCTCATACTTGCTTCCTCTGGGAAGTCGGGGAGGGGGAATCATATTTAGATTATATTAGAGCATATGGCATTCAACTGAATTTTTTTTTTTTACTACTTTATCTCAAAGTACCAAATCAGTACTCTGAAAGTTTTTCAGCAGAATCAGGATTTTGATGATATTGATGCTCTTTTAACAGATGGACCAATGTTTGCAGAAGGTTAGAGTGCTGTTTTGTCAAAGTGATTTAAAATATCAGTTATTTTATTCAAGGCTACCTCTTTTTTTCTCTTTCCAGAGATTAGGTTTCTGAGAACGTGATGGTCCACCACAGATTGTCTGACTTCTGCCCACTGTATTTGTCTTCAAGTCAGAATTCAGACCAAAGCTTACTTGGAAACTGTTAACGACTGGTTCATTTGACTGCTATGTGTTTATGCTCAGGAATTTCACCTTGCAGATTGGGATTTTCCTTGGGAGGCTCCTCTACCTTATGTCTCCCAATTTTCCAGTCCGGAACTAATTTTTATGAAGGATTCCAAGTTACAAGTTGATTTTTTGAATGACTCAACAGCATCATTTGGTGTTTAGGATACATCTTTTAGCTACAAGAGAGCAGTATCTGAGTTTATCCATGCTGCTCCAAGGCAAAGCTCCCATTTTCTTCAGCATTACAAAATCAATCTTTTTGCTCTTCTCCTAGTAACATTACTGGGAAAAGACGTTTTGGACTGGGTTATTGAGTTGTTCATACAGACCTGAGCTTCAAGGCTCAGCCTCATAATGGTTTCATTATAGTTCTAGAAATGTTAGACCCTATGACTGAAGTTCACTAGCATTACAATAATGTGTTGTATTGGTTTTGTGGCTTTCCTTTCTTTGACATCATTGCTTCCAAATTTCAGTTACTGGTGTTTTCATTTCTTACAAGATATATTTTTACCTGAATGTGACCATTCTTCAGCTTTTGAGAGTTCTTTGATTTTTCCAAAGTATAAAGCTTAAAGAAAAATAGTATTAATAGTGAAATTCATGAAAAAATAAGCAATATTATTGATCTTTTTTATTTCAGATTATCAACTCTAATAGTAGGATTTCCTTAACTCCTGCCACATCCATTTAAAATCACTAGATAAGGACATAGGTGGCAAGACCCTTTTGTTTTGAGACTGATTTACTTTCACACATATACAGAAGGACATCCGGTAAAAATTAATATACACTTGTGTCCAAAGTGAGCATGGCCTTTACATCTATAACCATAAGAGTATGTATTGGTTTTAAGATCCTTTAGCATCCCAACTATTGATATTCTTGTATTCTCAGTGGAGCATTGGGGATTTTCAAGCAGCTGAACAGAAGATAGAACTTTCAAGCAGTGTTTTCCATTTCCAGTGACTTGTTAGTAATTGGGGATGCAAAGAATGTAGTGATGATTTGGAACGAGGCATGTGAAGTTTGCTTGGCATCAGTTATTTTTGCGGATGCAACCTGAAAAGTACAACAGTATCACTTTTAGACAGTAGGACTGGTTAACAACTAATTTCTTTATGCTATCCAGGGAGTCAGGCCTGACCTTTTGGAATGACATTCTAATCTTCTGTCCTGTCTGAACCCTAGTTCCTTGTAAATCATTGTATTTGTAGTTGAGAAAGCTTGTGTGAATTAATAATTGATATATATTAAAAGTTAACTCTTATTTCACAAGGGAAAAGTATCTCTTTTCAGTCCATTAATCTAAACAGGTTTAATTTATGCAAACTTTCAATCTAAGTACATAGGAAAACTTTGTTCTGTGAAGGTGTGTGCAGGGGTACATTCTGCAATATGTGATCCTCATAAACAATTTCTCACTCTCCATATAGTTCCCTGTGTCTCTGTTGTTGAGTCTCCAGCAAAGTTATTAGCTGAAAAATAGTTCAAATTTAATTCTTTCTTTCCACCCTTACTTGCATGGAAAATATATGTATAAAGGATATGTTAAATCAAAACAGTTCTGTTTTGTTAATTTAGCTTAAATAGCTTCATTACACCTAGAAAACATAGACCAACTAGCTAATAATCCCAAGTACTAATTTTCAGATTTCAGTTAAAACTTGAATTTTTCACTTCTATCTTTGGTCTACTTGTGAAAGTTATGAAAAAGAATAGTATACACATTTTATAATGTACCATATTTTAAAGAAAAGCTGCCTAAATACTGAAAGCTTGTCTGTCATTTTGCAGAAGCACTTTATAGGTTTCTTGCTGCAAGGTTCATTCCTAGCTATGAACTAGAACAAACAAGCAAAAAGTGTGAATGGTTTAGTAATTGGATATTTTCTCACTTTTCAGAAATGTAATTCATTTCTTGTAAGCCTCAGGTTGTGTCTATTTCAAAGACAATCCAGGATGGTTATAACAATATTTAGTTAGCATTCCACACCACAAAAGAATTCATGATGCCATTTCAAAATTCTGCTTAATAACACATTAACTGTCTGCTCCAGTGTTCCCTCTCTAAACAAAGCTCCCATTAACATCAAGGGGAAATGAGTGCAAAAGGGCCATGGTACTGGCAACGTGACTAATTATTTGATATGTTCTGAAATAATCCATTTACAGGTAATAACATTTGGAGAAGTAGTTAATTTAATTACGAGACAATATAACTTACTGACATATTTGATATTTTACTATTCTGTGCATTAAGATCACTTCTTATTCATTCTAATATTTTGTTTATTGTTGTACCACTAAAAGATAAATCAGACTTTGTTGCACGGCTTTTCAGGATGTCTTCACAAATCAACATTAACATTCATTTTTCTTTCTCTCGAAATTTGTCACGCATCTAGCAAACTGGATTCCAGCAGATTGTCAACGTTACATGAGTGACAGTGGTCTCCCTGCAATTAACTAAATGCACTGAAGTTACTAGAGAAGGTGTTTTATTAATAAAATTATTTATTGCATTGGATTTTGCAGTTCATGAATATTAAAACAAATGCTAAAAAAACGGCCATCATTTTCTTAATTACATGCTCTTCACATCAGACCTTGATGAATTATCCTGAAGCACATTTGGAATTGAACTGAAGTATCAACTAGGCAGTTTGTAGAAATGTTGTCATCCTCCCTATCTTCAGGAATGTTACTCCTCTTTCATATCTCCGAACCGTTTCTGCAAGCCATAACTGTAATATTGCACCTACATCTACAAAGGCAGCTCAATTGCTACAACCAGTGCCGTTTAATGGAACAGCTCCTCAGAAGTTCTCGTGGAGGATCCTGTCTTTCAACAGAGCATAATTTCCTGATGATATCTGTTATTTTTAGAATCTCTTCAAAATAGGTAAGTACAAAAAATTGTATTTTCCAAGCATTTTCCATCAGGAATGTGATGTTCAAACCACAGGACATATTCTGACAGTTATTGGGGCTGAAATATGCATATTTAATTTTGCTGAGGATTGAAATTGGACATTTGAGACAGAGAAAACTTTTTGAGTGCTTTTTGCAGAGCTGTATTTTCCATAGAAGTATTTGGTTTGAGCATTGAAAACATTACTTGTCAAGTTAGGTTCAGTTAACCAATCTTGTGTCACTGAGCTGGAAACAATGCGCTGTGGTGTTTATACTTGACTTTTTCTTCATGATTGCATCAATGAACAATAGTTTTAGTGATGTGGGTTTTACAGCATGAAAAGACCTCCAGTCAGGGAGAACATAAACCAAGTGCAAGGCACTGAATGCTCTGGCTAGAACAACTACATTAGGGCAGGGTGAAGCTCCATTTCATCATCTGATGCTACAGGGATCACCATCCTTCTTCAGCAATTATCCCTTCAAGAGAGTGACCATGTGGTGCTGAACTGTAACCTGACTTCTCTATTTAGAACCGAGTCTATTAAATGCCATGAAAAGCTCATATCCAAGGAGAAATGAACTGGAAATAACCTGAAGCAACAAAGAGCTTCCTAACAGCATTCTGCTGAGAAGGTCACAAATTTCAACATTTAGAGACTCTTTCTCTGTGATGCTGATCAGGACTGCACAGCTCCTCTAACTGCTGTGGAGAACAGAGACCAAAAAATTACTCCCTTGATTTCTCTCCAGCTATCAGAGTCCTAGAAAGCAAATAGGGTTTTGGTGGCTTTTTTTTTTTCTCCCACCTACTTCAAAATGTCATGAATCTATTTTTGAAGTAGAATAAAAGCACTGTTTCGTCTTGTTGGGATTTTTTTTTTATCCTATCTCCCTTTTCTTATCTTCAGTATACAAGTAACAATTCACTCTAGGAAATAGCTGGATTTGTAAAATTATTTGCATCTTAAGAATTGCAAATTATAGCACGTTGAAGCTTCATTATCCTTTTCTGAGAACTATGTATCAGGAAATAAATTTGGACTTGCAAAGGTATAGGCCTCATGTTTAGAAGAGCAATAGCAAGTGTGAATTTTAGTCATATTGGAATAAAAAATTGTAATACCTATTTTAAGTGTAAAGATTTTTTTTCATAAATGTTTTGATGGTGCTTGTCTCGAAACCTTGTTACTGAAATTACGATGTGTTCATTGAAAACCACGTGTTAGACACTGTGATTATGTAAAAAAGATGAACAAGAAAAAAACCCAAATAAATGGGTCATGCATATTTTTAATAACTCTTTTCTTACACTTTGATTGTCTAATGATTTTTAAGTTTTTAAAGTAAATGTGGCTACAGTTGGCTACCATGCTTAGGAGCATAGCTTAGTTTGTGGTGAATTGTCGAGATAATTTGCACTTACAGGTTTTTAATAGAACTACTGGGTCAAAACTCTAATTCACCCATAGTCTAAGCACATGTTTACACTTGTGTTTTTACATATACCTGACATAAAAATTGATTGGAATTGAAAATGCATTTTTTGAAAACACTTGGCATTTATAGGAACTTTGCACCTTCTAAGAATGTTCTTTTCTGTTAAATATTTTTGTAGAATACATTAAGAAAGTGAATATGCATTCGTAATGAGCACATAACACCAGCACTGAGCTACTGTAAAAATGTGTTTTCAGCATTCATTCATGTTTTAGGCTACTTAAATCTACCTTATATTGCCTGTTCATCTGTCTTAGATCCCTAGCTGTCTGATCTCAAGACAAAGACCAACACTGCTGGGGCCTCATAGGTAAATACATTCTTACCCATGCCTAAAAAAATAAACATTAATAAAACCTTGAAGTCTTTTTTGAGATTGATCATCATGGCATTTCTGGAAAAAAAAAAACAACAACCATACACAAAAGCCACAAAACACAAAAAACCCACACATCTTTTATGATTAGCACACTTAGACTGATTCACTTGGTGATGAATTTATGTATTACATATAATCAGGTCAACATCGAATAATGACATCATCTTTCAGATGAGTCAGAAATCAGTACAGTGCTGTTATGCCCTATTGTTCTTTCAGATACTATCTCAAGACACCATAAACTAAACAGACTGACACTTCAAGAAGGGGAGCACAACAGTCTAAAGTTACTTCCTTCTCTGACAATGTGTTTTCTGCATGTGACTACACAGTCATGGAAAGGTGTGAGACTAGAAAAGGGATCTGATCACATGCTCAGAAAATTTTAATCATTTAAGAATATTCTTGAAAAGACTACTAGACTCTATACCTCAAATATCTTGCCAAGTACGTATTTCATGTGTTCATTGCAGTGCACTCTCATAATTTTTAGTAATCTAAGTATCAGGATACAGTTTAGAAGGCTGATAAAATTCTAGGGAAACCAAATCATAGAAAGCTGAAGATAGAGAAGAGGAAAAAATAAAAAAGTGTTCTAGTTGTTCTGCAAGGCCAGAATGAAACTTGATTTCCTGTAGGTTGGGTCTTTTTTCTGAATAACCTGTTTCTTCCTTTTTCCCATAACCCCTACTATATTCTAACTCAGAAAGAGAAGCAATGCTATTACTAGTCAACAATGGCTGGGCAGCTTTTGACAGAATATGTCACAACTGAGTTCTACCTTCCTTTCCCTTTGCAGAGACTATAATTTGTGTCTCTTCTCGCAGACTGGAGACAATTGTACTTGAAGTTTGTCGCAGTGTTATTATCTTTGAGACATCTGTATCTCTTTCAAATGTAAAGTTAGTCATCGCACTCAGAAGTTAGTGTGTATAGCAAGACTCCGTAAGAACACACAGGGCTATGTTTAAAAACAAAACCGTTATATAGACTAAGCAGGTTAATTAAGTATCAAAATCTGTTATTCTGTAAAATACACATTTTTCTGATTTCACTTCCACTCTAACTAATAAGTACACTACAAATTATTCTGGCCCAAAACATTTGTCTGAGCTTTATTAGAAGAAGTGAGGTGCAGACTTGACAGTCTAAAAATCACGAGGCAAGTCACCTCATGCCATATTTGGCTGCCCCACTGGAGTGTCAAAAGCTAGGCAGATCCCAGATATCAAAGGAAATGGAGAAGCCACAGAAATTTGGCAGAAAGATACAGAAAATATATCCAACAGTTCCCATGGCTTAAGTTAATCTGCAGAATAATCTTTCAAGGTTATAAACATGACTTAAGTTTGTCCTTCAACAAGGTAGGGGTAGTCTCATTCTCTTCCCATGTCTAGTGAATTGTCATGGTACCAGTGCTTCTGTGGATGCCATCTGGTATCCTCAGGAGCTAATCCAGTTCTTCTACACATTGAAAGAAAAATAGTGTAATGGGTCCAAACTGCACAATTAATTATGTATTATTCCATTTTTTTAATAAAAAAATGAGTTAACATTTTGTTACAATTCTTTTTTTGAGCAAGATACAGTTTTAACTGATTATTTCCTAAAACAAACTCCCTTTCCCCAGTATTGACAACTTGCAGAAAACAGAAAATGTATAGTGTGGTGTAAATGAACAGCAGGCACTCGCTGACCCATGAGTACAGCAAAGATTTCAAGAAAGCATTACAAGTAAATCTAGGTTAGCTGATGGGATGAAACCCATGCATTTTAGAGGTCTCTGGCTCCTGTCAAGTTCAGAGAAGGTCAAATATGAAAGCGGGAGAGAATGTCAATAACATGGTTTGAGACAGGTTTTTTGTTGTTGTTGTTGTTCATTCACGGGAACAAATAGGGAAAAAAGAAAGGGTAGACAGTTCAACCTTAGTAGTCTTTATAACAAATCATCACCAATAGAGATTCCCTGTTCCCAAATAACTAATAGTCTAAGTGTCATTTTTGTTCTCAGTCTAAGTAAGTCATCTATACGCTCCAGTTGAACTCTGTGTTGGTTTTATATGTGTGCATATATATATATGTGTGTGTGTGTGTGTGTGTATATAAATTGGAAAAATTCAGTAGCCATATGCTTATAAGAGCATAGGGTTCTGGAGCTATTTTCTTCTTTTACCTCAAGACAAGTATCTCTGCATGTGAGTAAACTGTTTCTATATTTGGTTATGCATATGTTTTAAACAGTAGTTATAGTCTATGGTTTTGAGATGAAGTGATTAGGATTCATTTTATTTTTTGTCCTTCCTGACTGGGGTGTGAAAAATTAATGTCTTTATTTAACATTCTACTTACTCAGAAGTTTCAAAAGATAACCATTAATAACGTTCATTACTAATAGGCCATATGGCATCTAGACCATAATTCAGACTTCTTGTGCTCAGAGCTTCATAAGTTAATGATAAATGATGATCACCCCCTCCCATCACTAAACAACATTTGAGGGAAAGGAAATTCCAAGAGATGGGGGACAAGGATGTGTATATATGCGTATACACACACACCCCAAATATACGGTTATTTCCATCCATTAAATGAAATTATGTATAATGATATTAAGCTACATAACTTATAACTCATTGTTGAATTTATGGATGTTAAGCTTGAAAAAAACCCCAAAGGTGGTTTTGTGTTGAAAGGCTAGGGGAAAGGTAAGTCCACAGCAGGGGTCAGAGCAGTTTTATGTGAGGGTATGTGCTGGAATTGTGCTTTGTAAGTCAGTGGCCTTTGTTTAAAACACACAGCAGAAGCAGCTAGCTGTTGGGAAGATCCACATTAGTCTGTAGTATTTAAAGGAAAAAGGTCATAAATTCTCCTATATCCAGCGTTAACATTCTTGTATCTACAGTAAGACTAAGAATAGAACTATTTGTAGGAAGTATTGAAAATCTGATTTAATAAATTAAACATTTTTAGTTTCTTATCAGGCTTTCCTTTTGTAGATACTTCAATAAATACATGGTGTATGCTCAAAGCTTCCTTTATTCACAAGGAGAAAGAACAGTTAGTTTTACTCATGTTAACTGTACCTACTGATCCTAAAAAGACCCATAAAATAAGCAATTAGTTATGACAGGAAATTTAAAGAATCTTCACATCTAATCTGTCCCTAGAAATTTCAATTAAATGGATCCAAATGTTGTGAATTTGTCTATTTTTCTTTGCATTCTGACTCAATTTTGATACTCAAAGCCTAAACTACAATGAAATAATGAGAAGGCTGAGCAGAAATTAGTAATATGAGTGTGTTTTAAGAAGGTACATATAGAATCAAAGAAGTCAAGAAAAAAATCACTGAGAAAAAGAAAAAATCTATTATTAAATGTACATTTTCTGTACATAGAGCTACTCAGTATGGAAAGATCAAGCAGATTTATATAGACAGTATCTTCTGGAAGCCACTGTACACTAAATTTTCTCCAAAAGCACATACAGGATCCAGCCCTTTAGGTGACTTTTAAAAACTTATGGAGTCTGAATTTCATTAGAGCATAGACATTAGCTAAGCATCATTTTCTCAGTCCTGTAAGCCATAAGACATCTCCAGGGAGACAAGGATGCAAAACTCTAAATACCTGGCAGTCTTTAAAATGGGAAAACAAAATATTTATGAAATGTAAAATTCAACATCAGACAAAGGTTAATCTGGGGTTTTTTGATCACCAGCTTTGGTACCTAAGCTTTATGTGAACCATGCCTTCATAGTCATGTCCTCTGGCTTTGTCATTTGGCTACAAAGATGAGGACCACAGCCTAAATGCAAAATAGAACACATTGATGCGGAGTTACCTTCTTTTGCTGTTCATTACCATTATGTCGTCCAGAAAGTTATGTAACTCCCTTGGATTAATACTGGAGTCAGCAGTAATAACGCAGCATAGTCTCTGCTTGGAAAGTATTTGTTTCAGCTTTGAAAGCGCACTGAGAGCACATGGCATAGGAACAAAAATTAGTAGAATATTAACATGCCGTATATTTCAGATTAATATCCTGGTCACGCAGACAAAATAGAACTTGTAGATGTTACGTGGAAGCAAAGTCTGAAAAATTCCTGTAGTAAATATTTTAAATTAATTTTGCCTCAACCAACCTCAATAATCATGTTAACCACTGACAATATAATTAAGATAGGATATCTCTTTGCTTGCAGCAGTGGGGGTTATAAATTATTGAGTGTGTCTAAATAACCACTCTAAATTAATATGAAATTTCTGACTATGTTGTATGACCTATTTATTAAATGCAGGCTTTAAAGTACCAGGCAAGTAGGTTGACGTTACTTATGCTTACTTAGCAAGTATTCATATAGACAGTTCGTCCTCAGCAAAATCTGTAACTCAAGGCAATCCTTCCATAATCACTATTGCAGTTTCCTTCGATGATGTTTTGGGGGTTTTTTTGGTTTGGAAGTACTAGGGGATACTTTCTTAGCAGAGGTTTAAAGAAAGTTTGAGGGAGGTTTTTACTTTTTTTTTTTTTTAATATAAATGTTGCGTTGTCAGTTTTCTCCTAACAAAATTATTTGTAGTGACTTTTCATGTAAATTGGCACCTTTGTTTTCCTTTCACTTTGCACCTTGAGTTGTTGTAGTCCAGCTGTGGACCTGCAACAATTTCAAAGTGACAGAATGATGAAGATCGCACTTCAGCAAAATCCTTTTATGCTTCCTAATGAGTGAGGTTTTGTTGACGGTGAACATTATATGTAAGGTTGTGTTCACTAACAAAAGAAATCTATGTTCTCGTTCTATACAGGAAAATGTGTTTGGAAATCAGGAAAAATTAAAAGAGAAAAATAAGCATATGTTAAATGGGAAAAAATCTGAAGTAAATGTTCATGCCTTTTACTGAAAAGCCAAAGAACAAAAATGATTGTAGGGTGGATTTTCAAAGATGTCTTTGTTCTTTCCATTGATGACACTATAAACATCCCTGAATATCCCTTCCTTAGGTTTCCTACACTAGCTTTAGTTTAACTGATACATCCTAGATAATATGTACACTAAAAAAAAAAAGATTCAGACAGTGTCTTAAAGCATGCAGGAAGATGATACTTACTTTTGCCTTTCAATGAATTGACTTTTGTATGGAATCTAAATACTTTGTGTTACTGCACAAAAAATTTCAAAAGGGAAGCTGACATTAACAATAACTGTCCACCTGACAGCCATTGCAAAGTGTACACTCACAAAACAAAGTGTCATAGATAATTAAATATCAATCTTTCTGTGAGACAGAGAGATATGACAAAGACAGGCCACAAGACATAGGGGGTAAGGGTGACCTTAAAGCTGCTCAGAAGAATTTCCTAAACATAAAAGCAAAGGGAACTTGAGACAAGACCTAGTTTGCCCTATTCTGACAAGTCTCTCCATTATAATAGATCCTGAACTTAGAGCAGGTACAATGACTCCAGCCTTAAATGATGATACTTTAACAGGAACATTTTTGAAGTTCTGAGAAGATGATGCATCAACAAAAATAAACTACATGCAAGTCAAGGTTATGGCTTTTAAGAAGTCTTAAATGAAAAG
This sequence comes from Trogon surrucura, assembly GCA_020746105.1. Taxonomy (NCBI): domain Eukaryota; kingdom Metazoa; phylum Chordata; class Aves; order Trogoniformes; family Trogonidae; genus Trogon; species Trogon surrucura. The sequence goes on along the minus strand of CM036619.1, from coordinate 59,028,532 downwards.
TCAGTAGTGCCTAATACTAGTGTCAAACAGCAAATGGAAGAAAAGAAAAACATTCATACTTGTGGGAGATCTGGTCTTCAAAATCCAGATCATTTAGTGCAAGACAGTATAAACCTGACTGTTAGTGACCAAGTGCAAACACAACGGTTTTCTTATTACGCAGAGGTTAACCTGTAAATCTGGGACTTCAGGAGTATGCAGACAGTGTATTACCTCTCCGTCATGTTCTCCTGTGTTTTGCATTCCAAGGATAAATCAGGCAGAACCTATCAGATTCTTCAAAAAGAGAAAAAAAAAAAGACTTCCCAGAAAATTGTCATTCAGTCCACAGGCCTCCTAGACCCAAACCCGCCATGTTTGGCCACACGTATCAGCCGCAGCCACAATAATCATTGCAGTGACTTCCTACTGTCACCAGCCACCTCACTGCCTTCTGCTTGAGCCTATAAAAGCAGAAACCCCTGCAGCTGGCCCACAGTTCACCGAGCTTCGAGGCTCTTGGATGTCAAGCATTCCTGGAAGGAAGAGGAGCAGCAGCAGTGAGGTGGGTGATGCCCACCTTGACGTGCGACAGCACAGAGCAGGTTCCCCTCCACCATGGAAGTAGAAAGAATTCTTCCAAGACAAAGAATGGGAATTAGCAGAGGAAGAGGAACAACACCACCCCTTGCTCCATGAGAGCAATTGCCCACATTCATGCAACTGATGATGTGTGCTGCTCATGGTTGTGGGCACACGGGAACAGCATGGGGTCCTGGTGTGTCTACCTGCTGAGGCATGGTGTGAGGCAAAGTGTGCCAGCCCACCAAAAGACGACATGGAGCCCATGCATGCTGATCCATCAGGGCACAGTGTGGAGCCCATGGAGGTGGATCCACCTTGAAAAGACTCGATGGCAGTGGATCCATCTGCCACAGTGATCACCTGGCAGTACCCCAGCTATCCATCTTCCTCTGCATGAGCGCCCGGTCAGATCCCCACCGGTGGCCCAACCTCTGCTCCTTCATGACTGGGGGATAAACAACAACAAAACAATAAAAATGTTTTCATCCTCTCTTATTTGGCACTTTGTCAATGGCATCTGCACTCCTATGTCCACTCCTGGTCTCTGTCTTTGAGCAAGAAACTCTTTCTGCAGACTTCGGGGGTTTGTGCCCATCTTTGTGCTTCTGTGATATCTTAGATTCTGGGGTGGTTTTTTTAGGCTGTAACATCAATACTTTGATAATAGTTGTTTTGTTTTTTAAGAGAGTAAAATTGCCATAATAAAAGCCATTGAACCCTAGGAATTTCTTGTTTCCAAGGGTAAGAAGGAAGGCCCTGGTAACTGAGGTCTGCTAATGTGAGCATGCCATGTCTCTGATACCATCTCCACTCCTCCATCCATTTCATTTTGACCTTTGAGTAATCTCTTTCAACTTGCTGACCTGTTGGATTTCATAACATTTTTTTAGGATTTTGTTGATTTATTATGCACTAAACTGAAAAATATAAATATGTAAATATAATAATCATGAAGAGAGTGACTAGCGTAGCAGGGGATGAAAGTTCACTGAAAACAAAAGCAGTTCTTAATCCTTGTACCTTTTTTTCAGGTGTTCAGATTGGTTGTGAATATAACGAGTTTTAAATAATGATGAGTTAAAGTTTGTGAAGAGTAATTAGTGCTAAGATGAAAAAAGAGATTAACCAAAGTTCAGGATTATTCTCTTTCTACTATACAGATTTAGATATCACTGCTCTGTATAAGAATCTTCCAATAAACAATGTCACATCTGTCATGTGTTGGTTTTTCTCTTATCTCCAGCCCTGGAGGAGAATTGCACGCCAGCATACCGTAGTGTGTCTTGCTGCAGCATGTTTGTTGGGGTTTTAGTTGTGAATATATTACTACTATTTGAGAAGGGTAAGATCCGAAAGAAACGCAATTTTCCTCTAGCTCTGTTACAGAGTCTAAGTGGCATGGAAGACCCTGGCTGGCCTTCCTATTGATGGATTTTGGCAAAGTACAGGGAAGGGTGGTTGGTTTGGTTGGGTTTGGTTTTTTGTTTTGTTTTGAAACTGCATCAGGGAAGGTTTAGGCTGGATATTAGGAAGTATTTCCTCGTGGAGAGGGTGATCAGGCATTGGAATTCACTGCCCTGGGAAGGGGTGGAGTCACTGTCCCTGGAGGTGTTTAAGGAGAAGGCTGGATGTGGCACTTAGTGCCATGGTCTAGCCAATGTGGTGGTGGTGGGACATAGGTTGGACTTGATGATGTCAGAGGTCTTTTCTAGCCTCTATTATTCTGCATGTGATTCTGTGTGGTTTGGTTTAGTTTGGTTTGGTTTCCACAAAGTCCATTCCCTTTCCTTTTTTTCTTCTTTGGTCACCACTGGAATGTGATTAATAGATAATCGGCTTTGAATATACCATTCATTGTTTAGTATCTTGAAACAGGTGCTCCTGTGTACAGTACAAAATAACAGAAAGGAATACTGTGAACTTTGATGGTGAGGTATATATAAATTGATAGAAAGTGTTGCAAGGCCTTACTAAATGTTTGTCTTATAATACCTAGGTTCAAATACCAAACGAGTCAGGGATTTTAACAGAATTTGACACAGTCCATAGGCCCAAGAAGTGGTCTTCATTGATAGCCTGGGTAATTTTTTCATTTATTTTAATTATCAGAGATTAGTGTTATGGTTAATGTTCCATAAATACATTTTAATAAATGTAATATGGCATAGCCCACTTATGTAAGAAAACAGAAAGTTTATATAAGAATATAACTACTTTCTTCTGCCGCATCTCTCTCTGTTGTCAGCACATGTGCACGCACACTCTTGCACTCTACTATATTCTAATTTAAATAATGTTTATAGGTTTCTCATTCTGGTGACAGTACCAACCATTTATGGTTTTAATGCAGTGCAGAGGCGTAAATAAAATGTGCTATCAGTGTTTGAAATAATTTTAGAAATTACAATGCAATTTTACACTGTAAAGCGTAAAGAACACTACCATAAACAGTAACATTTTTATAATTCATCCTAATTAGTCTGCGTTTAAATTTAATTAGAATGCACCTTCTATAGGACACTCATTGGAAGCCAAGTAATTTACATGTTTACAGATGATGTGTTGAAGACAGGCTTGGTGCCAAAAAAATTATCCAAGCAGTCTTTGTACAACTAAAGACACTTCAGGTAGCAATGCAAGCTACTGGTTGAAGAATCCTGAATTCTTGGAGCATATTCTCTAGATTTAAAGTCACGTAGATATATTTCCCTTCTGATCTCCTTCTAAGCAGATGGTTTCACCATCATAACATTTTACACAAATCAGCTCAAATGGCTACTGCATTGTCATTTTTCAAAAATATATCTGAACATGACTGAGAATTCCCTGGCTCTCTTAGACGGATTTATATTTAAGTGCTAAACCACTACGGAGAAGGTATAAATAAAACTGTTTTATATCCTATATGTGAATACACGGGAAGATGAAATCATAGATTTCTTAGTTTCCGTATAATTCCATTTCCTTTCTTTCAACACAACATGAAACACCATAACTTGACAGGGCTTTTAATTTTTACACCTGAACACTAAATGCTTTTTTTTTGCACAACACCTCAGCTGCATAACAAGAAAACAAAGATCTGTTAACTCACCCCACAGAGCAGTATCCACTAACAGGGGAGATTAACAGAGGCACAGGCAACAAAGCACAGGCAGACTATTTCTAGCTCACTGTGACATCTCTGTTCTCCTTCTAACCTGGTCTTGGATCTGAGGAAGATAACTCTTCCTTTGGAAATACTGATGTTCTGGGAGGTCTGCTTTTTAACAGAAATCTTGGAACTGGTTATTGGAAAAGAGGTCAATGTTTTTATTTAGTCAGTTAGCAGTAGGTGAATTGCCAGCATAGTACAGTAGAAATAAGAGGAACATTACTACAGTACTCGTAGCCTTGCTTAAAGCAGAGTAAGAATTTTAGCTACCCATAATCCTCTGCAGGCTGACTTGGGAGACTCCTGAAAATCACTTAACGTTTCTAGGGATTTGTTGTAAGAGCACATGAACCATTTTACATCCACGAAAGGAAAAGCAGCTTTTCAAAAGTCTAGTGTAGAGAGACTCTCAATGATTTTCAAAATTAATTTTGTTTAAAGTCTTTGAAAATGGAACAGTTCATTGCCTATGGTCATCTGAAGATTGATTGTATCCCTTGAGAGCCTATATGCACTTGTCGAGTTTTTATATGAAGAACTGTACCACTCACACCTCGTCTCTGTGATTCTAATTTTGAAAGGACATTTAATGTTGCTCCAGAGGACCTTCCATCTTCTACAGAGAATGGTTATCAGTATCAAGTTCTTATGAGTTTTATTTGGTGTTTTCTAGCAAAGATAAATGAGGACCTTATCAAATGTATGCAAAATTAATGATAGTTTCCATTCTTTTAATATTGTGTTGCCAATAATTAAAAAAAAAGGGCATTTTTATCTCCATGTTCCTCCTTGCATCAGAGCTCTTCTTAGATATTTTGGGTTTATTGGACTGTGTATTGGTGAGTCCTGATTAGTTTCAGTAGTCCATATACCTTTTCTCTTAGCATGTTCCCAGACACTTCTCATAATCACTTCTTTATTAATCTGGTGAGAGACATGACTGTTAAGCAAACTTTGGGAAGAGAGCAACTTCTTAGAGGCAGTAACCTTTGTGTGTTATTGCTGATGTTGTCAATCCACCATTATTTCCCCCTGCAGTCTAAATCTGTCTTTTATAATTGCTGTCACCTGGACCTAGAGTAGGAGTGATTTTATGTGGCTGTAATGCCAGCCACAGATTTTGTGACAATGATGAATCTTTATTCTTTGAGATGTATCTAACCTTTTAATAAGCACTTTGATTGTGTATTTTGAATGTAACAATCAGTTTTCAATAGACCTTAGAGTATTTCAGAATTCTTCAACAAATGCTACTTAAAATCATATTACTTTCTAGTGTCAGCTGATGTTAGCAGTGCTAACAGTACAGTACATTTCGTCAAAATGTTTCTTGAAATATTAAGCATTACTTTAAGGCTCAGATCAAATAGAGGGCTTACGAGAATTACAATAAAAGACTTGAAGTTCCTTTTCCCAAATTTTTTTTTGGTTTCATTCGATGGTATGAATTTCAAATGTACTGGCATCCATCCCTCCACGGCTGAATTCCCCATCACTGAGTTACAGTACAGCCAGTCCGCTTCTGGTTTGCTGTCCTTCTGTCTCCAAGAATATTGTGTTATTTTCTAAACAGATACTGGGACAGATGGAGGGTGGCCTATTAAGATACCTTTCTCCATGATCTATTTTGCTATCCAGAACATTCTATTAATCCCACTTTATTATGCACTTCTAAGTGAGATTTTGCAGCTAAATTCGTAAACTGGCCTTGAGCTGTAAATGCAAAGCAGTTGACCTTGAGGGTATCACATCCTGTCATGTCACATTCAGTACCCAGCAGGCAGGACTCGCAGTGTAGGACACATTCATATGAAAGATGTTGGATATCTCTGAGAGTTCAGGTAGCTGCAGAAGATATGAGCTTCCAAAATGGCTGGTAGGTAAATTTCAGAATGCCCACTGAAGCCTGTGAACTTCGCTGTGTCTAGGGGCAGTGAATTAGATGATGGATCAGATTCCTAGCTCCAGCCATTTAAATGGGCATTTTACAAAATACCCTGTGACAGACCAGCGACTGACCTCCTTGTGAGCAAATTGTACAAATTATGTCTAAAAGACAGAAGTTTGAGCTGTCCTAGTAACCACAAATATTTCTGAAAATTTCAAAACAACTAATTAATATATAAACAAATCAGTGTTTAATAATGTTTGCTTCTGCAAAGACTGTAGTCATGTCATCATACAGTTTACCTAAGCAATCCTTTTCCTGCACCTCTCCCCCCTCCCTTTAGGCATATTACAGACAATACCTCTTTTTCATGTAAGCTGCAATTTCCTGGCACAGATAATGACTGTACACAGTGAAAATGAGGTGAGCCTGATGCCTTTTTCTTGTAAATTAATCAGTTAAATACACTTTCACAGATCTATTAGAGCAGCAGACCTGGAGGCAGGATTCTTGACCCTGGCTTTACCATTTATGAACAGTGTAACTTCAGTCGACTTTATCTTAGGCCAATAAGGGAGTAATAGAGTTTTATATGTATATTTTATTTTAATATATATATGTTAAAAAATAATGCTAGCAGGTTTGTGCAGAGTTAGGGATTTTTTAAAGACTTCATAATATTAGAATTTCCTATTCAAAATATTATGGTGTACAGTGCTAAGAACTGCTTCTAATGCTGATATTTACTGTTTTGAAGATCTTTAAGTTTTACACAGTGCTTAGTGTGTATGATGATTTATAGCCTATACAACAGGCAGAGAAGGTTTATTTCAGTACTACTTTAGATATGACCTAAATCTAATAATATCTCCCATCCTAGTCTTATTGTTGTTCTGACAATACTTGACACTGGAGTATGGCTGCAGCTCCCTGCTGTGGAGCATTCAAAACTTTGCGTAGCCTTATTTTGTTATAATCTGTCTCCATCATATTCTCTGAGATAACTCGTGCATTGAGCTTCAGCTGCACAAAATCACTTCTTATAACACTATGTTCCGGGATGAGAGATCAACTACAAACTTGAAATCTTTGGGCCAAAGGTCATAAGTTACTGCTCCATGAATAATTCAGCTGATATCTCAACCATCAAACCATAAGAGGTCTAACTGACAGGGACATAACAACCATGAGCATGGTCACCTTTTTCATTCTGCTGTCACTCAAATACAGGGTGAAGGGTGGGGTTTCTTCTAATCTTATTCCAATATCCCTTCATGTATTCTTGTATACGTGTAACATCATAGTTAAAATTTCAGTCATTCCCTTATGGTAATGAAGTTGAGTTCAAGCTGTCAGGTAAGCACAGATGTATTTTGTACCCAGTCCTCGGTGCAAAATTGCAGTAAATTATGGCAATTTATAGTTCGTGAGGATCTGCTCCCACTCATATGTGTGAAGACTGGAACCCTTTTCCGGAATTTCTCTCAGATATAAATACTTGTGTGGGATTAAAAACAAAAAACCAAAACAACACAACAAAAAAAAAAAGCATTCCTATGAAAATGAGTGTGAGATTATGTGAAGATGACGGTATGCCAATAACTTTGATCTTCCAATACAAAAGGTTTGGAGTTATTTAAAGAAAGTAAAATAAATTAAGTTAAAAGCTCATTAAAGTCTTATCATACCTGCTACAATAACTCAGAGAAAAAAATGCATAATGTTCCCCAAAGTAGATGCTTTTTCTGTGATATTTAAATGAATGGGTGGTACATTTTCTCCATGAGCGACATCAAAAGTGTGCTGTTTGTGTTCTGGGATTAATGCTTTTGTATTGCTGAAGTTAATCATAAAATCCTATGAAGAAAGTTAAGCTCATTTTTACAGAGGAAGAAGGAAAATCCCTGGTGTTGCTATTTGTATCTGAAGTAAAATCTCCCTGAGAAACAGAGGAAATCTTTTTAATTTTATGTCTCTTGGGAAAGCCTGTGCACATAACCCAAGGCAATTTCATTGCACCTTTGGTGGAGGATGAAGAATTAAAAATGCTCTAAGTCACAATCATTAGATTTCTTCAGTACAAACTTTCAGTGCAGTATTACTAATAGAAGAGGAAATCTACAATTAATAATGAGAAAGTGAGTCTCTAGCAGCTTTGGTTTCCCATGACATTTGAATTATTCATTAGAAATTATTTCAGAGTAGTCCAGTAAAAAAAAAAAAAAAAAAAGTCCTCCAAACACTAAAATCTCCAACATCAACAACAAAAAGCCTTTTGTTATTTCTTCATGAGAGGGTAGTGGCAGTGAGAATCCACCAACCAGTAAGATGATTTTCCATTCAGACCTAATTCATTGATCTGTTAAAAGGAATCTCCTTTCTTATTTTGTAGGTAAATTAAATGTCCTGGTGTTACAGAATTAAAAGGAAGTGCATTAGACTGTATGAATTATTCACAGGAAACTGTGGTGATAGGGAAAGGCAGCAGACACAATGAACAGAAATACTATTAATTCCTTTTCAGACTAACATATAGACAGATGTATATAACAGTAAAATAAAATACAAAGGCCATGGTAAATCACACTGAAAGTCTGATTGCAATCTGTTATTCACAACCCACGCTTCTCCCTTCCTACCTTCGTCTCATTGTCAGGCATCCTCATGCGCAGGATGGGCTTTTCATGATGCTCACCAGACCTCCAAAAATGCTTTCTCATCCCATGTGCCCTGAGTCCTGGGGCTTGCTCACTCCTGCTCTCAGACCCTGTTTTCAAGGGACATCCTCTGAGCATCCTCTCTAATCACAGAGCCACCTCCACCTTGGCAGTCCTGCACTGTCCGCACTTCAGCATCAATTTGCATGTCTCAGTGGGGACGATCAGTAAACTATAAGACCTCAGCCAGCCCTTGTAGGAGGGCTACTTCTCATGTCCAGTGAGGCACGACAGTAGGTCTTTTCTCATCTTTCACTCTCACCAAACTGGAATGTATCTCTGAGTAGTTCCAGCAACCCTAGAAAACTCTGTATTGAGATATTCCGGTACAAATTTTGAGCATGCAAACCCCTTATATAGTCATAGATCTCTCTGCTCAACAAAAGACAATGACAGAGAACTCTCTAGACTGCAATTTCAAACCACAAATCCTAGACTATAGTCATATTTGTTACTCCGTTTACTGTTTTATATGTCATGTCTAAGAATTCTACAGCTAAGCTCAGTGCTGCATAGATACAGAATAAATAGTGGTCTCAAATCAAAACGGTTTCCAAATTGAAAATGTCTACATCTCTTATCCTTGAAAAGAAACAGCTGGCCATGCATTGTCTTGGGCCTTAAATAGCAAGGTTGTAAAAATGGATCCCAGGAACAAAGACTGGATGTTTTTCGGATGGTTATATGACACAAAGCAGGTAACACCAGATGAGCAAGTTCAAGGAGACAACGAGTTAATAACATTTGCATTAATTAACAATAGTATAGAGATACCAGTCTCCAAATGTTGTTTTCTGAATGCATTTATGTTTTATGCAAAAGTTCAGGCTTTACAGGCTGCATTTCACTTCAGTACATGTCCAGTGTTGCAGTGCTGTGTATTACTTATTTTCAGAAGAAATAGGAGCAATATTAGTTAATAGGATAGAAGAGGGAGAAAGTAAAAATAAGACCATCAATGTTTGCACACACAGGATCACTAATGGTAAGTTAAAAAGATGGAGGAGCTTCAGAAATATTTAATGAAGTAAGTGCAGTGTGGCAAAAATGTCTGACACAATCCACAACACAAGAGGGAGTCACAGATAGAAGAAGGGTAAGAGAAACATTAGAAAGCATGTAAAGAGAGTGAGTAAAATCCATGAGTCCAAAGAAATCTATCCCAGCGTAGAGCTTGGTCTTGCACGCTTGGAGCTAACTAGACCTAAATCAGGTTTTGGTTTGCTTACCTTGCTGACAGATTTTCTCATTTCAGTGAAAATATGTTTTGAGCTTACGATTATTTGATGTATGTCAGATTTGTGTAGTCAAGCAAAATGGTTTTTATGACATCGTTTGCATTTTGAGGGTATTCTGGAACATCTCCTAAAGGATTGGCATAGCTGACTGAAAGGCAGAATATTCGTGCTGTGAAGAATGTCAACATTAAAATAGAAAAAGGTTGGATTTTTCAAATCAACTTGAAAATTAGAAGTTTCTGTGTTGCAAATATTTTACCCACTGTATTCTCCCAGGCATTCTTTTATTTTGGGGGTCTGAATGAGCCAGGTGCCAGAGGTATTCTGCTGCCACAGCTTAAAATGTATGTCAGCTAAAAGAAAATTATCTTCTGCCCTGTCTCCCTGTTGAATAAGCGTAGCTTTGTTTACTGGTTTTCTCATTTCCCCACAGCTAGGACTTTGGTCATTTACTTCTCCAGGGCCACTGATTTAGTCTTTGCTTTTTGAAAGGGAAAAGTCTTCAAATATCTATATTTGAGGAACATGAATTCCAAAATTATTTCAAAAAGTAGGGCTGAGGTCCTTCCATTGCTTAGGTCAATTTGAAAATACATCCCTAATCAAATTTACAAAGTAATTAACAAGCTTCCTCTCCACATTCTGTTCCAATAAAAGCAGCAGAGCTATTTCTGTGAGATGGATATTGTTTTGTGCAGGTAGAGAAATGGTAGGTTTTTTAAGGCACTGTGCAGTGCAGGAAAAGATGGAGTTTTTTTGTCTTGAAGATATTACAGTACATGAGTATGTTTTTCAAGCTGTGTAGAAATTCTCCATTTTTATAACACTCAGATGCCCAAGTGTTAAGCTATGGAGACAGAAAATCAGACTCAGGTCCAAAGACCACCTCTATTTTTTGCTGTTCCTCAGTAAACACTCTCAACCACCTGCATAACACTTCCCGATGTCTTAAACAACTCATCTCAGACTTCCAGTATATGAAATGCACAAAACGGGTTTAAATTGAGCTGTGGCTCTTAAACTTCGAACCTATTCCTCTTTTGACTCACACAGAATAGCACTTAAGGTCTAGGTTTTAAACTTCTATCTCACTTTTCTTAAACACTGTTGGGAAGAAGTCTCAATGCAAATCATAGAATCATATTATAAAGTCATAGAATGGTTAAGGTTGGAAGGGACCTTGAAGATAATCTAGTTCCAAGCCCCCTGCTGTGGGCAGGGACACCTCTCTCCAACTAGACCAGGTTGCTCAAAGTCCCATCCAACCTGTCCTTGAACACTTCCAGGGACAGGGCATCCTCAACCTCCTTGGGCAAACTGTTCCAGTGCTTCACCATTCTGATGGTGAAGAATTTTTTCCTTATATCTAATCGAAATCTAGACTCTTGCCTTTTCAGGCCATCACCCCTTGTCTTATCACTACAGGCCCTTTTAAAAAGCCCTTCTCCACCTTTCCTGTAGGCCCCTTTCATGTATTGGAAGGCCGCTATTAGGCCACCCCAGAGCCTTCTCTTCTCCAAGCTGAATAACCCCAGCTCCTGTCCTCATAGCAGAGGTTCTCCAGCCCTCCAGTCATTTTCCTGGCCCTCCTCTGGACCGGGTCCAGCAGATCCATGTCCTTTTTGTACTGTGGGTTCCAGAACTGGACACAATACTCCAGATGGGGCCTCATCAGAGCAGAATAGAGGGGGAGAATTACCTCCCTCGACCTGCTGGTGCCACTCTTTTTCGTAGAATCATAGGATGGTATAGGCTGGAAGGGACCTCAGAGATCATTTAACCCAACCTCCCTGTCATGGGCAGGGACGCCACCTCTCGACTAGGTCAGGCAACACATGAGAACCGAACGGGAATCGAACCCGCAACCTTTACTGTTTCAAGCACCATGCTCAACCCACTGAGCTAAACCAGCCCTCTTTGATTCAGGCCAGGACACGGTTCTTTTTTTGGGCTGCCAGTACACTCTGCCAGCTCATGTCGAGCCTCTTGTCAACTAACACACCCAAGTCTTTCTCATTAGGGCCACTCCCAGTCTTCTCTCCATCCATGTCACCAATAAAGATGTTGAACAGCACTGGTCCCAGTACCAATCCTCACGGGACACCACTTGTCACTGGTCTCCACTTGGACATTGAGCCACTGATTGCGACTCTTTGAGTGCAACTATCTAGCCAATTCCTTATCCATCAAGTGTTCCATTCATCAAACGCATATCCTTCCAGTTTAGAAACCAAGTTGTCGTGCAGGACAATGTCAAATTCTTTGCTCATGTCCAGGTAGATGACAAAAATAGGGCCATAAGAGTAACAAGTGGCTGACAATCGACTATCTCAGAAACTGGATGATGAAAAAAATTAACAAGAAGAACTTGTTTTCAGTTGAATTTCTCTAAACTCATCCTGAGATGAGGAAATGTAAATAAAACCAGTTAGAGAAAGAGTATGATAACATTACCATAATCTGGAAATCGAGTTTGTCAGCGAAAAGGGAAGGTAAATGGGAGGTAATCAGAGGAGTCTAGACAAAGACTGTTACAACCTCATAAGAGCTCCCCAGTGGAAGGTCATATTATGCCTTTCATGCTTATTGTTGGCCGTCATACTCTGAATCTATAATAGGCATCTGTATTAACATTTGAATTTTTTGAACCATTAGAATATAAGAAAATGGAGATTTCTGCAAGCAGATGGGTGTTCGACAAGTTTCCACAACTATTTCTATTACTTTTCCTTCTTGCCACCTGAATTAAACATCTATTTAGACACTTTAAGTCCAACATATTTTCCTTCATTTCTGCAAGAAGAAAACACACTTGCAAGAAAAAGTATGTGAACCTTCTGGAATTTCATGGCGCAATGTCCAAGTCATGATGTTTCCTCCACCATACTTGACAGTTGGGATGATGTTTTCATGATGATGTGCAGTGCCCTTTTTATGCCAGATGTAGTGCTGCATGTCCTTTCCAAATAGTTCACTCTTTGTTTCATCAGTCCACAAAACATTTTGCCAATAGGACTTTTTAGTGAGCTTTTTCACAATCTTCAGGCATGCAGGAATGTTCTTTGTAGTAAGCAGCACCTTCCTTCGTGGTGTCCTGCCATAGACACCCTGCTCATTCAATGTTTTATATACTGTAGCCTCATGAACACAGATGTCAGCCAGTTCCAATGATGCCTTCAACTCTTTGGCTGTCACTCAGGGTTGTGTCTTTACTTCAGTGATGAGTCTTCGCTGTGCTCTTGGGGTCATTTTGACTGGGTGCCCATTTCGTGGTAGAATAGCCCCAGTCCCAAAGTGTGTCCATTTGTAGATCGTTTGCCTAACTGCAGACTGGTGAATTTCTAAGGCCTTTGAAATCACTTTGTAACCCTTTCCAGCTTTATGTAAATCAACAATTCTTGATTGCAGATCCTCTGAAAGCTCATTTTGTCAAGGCGTGTCTCACATAAGCATAAATCTTGTGCCTAGCAAACTCAAAAAGTTTTAGTGGTTTTTGTCAGTCAACGTAGCTGTAGTCCACATCTCCAGACTCGTTTTCTTTAGAAGACTCCAGGTTAACCTGACTCTGATTAGCTTTTCTGAGGTCGACCAAGGGTTCACTTACTTTTCCCACTAGCATTTTGAATGTTGAATGTGTTCAATAAAGACGTGAAGGACGAGAATTGGTTTTGTGCTATTATTTTTGGCCCATTATATTTGTCAATACTCTTGACTCAGATGATGGTTAGATCACATTTAATGACAAATTAATGCAGAGTACCATGAAATTCCAAAAGGTTCACATACTTTTTCTCGCAACTGTAAATTACGGAGCTGTCATATCATGTAACAGCATAATAAACCACTGGTAAATTTTTAAGTGCTGGGTAGTATTGCTTTACCATTTTTTAACTGTCTAGCCTAGGGTGTGTGGCTGGGATGAGTGGCTGTTACTGGATTTTGTATTTTTTACTTTGTTTTATAATGGTGCTTCATGCACTAAGAACTCTGTCACTGAGATTTTAAGGTCTGCCAGCCTCGCAGCTGCTGCTTTTCTGCATCTGTATCTTGTCACAGCCTCCTTTCATAATAACATGGTTGTGAATGCTATAAATAAGTGATGAAGGTGGCAAAGGTAAGGATCTATGCCCTTTTGAACTCAAGTTACAGCACTTAACAGGGGCTCCTGATACACTGCTGCTTCCTCTGTACTTCCAACAATTTTAAAGCTCTCTTTGGATTATGTCACACATTCATTCTTCTTCCCAGCTCCCCCTTCCTCCTTCTCGCTTCCCTCACTGCTTGGCTTGTGATCTAATGCAACATAATTCAGTGTGAACTAGCATAGCCTGTCGAAAGAAACAGAAGCGAGCTTTTTCTTCAGATCAGATATTTGTTATCAATTTGAGCAAAGAAACTAGTTCCAAATGCATTGTAGACACTGGATTGCTGACAAAAAAAAATCTGCATTTATCATGCCAAAGCTATTTTATTTTCATGTGTTAAATAATAAGAATGTAAATTGGCACTTGGTAGTGAGAGTTTTTTATTTCACGTGGAAGCATCAAGACCGCTCTCATCCTGCTTAATTAGGACAAATTTACTATGCATAGGATAAAAAATATTATAAACATCTATTTACCAGTTAGTATACTTCTTGGCCAGGCACTGAACATATAGGTTGCCAACATGAAATAAAAAAGCTGTATGCATACAAATGACACTGTATTAAGTATCATCTGGTCATATTACACCAAATAGAGATATACAGAAATTCACATTTTAAAGATCTAATTTCAGGTCATGTGTAATTCATGAGTCTGTTTGCTTTTATTTTAAAATGAATTGTCTCAGAACCATGTATCATTTTTGTACAGCTAAGATTCTGAGTCTGATACATCTTTTAAAAATTTCATGCTTGTGTGATGTTAAAGAGGAAATTATTTGATGTCTTAGTGAGAAAATATTTATTGTTCACTCTTATAAATTATTTTGCATGAGTTATCTACTTATTTTTCCATGCATAAACTACCTGGTTAATGTGCTGATTGGCATCATCGTATAGTACATCATGACTGAAAATAATGAAAAAGTATGAAAACTTTCAACAAATGCTTACAATGTAGAAAAGCGGAAAATATAGAAAACACATGAAGCAGCAAGAAAATAATTTCTTTATATTATGATTACAACCAAGTTAATTAAATACTGTTTGGTTTTAATACATTTTTCATCAGGGTTAGTCATACAAAGTTTTTCCAGATGACTAGGAACATTACTCTTTGAAGAAAATTGTCCCAAAAAATCTTCCTTTAACAAGGCATTACCAACTTGATAATATGAAATTCTGACCTTCATCAACACTCTTATTTAACTTTTCAACCACCTCCTCTGTCTCCCTTACTGTTATCAACACAGGCCAGTTAAACATTTCTTTGAAAGTTTGTAGATGGGTCATATTTAGAGAAATGCATCAAGCATTGTGATTAGATGACAGTGCAGTGATTTATAATGGTTATCACACGTATGGGTGAAAAGAGCATCCCAAAAACCAGATATATTATAGCTGCTTTCAGTAACTTTTCTGGTTTTCTGGGCACAGTTCTTAAGTTGGAAACAAACTTCACTGTTGACTGTGGTACCAACAATTTAATTTCAAAATACCCACTGACATTCTGATATCGTGTGCTTCATGCAGGGACCAGACATTGGCTCTACTGGAATAACATTTATTGCTAAAAAAGATTGTGTCTGTGCAAGGAAGTTTGTTGCTAAAGGGTTTCTCTGTAAGACCATTTAGGACAGGCTGCAGCACTTAAATCTCTGCTAATCACAGAAGGACATGAAGATCCTCCCTGCTCCCAGAATTTCTAATGAGCACAGACATGTGGGAAGTAACTTCAGATTATGTGAGTACCTGGCCAGCCAGTAAGCTGTGATGCCCTAGGTGAGCAGGCCAGTAAGAAAGCAACAGGGAATGTGGAATCTTAGTGAGGGAATATTTCTCACATCACTGTCCCGGCTAGTTTTTCTGATTGATGTCACCTGAATGCCAAGCGCAGTTAAGCTGCTGCTCTAGCAACAAGGCAAGCCAGCAGCCCAGGAAGAATCTGGCCACGGGAAGGTAAATTTTAGGAGACACTGTGGTTTAGGAGCCAAGGACCACACCTGGAATGATTCTTTCTTAACTGGGGTGGTCTTCACATGTAGCAAACTCAATTCCAAAACCCTTCCCTAGATGAGCCAGAAGTATTGTTACCCTCGGGCAAACCTGTCCCAGAGACATACAGGAGGTCAGCATTCACTTTGCATCGTGGTATCCCATGGGCTAGATCTATACCAGTACCAAAACCGTACTCTGAGCTGGTCTCTGCGGATGACTCCTGTTGATGTGGAAAACTCACATGAATGTCCATAAATTCTTTTATTCTTATGGTCCTTGGACTGTGCAAACACCAGAAGAGAAACAAGGAGAGAGTTATAGCTGCTATGACCTGTAGCTGGTGCCAGGACTGGGCTGTCACCTTATGGCAGAGGGGATGGAGCGAGTCCCTGTGCCCAGGAGCATTCCCCAACTCTGCCAAGGGAATCGGGGTAGATGTAGATGTCCTGGGTTCAGCTAAAAACCCAGTTCTGTTTAGTGATTTTTACTTTCCAGTTTAGTCTTTTCTAAAAGGCTCCACGTTCTGAAGTCAGCAGCATGTTTTTGCAGACAGTGTGTGCTACTGGCAGTGATAACACCTGATGTTTACAGTTACTGCCTGGGACTGGGATGCACAAAGGCTCTTGCTTATACTTATTCCTGTAGTGACCGAGGCCACCCTGGTAGTAAGAGGGGTCACAAGGAAGTAAAATGTTGCACCTCTGGGAGGTAATAGACAGGACAGGTGACCAACGAGAGTATTCCATCCCATATATGTCATATTTAGTATAAATTGAGTGATCACGAGAGTTTCGTCCCTTTCATCTGCAATGGCCGGTGTCCAGAGGGGACTCCATCTGACCTTCTGGTTTTGATCCGGATCCTGAGTTCCCGAATCCAGCTCCCTGTATCCAGCTCCCGCCGCCGCTGAGCCTGGGGTTTCCCCAGTGCCTCCTGCTCTGCAGCACCAGTGGTGGTTGCTATCAGGGGAGGGAGTCGGGTTTGATATCGGGCTACTATCTATAGTTGTATATAATTCTTTACTTTTATCTTTTCACCATTATTTGCATTATTTTCATTAAAGCTGTTCTAGTTTTAATTCTCTAACCCGTAAGTCTCTCTGCCTCATTCCTTTTTCCTTCCCGTTTGGGGGGGGAAGAGGGGGTTAGACAGTGTCTGTCCATGTTAGTGGCCGGCCCAGCGCTAACCCACAACAGTAGACTGTGACATATTTAGTCTGCAGTGCCCTTCCAGAAAGGCCATGCTGTGCATGTGTTTCAGGAAGGGTCAGTAAGATAATTTAAGCAAACTCCTTAGCTTATGTAGCTTCACGAAGCATATGCACATTTTGAATATGTGTCTTCCTTTAAATACCACTTACTTTACACTGAATGACTTGAGTGAATGTTCTTCCCTGTGAAAGACGGCAGTAAAGCAAAGAATTAGCAAGACAAATAAACTTTCTTCTAATTAGATTTCTACGCTACATTCCTCATCCCAGTAACTGAGTGCTACAACATGTGACTAGAATAAAACCTGAACTTTTTCTTCATTCCTTTCTGCTGGGAGAAACAGTGGATATTTTGTTTTATTTTTAAATCGGCTCTTGAATTTTACTGAAATGCATTTTATTTTATTTAATGATCTATTTAATATATACATTTATGAATCAATTTTACGCGCTTTTTATAAATTGGCAGAAACTAAAATTTGAGGCTCGAATTATTCTGAAACACACTGGGAATTTACAGGGTTTCAGTGAAATCTGTGCTGAACTGGCAAATTACCTGTCCACCTTCCACCACCCATTTGTCCCCTTTGCTGTATCTATTAAAAAAGAAAATAGCTTCTTTCAACAAGTGTGGTGGTTTTTGTTGTGGTGTTGTGGGTTTTTTTATTTGGGGTTTCTTTAGAGCATTTTTGAGAGGAAGAGGCTGAAAAGCGTTCTCATTTGGTTGCTGAAGATAGCTGAAAAATAAGTTCATCTAGTGCTGGAAAAAGCTTTGTTTGATTCAGCAGGCACTACCTAATTGTGTGAGCAAAGCAAGCAGAAATTGGCCAGGATCTTTTCTTTCATGGCGTCTCTCTATCATAACATTCAATACATTTCACCAAGTTATTAAGTATACAGAAGATGAAAGGGAAATACCTGCAGTCTGGTTTAGAGTATATCAAAAAGTAATATATATATATATATCTACTAACTCACAAAGAATATTTTAAAATTCCTGGGTTTCATTCACCCAACTTCAATGGTTCAAATGATTCCTTCAGTAGCTAACTACTAATGAGGTTTTTATTTGTTTTAATGCTCTGTGGTGCTCACTAAAATAAACACCCAACCACTTTAACAGTGTCCTAACTGAGTGGCTACTGCAAGAGCTATTATTTCATAATCTCTAATTCTCAACTTTGAAATACCCTGAAGATACTGAATTGAGAAAGAAGAGGACTGTACTGAATGGTAAAGGACTGATGGATATGGTAGGCAAACGTTAAGAACTGGTAGCTCTAGGCACTTTTCATCAAAGACAGACTGTCTTTGGAACAATTTAGTCATCCATTCAGTGTAACCTATTTTAACACTTGGCTTGAAGTCTGTGGGGTCTTAGGCACACTTGTAGTGCAGTATTGCTAATGAGGTACTTACTGCTTTTTTACCTGGGGCTTTGTTCTCGAAAAGATATGCCTCTCCTGTTTCCCTTGCAGAGTAACAAAAGAATTGCTACTGGCAGCAATTAAGAGGTTTGAATACCATTTACATTTCTTTATCTTTCAGGTCAGTGAGACACTAGCACAAGACAGTCTAAATTGAAATACTCCTTTGATTCGCACTTTTAAAGGCATATTAACTTCAATGAGAAAATAGATGACACCTAAAGTCAAATCTAGCTTCTGGTCTCATAATGAAATTCTGTGTTTAATCTTCTGTTGGTTTAGACTAAAAACTCTTGTGTGTGAAGATTTTATCCTTTCCATGTGTCTTTTGTGCAGCTCTGACCACATGTGAGCTATATGCTAGGAGGAAGCCAGTACCCAGTAATAAACACACAGGCCGTACTTCAGGTGCCTTGCAGCCTGGATAACTTCTTCAGCCCTCCCTCCACTCCTTCACAGAGGAACCACCTCTCTAAAACAATACTATGGGATGCTCTAACCCCTGGAAACCTAAGAGCTTCAAGGACAGAGCTTTAAATTCAGCTTCAGGATGAGTAGAGAACAGGACCTGAGCACATACATAAACAGGATTTGTCCCTTTTTTGTTCGCAGTTCTCACTGCATAAGCAGACATGAGGAACAGTGAGCAGAGAGTGCATTCCCCTTCCAATAATGTATATTACATGTTATATATGTTATTTATGTTATAGAGAGAGCACCTTTCAGAGAGCAAGACCCAAACTCTACTGGCGTCTCTTTAAAGGCAGGCATAGAGTTCAGCAGCCTCTGGAACAGGATAAGTGTGCGGAATCAACACATGCAAAAATCAGATCCTGGTTGCAATGCAAGAGCTGATTGTTCGGCTCAGTTCTAACGTGCTTTCCAAACACATACACAGAAACTAGCCTTCAGGCTTGTGAGGGCTCCCCAGTGAGAGCTCAGGAACAGGTTTTCCTCCCTGCCACCGGCACACGAGGATCTGGAGATTAATGCTAATCAGACAAAAGCAAGAGGTGATGAAGGGGAAACAAGAGCACACTTCAACTTTGCCACAATTCTGCTGCCAAATGGAATTTCTCTGCACTAATTACAGCAGAATTACACACGTTTTGACACCTTGGGGTGTTGCACTGTTTTCTTGCTCCTAAGATTATCATGCATAACAGTAATGGAAAGTAGTAAAGATGATCCAGTAAGTTCAGTAATCTTACTAGATGAGCAAGAAAAAAAAATGGTTATGTGGTGGTCAGTTAAGCCTACGACCCGTATTACAACCTCATGCATAAGGAAGAAGAGTTATGGTAGTAGGTGACTACCTTCTGAGGGCAACTGAGGGTCCAATAGGTCGGGTAGACCCTCAGCAAAGGGAAGTATGCTGTCTCCCTGAAGCACAGGTTAGGGACACTAGGAAACTTCCTAGTTTGGTAAGGTCCTCAGACCCATTAGTGGTCTTCCATGTAGGTGGAGATGAAACTTCAACCTGTAGTCCAAGACCCATTCAGAACTTCAGGGCCCTGGGATGGTCAGTGAGGGAATCTGGGACACAGGTTATATTTTCATCTCTCTGTCCAGTCATGGGCAGTGACATTGGGACATTAAGGTGAATTCAATCTATTAATACATCGCTCTGTGGCTGGTGTCACCACCACAACTTTGGTTTCTTTGACAATGAACAGTCAACATGGTTTTTCCAAGGGGAAGTCCTGTTGGACCAAGCTGATAGCCTTTTACGAAGACATAACCAGGTGGATAGATGGTGGCCATGCAGTGGATGTGGTCTATCTGGATTTCAGTAAAGCATTTGACACTGTCTCCCACAGCATCCTGGCAGCTAAACTGAGGAAGTGTAGTCTAGATGATCGGGTAGTGAGGTGGACTGTGAACTGGTTGAAGGAAAGAAGTCAGAGAGTTGTGGTCAATGGGGCAGAGCCTAGTTGGAGGCCTGTGTCTAGAGGAGTCCCTCAGGGGATGTTACTGGGACCAGTACTATTCAATGTATTCATGAGGGAAAAGAGTGCACCATCATCAAGTTTGCTGATGACACGAAACTGGGAGGAGTGGTTGACACACCAGAAGGTTGTGCGGCCATTCAGCCTGAATAAAATTGGGGGTTCACACAGCGGATGTGGTAGGGAGAAGAGGATTTTGATGATCCTCTCTTATACTGTAACATTGTAACCTCAAATGATACATAAAGCTTACAATAAACTTATTTATTTTCAGACAAATATTTTAGTCCAGGTTGGCTTATTCATTTTTAAAACAAAAAGTACAGATTTATATAAAGTATCACTCTAATTTTATTATTGTATTTATAGATATATATAGATATATAAAATGGTTGAACTGTTTGAATGGTGGAAATGAATAGCACATAACACTATATACAATAAATAGTAACAGCATATAGTTCTCTATAGGTTTGTTTAGGTTTATATTTGTTTATATATATGTGCACTACAATTTTATGTAGTAATAGATAGTTATATGCAAATAATTAAAGGTAAAATCTTTCTATTCTTGTTTTAGTGTAAATGACTCTCATACATACCGAAAGAAATGGGGTCAAATTCACTTCAAAACACATTTATACACAGGCCTTGAGAGCAACCCTAAATGACAGAATGGTTAAACCTACTTTTCTGCCAGTTCTTTATCTTCTTTATCACTAGTATTGTTGTCTTCACAGTGAAGATACAAAAAGAGGAAATGTACTATAAATACAAGATGTGAAGTTAGAGATAAGACGTACAATCACTTCCCTAATACATGCTGCAGCTTGACCTTGAATAACTCAAGATCAATCGCTCCAAATATTATAGACATAATATTTCTCTGTCTGCCAAAGGGATTAAGAAGCTGATATTATTAAGGACAGGGTTATAAATCCCTTCTTGCTGACTATTCACATGCAGAAATATATCCAGCTTTCTCTGTGTCTATAAGGATGTATGATCATACAGTTGGATCATAACAGATTTCGAGAGTTAAAATGGAGCAGAGCATTGATGTTCATAGCCCTGACTCTGCTCAGTGGTCACACAAGATATTGGTCTCATTAATTGGAAACAGGATGTGTGCCTGGAAACCGTAATTTAGGAGAAATGCAGATTTCCTTTCTTGTAAATAATGAACTGGATTGTTGGTAAAAGCAGCTTCTGGATGAAGTATGTCTTCCATCAGACTGGGAAGTAATTTGGGAGAACACAGCAAAACAGGAGGTGCTAATGTGAGGTTGTTCATAAGAGAAAGAGGCTGGGAAGCTGAGGAAGTATAAAGGAAGGAAAATCAAGAGAGAGGCTTGTAAAAACCACAAGCCAAGAAAGGAAGCAGAAAGGAGCTCTAACAAAGCTGCAGGCATGGAGCAGCTGGGCAAAGCTGAAAGGCAAGAGGAAATGTCTGGTGCTGGCTGGGGGTGATGAGGGGGAAACTCTGTATGAGTTAGCCTAGGGCTTAGCCGAAGAGAGGCAGTTTCAGCAAGGTACCTAAATATATATGCACCTGGGTGTGTGTCAGGGTAGGCGAATAGACGCAAAACCGAGAACATCGGGGAACTGAGCATGGATATTAAGTATTTGAGCTGGAGAACAAGGGAGGAGAATCAGACTATTTCTGGATTCTGCATAGGAGAAATGAAGTCAAATTCACTGAAAGACTTTACAGACACATTTCAGGCAGGAAGATATGTAATTATCACAACAGCCAGATATTATATGTTCCCGCTTAACACTGTGGACTTGATCAGCTGAAGAAATGTGCCTAAGGTTTACAACTGTAATTTTCTGTACATTTCTGAGTTACATTTCAGAACCATTTCTGAACTTCCAATAGAGCAGTTTTATCTTTTCAGAGCAAAATTCACACTTTCAGTCTCTACTCTGAATAAGAAAAATATTTTCTATTGAACATTTACTTTCTCCTTTGAAGTCTAACTTCAACTCAAAACACATCTGTTTCAAAGATAAATCAAAGATGCAGCAGCAGCTTGTGTTCAAATGAAAACACATGTATACATTTTTTAGCCCAGACTTGAGGATCTTTAGGATTTTAAGACCTCATTATTTAAAATAACTTCAAAACTGATATCTACAGGCAAACCTTATGGTGTTTTGGTTGTCTGTGTTTTTTTTGGTTTTTTTTTTTTCCTACCTAGTCTTTTTAGATCAGCAGTAGAGATACTTAGTTCAGAAGCCTGCTCTCTCTAAGTTGGATTTCTAAAGGAGGCAAAGACTTTGGAAAAGCCAAGCCAATGCTGATTGAACTTGAGTGGTCACTAGTAGTCAGGCAAGTCATGTCGTGCATAGAGGGTTGCTTGAAGCCTGATGATAACATCAAAGCTGTGGAATACCTGTGTGGAGGTTTCAAGAGACTAAAATTGGAAGGGTTTATGACCTTAATGCTGATGGTGTCCAGGTCAAGAAATGTAGTTAAAGAGGTAATTTTTCGTAACTCTAGTGGGTGAAGGAAACAGTCAGCATGTGGTAGTAAGGAAAAATAAATTATAGTTCATACCTCAGGAAATACAGAGTTAAAGAATAATGTTGAAAGGCAATGGAAGAGCTGAACTGGGAAAAAGCATGAGAGACATTGCCCCCACAAACACTGCAGCTCACATCACATACCGTTGGCAAGCTGGAAGCTCTCAAGTCTTGGCCCTTCAAACAAGTTTCTCAATAATGTTATAATTTCTTTCCAGAAGAAATTTGAGGTTATTATAGCTTAGAGTTTTATCTGGCTACCCTGAGTACTGTTTACTTTTTTTTTACTCTAAATTAAATAAAAAATTATAATTATACTGTTCTTACTACACCTGCAATTCCTCAGCGTAACAATGACTCAAAGAAAGATCACTAACATATTAAATACACTGAAGCGTGTACTGGATGCACTGAAATCTTTTGACACTCTGGTACAGGTCATCAGCCTACTGTTTCTTAAGGATGAAAGAATTAACTTGGCATACAGCAGACCTCTGCAGAGCAGTGTCGTGGTTTAACTCCAGCAGGCAACTTAGTACCACACAGCCACTCGCTGATTCCTTCCTCCCCAGTGGGATGGGGGAAAAATCATAAGGAGGGATAAACATGAGAAACAAACTGCTGGGTTGAGATAAAAACAGTTCAATAATTAAAATGAGGTCAGAGTGATACTTTTTTAAAATTGTAAGGAAAAGAGGAGACAAAAATAACAAAGAGGAAAATAAAAGCCAAGAAAGACAAGTGATGCAAATAAAAACAATTGCTCACCACCAACTGGTCGATGCCCAGCCACTCCCCCAGCAGTGGCTCCTCTGCAGTTTTATGGCTGAGCATGATGTCATACGGTCTGGGATAGCTCTCTGGTCAGTTGTGATCAGCTGTCCCAGCTGTGCCCCCTGCAAACTTACTGTGCAACTCCAACCTACGTGGGGCAGCACGAGAAACAGAAAAGACCGTGACTCTGTGTGAGCACAGCTCAGCAATAACTAAAACACCCCTGTGTTATCAACACCGCTTTCAGCACAAATCGAAAGCATAGCCTCATATTAGCTAAGTGAAGAAATTTAACTCTATCTCAGCCAAAACCAGCAGAAGCAGTCACTGGTAGAATAGAGCTGAAACCTGGAGAGGGGGAGCACTATTTGAATGCATTTCGAATTTGTTTGTGGATTTGTAATCTCTTTGCTTGTAGTGATTATTCTAGCAAACACAGGCACAAAAATCCAGCCACCAACTCAGTAGGTGTTAACCAAACAGTGAAAAGCTTTCCACAGTACAAGGGAGTCAATTCTGTACTGACACAATTTAAGTCCTAGAGGTCATTTGTATGCTTTGATCTTCAGATTGAAATTTAAATAGTGCATAAGACTTGTGGTGGTTTTCTTCACACAAGTGTATTCAAATACATAATAATTCACATACACAAGCTCTAGCACTGAAATGGTCTAAATGACACTATTTATTTTACATAATCAGGAAACCCACCAGTCCCAAATACTCAGTTAGAAGAGCTGGAGGTTCTGAATACTTAGTACCTTATAAAGAATAGCTTTCAGACAAGCTGGAGAGTGTTTTAGCAGCAGTCAGCCAGCATTCTGTACTCATTACCCAATTCAGGAAAAAGTTGGTCCATTCATAGAGATTTTTCAAAGAGAACAAACAGCACAGTTTGCTGATAAGTACATGAGAATGTTTATTTAACAGCCCCAAGTTGCAAAGGATGCACATTTCTCTAGCTCATTTCATCCACAAATGTTTCAGCACCATTGATCTACCTAGGCTTTTAACAACAAATTCACAGTATCTGGAAATCCATTAAATCAGTGGTAACCCACTTTGACTGTGCTTATGTCTGATTTCTTCCAGAGACGATTCAGAGTCTGTGCGTAACTTTCACTTTAATGATTGGTTTTGATACACATACAAGCTCAGTAGTTCAATCTCCCTTCTGAATCCTGAAATTTCCCTGGTAACAAATATTTTCATTTCTGTCTGGTTTGAAAAAATACAGCCTGTGTTCTTGGAAGTAGAAAGAGTACACACAAATCCATCCTTAGTGAAGTGTTTGCTCTGGGTGTATCAATTTAATAATTCAGTCAATTGGAACTCTCGTTTTTGAAAATATAAATAAGATCAGTCACTGGCACCTGAGATAAACTCTTTGAGCCTTTCAGTATTTTAAAGGAGTCATCTTCTTTCAAGAAATTTGATTGAAATTCTTGTTGCAATATGTGATTTCACCGCTCAAGTTGTTTCAGTGAAAAGTAGAAATATAATCCGCTCTTGTTTTTTTTGCCTTCACTTGTTTCCACGCTTTTTTTGCTCCTCACTCCGTCCACAAATTTCAATTGTAATAAATCATAAATATCTCCTACAGCACTGTGCAGAGCAAGATTGCATAACTTATCACCTCCCAAAGTATTCAAATAAAATAGCTGGAGCATTTACCTATTGAGCATTTGTTAAGATGTTAAAAAGTTGTGGCAGGTTAGGGCTGGGCCTGCCACTAAAGCGGACAGACGCTCTCTAACCCCGTCTTCCCCCCCCAAATGGGAAGAGAAGAGGGAATAAGGCAGAGAGACTTATTGGTTAGAGACGAAAAACTAGAACAGCTTTAATGATAATAATAGAAATAATGCTAAAAAGATAAAAGTAAAGAATTATATACAACTATAGATAGTAGCCAATATCAAACCCGACTCCCCCCCCGATAGCAATCCCCACTGGTGCTGCAGAGCAGGAGGCACTGGGGAAGCCCCAGGCTCAGCGGTGGCAGGGAGCTGGATAGAGGGAGTTGGATTTGGGAACTCAGGATCCGGATCAAAACCAGAAGGTCAGATGGAGTCCTCTCTGGACACCGACCATTGCAGAAAAAGCGGAACGAAGGGCGAAAAGGGCAGCAAAAAAAAAGGGACGAACAAAAGGGGCCAAAACTCCCGTGATCACTCAATTTATACTAGATATGACGTATATGGGATGGAATACTCTCGTTGGTCACCTGTCCTGTCTATTACCCCCTGGAGGTGCCACCTTTTACTTCTTTGTGCCCCCCTCTTACTACCCGGCATCCCCAGCTTGGCACACAAGAGCCAGCAGTGGCCTTGGTCACTACAGGAATAAGTATAAGCAAGAGCCTTTGTGCATCCCAGTCCCAGGCAGTAACTGTAAACATCAGGTGTTATCACTGCCAGTAGCACACACTGTCTGCAAAAACATGCTGCTGACTTCAGAACGTGCAGCCTCTAAGAAGACACTAAGCTGGAAACTAAATATCACTGAACAGGACTGGGTTTTTTAGCTAAATCCAGGACAAAAGTGTTGAGGTGGAAGGTTTATGAACATACTGAACTAGAAATAATTATTTGTTTTTATAAATTATAAAAAATAAATACCCTGAAAATTATGTATTTTTTTTGGTTTTTTCCCAGCAATGCGTTTGTGATCTCCCGTTCATCAAACCACAAACTTACAATCAATAAAAGCGTTTTGTGATATTAGACAAAATGTACTAAAAATAAAATTTGAACTTGATTCTTCAAGTACTTAAAATTGCAAAAATGCAACAAAAAATTCAGAGCAAAGTTCAAAGGGAAATTGCCTCTTTGACCTGAATAGCTCATTACTTGTTTAAGCTTTAGAAGATAGATTGAATTTCCCTTTTTGCCTGAGAGATTTTGAACCACGATCTGCTATCTCCACCAAGAAAATCCAAAATATATCCAGTCCTACAAATGTGTAATAAATTTTCCCCTGCTATTTCCTATTTCCTCCCCTGTAAATGGCTTAATTTTCCACAAGTGGGAATTTATCTAAATTTGATCAGCTGTACCCCAATGGAAGAGTCATTGCTACTGAAGTCTATATTACATATTCACTGTTCATCAAAGGTACTGAGCTAAAATATGTACTTCATTGCGAAATATTTTTCTGCTTAAGAAAGCATTTATTTTCTCAGTTCAATAAGTTTATTCTTTTCACCTGCTTCCTTTGCACGTACTTCAGCTTGGCAATCTGATGGTCATCTTCAGTAATGATATTCACTTATCGAAATTTCCTCAAGCAGAAAATTCATTCACTGTGTTTTAAGCTGTGGAGAAACAAAATAAAAAGCTATACTGCAGTGTGTTAGTACCCACTTACTGGACAGATGAGAAATGCACATCCCACTCACAAGGAATAAAAATTCATAATGTCTCTGAAAATTAAGGTTAAACGAGTAGTGTTATGGATCTTTTTCTTGTTCACTCTTCTTCAGATGTGAAGTTCTATGGCTCAGGTAGAGCTCAGTCACCTTAATTACTTGTAGGTCAATTTGTCATTATGCAGTCTTATCAAGAGAAAAATACTTTTATAATGTTTCTCCATTTAAGAGTGCTTATACAATGTTCCCTAACTAGATGAAATTCTCACCATGACTTACAGCCACCCAACCCAGTGCTAAAGGTGGAAGTATTTAGCCTCTCGTCTTCACTGTCACCTTTAATAGCTATCTAGCAATTATTTTTTGCTGCAACTACCCATTTCCTAGTTCACTCTCTCCTTCACACTTCCTTCTGAGGGCCCCAGGGGAGTTCTGTGCCTTTAATGCAGACAACAGTCCTATCTCCTCTCTAAATTTTAGAAAAACTGCTTGTTAAGCTGTGTCATCGTATTCTGTAGCATTCCTGGTTCTTCTGGAAAACAGTATCTCTCTGCTGGACATTTTACTACTCAGTTCTGATCCTGGATTAAACAAGTATGCAGGAGTGAAATGAGAAAAGCCAAGACCTCCTTGGAATTAAACAAGCGACATCAAGGTCAACAGGAAGGGTTTCTTCAAGTGTATCGGAAGCAAAACAAAAACTAGAGAAAATGTGGGCCCACTGTTGAATGAGACAGATGCCACTGTGACAGAGGATGCAGAGAAGGCAGAGTTACTGAATGCCTTCTTTGCGTCAGTCTTTACTGCTCAGGCCAGCCCTCAAGAGTCCTTTGTCTAGAGAAAGGAAGACTTTCCCTTGGTTGAGGAAAATCAAGTTAAAGTTAAGTAAGCTAGATATCCACAAGTCCATGGGTCCTGACGGGATGCACCTACGATTGCAGAGGGAGCTGGCAGAAGTTATTGCTGGGTCACTCTCCATCATCTTTGAAAGCTCCTGGAGAACCAATAGGATGCCCAAGGACTGGAGGAAAACCAGCGTCACTCCAGTCTTCAAAAAGGGCAGGAAGGAAGATCCAGGAAACTACAAACCAGTCAGCCTCACCTCCATTCCTCAAGAGACAATGGAACAGCTCGTTCTGGACGTCATCTCAAAGCATGTGGAGGAAAATAAGATTATAAGAAGTAGTCAACGTGGATTCACCATGGAGGTGGCGTCTGACTAAGGTAATAGCCTTCTATGATGGCATGACTGGGTGGGTGGACAGATAACCCGAGGGCAGTGGATATTGTCTACCTTGACTTCAGCAAGGCTTTCAACACCGTCTCCCACAGGATTCTTACAGGCATGTTTAGGAAGTATGCATTAGATGAATATCCAGTGGAGTGGACTGAAAACTGGCTGAAAAATAGAGCTCAGACCACAGAGTCTAGCTGGAGGTCTGATGCCATGAAAGTCCAAAATCACGACTCAATAGTCTTGGTGACTTTATTGCAGGGTTGAACGCACAGAGGATCACTCCGTCTAATGTGCATACCATACAGATGCATAGCCTATATGTAGGCAGTACATACATATCCATAATATTTCCAAGATTAATATACGTCACACCCCCTCCTGCATGTACATTATAGTCTTGGTGGGCTTCAGAGATATCTGGTGGTCATTTACTTCACCCACTCCTCTTCATCACCATGTTATTTTGGTGAATTATAGCCTTGACTGCCTTGTTGCTACTGACAAGGTCACAGAGTTGGTTTCAGCCAGTTGTTCAGTCTTGAGGCCTCCTTTGCCTCTTTATCCCATAGTAGCCTTGCATTCCACTCACCTAGGCAGGAATAATTCCATGTATCAATACAGCTTAGGGGCTGACCTGCTGGAAAGCAGCTCTGAGGAGAAAGATCTGGGAGTCCTGATGGACGACAGGATGACCAAGAGCCAGTAACGTGCCCTTGTGGTCAAGAAGAGCAGTGGCATCTTGCAGTGCATCAAGAAGAGTGTGGCCAACAGGTGAAGGGAGGTTCTCCTCCCCCTCTACTCTGCCCTGGTGAGACCACACCTGGAGTGCTTTGTCCAATTCTGGGCTCCTCAAGTTGAAGAAGGACAGGGAATTCAGGAGAGGATACAGCAAAGGGCTATGAAGAAGACTGGGGGAGTAGAACTTCTCTCTTATGAGGAAAGGCTGAGGGACTTGGGGCTTTTTAGTCTGGAGAAGAGAAGTCTGAGGGGGAATCTTATCAAGGCTTATAAATACTTAAAGGGTGGGTGTCGGGAGGATGGGACCAGTGTTTTTTCAGTGGTGCCCAGTGACAGGACAAGAGGTAATGAGCACAAACTTGAACATAGGAAGTTCCATCTAAACATGAGGAGGAACTTCTTTACTTTGGGGGTGGCAAAGCACTGGAACAGGCTGCCCAGAGAGGTTGTGGAGTCTCCGTTTCTGAAGACATTCAAAACCGGCCAGGACGCTTTCTTTTGTGACTTACTCTAGGTGATCCTGCTTTGGCAGGAGGATTGGAGTGGATAATCTCCAGAGGTCCCTTCAAACTCCAAACATTCTGTGATTCTTGAAGTTAGTAACATAGAAAGAAACAAATCTATCTTTTATCTTCATTTTCTGTTTTCAGCAAACCAAAGAATGATTTCTTGATTAAAAAATGTTGTCAAATATCATGTATCCTCTGCATCCTCTTCTAAGTATCTTTTCTCAAATATGCTTCATAATATTGAAATGAAATAATCCATCCACAAATCAGTCCCTGTCACTTTGGGTATCTTTGCCTGAATATTGCTTCCCCTCTGTTTAAGCTCTCTTCATGGTATTTTTCTGACTCTGTGGGTAGAAAATTCAGACAAGTAAGCCCAGAAATCAAACTAAACAAAGTGAATCAGGATGCTCTCTGAACAGTGGTGTGTTCCAGATGACCAAAATCTGTGCAGACTTTGTACAACTCTTCCTGCCTCCATACTGAAGGTATTCACAAGCCCACTCTGTGGTAATAGTTACCCCACTAAAAGTCCACCACTCAATAGGCTTTTTCTAATTCTGCAGGCATTTGGGAAATATGTGAGGGGAATAGATTGTCATAGATAATATAATATTATTTTGGTGGAGAAGATACCAGCAAAAATGACTATAAAAGTCAAGCTCTGGAGTCTATGTTGTATTGAAGAAACACTTGGACTGAAGTAATGTGTAGTGAAAGCAGCCTTGGGAACTGCAGCACTGTAACTTCATCAAGTACTCTGTGTCTGTCCCACAAAGTCTGATGCTGTGGCCATCCAACAATAGTCGCATAATTCAAAGATTTTTTTCATCAGAAGGAAAAGGGAGCTCTAATTTGGGGAAATGACATGGTAATCTGGATTTAGAAGAACAATAATTCAGTTTGTCTGTTCCCTTCCACTCATCTACCCTCTAATTTAGACCATGCAGTCCATGGTCTGCTTGAATACACAAAACTGAGCGAAACAGGTAATAATAATGGTGCTTACTCGAAGGATTGCACAAGGCATTGGCTTTGTGTGGCTGCTTCATAAAACATATTTAGCATAAAAGTTTATCACATTGCATATCTCCACACTATTTTCCACCTTCTTACAAAGGCAAAATGCAGTAAGGCTAGCAACAGCTGTGAATTCATAAGTTGTATTATTCCTTTACAGCAGTATAGTTTACACTGTTCCCTAATAATCTGGTCCAACAGTCAAGAAAACACGGAGGCAGGGCAATAGTAAGAGTCATGTCGCTATAGTGCTCAGTAACATTGTTATCTATTCAGCTATCTTTTAACCTTATTTCCTCTACTTTTATAGTCAACCTATATCTTTTCTACCTAAAATTTAGGAGAGGTTACCTTTTTCCTAGACCCACCGTGTTACTTTTCTATGCATAGAGCAGCACAAAGTAACTGGAGTAATTCCTACTGCTGTGTCTGTTACATTTCCTTCTCTTTATGAGGATTTTAAGTTGGAATTGAGGAACATAGTAAGAAAAACGGAGAAAAATTCTACTGACTGAGCTAGCTGAAATTAGTAAATATTACTGTGAGTACAAAAATTTCTTCTTTAACAGAGTTTCTCTTAATAGTCAGGATTCTACACACTGTTTAAGCTACTGTTCCATTTTGTAGTTCAATTAAGCAAAGGTTTGCACATCCTTGCTCATATATGGGGGATTGGATTAATGCACTATTGTGTTCGCAGCCTTTGTTGATAAAGCAGTTGTGCAGGGTTGAGCAGTTTCAGGATATAATAGCACATTTTATCATTTAAACTGATTAGAACATATTTTCTCGCTATTGAAGTATGTGTTCATTGTGTCGATTACAAGACTGCATGTCTCATGCAAAAGACTTTTAATGCTTTGATCCTTTCAGATTCAAATGGCCTTATTCCTTGTTTCCTTAGCCATGTTCTGCTGAATCTCATGCCAGTCCCCTCCATCCATCTCACAGTTCGATTTAGGAGCAGTAGATGCCTTGAGTTTGATTTTATTTCCCAAAGTAAAACGTTTGAATGAAAAGGTCCTCTGGGAACTTGAGCCACTGTAAAAACTAACTTTCTTACTATTCATACTGAGTACTGCTACAATCACAGTATGAGCACTCTTGTAGCTGCATTTGTCTATTCTGGTTTGTAGATGAGCATAATCAGTAAGTTTGCAATTCTTCCTGTTCCATAGATGCAAGATACTGAACTGAGATATCTTGTCAATTAAAAAATAAAATAAAATTTTATACTCTCAGGACAATGTCTCAGCTTCCATAAAGTGTGTTGTACTTTATGTGCAGACAGTTTGAGAAGTACTGCTGTAGCAATACGAGCTCCGGCTTTCAAGACATCACTGTATCTGAAAGTAGTAGAGCAGGTAGGGGTATTGCTTTGGGTTTGTGGTGGTGTTGTTATTTCACTTGCATAATTTGGAATCTAATTCCTTTATCCCCAGCACCTCTAATATGCATCCTTCTTTTTCTAGTAAAATGTGCAGCTGCATGTAGATGGTGGCAGATTGCAGAATACAAAGTAGTTTACCTTAGTCCCTACAAAAGAAAACAAAGTAACGAAAAAAGATAGAAAACAAGAGACTGTGGATTTATATCAGTTTGCCAGATGTGATGTCTTAAATAAGAGCTGAAACAGAGGACCTCATTGTTCTTTAGGCTTCGGTGGTTTACCGTCAGTCTGTATTTTTTCCTTGGTTGTCTTCTTTTTAAGTTTTTCTTTAAAGACTTTAGTCCTTGAAAATCTATCCCAGCACTTCTTTTGTGTGATGCGGTAGGTAAATGAGAGAGATAAATCGAGGAAAGGGGGAGGTGTTGGGGCTGGGGGGAGAGAGATCAACGATGGCAGTTCTGCATATATAGGGTGTAGAAGTTGTTTGGTGAGAGTGAACTCCAAATATTGATTAAAAACCAAAACTATTGATAAAATTAACCCAGATGTTAAAATATAGAGAAATAAATTTTCAGTGAAACTAACCCAAGACTTCACTGTCAAACCCAAAATTTTGGCATTTGAAAAATGAAAGAAAGGCATACTCTTTCTGGAACAGGCTCAACTCATACCAGTGACAGTTAACAATATCTCAGTTTCCTTTAATATACGTCCCAAAACACCAGCTCATTTACAAAAAAACACTTTGGGGCTAGATACATTTATAAGTGATGATGGTTCAAAAGCAGGGTCATAAACCAAGGACTGCCTTTTTTAAGATTCCTATTACCAGTCACCTTTGTAGTAGTCCAGTACTATAGGTTACTAGAAAAACAGGGCATTCACAAGGGAGATCCAAGGTCAATTTCCAACTCCTGATGAAGTGTCATAAACCCAAGAACATTTCCAGCTCACTAGGGATGGCATGGCATGTTAACATTAAAACTCATAAATCACTGTCCTAGCTGGGAAAAAAAAAATTCCCTTCATGTACAATCCTACTTGCCCTTGGGCAGCTAACTTATAACAACTCTTAATTAAAAGCTTACTTTTCTTTTTTTTCTTATGGAGAGTATTAATAGAAATACTTAATCTAAAACAGTAAATTCCTAATAGATATATGCATTTTAGAAAACAGATTTTCTTCAGATTTTCAATTTTCTGGTGGAGTAGAGACACGATTTTCACATCTCATACTGCAGAAATGGTAGAATATGTTATGACTGGCTGGATCTCTTAATTGGACATGGTTTAATCTTTGCGAATATATCTGATATATCGAAGAAAACACGTTAATTCAGAAAATCGTTTCATTCATGGTGCCTGAAACTTAAAAAAACCCTGTGGACTCTTATAAGCAGAGTACGTGGATAAGCTGGAGACTAACTAAGACAAAGTACAGCAATTTAAGTCTCTGCTACCATTCCACTGCTTTTTATTTACTTATTAATATATTTATAGGGGGTATACTATATACTATACAACACTGAAGTACTTGGAGGAAACCATGATAAAAATCACTGACATTCTAATAGAACAAAGTACCTTATTTAAAAAATCATTATCTTTTTTAAGTATTAAAAAAAGTCTGACAAGATCAGTACTTTGGATCTGAAAGGCACTGTATTTATTTTGGTGAAGAGTGCTAGCTTACCAAAACCATCAATTATTCCCTGACACATCTCTAATATATCCTCATGATATGCCATTGTGTAAATCATGATGAAAGGCTAAAAATTATATTTTAAAAATAATCAGATTTAAATTTATCTATGTTAAGGGCTGTAAAAAATTATTCAATAATACTCAGCTTCTTCCTCAGAAGAAGAGTTAAGACCCAAGATAATCTCTGTTGATTCAAATTCCTTATTTATCCCCCTGAACAAAGCTGCAATGTTTTGCAATGCCTCATCAGAGATAAGAAGACAGCTGATTTCAGACTAAGTATGTAAAAAGAGCTTGTTGGAAATTTTCCAACACAATGCCTTTTCACCTGAAAATGAAGTTACATGAAACCCAGAAATTATCACAAGTGAATGCTTCCCCCCCAATAGCAAAACAGAAAGAAAATTAGAACTGTCTGCAGAACCCACGCTAACTCCACATAGAAAGTATATTTGAGATTTTGAAAATTTCAGAGAGACTTAGATAGGCTGGAGGGCTGGGCAGGGAGAAATCTTATGAAGTTTAATAAGGGCAAGTGTAGAGTTTTGCACTTGGGAAAGAATAACCCCATGTGCCAGTATATGTTGGGGACTGACCTGCTGGAGAGAAGTGTAGGAGAAAGGTACCTGGGGGTTCTGGTGGACAGCAGGATGACCATGAGCCAGCACTGTGCGCTCGTGGCCAAGAAGGTCAATGGCATCCTGGGGTGTATTAGAAGGGCAGTAGCAAGTAGGTTGAGAGAGGCCCTCCTGCCCCTCTACTCTGCCCTGGTGAGGCCACATCTGGAATATTGTGTTCAGTTCTGGGCCCCTCAACTCAAGAAGGACAGAGAGCTGCTTGAGAGAGTCCAGCATAGAGCCACAAAGATGGTGAAGGGAGTGGAGCATCTCCCTTATGGGGAAAGGCGGAAGAACCTGATTCTCTTTAGCTTGGAGGAGGCTGAGGAGTGACCTCATAAATGTTTATAAATACGTCAAAGGGGAGTGTCAGGAGGACGGAGCCAGGCTCTTCTCAGTGACATCCAATGAGAGGACAAAGGGCAATGGGTACAAGTTGGAACACAGGAGGTTCCATAAAAACATTAGGAAAAATTTTATCACAGTGAGGGTGACAGAGCACTGGAACAGGCTGCCCAGGGAGGTTGTGGAGTCTCCTTCTCTGGAGACTTTCAAAACCTGCCTGGATGAGTTCCTGTGCAATCTACTGTAGGTGATCCTGCTCTGGCAGGGGGGCTGGACTAGATGATCTTTTGAGGTCCCTTTCAATCCCTAACATTCTGTGATTCTGTGATTCATCAGATCAACAACTTCAACTTCTACCTGGAAAGTTTTAGGTGATCCTAGGTGTGGAGACAATCAGTGTCTCTCACTCCCTTTCTCTCCAGTCAGAGATTTTGCAGTTTATGTAAAACATTATCACTGCATCAGGCCAGAGAGACCAAAAGAGAGGGTAACTTCAGTACTCTAGTGGTTAGGGATGCTGGAGAACAACATAAAAAACTCTCTGTAAAGGAATACATATTATCTACCTAAAATTTAATAGCTCCAACAGTAAGCAGCAAGTGTCTCATGTTGAAATAACCAGTATCCCAGTCATCCAGGAATTTACCTCCTTGGAATGAGTGAATGCAATTTAAGGACTCTCGATAACTTTCCCAGGTGGAAATTTTCTCACCTGCCTCTCAGGACCTCTAAAATTGCTTCCGATCCTCAAGATATACATTTGATATTTTTCTAGTTTTTCACTTCGATTGGACTTGATTTGATCCTATTTCAGAATTACATATATTCTTAAGAAATAATTAAAAAATGCAGAATAGAAAATGGAGCTTTAATCATGGTAATCCTATTAAAACCACTGTGGCATTGACCAAATTCTACTCTTACTTAAGTATGGATTCCTGATATCTATCCACAGCAAGAGTGAGACACTAATTTGGCTTCTGTTTTGTCTTTTATCATACTAATTTCCTCTTACTCACTTTTGTGCTTGTTCAGTGTCCTCTGAAATTTCATGAGCAAATTTGCTCATGTAAGTAGAATGAAATCACTTACACTGTTTCGATTAAAAATTCCAGCCATTTCTTTTTTGTCCAACAAGAATGACTTTTCTACTTACTTAACACTGTCTGTGAAAAAAAACCCTGATCAAAAAGTGAGATATCCTTTAGCCAACGAAAAGTCAGTTTTAAACTCTTCCTAAAGTACCTCACCTGAACTTTAACTATTTAAAAATCACTCATTTGGTCTCTCAGCTATGTCCTTATTACCCCGTTGACTTGAACAGCATTCTGCAGATAAAACTAAGAATCGGATTTGGCCTGAAGGATATAGATCAGTAGAGAGCATTCTTTTCAAAAAAGTATTAGTGTTTTATTTATTCCTTTAAGCTATTTCAAAAGCTAAATATCCAAGAGACTTGAATATTAGGTATCTAATTCCATTGACAAGCAAGACTCTTTAAACGACAGCATTCAGCTGCATGAGAGATTCCGTTCATATTGCTGTGTTTATGTGTTTTCCGTTGTGTTGGACCGTCTGCCAGCTGGGAACGCCCACTCCTGTTTGCAGCAGCATTGCAAATTCTGTTGGTGTTCATGAAATAAGATGACTTGATTTATGGAGCACAATGAAAGCATTGTACAACACTTCAAAATGACTTAAATTAATAAATCAAGAAATGCAAGGCATTTTTATATTTTTCTCCAAGAATCTCAGACCATTCTCCGTGCATGAATTGTCATTTAAAGTGCATCCATGAAGCTGTTTTCTATATTATACCTCTCACAAATGATGGAGGTGAGACAGGTAAATATAAAGTACCTTGCAGAATTAATATTTTCATTTCTTTCTGATACATGAAATGTTTCCATCCTAAAATGCCATTTTCTTGCCCTGTGGTATTCTTCCTGGGATCCCACCAAAATAAGGATGTCACAAGGTCAAACGTATCTCAAACTTTGGAAGTCCAAAGGAAATTTCTAGTCAGCTCTTGAGTTGTGCTTCTCACATAAATGTAGTGTCTTTCTCTTTGGATGAAAAAAAAACAGAAATATATTTATCAAGCACTCTTTCACAATTTTTGTACACTGTCATACAGGCTTAATGGGAACCGGATTTCTGCTGGATCTTAAAAAGTTACCATTTCAAGTACACAAATATTGATCATGAAACCATAGTTCTAATCATAAACTAACAATTATCAAACTTCCCTTTATAGAAAACCTACTAACACTTCAGATAAACTAACACTAAGAAGCCTAACCAACTGACATCCTATACAATCTTGCAAATTGAGGAGTATTTATTTCTATGTTACTTGAGATAGGATGACCTATATTAAAAAAAAAAAAAAAACTTGCTTGGATTTATAAATAGATTAGTTTTATTGTATACTAATTTGAAAACAATGAATGCTTTCTGAGTGACACTACCATTCTCATTTCTCAGTGCCTTCAAAAATTTAATTCTAACATTTCTTAGGATTCCATTTTACATTACATCAGTACATTTAAAATACATTTCATTTAATTATGTTACATGCATTTTAAAAGATAATTATTCTCATTTTATTTCTCTAGGCCACACACAAAATGTAGTCTTAGTAGGGGAAAATGACATGCAAAGATTTTTTTTTTTAGGGTGGTGGACAATACTTTAACAATGGATAAGCAATGCCTAATCGTAGTGGCCTTTTGTAGAGGGCTCAGTTTCCTTTGTGTAAAATAATTTTATGTTATTATTCTCATAAATAAAAAGTTCATCGATTTTGTACATTGCATTTAAAAAGGGACTTCCCCCCCTATATAAACTTCTGCATTTCTTTGATTAAAAAAAAAAAAATCATTGCAAAAGTACAATACAATACCAGTTTGGCCATATTTCAGATCAAACACCTTTGTACAGCGTCACATTTCATTTTGTACTCTGAAATTATAACTCGATGAACATCATTGTACTAAAGCTTGTCCTATTGTTTAGCTAATGCATTTAACACAGGAGTAGATCAGGAACAATGGGTAACATACGTATGACAGCTGTATTTTGCATCCCATGGATAAGATTTGCATAAACGTGGGAGTTATGAAAGTCATGCAGCAGATCAAAACTAAATAAATGTAATTTTAAAATACAAAGCTCTACATAAACTATTAATATTGGAAATGTAATTTTGACATTTATTATATAAAGACTTCTGTTTGAAATATTCTTGAATCCCTTCTCATTTACAAAATACAACTGCGCAACTTTACTGCAAACTTTCTTCACAATAGACAGATAACTGCTAGAGGATTTTCCACCAAAGTAATCCCAATTTTTGAAAGCTTTTCTAAAGATGTGATACAGATTTGAGGGGACAATTTAAAAACTGCTGTCCTGTTAATGGATGTTCCCAAGAAAAACTCCTTCAGCTAGAGACAAAATGACAGGAGCAATGGCCCAATTTGAATCAATATTAAGGCTTGCCCTTTTTTAATTCTTTCAGAGGATTCTCAAAGGAGGAAAAGATCAGACAAGCTTCCATGATTTTCATTGCTCTGCCCCACTGGCGTACTGCAAAGTACTATAGCACTGCCAAAGAAAATAGGGAGGCTCAGGGGAATTCATAACAGTATGTAAAATCTCTGTATATACCGGTTCTGTGTGGCATTAGAGAAAAATTTTATCACTTAGGAAACAGAGCCTGTTTCAGAAGATGAAGAATCCAAAGGCCCATCAGAACCGATAATACTTTTATGCTAATGGTACTAAATTAAATGCAATAGAGTGCCAGCGCTGTAGCAAAAAAAACCCAAACAAACAAACAAACAAACAAAATAAAAAAAAAAAAACAAACAAAAAAGTTGAGACGTGAAAGAGATACGCTCGCTTAGTATACTATGTCACTTGGAACCACACAAAGATACTTTCGGCTCGCTTTGTGAACTTTCCGTACAGTGCAGCAAAGAAGAAACAACAAAGTCTCTTTAAAAGTGAGTTTTGTTCCCATGGCCCAGACAGTGTCAACTCTAGCCTAGGTACACATTTTGGGCAGAGCAAAGTCCTAACTAAATCACAAATCCAAAAGAGGGAGAGAATACATGTAACAAACTTTGAAAACTGATAGAGAAATACAAGACCTATTACGATACCTCAGAGCATTTCCCCACTTGGAAATATTCATATATGTTATTTTTTGCTGGAATTGTTGTTTGCCTTTAGTTAAACTCACATGAATGATAAATGAAATGCTAGAGGAAATGTGAGATTACTCTCCTACAGCTTCTGCTTAAGACTGATATTTATCAAATTAGAGTTTGATAAGGTTTGGAAAAGGTTTGGCTTTTTCAAGAAATCATAGGTTTAATTAACTTTAAATATACCAAAACAGAAACATTATTGGGATTCACTGGTGCTTCTATTATGATTTGTCTTTTGATACGTAAAATTGTTGTTTCTTTGTTTCTAGCAATTCCCAAATGCATCTTCTTTGTGCTACTTGAGAGAGGAAGATAGAGGAGTGGGAATGGAGGACTGAAGTTGAGCCTGGGAAATGGGGAGTTTTGCTTCTCAGACTTGCTCTGAAAGATTGCAGAAGCACTTTTGCTAGCATAAATATAGATGGTGAAGTGATAGGCACCTTTCCTTTTACTGAAAATAACTGTCTGAAACAGGCTAAACTAAGATTAGTCA
This sequence comes from Trogon surrucura, assembly GCA_020746105.1. Lineage (NCBI taxonomy): Eukaryota > Metazoa > Chordata > Aves > Trogoniformes > Trogonidae > Trogon > Trogon surrucura. The sequence continues at coordinate 58,989,303 of CM036619.1, read as the reverse complement.
AGAGTCTCAATCAGGACTGAGAATTACATCCTAGGTTTGTATCTTTCAAGTATGATTTTGTGTGATAATGTTACATTCTTACTTTGAAAAGCATGATTATTACTTTCTGTACATAATTTTGTTCATAGTTTGACTTTATGACAAATGTTATATAAAATATCTCTACTGTCTCATTTGAAATGTTTCTTAAGAGCTTATTGGAAAATGATGAATAAGAGAATGGCAGCCTACTGGTAAAAATGATGATTAACTGCCCTTGTAAGTTAGTAGCGTAAGAGCTGATGATATTCAAGGTATTGCTTCAGAAATTCGTACCACTGGTGGTACACATACCACCTAAAAGGGTCAAATGGAAAATAGGCTTAACAAAAATACTTCACTCTTCAGAAACTGATGCACAGTTAAGCAGTTGCATCAGTATTTATGCTGTTACTCGGCTGCATTTTTCTTTCTTTGTACAGCATCAAGAAGTCCATTTTATATATTATTATTTAAATACTACTTCTTAGAATAGTTCAGTTGGTAGGCACATAAAACAATCATCTAGTCCAAATATACATGCTTGATAATAACATTTCAGAAGAACTGTTGCTTCTTATTTTCAGGTTCCACTTTGTATTCCTGAACTATATTGAGGAATGTTAAACTCTGTGTTTGAAAGAAAGGGTTAAAATATATATCTATTATATGCATTTGTGGAGAAGTGGCAAATATTTTAGTATCTTTACTTTGTATCTTTATCACCAAAGTAAAGTTTGAAATAAATTGATCAGTATTTGTCACATTAAAGCAATGTGTTCCCCCTCCATCATATACCCCCCAAAAGCATGAAACTTGAAACAGATGTCCTGATTCTTTATTTTGAATCAGAACTTCTCACTTTTATCGACCATGTCAGCTTAGAAAGTTCCAACACAGGTTTTGCGTGGGAAGCTCTTGCGTTTAGACATGCAACCACAATTCAGGAAGCCAGTATTCTCATTTACTTAACAAAAGACACAGCCAAGAATCCATCAATACTGTGGGTTTGACAGGCAGCTTTGAGCTGAGTATTTGCTTTGACATTTCCTAATAAAAATCTTTCCTATGAAAACACCATGACATTTAAGAGGCCAAGGCTCAGAATTTTTTGCCAGGCCAACAAAACATTATGCCACAAGCACCATCCTAATCCCTGTCAAAAGCAGAAGACACCTTCCGGTCCCATCATCCTCCCACACACAAGAATCATTTGTTTATACTCAAAAGATTTGCTGCTATACAGCAACTCCAGGGCAGCAGCTGACTCAGTTCCACCATTTCACTTAAATCATCTTCTGAATGGACTAAACTAAGCATTACTACAGTTACATCTACAGTGACAGAGTCACTGTTCTGGTTAGGGATATGGGATTTTTTTCACACTCATAGCAGGCATAAGTAAATCAGTGACACTGTTTTAGCTCAGTTGCATATCACAGCCTTGAGACTTTATAGGTAAAGATGGTCATCTTGCCTTATTCAAAACTTGCCTTATTCAAACTTGCCTTATTTAAAACTTATTGAAAAGTGTTTCATTGTCTTGTCCCTTCATTTTTATTTAAAACCAGTAGTATTTTAAGGTAGAAGAAATGGTGAAATTGTAAGAGGCCTTGGAGATTAGTATCTGCCCCCTTGTACCCACACTGCTATAATTCTTGGGAGTTCTCACTTGGCCCAACGCACAACGAGCTCTTTGGTCACACCATCACCACATTGTTACTGGGCTGCTCAGTCTCAGTGTAGATTTCTTAGTGCACTTTTGAAGAGTAGAACAAGGTGAAAGTATTAGAAAACCAAACTGGAGAACCAAATGTATTTCAAATCCGGTGGGAGACTTCAGGAAGTGTTCCCACTACTTGGGCAACCGTTACGTGCTTCTATGTGCTGACAAGTACCCACTTCCTCCACGGCAGAGGGGTGGATACTCATGCTTGTGGTCAGTTCTCTTGAGCTTCTGCACAGACAGGAAAACATGAGCCGTGGAATCCAGGGGAGACTACAGCAGCCATGCGAACACAGATGTGATCAAGACGGGGGTGCACTTGCAAGAAGTTTGGAAAATGTTGTGGTTCAGTATTGAGAGGTGTATGGGAGTGGGACAAAAAGAGCACTGAGTAGTAACGTGAAAATTAATCTTTTATGTGCTAAGAAGAGTGTTAAAAAAATGAAAATTTAAGAGAGAAGGGAGGAAAAAGCTAGAAATCACACTCAGAGGAAATAGAATATAAAAGTATACAAAATAGATGAGATAGAATGAGCAGCTCTTTCTCTTCTCTCGTTTCTGCAGTTGTCAACACCTTTTTTTGAATTTCTTCTTGACACACACAAAAATCATTGCTTATGATCCTTTCTCCCCTCAGGAAAAGAGCCTAGCTTTTGTCCATGAAAATCTGATTACTCTCTAAACCTTTTTCTTTTGTTAATGAACAAATAATGTCTTTAACTGTTAAATGTCTGTAAAACCTTTCCAGAGTCTCTCTCTTGGGCATCTTCATTTTTCAGGAAGACATTTCTTGCATGCATACAAATTCATTTAACAGACTGTCAGACCTAAGGGTATGGGATGCTTTTGTTTGGCTGTTACCATTGCACCTGACACAGTGAAGACCTAATTTGGACCTTGATCCGTTTACTGTTCAGAAAAACTTATACCAGAGCAGCATTTCTGCTGTAGTTAAGGTTTTCTTTCTGTTTAAAACCAGGCCATTCTAAGACTGTTGAGTGCAAAAAACCAATTCATTGAAATTTTCTGTCTCACTGGAGAGGTCCCAGAGATATATCTGTTCTAAAAAATATGGCAACTCATAAATTCAAAGTTATAAAAGCTCTGCACACTGAAGTAATTTTTCTAACCACTTACAGTCTGCTCTCAGACCCCTAATATTTATATTAACTAGTGGAAGTTAGCCATTAACAATTTGGGGAGGCAATATTCTTGGCAAAACATTATTGACCTCTTACAACCTGAATCTACGGGCTTACTCATGTTCAGGTTGTCAGCCAAAGAACCAAAATGCACATGTGAACATGGGTCTGCAGTGTAGGGGCCCAACAGAAGGAAGTGGAGCCGGTGGACAAAGAAGAAGTTAGAAAGTAGGGGCTATATCCAGGGAAAGGGGGATTAGGTGAAAAAGGCAGAAATAAAATGGTTTTACGAGACAACAATGAGCACATGAGACAAATGATTATTGAACATAGATGGGAAAGCCAGAAATTATTACTATTACAATAATCTGTTCTGACCTCTTAAATAACAAATGTTATAGAGTTAATTCCAGCAAAAATTAAAAGAGTTTATTAAGAAAAAATATGCTGAGTTTTAACTGAAATTTCCAGGGAAAATAAACTACCACCAGGGTCCTCATTAGATTATGATCTTCACTGTTAAAAATTGGAGCTTTATTCTACACCCCTCATTTAGTCTTGCTTCGGCTTCAGGCCATTGAATTTTGTTACACTTTTTGTCTACTATATTAGAGAACCCTTGATCAAAGTTTTGTTTGCCAGGAAATACTTCCAGTATGCAAGACAGTCACTCACCCACACATGCAAACACGTACACCATCCTCCCTAAATTTATCTCTTTTATCTCTTTGATAAACATATTAAAATCCTCAAGGGAGCCTGTTTCTAAATCTTTTAGTCATTCTCCTGGATTTTCTACAAACCTTCTCCTATTTTGACTACCATCAAGGGTACTGCATTCCAGCAGTGTTTGCACCTGTACTAAGATGATATTGCCCCCTAATTTTTCACAAGATTTCTCTCTTTACACTTCAAAATCTCCCTTTTGAGAACCCACATTTAGCTTGTTATCCACCATGAACACTCAAATTCATTTCAAAGTTATCCCTCACCAGGTTAAAATTTCCGAGCTTGTCAGACAGCCTGCAAATTTTTGCCTTTATCTGCATTGAAGTACTTCACGGAAAAATCAAGATTGCCCTCCCATTTTGGGAGCGTGCAAGAGGATACTTACGCACACACTCCATTCTTAACAATGCCTTCATCGGTTTATTATTCTTCTTTTCTTACTCTTGCCCGTAAGACCTTTGCCCACAGCACCTGTAGAAAATCAATGGAAAAATCTTTCCTGACTTGGAAAAAAACACCAGCAAACCAAAGCAGCATGCATTTACTTCCTCCCTTTCCATTATTCCACTATATTTATCTTTATAAAAAAATCCCATTGTATGGGTTGTACCTATTTCATTTTAAAGGTAGAGAACTATGTGACATAAATGTTACAATCACATGCCTGTAAAATAGTGATAGAGGCAACGTCAGGTTAAGGGTCAAATAGGGGCCTACAGATTTTCCACCACAATATTTAGTTCTTAAGTCCTGCTCAGGAACCCTCTTCCACCTTCTCCTCTTTGAAGACTTATTTTGCTATCATGTCTCCAAGAAATTGTCAAATCAGGGAATTATTTTCTAACTATGCAGAATGCAAAAGCAGTATTTGATTCTATTGTATATTTCAATCTGTTTCACTTTCTTGTACTCAAAATCCTGTGTTTGAAAGGGGAGAGAAGGCTAGAATTTTACTGTTAGTTCAATCAATATTTTAACAGACTAAATATTTTAACAGACTAACAACATGGCTTAATTAGTACAGAAAAGTCTAATACCATTTAAATTGCTATGCACAAAAATAACGGAAAAAAACCCTCACTTTCTGAGTATTTTTTTCTTGTTGTGTGGTGCTCACCCTTTCTGTATCCCTTTGCCTCCCGAGGCTGATAGTTTCAATCTTTCTAGAGAAAGTGGAGAGAAATAGGAAGCAGCAAGCACAGTGAAGTCTGCTGGGAGCAATAGGATGCCATGACAGGGATTTCTTTCTCTCATCCACTTGTGGCTACCATATAAATATCTTTTTTTCCTGAGAGCTCCTGTTTCCCTCTGAGGGGATCTCCTCTCAGGCTGACTCCCTGCCCCAGCCAGGACGGTGTTGTACTGGGGATCATGGGGCAAAGCTAAAGAAAGGGAGCCCATAGGCACTGCTCCTCTCAGCAGCTGTCAAGCAAGGTTCAACACAGCTGAGGCCACAGAGAGCCTGGATGAGCCCTGAGACCCTGCACTGCCAGGGCAGAGAAAAGACTGCAATCTATTACGAATCACAGCAAAAATCATATTTACTGGTCTGCAATTGCTTTCTGTCTCTTGAGAGCAGAGATTGTGTCTTCTACCTTTAGATTATGCCTGATCTTTTTTTTAGATATTACTACAGTCTGGGTAAATAATAATTTGTGAAAAACGTGTTCTCCCAAGAAATGTCTACGATGCTGAGGGTGAAGGAAAAAGAAATAAATATTAATTAATTTGACACCAAAAGAAAGTAGCATATACCACTCAAAAATGGGTGATGTGATAAGAAAGCCGTAGGATCCCCTCACCAAAGATATTTGGGAGAGAATGTTTTCTGACTTACACTATCACCAAGAAAAAAGCACTTTGTTCTTGTTCCCTTTTTCTAAATTGACCACAAGCTTCTCCTCTTCAAGCCACCAATTCTAGTAAAGTGATGTCACAAAAAATCAGGTGCAAAACAAGCTGTTGTGGTATGGCCACACAACTTATAGGGGATTGTTATATGGTGATAAAAATTTGCTTAGTCTGAAACTATTTTAAACCAATACCATGTCATGATATGCTTTTGACATTTTAGCCAAATTATTCCTGTTTGTATGCTTGCTTAACTGTAATGAGAAGGCAGAGGCCTTGGTGAAGTGTAACATGTTCTGTTTACATTTCATTTACATTTGTTTACTTAATCAAATCTTTTCTATTAAGAGTACGACTTCCATTGTGCAGTAGGTCTCGATACATACCCATTTTTTTTTCTATGAAAATAAAATGTGTGCATAAGTCTGTATACACATTGGCAGAAGATCAGCACTTACATAATTTCAGTTTGGTAACACATATAAGTGTCTAATAATTGAGTATGTAAGCAACAAAATGCCTTAATACAGATGCATAAACTCAATTAGCTATTAGTAAAAACATTAACTTGAATGCCTTTGTTACTGTGCACTTTGGAAGAGGAATTTTACTTGAACCTCACCTATAACCTAGACATTAGTATTGCAGAAATATAGCTGAGAGGAAATCCAAGAGGCTTCAGTTAAATGAAGCAGCTTAAACTTCTTGAGCGAAACATCAGAAATCAGGTATCGTATAAACACAGTTTACTAGCAACCCACAACCTTAAATTTCCTTGATTAGGTGATGAACCCTTTGGCTACCAAGATCTTCAGAATATTGTTCTTTATTTTAAAGAAGGGGATAAAACTCATTTCTTAAATGTCAAACTTTCTATGAAGTAATACTTTCTGATACTTATATTTAATTTGTAAATAAATATTTTAGACAAGCTGGCTGTTTCCATTTGAAGCTTGCAGGCAGGCATGTGTGTCCCCAAATCTGTGTACTCTTCCAGCTGTATTTGCTGATCCAGTAAAAGATGCTAAGGGTAAAGAACCTCTGATCTTGAACTGAGAACTCCAGGCAACCAATGCAAAATATTAACTAGGAAAATATAAAAGATTTTGAGCTTTTTCAGGAGGAATACAAAACACAGAAGCATATTTGGACCTGTTTCTCCCTGTGCTTAGCAAACTGAGGGTGTAGTCTGTGATTAATTTCAGTTGATGCAAATCTATAACCAGCTATACATCCAGTTCTTTCGGTGGTGGGTTAGCCCACCCCATGTATAGAGGGATACAGAGAAAAGGGTGCTAAAGCAGTGGCCCTTTCCAGAGAAGTTAGTTCAGGAAGTGAACTAACACAGGACACTGTATTTAGTTATGATGAGGTTTATCTGAGGACTGAGAGACATAGATGCTAGTCCTCTCTCCCAGAAATTTTGAAACTTTTTCCCAGTATCTGTTTACTATATATACCAAAACAATCTTGAAAGCACAGTTACATTACCCATTTGCCGGATGAATTTTTTAACCATTGAATAAAAGAAGGATGTTTTCCTGTGTTGTAGTTTCTCCTCTCTGTGTGTTTTTCTAACAGCACCAACTAGAGCAGGATATAATAATAAGGACTAATAGGACCATATTAGCTACAGAAACTACATCTGAGTTGTTTTCTGATAATTTTGCATATAGCTATAAATAAGTCTTAATTTTTGGCCTTTGCAATGATTTTGTTCATAAAATAAAACTTTGAATTTGATACTTCATAATACCTGAAGTGTAAGATTTCACCTTGAAGATCTTAAATAGCTCAGGTCTTAGAAAATGTTTTTTTCCCTGTCTGTTATAACAGTCAAGCTTGTCCAAGGCAGCTCTGCTAACACTTGCAGACATCACAAAACAACTGGAGGAAATTACTTTTCTGTATGGGGTCACAAATTTCCTAAGCCACAGGATTTCTGACTTTTAGACAAGAAAGTATCATTTAAAGAAGCGAGCGGCTAATGCATCTCCTTCAGCACGACTTCTATTTGCATGTGCTATCTCTCCTTCTACTTGTGATTATGTGACATCTTTCTGGCAACAGCAGCGAGGGAAACAAATATAAAAGTATTTGTGTATTTTTAGTTGTCTAGAATGCAATGATTGTGCTGTCACTTTTGCTCCTCGTTTTGTCTCCCACGCCCATCTGTTCTCTGTTCCTCTGCTGCATCCTCTACATGCTTCTTTGCCACCTGATTCTCTCACCACCTCTTTCCTTCAGTGAACCAGGAGAGGTAGGAGAGACTATCATCTGACCTTTGAATTCTGCACAGACCACTATTGAATGGTACGCAGGCCACAGCCTAAGGACAGTAGCTCTTTTATCGCTTATTCCCTGAGTTACTCCAGAGTTTACTGATTTGAGCTTACAGATTTTAGCAGGATTTTAATTTACCTCCAGACAGATATACTTGCTTTGTAAATCTGCAGCATTCATCCATGAAGAGCTTCAAAGAAGAAAGGCTCGTGCCTCAGTTTCATGGGAGATTCCAGACCAGAGGAAAATAATACGGCTAATGTGTTGTGGGTTTCTTTCTTCCTTCCTTTCTTCCTTTCTTCCTTTCTTTCTTCCTTTCTTCCTTTCTTCCTCTCTTTCTTTCTTCCTTTCTTCCTTTCTTCCTTTCTTTCTTCCTTTCTTCCTTCCTTCCTTTCTTCCTTTCTTCCTTCCTTCCTTTCTTCCTTTCTTTCTTCCTTTTTCTTTCTTCCTTTCTTTCTTCCTTTCTTTCTTCCTTTCTTTCTTCCTCTCTTTCTTCCTCTCTTTCTTCCTTCCTTTTCCTTCCTTTTCCTTCCTTCCTTCCTTCCTTCCTTTCCCTCTTTTCTTTTCTTTTCTTTTCTTTTCTTTTCTTTTCTTTTCTTTTCTTTTCTTTTCTTTTCTTTTCTTTTCTTTTCTTTTCTTTTCTTTTCTTTTCTTTTCTTTTCTTTTCTTTTCTTTTCTTTTCTTTTCTTTTCTTTCCTTTCCTTTTCCTTTCCTTTTCCTTTTCCTTTCCTTTTTTTCTGTGTTGTCCATGATTTTTAACCATAGTCCTCAACCAAAGCTATTAAACCAGTTGTTCAGAGAATATCTGGCTTTCAGATGTCCTTATTCCTTAAATATTAGTCTCAGTCTATCCCGTATTCCCACAACTCTTATGCTTCAGAGGTGTATATGATCACCTTGAGTATCCAAAACAACTTGTATCAGAAATGAGCGCTCAAATGAAGACCAGATTTCTGATCTTTCTGTCCCCCGTGAGCATGCCAAAACTGCAAACATTGTTATGTGAAACTTGTTTTTTCTTTATTGTTGAAGTCACTTTAAATTTTTTATATTCTTCTTTTTTTTTTTATTGAACAGTTTATAGTACCCTGGATACAGGCATGAACTGTATTTATTGATATCTCCATGTTTTGTTTTCCCAATGAGATTAAATCTGCCTACATTTATGATATGCATTTTTTGAATTATTTTTCAAAAATCCCTGAAACACTTTAAAATTTGTTCCTCAGCATCTTGGTTAGTAAAATTTAAAATGTTTAGCTCCAGCTAAATAAATTCAGACATCTTTTCGATCTGTATTCTTAGTTGCACAGCTTTTGATGCTACCATCAGATTTTCAGTAATATGCATTGAGAAACAGAACATATTTTTTTCAATCTATTTTCATCAAAGGAGATTTACAAACTGGTGGGACTTTGGCATATCTTCAGGTGTTTTGTGATCAAACTACTACTCTGTTTGCAGCTTGATGCATGCTCTTTTTCTCTATCTTCTTTCAAACCAATCAAAAAAAAATTTAACATTTTACACGTCTTCGGTTTTGAGTTATGTTGGAGTAGCAACATCCTGGTGATGTGTACTTGGACATTAATTAGGGATTTGATGTGACAATCACTCAAACACTGCCTCTCAGGCAAAAATTTCTTTAGTAATTTCTAATTATTAGATTTAATGGTCTGGGTATTGGAATGACAGTACTGAATATTTCAGGCAAGAGGGGAAAGGAGAGTGGAAAGATGACCTTATTCATGCAGAAAGAGCAACAGCACATATTACTGACTCATTTCTCTTTCTGCTGAGAAGCCAAATTACATAAGTAAGAAATTACATAAGTAAGAAACACTCCTCAAACTGCTTTGCCTATTTTGACGTGTGCACAAATGCATAGCTGCGTGCACATATACCTCTATAAGTTGTAGCAAAAGAAGTCATTCCAAATAAGTCTGCTAATTTCTTTCCGTATTATCTGTGCTTCCAATGGAAGCCCCGTAGAGTATTTTAGTGTTGCTAATTCAGAAAATGGGTTTACTCTTTCACACTAAGTATCTGTGCAGTGTGAGATGTGCTAACCTTTCCATCTTGCAGCCTGATGTTACTGTTTTGGCACAGGTAAGGGAAAAAAAGCATCTTACTTACTAAGCCTGCAGAAACATCTGCAACAGAAAAACTTTTATGATAGGTGAGGGCATACAACAGCTTTTTCAAAATAGTACATTTGTTTTCCATTGCATAGAAGTCTTCCTTGAATCTAGAGAACTCTGTTTTCAAGAACTAGCTAGTATATAATTGTTTTGTCATGGCTTCTGCCTCTCTTGATTTTCTTTTCTTTTTTCTTTTTTTCAAAAAGAAAGCCAGTAAATTCATCTTACTATCACTATTCATCTATCATACTATATGTTTACCACTTCCAGCTTACTCAAGTGGAAGTATTGTTTTCCTCAGTGTGTAAGCACAGAGCTGTGTCCTTAAAGGATAATAAATAAATAAACAGTAAACGTGTACAATGTTAATTTGATACACTGAAAGGACAATAAGAACAATAAAAGAGTTAGGGAGCTGAAGAGATGAGTTTCTCCTTTAACCTTGTGTCTCTCTGCAGATAAGAGGTTTTTAAGAACTCAAGTTTTTCAGTTATAGTTCATAGCAAATTTGTCCAGCAGGCCACAGTGAGTGTTCAAGGCTACACTTTGCTGGAGTAAATATATGTTAAAAAGTGCAATACACTTTGAAAGGGAAATAGTTTGCTTTTAAAAATACATTCCAAATTCTATCTACAACTGTTCATGTGAGTGCACTTGCAAGTGAGCCAGTGGGCTGAAAGTCCAAAGGACCTGAGTTCATTTACCAAGAGGAGAATATGATGAGATTCAGAGCTGACCACACTGTTTCCTAGATTTCCGTAAGACTGCGCAATGCACGAATGACTAGCCAAGTGTATAGCAAAATGGTAGGTCACTCTACCCACTTCAGTAAAATCAGGGGTAGCATTGAAATGGCTTTGAAAATTTGCTCATGTGGTTTTAAGGGAATGTGTTTACGTGTTTGGTTTTGAAATCAGCTGAAGCTGTGAGAAAGAAAAAACAGTGTGGAATATTTTTTCTCATTTCAGATCCTTATTTTGGCAAGAGATAAGAATATGTGTATGTTTGCTTTTCTGTATTTAATATTTCAGCCCAGTTCTGATTTGGCTGCCCTTGGGGGATAAAAAAAAGGATCTGATTTTGACAGAGTAAGATTAGTGGTTTCTTTTTGCTGTTCTCTGTGTGCTTGCATATTTAAACTTGAAGCCTAAGTGACTGATGAAAATGAAAGGAATCTTAGATCCAGTTAAAAAGAAAATTTTTAAAGCAGAAATTATCACAAGACAGTTTTTAAAATATATTTTGGAAACAAGAAAAAAATATCCAATTCCTTTGGCTATCTTTCACTTATATTTTTCCCAGCAACTTCGCAACATAGAGTATTTGCTTATTTAGTAGTGGTGGTCTTTGAAACTTACTTTGCTAAATTTCCTGAAACAGTTTTGTTTAGAGAGTTGAAAACTACATTTGTAATAGAACAGAAATTAGGAAAAAACAGAAATTAGGAAATTAGGAATAGAACAGCCTTTAACAACCTTCAGCAAAATTACAGAGTTGTATGTTACTCTACTTGTATTAAAACCTTTTAATCCTATTGATTTTAGCCTGGATGACTCAGCCATATCACTGGACTGTTTTTATTAATTAATTTTCATACGAATTCAGTGTCTTCTTTTAAGCTCATTGTGGTAAAGTTTACCGGAGGATTCTTGTAACCAAGGAATGCACTTCTCCTAGGCACTGGAGTTAGCAATCTGTTGTTCTACTCAAAGCAATATTCACAGCCTCACAGAGTGTACAAAGACAGTTTTACATGTAGTAATTCTTCTTAAAGTTGATTTGGGAAGTCAGAATTATGACCCATGGCAATGGAGAATCTTTAAATATATATTAAACAAACTTTTGCATCGGACGGACCTGCAGGTATGAGTGTCATAGAAGAGGTTCTTGTAAGAGGGTTAGGCTACTGGGGGGAGATGGGACATCACTTAGACACAATTGCTCTTAATACATATCTACATTTGTGTGATATAGAATACACTTTTAAATGTGTGTGAGTATATATACAATCTCTGTGCAAAAGTAAATTCTGTGGGGAATATTTCATGTAAAGGCCATGCAAAGGTGCGTTATAAATAAATTTGAACCTGCTTCAGTTATGCTGTTAGCAGAATGCGTGGGCAGCTGACCGGAGGTCACTGTTATCCACCTGGACTGGAACGACCTACTGAAGAGAGAGCTCCTCTAATGCAGAACTTTCCTTCTTGCGCTTCCCAGGATAATGCATGTCTGACCTAAGAGTAGCCTTCATTTTGTTTTTTCTCCATCACAGGGGGAATTGCTCAATGAACTTGCTCACTTTAGAAACCTATCAGACGATGCATCAGCACAACTTAAACTCCAGGTTAAGAGGCCATTCTTTGGATTGTACCTGAAGTGCAAAAGGCTTTCTTTCTACAGGAATAGGGACATGAGGAAAGAAAGATGGCTGGAGTGTGTGACACTGACACAGCTGTGTAACACGTGGACTTCTCATACCAAGTGTGAAAAAGCTACCATGGTACAAAACTACAGCAAACGGCAGCAATTTTCTGCTTCACAATAGACTTGAAGTAGGCTAGAGGTAGTTGCTGCAGATTGTTTCATTAAGGTAACGAATGCCAACATCAAATTTACAGTAAAATGGGATCGCTTGATTTGTGTAGTCAGAATGTATTATACATTTGGGAATGGTTACATAGCAGGGATGGTGTTTTCCCAGTTCCTTCCAGGATTGAGAATTCTGTGATTCTACACTAGTGCATATGTTTATGTGAGCCTTTCTAGAAGATTTTAAACTGATTAGCCAGATTCACTGATTTTTGTGCAGAGGGATACATATGCAATAGAAGTGACAGCTAGCATAGCAGAGAGATACTATTGGTGCCAATAGTAAGGAAAAGTATGAATTCAATCCTGATTAGATTTAGGCTTGAAAGAGATGTTATAACTGCATCTAAATGAGATAAAACTTCATTTGGCATTTGCTTTGTGTTAGGAAAAAACAAACCACACTCCAATACAGATACCTATAGGAAACCTGCTTTATTCTGATCACAGAACTTCTTCTGTTACATTTCTCATTGATAAAGTTGCCGCGCTCTAAGGAGTAAATGAGTTTCATTGCCTTTCATTCTTGCAGAAATAGAATCTGAAATGTAAAACTTTCCCATCATGCAGGAGAGAGACAAAGAGAAATTAGATCTCTCACGCTGCAGATTAGCAACATGTCCTTTACACTGAGTTGACAGTAGTGCCTTAGGTCTTCATATAAATTCCAGGTAGGATTAAAATAAGAGTTTAAGCTGTGAAGTTTGTCTAATTATATGCTAGGTTTATGCAATGAGCTTATGCTTGAGGCATGGTCACAGGGGTAAGATGGCTGAACAAGTAAACAGTCAGCCTTTCTCCTTGCATCTGAACTTAGAGGATGATGTCCTGGCATGGCAGACCAAAGCCATTTCTCTATGATCTCTGTCTTCCAGGTATGACAATTCCCAGAGCCCTCTGGTCTTAGGGGTGACATTAGGACAAAACAATGCTGAAGCAGTCCTTCTCCAGTCAAACAAATAGTGAAATTATCTCCAGAGATTGAAAGAGAATTTATTCATATTTTTACTTTTTTCTCCACTGTTGTCATGAATTCTAAACAGAAACATGAGTAGAGAAGTTCCTTACTCTTCAGTTTCTCACTTAGACTTTCACACTTGGAGATACTATGACAGGTTTGTACTTTGGCATGAAAGTGTCAGGATCACAAAATTTACTATAAATATCTAGTAAATATATTTGGTAAATCTGTTTTCTGTAAATGTACAAAAGGAAAAAAAATGAGACAAAATCTTCTGTGATTTTTAGGAGTTTATTTTCCCTACTGTTTTCACAGGTATGCATTTGAAAGTTCAAACTGCCACTGATTGTAGCCAAACTGTCAATGCATGCGTCTAACATTGCACAGCTCAAGCTTGATACTGTCGGGTAACTGGGGGCTCTAATTACATACTGACCTAATTTTTTCAAAAATGATTTTAGGTAATTCTCTTGTGATGCACAATTTGAGGTTGTTTAAAGAGACCAAATTTTTATCAGCTCAAAAGGCCTTTTGTGTATAATTACTTGGATCTTTTTAGGGGAAAAAAAAAATAGAAAGATTAAATGTTACTGGCCTAGCATTCTGAAATTTGTACTGTCGAAGTCATCCCTAATTTCTTATGAGTGTCGCCTGAGGCAAAGTGCTAGAGGAAGTCTGATGCCAATATCAGTAATTGGGCTGAACTGCAAAGGCAAGAAAACATCTATGATTGCAAGGTCCTGAGAGTGACCTAAACCAGGAGAGATGTATTGTTTTGTAATATTTCCAATGGAAGAATAGGGAAAAAGAATGCAACAAATTCCAAAATAATGCTGAGTAAATATCTCACAAAATTGTCAACTCAAAACCAAATTCCTTTATCTGAGTTTTTTCGTGTGTGTGAAAACTGTAGGTAGTGTTTCCTGGTTATAGTGCATGTCAAATTTTAGTAAAAGATGTCTTTTCTCAAAAATGTGTTTTTTCTGTTTCAAATTCACATAAGCAGTTTAAGTCACATTTTAAAACCAACCAAACAAAAACCTTTGGCAGAGGGGCAGAGATTTATACCCTGACAAAACTTGAAAAAAAAAAAAAAGAGTGACTGAGAAAGAGAGTAGTTGTGATGAAATCTGGAATCCAGACAGTCAGCCTACGCTTTTTTAATGCTTACCCATTTTTTCTTATTTCTAGATTTAAAAAAAGAAAAGGGTATTTTATCAGTTACTTTGTGTTACCCTATTCAGCAGATAAATTAAATGGTGAATGTTAGCTGGTATTACTTGTTCAAATACATATCTCCACTATGTTATTTGAGCTTGATATAACGTAATCTTTTTTGATTACAGATATTGCTATCATCTGTTATGCTTGTAATTAATTAATCACCATTTAATTCATTTCCTATTGTAATACATCAGATGTTATCATGTGATACCTTGTAGTGCCATTTTCTATTAACTGGATTTTATGTTGTGAGCTGCAATTTATCCTTTAAGGATCCCACCATTCGCAGTTATCTCTAAAGAATTTTAATTCTCTGCAGAGTTGTGCTACAGATAATTCAATCTACTCCATGTTTATGATATTAATTATCACATGTGAAAGATTTTTTAAATTCTCTTTGCCTGTAGCAGTTTTGCTGTCAGCAATGGCCTTCTTAATGATTTATTACAGACTAGATCTTCATCCAGGTTACACGTACTCACAGCAACAACTGTGATTTTAGTACAGACTGGATCCTCATCGAGATTACACGTACTCACAGGAACAACTGTAGCCAGACCCCAAACTGTCTCAGACTGCTGAAAGGAACTCAATAATATTACATTTACTCACAGAAGTGTTTGTGAGATCTGAGATTCAGCAAGTTTTAACATTAACAAAAAAACACTATTATGAATCTATACTAATTTCTCCTTTTCTCCTTGAGGTTTTTAATTTCTTGCATTTCTTTTTAACACAAATCCTTCATATTACCATATCACACTTTTATTTAATGTTCATCTGTTTATTTTCACATTTACCTTTGCCTCCACCACAAACACAGAGCTAGTTGAGTTTATCTGTGTGAGGAGGTATCTCCCATACACACTCATTTTGTTTTCCATAGTATTTGAAGAAACTTCAGGTACTTGCTTTTAGAGACAAATTGTGCCTCTGGCGCAATAGGAAGAAGTTGAACAGAGGGTGCTGGTAAATTTTCAAACTGGCAACCTGTCACAAGTGGGGTCCCCCAGGGATCTGTACTGGGCCCAACACTGCGAATATCTTCATGAGTGATCTGGATGATGGGATCAAGTGTACAGTTATGAAGTTTGCTCATGATACCAAACTGAATGGGAAAGTGGGCACTTCAGAAGGCAGAGCCAACCTGCAGGAAGACTTGGGTAGGCTGGAAGAGTGGGCTAACAAGAACCCAACAAGGACAAGTGCAAGGTCTTGTACCTGGGAAAACATAATCCAGGAGTGCAAAGCACAGGCTGGGACCCACCTGTCTGCAGAGCAGCTCTGTGGAACTGGATGTGGGGGTCCTGGTGGACAACAAACTCTATACAAGTGACCACTGTGTTGCTGCTGCAGCAAAAAAAACCAACGGGTTGCTGGGTGACATCACTAGCAGGACTAAAGAAGTCATTATCCCACCCCACTCAGCACTTGTCAGGCCACACCTGGAATACTGTGTTCGGTTTTCGCCCTCACTGTACAAAAGAAAGATTTGGACAAGCTGGAGAGGGTCCAGAGAAGAGGCACAAAGAGGATCAGAGGACTGGGAAGCTGTCATGTAAGAAAAGGTTGAGAGAACTGGGTTTGTTCAGCCTTGAGAAAAGAAGTCTTAGGGGAGACCTTATCATCGTGTTTCAATACCTAAAGGGTGGCTACAAAGAAGTTGGAGATCCCTGTTTTAACAAGTCACACGGAAAAGATGAGAGGTAAGGGGTACAAGTTACCTCTGGAGAATTTCCAAGTGGACACAACAGGAAAATTTTTCAGTGAGAAAAATCAGCCATTGGAATAATTTCCCTAGGGAATGGTGAATTCCCCAACACTGGACACCTTTAAGATTCAGCTTGACAGAGTGCTGAGCCATCTTATCCAGACTATGCTTTTGCCAAGAAAGGTTGGGCCAGATGATCCTTGAGGTCCCTTCCAACCTGTTGTTCTATGATTACTCCAAAAGGATAAACACAATGTTTCCCTGATACACAACAGTAAACAGAGGTTGTCTCTATATCGTGATGACAGTCTTTAGTAATACTACAGCATTAGAAAAGAAGGAAATATACAGTATCTTCTGGAAAATTATGTATTTGTAAACTGAATTTTGAAGTTGTGCAAGTGAAAGAAAATAAGGGGGTTTATTTCATAGTTGGTTTTTGGAGACCTAATTTGGGTTCTGTGTACTTTAGGTGTATCTAACAAGGAACCTTATTTCACAAGTACACACACCAGAATGAACTCTATGTTGTTTGACATCACACAGTGTCATATAACAACTCACATGACCATACCTATGCAGGACTGCAAACTAAACGTCTTGCCATAATATAATAATATTTGTTATTCAGTGTAATATGATCAATCAAATGTCAGTGTCTTTAATTTTTTGTATGCATCACATTAAACTTCATTAAACAATGCGTGCCAGAGGAAATAGCTTACAATGTGGTTATATCACTTAGAATTAAAATAATTGCTTTCTACTCGGAGACAATACGATGGTCTGGTCAATGCCGAAATGTTTATTTTGGAGTATGTACTTGCATCTTTTGAAGACAATGCAATGTCTGCCTTGGTGCTGCCCTCTAAATGAGCAGTGAAGCATAGTCTTTTGCTGACTTAAGCTCAGTTGATATAGAATAATAATTCTCATTTACTTAAATGGAAAACTTGATAAACTAATTTATTTTTAGTAAATTTTGATTAAACCTCAATAAATACTGCACATGCATAGATATAATTCAGAAGAGTGATTTGCTTTTTTCTCCACTTCTGAAGAATGGTAGAATAATCATGCTACAAATTAGTAATGTACATGTCACTTACTAATTTTATATATTTCTGTTCCAGCAATGTTATGTTTGTATTTGTTTACTTAGACTATGTAGCTCCAGGATGCTCTTATCAGAACAATTTAGTATGTCTGCTTCCTGGCAGGGGGCATTTTGAAAAATTCAGAGATATTCTAATATTGTCACTTTAGACAAACTAAAATGCTTGGAAACTATTAAATCTGATTCTTTGTCTATGGAGTACTTTATTTTTACTGATAAGCTATCTAAAAGCAAATCCGTTATTTCACACATGCAGTAGACTATAAATTTCCACAGCATATGCAAAACTTGAAGATAATGTGTTTCTAATACTTGTGCTTATCAATCCTCCCGTTCATAGCTATTCAAGCAGAATAAAGGGTACTAAATATGTTTACCAAAGGGATATGAAAAAATGCCCAACTGCTGTACTGAGCCCTAAGAAATGGCGAAGTCTTGAATCTTCTGCTACTGTAAAACTTAATACACAAATTCAATTTCAGCAAGAGGACACAAAACATGGGATTTTCATTTGTAATATGGCTGTTTTACAAAGCCGTGGCAATGTAAAATAAAAGCACTACAAGTAAGCAGATGTTATTTAAGTCTTTAATTTCTCAAGCAGGCTGAAATGGTTTAAATATAAATGACAGTTCACATAGTAATAAATCTGCATACAAGTATTCGTATTTCGGCATCGTTTGGATCTTTCCAGGCAAGTATCAAGTATCTTGCACTTGGGATGTTCTGGGGAGCTGTTCTGAGTGCCAGGAAATCATAGGAAAACATTAGGTGCCAGAAGAAAAATCAACAGATGGACAGCTAGTGTAGCAAGAATTTGATCTTCTGTCCTCTACTGTTAATTCCCAGTGTGTTTTTTCTTTCTACCTGTCTGATAAGTTTGGCATAGATTTACTCAAGGGTTTTATTTTATTTAAAACAGTGGTCACTGTTTTAATGGTTGAACTGGTATACTGTACTGCAATAATCATAGCCCAGTGATAAATGCAGAGTACGTAAGTGCGCTTATCTTCTGCTCCTCACTTGAGCAGAAAAGGACATGGGGATGCAGCATGTAGGCAATCACCTATTTTTGGCATAATTCTTTAACACTCCAGGAAGCTAAGAAATCAGGACCTGCTGTGATCTACAGTTCATGGCTGGTGCCAAGACTTGTTGGCTAAGAAATTTTCTTTGAATACAGAAAAAGATTAAAATAATCTGTAACTGCAAAATGTTCTTTATTGCTGTATTAATAATTTGACTTAAGCCAAGAAAGCATGTGTGTTGCAGCAATCTCAGCCACATTAGAGAGCTTCTTTTCAGGTGGGATACATGTTGAAGCAGTCCACTGACCATGAATTAACAGAGTAAATATTATGAGCCATTTTGGGCTCAGAAAGCAGAGAACAGTAATTCTAGCTCTCCGTTCTCAACACAGATGTAGACAAAGTGTGTTTCATTTATGAGTCACATTAACTACCTGTCTGCCAGGCTCAACAGGTAGACAAGCACCATCATCTCTGCACCTCCTCTTCTAGACAAACCCAGTTGGAGTCAGATGAAACCTAGAAAGTGGCACCAGCCATTTGGAGCACAGCAAGTGGAAAGAAGATGAAAGTGATGAGGTTCAGCCACAAATTGGCAGAAGAATACCAAACTGTAATGTCTTATCTTGAGGAGCAGGACTTGTCCACACTGGACATTTTTTTAATAAACTTTCAATGAATTTACAAAGCTTATCAGCTAATGGAGAGACACTGATGCAAATATCATTGTTCAAAACTGAAGATATGTACTGCAATTTATTTTTATTTACTTAAAGAATGAGCTTACACATTTTATCAATTGGCATATTCTGTTCCCCAAACATGCCTGTTTGTGGCTTCAGTCATAAGCACATTTATTGACTGTGGCTCTTGTCTCTATTAGTAGGTCTTTATGGCAAATGCCAGCCCCCAGCCAGACCTCATGGGGATCTTTCTCTGGGATAGGAATTAAAATGATGAGCTCCTTCTATAAACAAAGTACATCATATACTTGCAGTTTGAAATACACCCTTCATGAAGGACCAAAACCCTTTAGGATGGACCTGGGTTGGTACATTCTTCATCCTCTATGGGAGAAATAAACGTAATTACAGAGGCCCCTAGCTAAATACCGTATGAAAATATTATGAAAAAGTAATTCAACTAGGCTAACGTACTTCAGCTAGGAGAAGTTCACTCGCTCAAAGAAATCAAATATTTTATGAATATAATTAGTTTTCAAAAGTCTTGACAATCCAAATAAGTTTAAAAATTAAATAAACTGGGTTTCATGTCCCAGTAGTATCTCTAACCTCTTACTATTAAGCTAGAGTCTGGGATTTATGATGTCGTTCTTAATCTTCCCTTTGGGATCACGCTTACCACACACTGTAGTTGTTCATAAAATAAGTTTTATTTCATTTCATATGATTGCTATTTCTTTCCTTATAAAAACCTCTAACCCTAAAATTATTCTCACCTGACAAAGAAAACTGAGATACATATTCAAATGAAATACATATCTAACCTACCAAAAATTCTAACAATTTTAACACAGTTTTCAACATCTGTAGATTGTTGGAAGATGGGGCAAGACGATCTGAAACAGTTGAGTTGTTGTGGACAAGGGAGTCTGGCAATCCTTAAATATAAGGTCTGTAACCTATGTTTCATGTTTCTCCACTGATGCACAGTGTGAGAGACACATTTACCTTCATCTACCACAACAAAGTTAGACAAATGCATAAACCTAGTAAACCTATGGTAAGTTATAGAAGCAATCATGCACACCCAAGAACATCTGCTGGATTTCATCTTTGCCAAGCAAGATCCCTCTCAGCACTCTGTTCTTGGTACAGACCAGCTTTGCACTACCTCTGCAAAAAAAAACTTTAATTTTTCGCTGTTCTGTAAAAAAGTTTAATCTTTCTCTGGTTTAGACCTGGTGTGTACTGAACAAATATGTCAAGATACAATACTCTTAAAACTCACAAAAACATTTTGTTGATCACAAAATGTTTATTGACCATCTATATTCTATACATTCCTGCTGTGGAGAGAAGTCCCTGAAGACTATATTTTCTAGGTCCTTTGGCATTTAGTTCATTTTATGTAGTAGTGAATTGTTTCTCAGTAGTTTGAACAGAGAATTTATTGTTTGCATCATAATGCAGATCCTGATGGCGAAACATTAGTTGGAAAGATGGCATCCAGTTAACATGGCTCTTCCCTCCTCAAAAAATCGCTCATAATTCCTAGTTTTGTTGCTTTCCCAATCCTTGCTCCTTTTGTGTGTGAATGTGTTCAAAATTTCCTCCTATTGCTGTTTTGTGATTCTTTGTTATTGTTATTGTAACTTTCAGCATAAAGAAGTCTTCATTGGGTCAACTTAATGGTACAAGGTTTATACCATGCCTGGTGTGTGGGTAGAAGCACACACGGAAGAGAGCAAAAAAACGAGTATGCACACAGTGCCCCCCATGATTTTTACAGGTAGTCTTAGCTTCTGGTAAACTGAAGTTTAGGGACATTCAGAGCAACCAGTTTTATGCAAAACCTTCTTAATGCCACTCCATAACCTTATCTTCCATGATCTCTCTGACCTCCTTTTGCGCCCATCCTCTGGTAATGAGTTCTGGGGTTTGATAATACACCATGTGGAATAGCACTTCGTTCTGTTTTATATCAACTGGCTAGTCTATTTTCATTTGGATTATTTTCATTTTCATTTCCTTTTTACTCTTGCATACTTCTATTGTGAGAAGAAAAGGAATGAGGAGTGATTACTCACTCTTCCATATTGTTCTTATTAATGAGCATATTTATATGAAGGGAGCATATTTATAAGAACGTGCATAATGATAAATGTTAACTATGCCTTCCCGTTTTTTACAAACTGAAGAATATTAATGCAGCCTTTCCGTTTGTAGAAGCAGCATCATTCCCAGGATCAGGTAGTTTTATTTAGTCACAGTTTTATTGTAATTGTACTGTTTACTGTAAACTGAGTTTAATCAGTTGCAGTTTTCTTGTTCAAAATAAAATGCCTATTCATGTGACATACAGACTTAAACTGGGTCCTGTTCAAAAATCAAAAGAACGAGGATACATATTAATCCCTCTTCCCCTCCTTTTTCCTATGCCTACTTACCTTACAGTCTTTCTCATTGAAAAGAAAAAAAACGAACTAACTTCAGTTGATTCCGGGAACACGTTTATCACAGTGTGAGAAACTATACTGATCCCAAGTTTTTCACAATATATTCCTTTCAATAGATTTATATGTAGGTGATATGTGGGGAGGATAAATATTTTACCTGTAGAGAAATGAGCACCACTTTCATTTTGCAAGTTCATAGAATTCATAGAATGGCCTAGACTGGAAGGGACCTTGGAGATCATTTTAATCCAGCCTCCCTGTTATGGGCAGGGACACTTCTCAACTAGTTCATGCAACACATGAGGACCGAACGGGAATCGAACCCACAACCTTTGGTGTTTCAGCATCACGCTGAACCGAGGGAGGTAAGTTACATGCCATTTTGTCATCTGCTGTCTTTCACTAAGAAGAAAATGAGGTTAATCTGAATAAAGGTTAAAAAAAAACAAACCTCCAGAGTTCAGCCACTTACTTTTCCTGACATTAACCCATTTTCCTTCTCAGCCTCATCAGAGGTTTACCATTCGTTTATAGATCACTCCTTCCCTGTTCTTTCTTGCAGATTTTTTTTAATCAAAACACCTCTCACTGCAGCTGGGCATAGCTATGCTGACTTGTGGCTCTCCCTCAGTATCAATACTCTTCTGTTCCCATAACAGAATATTCCATTTTCAGTAAGCAGAGAACCATTCAGAGGAAATATGGTCTCTTTGATCTATGACTTTATGCCTTTGCATATATGGTCCAGCCATATAGGCTTTTATTGCCAGCATATCAACTACAACCTATATCAAATATGTTGCTCACTGACTCTCTTCTAACGTTACTACTTCTGTGGATTTTCCCTCACACAGATTCATCCTGTTTTAGCTTTAACATATTAGTGTGCTTTTTTCTGAGTACCGGTTTGTTTTGCTATTTCCTGCCCCCATTTCTCCCTAGAGCCTCTGCATTACACTTCTGTCCTCACTAGTATTTGTGACTCTTCCTAATTTAGTATCATTTGAGCATTTCATTAACGTGCTGTTTATTCTTTCTTCCAGATTGCTAATGAAGATGTTAAATAGGAACAATCCTGAAACTGCATCCTTCATTACCCTGCTAGATATTTTTCCCCTAGTCACTATCATAAGCTTTTGTTTATAGTCTTTCAGCCATTTTTAACCCACATGCTCCTATAAAAACCACTTCAATTCATTTTCTACTTATGACTGCAAAAAAACATTGCAGTGAAAATTTCAAGAACATATGGATATAACCTTGATCCACTGAAAGTCATGAGAATTGCTGAGTAAAACCACAGGTAACCATGAATTTTCTGGGTGTCACTGTTACGTGTCAAGGGAGAGAAGATTTTAGGAATCAAAATGATGGTAATGTTTGGGATTGTGCGTATTGCTCCTGTTCTGTTCTTCTCACTTATTGTCATATGTGCCATCATATGTGCACTTATACTCAAGGTCATTATTAATACATTTTCTGAATTGTGTGATAAAAGCTACATGTACATACACAGTAGAGTTAATGTTTTCTATTTTAATTTTATTCATTATCACATACTGTAGACCAGTAGCTAAATGTTAGCTTGTTAAAAATAGAATTTAGCTTTTTTATTGCATGAAATCATAGCAGGTGTTAAAAAACATTTTTGTTTGTTTGTTAGTTAATGTTTTGCCATTCAGAACCATGTAAGCTGGGTGAGAGAAAAAGATGTACTACAGTTTGAAGCTCTGTGAGAAGATTTTTACACACACTTCAGTTCACATCCCAGACTAAAACAAACTTAATTGTGTTCCCTGGGTCAAACTATTCCCTTGCCTACAGTGAAGCAACTTCATTGACCTCAAGCTCAAGGTAGCAGCAATGTTTAGGTTAGTGTACAATGCTGGGATGTACTATATCCTTTAGAGTACCTCAAATTTATAACACATTGATGTTGAATTTTAATAGAAACTATTTGGCTTTTAATACAGTCTTTTTGTTTTACATGATTGTTTCTGTACAATTAAGTTATCTATTCAAATAAAAGAAAAAAAAAGCCCCACTTAAAAATGCTCTTTGACCATATATTAGAGAACTGGTTGTTATAGTTTCTACACTTTGTAATTGGCTTTCTTATTTTTTTTTCCGCACTGATTTCTTTTTTCTTCTGAATACAATAGAATCACTCTGCATTCTGTTACAGCCTTTTTATGATTGCAACAGATTAGTACACACAGACATAGACAATACTTGATATAGGCTTAGGAGGTGTGAATGGTTGCAAGTTTCATCAAGATCTTTACTGGTATTTCTTCAGAGAACAACTTTTCTAAGCAACTGTGATGTTGCTTTTCAGATCTTAGAGTCTGTTGTGGCAGATATGTGCCACAGACATAGCCCAGCTAGTTTCACACTAGCTAGCTCAGCTAAAAATCTAGCTTTGAACATCAGAGAGGATGAGCATGAAGAGCGAAATGCTATCTTTGCTGATGTCCCTGCTGACGTGGCTAACCAGATAAGAGTACTCAATGTAGAGCTCCCGTATTTGTGTATGACATTTTACAGTCACAGTGGTGTTAAGATGAATCCCAGCGAGGAAATTGGGTTACAGAAGTTGGTCTTATGGTTAATTCATCCGGTAGAACCTGGTTTAATTTCTGGCTCAGCCCTTTACATCCTTGAGCAACTCATGGGAACAAAGATCCTAACTTTCTAGGGTGCAGTTCCTATTGTTTTCAGTGGTAGCAAGCTTCCTGCGTTGGTTGGAGCACTTGAGTGACAGTTGTTTATTCTCAGATCTCTTGCTGTTACCATAATACAAATAGATAAGAATACTGAATTACTTCGGTGGTCCTTCTCATCAGGTTATCACATCTGAGTGGTAGAATCCCTGGAACAATGTCCAAAATATGAGAATAAATGAACTAAGTCTATATGTCTTATTATTTAATTTTTATTACTATTATTACTATTGATTTTTTTACCAAAAGAGTTTACAAAGGCAACACATTTCCTACAGCTGGTTCAAAAATAATTTCATTTTTCCTCTGCTTGGATGCACAGACTTCCTTCCTATTCAAAAGCCTCAGCTCCCAAGAGCATGGTGGTTCTTCTCTGATTGCCTCTTCTGTGTAGTAAAGAAGTATGTACCACACACAGCAGCTTCTCTGCTCTAGTGTCCATCGTTCCAGCTAGCAGCTGCAACGAATTCACAGTGCCTGCAGTTCTCCTCCCATTGCAGTCCACAGTGACACAACATCCTGCTCTTCACTGCAGATATAAGAAGAAAGAAAAGCATCTAGCCATGCTCTGCAGCACAGCAGGCAAGTTGTGTTCATTGCCCATCCATTTTCCACACCAGCTGTTTCAAGCCAGTGCTAGAGGGAAGACATGCTGCAGTCTTCCAGCAGGTACCATTGCCACTGTTTCATGTGGTCCTTTGCACCTTTGGAGGCTGAATTCCTTTGGGACTTGCCACAGAGGCAAGTCCCTTCTGCACCATCTTGTTCAATGTATCAATGTATAGTTATAGTCTAGCCTTAAATGCAGAAGGCAATGAGGACATATACCTAGAGAAAGTAAAAAGCCAAGTTCACGCAAGAATATCTTTCCAAAGAAAATAATTTTAATAATATTCTACACTTTTTGCTTTGTATTTTTCTAATACAGAGCTTTGTTTAAGTCTCAAGAGGGGAACATAACCTGGTAGAGCTCAAATGGTGTAAGTCTTAGTTCTGCACTATTATGTATCCGTCCATACATAGAGACATATAGTACATCTATGCACACACCTGCATATGTTTGTGTGTGCATATGTATATTTAAAATATGTAAATTAGGTATCCGGTAGCCTGGGAATCTCCCTATCACACTCCATCTCACAATGTAGTCATGTCCTATAATGTCGTTCTCTGAAATAATCTGCCTGGGATGCACTACTTCCAGCAATAATTGCCAGGCAGATGGTGGTGGTAAATTAGGCAGTAATATTGGTAATAAAAGTTAGAAGCTTCAGATTTTCTGAATGGCATATTCACATAAAGACTTTCAGAAACAGCATCTTTAATGGAAGAATCAACATCCGATTTCACCTTCTCTCCATTTCCTGGAATATTTCCCTAGTATATGTTCTGTCTTGTTCTGTCTTTTGTTAGTGACTGCTGTGGTGATATTGTTTTTAAATGCCACCTCCTTCCAAACAACTGCTCCCTGTTTACTTGTCACCACCAGCTCTCCAAACGCTGTCAATACGTATGCCTTGCATAGGGAAAACACACAAAGTTCCACACTTTAAACCAGCGTAATATAAAAGCATTTCCAGAATAATGTAGGCAGCAATGCTTCTGGTTGCTATTACTTCCACTGCAAATAATGCCATCTGCTTATCATTATGCCCCAGTGAATGCTATCTTACATGTGGACAAAACTTGTAATGTGTTGTTGTCTCTGTAGTAAAGAGCTTGAAAACTACGCCCTGGAATAATGTCATGAAGAATACCCTCTTGGCTTTTTCCAATTAATTTCTCAGAAACAATTTATAATAGAAAGCTGTAGTTAAAAGGCAACAAATACTGACTTGACCTTTTAAATTGAAATTCCCATGTTTTTGTTTTTCTGGAAGGAAGAAAAAGAGGTTCAAGAAGAATAAAATAGGAGCAGTAGCCAATAATAAACCCAGAAGTTTCTAAAAAGAACAGGAACTGTATGAGAAAATGTTAATAAGTTGAACAATTAATACTAGCGTGAATGCCAGGCCATAATTCTGCAAAAGTATCACACATTTAGATGTTGCTTTTTTCTGTTTTTGTTTTTTAACCCTCACACAAACTGTGATCTAAATCTCACAACACAGGTTGCTTATCTTTCCATACTTAGGAAAGTTTCATTCAATTTGGGATTACAGTCCAATTATCTTTGCACTATTTTATGTTCAAAATACCTTAAGATTGCATGTGTGTTTTCTGGCTACACAGTCTATAAATAAGGCATGTTTATGGACTTTTGTACCTGTCTTTTCATCTGTTGTATTCTTGTGATAGTTTAGGTTAAGGGTTTCAGACTTGCTGAACGCAGGTGTTCGCTTATCTGTTGTGCAGACCCAGAGAACGGAGGAAAACAAGGCCTACACAGTGAGAACCAGCCAAAGGAGGGAGTCTTGTGACGACAGGACGGCCCTGTTTTGGCTAAGGAGCAAGGCCGCACGGAAGACTAACGATGTGAACCATCCTGCACATAGATAAGTTGTTGCAAAATAAAATCCTGAAGGCCACAGGGGCCAGAGTGGAAATTTTTACCCTAATATCCCTATATGACTATAGTCACCCACTCTTCACTCAAATCATGCTGAATGCCACCCCGGGGAGGGGGCAGGGGGGAGTGAAAGATAGTATATAAGGAGCATAGAGGGTATGTGTCGTTGGGAGGAGAAGACCCCAGAAGAGGAAGAGGCGGTCGACGGGCTGTGCTCCTTCTCCTTCACCCAAGACAGGGACGCCTTCTTGGTAAGAATTGTGCTTCCACCTTTTGGTGTGTAATACCCGGGATAGTATTTTGCTAGCATTAGTATTGTATATTAGCGCTATTGCAGAGAGTGAATTTATCAACGGCAACTCCGAATCTTGTATCTGTCGCTTCAATAAATTACTTATTGTTCGTTACCTTGCAAATTGTCTCAGTGCAAGTCCTTAAACGGGGCTCTGAAAATTCAGTGCAAGCCCTTAGTGGGGCTCTGAAAACTCAGTGCAAGTCCCTAACGGGGCTCTGAAACAAGCAAGTGCTTACCTGGGGTACGTGCCTCTCACAGCCACAGACCTTTCACGCGACAATTCTAACACTCAACAGCACACCTTCTTCTGCAAAAAGAGACAGGGAAAGAGGCAGATCTCCAAAGATCATTTCCAAGAGACAGCATCCTCCTACCTTTTGAACAAAAAGAGGGTTGGGTTGTTTTTTTCTTCCATTCTGTTGAATGAAGAAAAAAAGAGGTTTGAATGAAAGGAAATTTTTTTAAAAAGGGGGGGGGGGTAAGCCACTTTCCTACCAATCTGCTGTGTTTACCAATAATTACATTTCCACAGTTATAGACTCAGTGTGCAGCTAACAGTGGTCATTTCTCACCAAGCTGTGAAGACAGGTTTGCTTTATCTGTTCAGGCAAGATTAAAGGTGTACAAGGAACTTAGATTAAATACTGAACTTCAGAGGTCTATCTCTGCTTTCTCTAGGAAAGCTCCAATTTGATTCCACTTGAGATGAGGCAATGGTCGATGGTTCCTGGCAAATATTCATCACAGGCTTCAGAATGAATCAGACATTTCTCACATGGCGTATTTTATATTTAGAATGTCAGAAAACAGCCCGGAAGATTTCCTGCGGGCAACAATCAGCCTGAACTGTATCTCTTTCCAATTTAGAATTTAAAACATCTGATTTTGATGTGCTCCGCAGTTTGAATGTGATGGAAATATATAAATTATTTCATCTTCAATAAAAAAAGAATTTCTCCTGTCTTGTAGAGTTTCTGAGCTATATTGTCTTTTTTGCTTCTGATGTGCTTTAAACAGTGCATTGGCTTTTTCATGTCCTAACTAGGCAGCAAGCAGTGATTTTTATATTAAAGTGTATGATGAGACTTTTGTCTAGTAGCAAATGCAATGAATCATTGCCCCATATTCCTTTCACTCACAATAATTGGGTTTTACTAAATAAAATCTTTTTGAATATGTAATTTATCTATTCCTATCAGAATTAAATGGAACTAAAACTGAGCTTAATTAACAAACACTCCCGAAAGCAGCAAAATAACTTTTTGATATGGGAAAAACTCTGAAGTACTCAAGTACTTTTCTTTTCAGAGATGAGCAGGTTGCAGATAGAATTCAAGTCACATCAGGCCCAGCTGTTCAGACCAGAGCTTTACTCACTCAAAATCAGGAGAAGACCAGATTTAAGTCAGATTTCTGTTTACCAAGGAATTTTTGCTTTGCTCCAGCTCCTAGTACAGTGGAGTGCTGAACCATGCCCGTGACTTCTAGATTCTGTTGCATTGTAAAGAAAACACAGGGATACAAACAGCTCTCTCTGGTTTTAGGCAAATGAGAATATTTGCCTGATATATGAGCTGAACAATACTGTGAACAATGACAAGAGGAAAAAAAATGTCACACTTTTACACCTATGGTCCTCCAGGGGACCATCATTCAATTACTAACTGTATGTCTGCAGAGATGGGTCAAGACGTGTCTGCGCTGCTCATGCTTGTTGCTGGCTGGAGAGAGCCCAACTCAGTCTAGAAACCTGGGAGGTATACTAATGTGGTGCAGGACACCAGTTAATATGACAAAGTAGCCTCAGCAGAGGTTATTTACTAGGTCAAAACTCTGAGTGAGGTGCTACCAGCTACAGCTTCCAGGTCAGAGCTGGCTCTCACCCAGCTAGCTCTGAGCAGGAGCAGAACGGACGTTCGATTGCCCACACCCATCCATGTAGACATACATGTCATGCACTGAAGACACAGACATAATGTGAATGTAATAAAATAACGTCATTGTGCAATCAGTGTCTCTTACTTTGAAAATAAACTCTCTTGACTTTGATTTACTATTTGCACAGCAGTGGGAAGCCATCACGCTGTGCTGGTGTTGATAGGCACAATTACATGCCTTTGGAATGACCTATTTACTAAATGGACAATACACAAACACAAGCACTCCCAATCCAGTTGCACTTTAGGAAAGTAAGTAAGACAGTGCATACAAATCCAGACTCTAGATTTGGTTATCCTAGGTACATAATAAGGGACTGTAACAGCAGATAACCTTGAAAAGAAGTGAGGCTCTACAAAGAACTAATAAAGCTTTTCAGAATCAAAATATACATTTAGGTAACTGACTTAGGCTGCACACAGTCATTCTTTTTACATAGCTTTCACTACAAGAAGTAAAAGCAGTGCTGAGAAACTGAAAAGAAATATATTCTTCTTTTTGACTGGAAGCTTAGCACAGTGACTGTGACTCCCTGCAGAACCATGTCCCATCTCTTTCCTGCACAGGCTCTGTGAGTCACCTCCACACAGTCTCCACAGCACCAGAGCCACTAGTATTAATCGCCTGAGTATATTAAAGACATGAAGACTTCCTAAAGACTTAGAGTCCTGTGATCTGCTCCTTGACTAAAGTTCTGATCAAATACCAATAAAATTTTGAAACTGGAAATACGGAAGTCGCTAATAAGAACACAGTAAAAAGTATTAATAAAGGCTATCATGACAAAGTGCATTAATAAAATTATAGTATGAAAAGAAGAACCTTCCATTTCACTTCAGAAATATGTCTTATATTTAGGATATAATATAAAGCTAAAAGAAGAGTCTTTATGGATCATAACACCAATTTTTCAGTTTTTAGTGTGAATATTGGGAAGATTCACTGAAAGACAACTGTGAAATAGTCCATTTTACCGATGTAGAAAATATGCACACATAATGAATCAGAGTAGCATAGAGAGAAAAAATACCTGAGAGTAAATTATCACTATCAGCTAATACCTTGTTGCAGCAGACAGATGAGTGAATGTTTGCCTTAAACATTTCCTGGCATTTTACAAAAACAAGACCAGTCTCTGGCCCTGTGTGGCAAACTCATAAGTGCCAAATGGAATGTGGTGGAGGGATCTGATAAGGCTAAGCAGGAAAAAGATGCCTCAAACAGCCTTGGCCCAATTATGCATAAGGGAAGGAGTCTTTCGAAGGCAGGATGGCCTTGCCTTGTAGCATATATCTCATGGAGATAAGGCAATTGCATATGGTTGTAAACAATGAAATGCCCTGCTTCACTACTGGACATACTGTACATCCGCATAGAGAAAAAGTGTGTATAAATTGAGGGAAGAAAAAGCAAAGAAGAAGAAAGGAAAAAGCAAGAAGACAGAGATAAAGACGACATGAAGAAAGGAGTGCAGGAGAAAAATAAGAAAAGATGATGAAATCCTTGAACCCTCATTGCCAGGACCAATGCAGGAAGCCAGACCAGTGATCTCTGTCTCTCTCCTCCTCGCCTCTCCTCCTTCTCTTTCTCACTATGTATACTTAGTTTCTTTTCTGTAATTGTTAAGTATAATACTGCCTGTTGTAAGTTGTTGTATGTCTTTTTTCCTTGTTATCATTAAATTGCTGGTGTGTGATACCTAGTCTTTTCCTGATTTTCATTAAGTCATAGTATATTACCTGTCCAAATATGTCTTGTGACTAAAACCAACTGAGTCCAACCTATACACTGTGAGAAATTAACAAATATTTGTGTATGGACTTTGAGACTTGACTCACCGTTGTCCACTCCATTGGGGAATTACAAATCTATGTCACCTGTCTCCCCCTTCCTGGGTGGGATGTGACACTTGTGTAATAGAATATTTGACCTCCTGCTCAAAGACAAAAGGTCCCTGACACTTGATTAAAAAAAAAAAAACCACATTTTTGTAAGATATATCAATATCACCATTTAGGGGTTAGAGGAACAGCTGGGAGTAGAGTATTAAGACTTTGCACATTAGTCAGACAAAAGGCAATGTTTTAAAGTTATAAAAAGGTTTTCCCTGTTTATGTGCTATTGTACTTCACTTGTTCCTTTACCCAGGAAGCAATGGAAGACAATTAGAAATGCTGTTTCTGTGGTACTTCCTATCAAACAGAAGGCTAATGAGTTTCAGAGAAGATATTTTGATTATAGTACTAACTGACTTCTGTGGCAACTTCCAAATTTGGATAGATTTGAGATGCTTATTTGAATAGATTCCCCAAACCTCTAGCAGCTTGCCAGCTAAATATTAACAGGAGTATTATCAAAACTTTCAGCACATTCAAAGTTAGAATATGTTAGGGACATCATATTCACAACAGTTAAGCTGTACACCTGCAGAGCAACTAGTGCTTTAAGATATCTTGCAAAATTGAATTCACTGAAGCCTACAAATTAGCAAAATTTCACATGTAATTGTGAAGAACCTGGGTTGCGAAGAGTAGTATCCTGAAATAGCAGCTGAATCACTGCTTATCGGTGCTTTGTATCTGATCTAGCTAATGATGCAATACTGTGTTACCAAAGGCAGGTGTGGAAAAATTCAGTGAAACAGACTGAATGCAGGAAATGAATAATTATGTATTATGTACCAAGGATAGGATTTTCACAATAGACTTACCATTGACTTAACCCTTATTTCAATGTTAAAAAGCCAGGAAACCTTTTTATTAGTCTGAGTGGGAACAGAATTAAGCCAATACTGAGTGCTTTCAACCATATATTATCCTACCAGATAAGCTAAAATTATCCAGTCAATTATTCTGCATTTACTATCTGACTGGATAAACTTGGGTTTCTTCTCTGAACAAATCAGAAAAGCCCCAGACTAACACATGGTTGAACAGATGAGCTATCATGTAATATCTCACAGGCACCCTGACACAGAAGAAATCTGATTCATGCATTTGGTAGGTCTTTCTCTCACTGCTCTTTTGAGCATCATGAAAATGTCTTGATCCATCCTTTTTAAATGATAAGTCTTCTTCCCTTGGCTCAGCAGAGGGCAAAATATTCCCTGCCAGTAGTAACTCATGATGTTCATTTGGCTGACAGACTGGTAAGTGCCGGTTCCCTAATTAAAAATAGAAGAATATACAGTGTCGGGAAAAAAAAACAAAAAAAACCATTGCCTTAATCATAATTTAAAAAGTTTTATGTTTATGGTCAATAGTATCAAACAGGGCAGGCTCATCCAGTAAAATTAATAAAGATAAATGGGAAGAGTCTATCAAAATGAGAAGATTTCTCCTTTCTGTGTAACAGGAATGGTTTTAGTGCTGTGGTTGAAAGTGTACCCGAAATGGAAGCTCTCGAAGAAAGAAATAGAATTTATGAAGCTCTCAGTGAGACATTCGGTCTCATGAAGGCCTAGTGGGTTCCTATTGATTTTGGCAGATGTGAGCTGTTATATCAGTTGGGGCTCCTCTCAAACCGTTTACTTTATCCTACCTGTTTGCTGAAATTCCTATTTCACCTTGTCTTTCAGAGCACAGTCCAAATAAAACAGGTCCTGTCATACTAATGTATTTGTTTAGTACATACTTCCCAATGATCCTCTACTGAAAGTCATGTAGGCAGCAATGCCCGCTGTGACTTGTATGACATTTTCTTATGCTCAACCCCATGAATGTTTCCTAACAAACCTGGAATCAAATCACTAAGACTGCAGAGAGGTAATGTCTGCCCAAAAGACTAGAACAAAAAAAAATGTATCTGGTAGTGTACAGGAGGTCTGCTTTTCATCAGAAACATTTTCTATCTTAGAATGAACTGAATTTACCAAGAAAAATACACTGAAACATTTTTAATGTCAAAACCAAGACAAACCAAATCCTAAATCTTAGTAGAAAGTCTGAAGCCTTTAGGCAAGAGCAGTTAAAAATAGTTCCCTTGGATGGTGGTGTTCTGCAAGCCTTTAGGGAGCTAGAATGACACAGAGGTGGGTATTTCCATAAGCTCAGTTTTGCCTAGGGAGGCAGCTAGCTCTCCACAGGCTCCATCTACAGTCAGGAGAGAAGACAAAGATGTTCTCAAAATGGCAATTCAGAGCCAGAGCCCAGTTTAACCACTTTGAATTGCTCTCCTGGGGCATTTTTTTCTCTTCCCAATGACAGTAGAGCTTTTAGAGAAATATTATTAGCCTTAGGTAAAGTGAGAATACTCAACTGAACAAGAAGCAATGGGTGATCCCCATCACTTCAGATAATAAATGTGGAGCTTGGTACCCCTCAGCTGACACCTTTGTTAATTTCACTAAACAACCTGATCAGCAAACAGGAAGATTTTATAGTTTTTCATTCTAAACCTGCTGTATATTGCTACAATTGTAGGCGCGGTTTTTTTTACATCTGCTGTGGAAATTAGAATTTAAAATAAGCTTTTAGTTCTTTGTGTAAATCAAAATTAATAAAACAATAGAACAGTCTTCTTCAAAAGAAGATGACTCCATGCCAGCCCCTCAAAATGCTTACAGAGCATTTTTAATTTTTAATTTATTTCTAATTCATGGGATGTGCCCTGATTTTCTGAAAGTAGCGACCTGATACCACGCAAGTCTACAATGCTGCAAAAGTTGTACTTAAGACATCAGGTAGAGTTGTCAGTAGCCATTCAGTACTAAAAAGATTGTTTCCTGACTGAGAATTCAGACTCTGATAAATCAGAGTGCATGAAAAAAATCTTTAAATGCCCTTTGTAGACGGCAGCAAAGAGCAGATATTTTGAAGAGTGGGGATTCTGCAGCTGGAAAAGAGTCTCGAAAGCCACAACTGCCATCCTGTAGCAAGTCAGCCATTTCTCTGTTCTTTTTTTTCTCTAAATAGGACAGCTTGAATTTCCTATATACAAGGTAAACTTCCTGTGTTGATATGTATGGATTCATGTGAATAACTCCTATTAACGTTAATGGCAGTTAAATGCATCAGTCCTTGAGTATTACTGTTAAAATGCACCTCACTTTTACCCTTGATTAGCATGGGGCTAGCTGGAGTTTCAAAATGGTCTTCAACAATAAATTGTTAATAATTTTAAGTGTCAATAATCATTATTCACCTTCTTTAAAATACAATTGTTAGGAGAAAGGAAGTTTTCATTCCTCAGCAAGAGTCATAGAGAAGAGCTAGTCCTTAACACAGTCTCTACTAAACCCTTCAGAACACAGGCTGCTGTAATGTCGATGGGTCTCTTCAGCAAAATCCTTTCAGCATTGCCAGAACCCTCCTTGAGCTGGCTAAGCAGACCTCACAGATTATGGAACACATGGTGTGACAAAGTTTAGGTGCCCCAAACTGGTAACACTAAGAAGGAATTACCAGTCATGAAGTTTGCAGGAGACAACCATCAGCACAATTTAAAAGTAAATGTGGTATTACGAGGGAATTTGCTCCTTTTTTTTTTCTTTTTTTTTCCTTTTCTCTTTATTTTTTTTTTATTTTGAGAAAATGGGGAGTCAGTTGAAAATAAATTGAAGAACCCTGATAATCTGCAACAGAAAGGGAGAGACCTTGGGGAGGGAAGGCAGAGCCACAGTCACCCGAGCTGGACACTGCCTGCAGCGTCTTTCCATGCAGCATCACCGCCTCTGCCTGTGACAGACAGAGCCCTCTCCCATGGGATGGGTGCTGGGGCCAGCCTGCACCTCACTCACAGAAATGCGACATGGGGACACCCACACCAGGGGGCTCAGAGGGGACTTTGCAGCAGTTTTTTCACCAGTGCATGTGTGCTGGAGGTCACAGGGGCAGGGTAGGTGGAGGTAGGACTGGAATGTGTGCATGTGTCTTTGTAGGATTAAAACTTTCGGGGATTAGTTGCAGAATGATATTTAGACATTTTAAATGCTTATTAACATTTTAGAAGGGACTGATATTGTGGTTTATCTGTGATATTGTTGATATTGAATCTGAATATATAGTTGGCTGTTCACCAGTTTATCACATGCTGTGAATAAACGAATAAACTACTTCAAATCTGATCCACGTGACTTGAGTAAGGCTTTTTCTGCGACAGCAAGTAGTGGATAAACATACCAAAAAGTCAGGCACAGACCCAGTTTTACACCCAGGTGAAATCCCAGTGATGTCTGTGAATAGTCGGTTCATGACCCACAGTAAACAAAAAAGTGTGTTTGACCTGAGCAAACGGTAACACAGAAAGATAATTATGTGCAGTACAGCCACAGCTCTGCTACCACATCGTGGTTCAGACACTGAGTGACTTCCAATGGTAACAATAAGAATAAAGTTGAGCTGCATCAAGCAAGTTGTGAAATATAAAGTCTGCATTTTTTAGAAAATGTTGGTATTTCTATTCTCCCACTTCCAACGAAAAACAAGAAAGGAATGGATTTCAAACATTAGAATATCAGAATAAAGAATTGAGTATAGTAGGTTTGACACAAAGATGTAAACTGATGTGCTTCATCAAGCTTAGAATTCCTTTTATGTAATGATTTAATAAAGCTCTCTTTGATTTCATAGAATCATAGAATCATAGAATGTTAGGGATTGGAAGGGACCTCGAAAGATCATCAAGTCCAATCCCCCTGCCAGAGCAGGAATGCCTAGACTATGCCCCACAGGAACGTGTCCAGGCAGGTCTTGAATGTCTCCAGAGAAGGAGACTCCACAACCTCTCTGGGCAGCCTGTTCCAGGGCTCCGTCACCCTCACTGAGAAGAAGTTTCTTCTCGAGTTTAAGCGGAACCTCTTATGTTCCAGTTTCAGCCCATTACCCCTTGTCCTATCAGTGGTTGTCACCGAGAAGAGCCTGGCTCCATCCTCGTGACACTCACCCTTTAGATATTTGTAAACATTAATGAGGTCACCCCTCAGCCTCCTCTTCTCCAAACTAAAGAGCCCCAGCTCCTTCAGTCTTTTCTCATAAGGGAGATGCTCCACTCCCTTAATCATCCTAGTTGCCCTGTGCTGGACTCTCTCCAGCAGTTCCCTGTCCTTCTTGAACTGAGGGGCCCAGAACTGGACACAGTATTCCAGATGGGGTCTCACCAGGGCAGAGTAGAGGGGAAGGAGAACCTCTCTCGACCTACTAACCACCCCCCTTCTAATACACCCCAGGATGCCATTGGCCTTCCTGGCCACAAGGGCACAGTGCTGGCTCATGGTCATCCTGCTGTCCACCAAGACTCCCAGGTCCCTTTCCCCTACACTACTCTCTAATAAGTCATTCCCCAACTTATACTGGAACCTGGGCTTGTTCCTACCCAGATGCAAGACCCTACATTTACCCTTGTTATATTTCATTAAATTTTTCCCCGCCCAACCCTCCAGCCTGTCCAGGTCTCGCTGGATGGCAGCACAGCCTTCTGGTGTGTCAGCCACTCCTCCCAGCTTGGTGTCATCAGCAAACTTGCTGATAGTACTCTCTAGTCCCTCATCCAAGTCATTGATGAATATATTGAATAATACTGGTCCCAGTACTGACCCTTGAGGGACTCCACTGGATACAGGTCTCCAACCAGACTCTGCCCCATTGACCAAAACTCTTTGGCTTCTTCCCCTCAGCCAGTTCACAGTCCACCTCACTACCCGAGAGTCTAGACCACACTTCTGCAGTTTAGCAGCAAGGATGCTGTGGGAGACTGTGTCAAATGCTTTACTGAACTCAAGGTAGACCACATCCACCGCTCGGCCATCATCTATCCACCTTGTTATATCCTCATAAAAGGCTATGAGGTTAGTCAAGCACGACTTCCCTTTGGTGAAGCCATGTTGACTGTCTCTAATGACCCTCTTATCCCTGATATGCCTTGAGATGGCACCAAGGATAAGTCGTTCCATCACTTTCCCAGGGATGGAGGTGAGGCTGACCGGTCTATAGTTACCCGGGTCCTCCTTCTTGCCCTTTTTGAAGACTGGAGTGACATTTGCTTCCCTCCAGTCCTCAGGCACCTCTCCCGTCTCCCAAGACTTGGCAAAGATGATGGAGAGTGGTCTAGCAATGACATCAGCGATTTGCACCTGTTTCTCCTCTCATTCACCAGTGTTCCACAGGGTGAGTTGTCACCAGTTTGATGGACATTAGTACAAAGACTGACAGTCTTGTACTGTACAGGATGGTTACATTCCCTGTTGCAGAACATATGTAGATCTGAAAAAATAAGAAATCTGAACATATGTAGATGCTGGAATAAATTTCCAGCTCCTTTTCTTTTTAAGATGAGTGCATTGAGCCAGCTCTCCATGTAACTTAGCCCAAAGGGTACGGAAAACAGAACAGGTGGTGTACAGACCCTCTCGTACTTTGTTGTGTTGCATCTTGCTGTTCTTCCCAAACCTCAGCAACGCAGCCTGGAAATTTCTCTCCCATGCTATGGTTCTGTATTAGTAAAAATATGAAAATATATTCTTTGCCCTGTAAGTGCAAGAGGCAAGGACATAAAAAATTTGTAAAAGCTGCTTAGGTTGCTCTCACCCTTGCAACTGGATGCAGCACCTGTGCTGGAGGAAACGCTGCCTGGAGCCTTTCAATGGGTGCAGTACTTACTCTCCCTACATACAATATCACATTGGCAGTGGTGGGCTTCTTCTGCTCAGCATGGCTCACAGGCAACACAAGATCTCTGTAACCACCAGTAGCACCAGGCTTTCCTTCTTAAACTTGGCACAGAGCAGAGGTTTCACTTTCAGTAGCAGTTTGTACTGTTTCCTCAGCATCAAACTCTAAGCAAAAGCTAGTACCTGGACGTAATTGGGGACACAAACTTCAGCTACTCTGTGTAAAATGTTGCCTTTGACAGACCCAGAAAAACATTGTAAAAATTGATAGCGCTCAAGAATTTACCAATGTAATTGTCATTAAGCAGATATCATTACTGAGCCATCTAATCATAATGTGAGAAAGCTACATTATATTCTCTCCTCCTCTTTCATTCTTCCCCAGTTTCCTTATGTGACACAAAAGAAGGCTTAATATACTGGCTTTGTGACTTTGCTTTGTCAGAGGCTTGTTTTTCTCATAAGTTATCTTCTGTTCCGTTGTAAAATTCTCCTGTTTCCTTACAAATTCAAGTATGTGCATCACCAGCTTCTGTGATTTTGCAAAGCACATGACTTTGTCTTCCAAAAAGAAAGCAGACATTAAAAAGAGCTTTTTTTCTTTAAATAAAATGTATTAGAAGTTACAAAGAGAAAACATCATTTTTTATTACTTTTTTTAGATGTAGCCTAGAGACAGATATTTCTCTTCACAAAGTAGAAAATTGAATTATTCTATCTGAGTGCTCTCTCTTTCCTTCCCTCATCCTCTCAACTTTCTACAAGCAACAGAGAAATCATTAAAAATACATGGAGTCTACAAAAGAAAAAAAAAAAAGAAAAAGCTTGTGTAAAGCTAAGAGAAAGGTTTAATAAAAACATTGCCTATACTTTTTATCCCTTCTCCCTTTTTCTTTTTTTTTTTTCCCTTCAAGCCAGGGAAACTCATCCAGTAATAGAATCTGGAAACAGAACACAAATCCCATCCAAGAGGCAGAAAACATAACGATGTTAAAGTCTGATGTTTATGATGCCTCTTGGTTAGTGAATAGTGGCAGTGGTAACTCTACAGCAACAAACGGCATGCAAGAAACTATTCATTAGTGAAGGGCTGCTGCAGAGTGTGATATATAAATGCCTTTATTTGCAATAAATATTTAAACATTTTATTTTAAAAAATAAAAGAAACACAAATCAGAGTCTCCATTACCAAAATTTGTTTCTAAAGAATCTAAAATTATGTATCATTAAGCCGGAAAGCTGGAACACTGAGGAATAGTTGCTGGGGAAATCTTTCGTCTTCTGCTTTTTCTGCTTCTATTCTTCTATGTGGCAATACTTCCTACCACTTCATATTTTCTGTTAGCTGTGATCCTTAGCAAATACCTACATAATTGCATCTGAAAAAAGAGGCATACTAGTGCCTAAGATGCTAGTGACAGAGGGGTGAAATTCTCTGTTGCTTAAATCCCCGTAACTGAATTAATTTCCACAGTTACATCACTTTACTCCTCCTGAGAATCTGTCCTCACCATTTTAATAATGTACAAGCAGAGCAAAAATTATCTATGCACTCTGAGAAAGAAACAAAAAAAAAAGTTATAATGGGGTTCTCCATCTCTGCAGCCTCACTTATGGTCCCCTTAACCTCAGATGAAAAGAAGGAACCTCATCCTCCCACTTATTGAACGCTGAAGGAGGTGGGAGGGAGAAGAGGAGCAGAGAGTGCTTTCTGAATCCGTGGGGATGTTCAGTGCAGGGGCTGCTACTTTCATTTCCACAGCCCCTGATTCAGCTCTGCTGAGTGTTGCAGGAACACGAAGCGTGCTGAATAAATGTGTGGATCAGAGCTAAAATTTAGCTGTGAAATCAGATGTTGCAGTACCTAAACCTTAGCCACCTGCTCCACTTCTGTTCCTCTGCTTATGGATCTTACCTCCTGCTCAGGCACCTGCCCTCCCTGCGCAGCAGTCAGGCACAGGCAGGACTCTCACCACAAGCTGCCAACACCACCACGCATGGGGCAAAGCCTCTTCTGGTCCTCTACTCTGATCTCCAGAGGAATGCTGCTATGCACTCGTGATCACCATGCTCAGTCCTTTCTAAGACAGGTTTTCTTCAAGGGCTTAGCCAACTTAATAATTTTATTTTAAAATATAGGTAGAAGAAGGAAAATAAAACTCCACCTCCCCAAACACAAAGTCAGTGAGTTTATTCATGTGCCTTGAAACTGAGAGATTTGCTTTCAGTCCTTTTTTTGCTTTTTGCCAGAAGATTCTGATATCCATACTTCAAGCTCCAACAAGGCAACAAAGCAGCATTCATGTCCAATCGTTCTTCAGCTAAGGATGTGCTAAAGTGCAAAAAGAAAACCTAGTAAGTCATTCATCCAAAAAATACAGACAAAAGGAATAAGAGAAAGAGTACATGATCCCAAGAAGGGGATCTGGTTTTTATCCACTGTGTAGAAACACAATCATGTAAAATTTGTGCCACCTAAAGACATTACAACACACTTTTGACCATTCAGTGCAGTTACCTGCCCTGATAGCTAAATTCTGCACATTTTTGCACATTTTTTAAATGAGCTTTAATCAGTTTAAGTGACAAGATTGAAGAGCTTTTGATCAGTTCAGTAGCTGAACTGCAAAGATGACATTAGACTCCTTCCTTCAAAGCCTTCATCTGATACATTACAGATACCACAAAGAAATCAGCAATTAAAACCAAAACTGATACTTTCAATATGCAAAGAGGGAAAACCTAAATACCATCTGAGCTGCACTGTTTTCTTGAAAAATGAAAACTAAGAGTCTGTAGGTTTGCTTCCTTTACTCTTTGATGTTCTGTGTCTTTTTTAAAAAATTAAAAAACCTCACGTTTTCTTCTAAACAAACTTGAGTACTAGCTTCAAACTCGCTTTATTTTCCTGAGAGCAGATACGATTATATGAATAAATCCAGTTGTGAGCTTAATAAGCTTTGGCAGGAAAGGCAATGGAGGAAAGTGAGCAATGGAACAGGCCAAGAAAAATGCCCAAACTAACCTTCAACATCCTCAGTAACATCTAAAGCTGATAAGGGAAGGTTTGTGAGTTAATTTCACAGATATAGCTCTCTGTTAGTATAAGTAGCAAATGGGAAATTGCATAGTAGAAAATATATTGTGGAAAGAAGAGAACATTTTAGGCATTGCACAGAAACGCTAATTGTCTGACCTCTACTTTTAGCTGTAGTTTGTAGTTCAGCTTTTCTGCAATTTAGTTAACAAATCATACATTCTGGGAGGCACATGAGATTGAAATAATCAGATCAAATCCATAGTCAGTTTCTTAATCCCCAGTTGTCATTATGAGAATCCCCAATCGTTATTATGAGAAGGCTTGACAGAACCGTGTTAAAACTCGCATCCCTGGAATCTTGACGGACCACCTCCAAAAAGAGTACAAGGTGGAAGACAGAAGGAGACAAACCAAAATTTCTTCAATTTAAAACTCAATGGCAATGACAGCAAGAAAAATGCAGTCTTTGCTGTGCTTCTTAGAGAAGAGTTAATGCCCAGAAAATGGCTCTTTGGGCCACTGCTGTTCTAATAATAATGCATGCTCGCACTTATAGGATAATCTCATCTATTGTTTCTGATTGAATTTGTAATAAAGAGAGATTACCTAAGGAAAATTACTTGGTGATGCTGCCTAACTGCAATTAGGCAAGCTCATGTTTGGAAACAGACACTATCATTTACCAACTGCAGTTCTGAGGGTAGTTTGCATTAAAATGTTTCTCACATCTACTGTATGCAATCTTTGTCAAATGAGGCCAGGCAGAAAAATATATGTGAACTTAGTAAAATAAAATAATCACAAATGGTGTATTCTGTCTGCTTACCAGCTGCTTTATATCCACTGGCATTTCTTTTTGAATCCTATACACAAAATAATCTCCTTCAAATTCATAGCTGCAAGTACATGAAAGTGAGTATTCAAACTTTCCAAAATATCTTAAAATGAAAAAAAAAAAAAAAGAAAAAAAGCATGAGGAATAATCTAAGATTGAATTTGGAGAAATAACCAGAAATAGTAACAAAGATTGGATATAGAAATTATATTTTTGTCTCGAAGATGCACTGCAGTTAAAGTAGTGTTGGATTTTCTCGCAACACAGTCACAATTTTCTGAGACATGGAAAAATGCAAAGTAGGCCATTTATGTGGTCACTCAGTATATTAGGTTTCCCATAAATAACAAAATCTTTGAAAAGATAAACCTAAAATCTAGTCTTTTCAACTCCTCAGCATCTTGCAGGGTTGGTGAGAGGGTATTCTCTGGTTAAATCAACCTGAATTCTCTGCACAGATTAGAAATTTATGGTACTCTAGAGATCTAAGTGCATGCTGTGTTACAGAAGAATCACAGTGAAAAAAAAAAGTGTTCAGAACTTTGTCATTTGTTTGTTTACACATGGACGAGTAAATAACCTTACTCAAAACCTCTACATGAATCATAGACATTCATAGAAGTACATGCTAAAAAGTCCTATATTTCTGCAAATTTCATTGTGAACTTCATAAGGAGAATCTTCCCAGCTTCTCTGCAGAAAAGTCAGAGCAGCTTCTTCTGCTGAAAACAGTGGTGTTTTTGGAGATGGATATGAGGTGATATGCGACATCAGAGTCAGAACAACTCTTACTGTGATGTTTGAGTACCCAATGATATTTGACATGGTTTTGCTGATTACATCTTCTCAGACAGGTATGTTTAACTCCTTTTTGCAGGTGAAAATCTGAGATATAAAAACATTCAGTGACTTACTCAAGGTAAGAGACCTGGACTGAGACTGAGGAGGGCTTTAATCCGCACAGCCATCCATTTTAACAAATGCCTGCACTTGGATTGTTACTACCTTGAACAGTTGTATCGTAACACGTAAAATATCAGGAGGATTGAAAACTCGAAACTAGTTGTAGACCCCTTAGGAGCAGTGACTACAACACTTTTTCTTCTTATAAAGGCACTTCCTAGAGTAACAATTCCGACCTTCCAGGGCTCTGTTGCAGACAGAATAGGCACCAGGGTCATGACCTCATGAAGTTTCTTGCCCCAAGCAACTGGCGATTTTGTTTATGCCTAATATATTTCCAGGCCATTGGTATGAACAAATGAGAATTTTCCCCTCTATAGAGTTCCAAAATTACTTACTGCTTGTAGTTGCACCTTTTACTATCTGCATACTCATCTGTTTTGAACTGTTTGAAGGAGATAAATATTTACTGTCTCCTCTCTTTCTGTGATCATGAAAAAACTTTGACATGCAAGAGAATTTGAAAGATAAAATCAGATTTGAAAATAGAAAAGCTATAAAACATACTTTTCTTAAGCTACTGAGATATATGGTTGCTGCTTTTATGGAAACTGTAAAGTCTGTCTTTCCTTTTTATGTAACAAAAATCACTGTCAAAATTCAAATATGCAACCTTGTCTTTCTTTTGCTTCCTCCCTTAACTCTCCTACTTTATGAGCTGAGATGGTATTTATCAGGATGAACAAGTTGGTTCGGCCTTTTAGCCTCTCCTGTCTCCACTAACAGCTAGAATCTTGCCCACAAATGCCTGTTGCTCTTTGGGCATCTGAAGCTCTAAGTTTCATTACAACTAGGATACCACATCACACATGTACAGTGTGCACATCACTGGCAATGCCGGTGTGTCTTACCCATGCACAGACCATTTTGTTTAGCTCCTATCTGAAGAAACCTAAACCCACCCTTCCTTCTCTTCAGCTTTAGTCACACCTAGTGAGTTTGGCCTTTTAACCTCTCCTGTCTCCACTAACAGCTAGTCACACCTAGTTCATAGAAGTTTACAATGAAATCCCCAGAATTAT
The DNA here is from genome assembly GCA_020746105.1 of Trogon surrucura. Lineage (NCBI taxonomy): Eukaryota > Metazoa > Chordata > Aves > Trogoniformes > Trogonidae > Trogon > Trogon surrucura. The sequence continues at coordinate 58,945,714 of CM036619.1, read as the reverse complement.
CCATGGGTTTGATTATCAGTCCCATACACACATCCTAGCCTTAGCAACAGGAATGAGCAGGTAATTAGCAGGAACAGGATTCTCCCAAGCACTTTAAGATGTCATAAGTGCAGAGTAGCTAGCAGCATAGAGAAGACAGAGATCCTTTTTACAGTAGGTTTTTCTTTTATGACAGAGACAAGTTTGGGAAATACACTTAATCTGAGTAGGTCTTCGGCAAAGGGTTAGGAAAAGATCCAGCCATGATGGAGAGCATTCAGTGTGTTTACCTGAAGATATTTCTCCTTAGCTCACCTAGTGGGAGAGCTAAAACATGAAGAGATGGGGAAAAAAATAACTCTCAAGTAGGCTGCAAAGCTTGCCTTTACCATTGCCTGAGGGGCCTGCTCAGGGAGAGCTTTCACCAGGTTCTGATGCCTCTTGTTGTATCCATGGGTTTGCACAGGTTTTTCGTGATGCAGGGACCAGAAGGAGCCTTGGGAGACCTGGCAGCCTGGGACCATCAAATGGGAACGAGGGGAGGAAATAGGCAATACTAGGATTACTATTTTAATTATTCAGAGATGGTAGGGACCAAAGGCAACACCTCTCAGGGCTTTTAGTCAGAAAAGGCCCACATCAGATCTGCCATGGTCATAGTCTCATCTGACAGTTTGGAAGCATTTGTTTAGGATTTGTTTTGCTTGGTAGATATGTGTCAGCCTGCTAGATAGGCTGGGTCACAGACTATTGCAATAAAAGGCAGGAAGCTTTGGAGGATGGATGAGATGAAGATGAAATTGTCCTTTTCCCACAGTTCATCCACCTATACCAGTACTGACTTCTATCCTCTTCCAATGTGTATCTGCAATGTCAGCAGGTACCTCTGTGATATGTCCAGTCTCCAGTGGTTGTGGCTTTGAACTTCCAGCCTCCTTCTGTGTTAAGGTGACCATTGTTCGTATAGCTACAATAGACTGTGTACTGTGAAACATTTGGAGGATGTAATACATGAGGTCGTATGTTCCCATTGCATCATCAAAGTATCCAGATATCGTAGAGGTGTTCCCACAGGGTTTCACAAGCCAGGCTCCTTCTGCGAGGAAAGGTAACCCTTGCAAACGGGAGAGAGCTGGCTGGGTGCTTTTCCAAAGATCCTTTCCCACCTAAAGCATCAGGAGATCCTATAGAAATCTGCATCAGCTGAGTGGTAGACCCTCTGAATTTCCCAGAAAATTACTCTATGTTCTCTATTTCTACCAAGCAGGCTGTGTGTGTTACAGTCAGTGCTGAGCTTAGGGCCATTTTCTCTGCCTTCTGTTGCAGTCTTGTGCCTACTTTCACTGAGGCTTCTTGAGTGACAGTGACAACAAAACCTGGTTGGAAAACGTGATTTGTCAGTGAGTTGAACAGTTTACTGTAATGCCAATGTGTGATATGGGCATGCAACAGAGAAACAGGGAAAGCTGTAAGTGAATCAGCACTCAGTCTTTGTCCTAGAAAGAAACAAACAGCCTCCAACATATTAAGTGAAAAACAATTCCTTGTGTTATCATCTCTGTCTCTATCACTCAGTTCATTTGATCCAAATTGGAACCTCTCCAGGGGTTCTATCATATGCTTGCAAATGCACCAATTTTTTTATTAAAAGCTATCATTCTCTATTTATAAAACCACATAGTTAACAAGAATCTCACATGAATTTATGAAGCTCAGAAATCATCACAATGTAAGACACTCTTGCATCAATATTTATAAGCACACAAACCACTCTTGCAAGTATGCTTCCACTCTTTTTACTTCAAGCATCTCTTTCCCTAGAGCAAGACATCTCTTCCTTCTGTTGCATCAATTTCACAAGTTGTAAACAATGGGAATTACATTCCTTCCCTATTTCAGTGTAGGTCTTAAAGATCTGCAAAGAAAAGGATTTGTATTAATGGAGGCTGTTCTTACCACATGAAAATATTAAAAGAAATTGCTTCGTATTTTTGTTTGCTCTATTCCTGTCAGAACACCAAATATTTGGCATTCCACACAGTACTGGAAATTATAACTTTTATTTTTTCCATAGCAGAGGCTATAAGGCCTAATTGATTCCCGGTCCCAGTGAATAACATCGGGCTGGGTAATTGTAGGAAACAATAAGAGTGTACTGTAGCTGAGATCAATACAGCTTGCTTCTGAACTCCACGACCAATCTCTCTGGCTACATATGCTGATAAATAGACAGCACTGCCACTCAGCTACATGCCATTAGCTACGCTTTTCCTCAGAGTGTCAAAAGGTAAGTGGTATACTTAGCATTATCTCAAAAACAACAAGAAGTGTTCTGTCACTTTGCTGGGCTACGGACACTTGTCTGGCATCTATATTAGTTACAAGTGCTATTAGTAGCTCATTTAGATTAGTTCTTATTCTTCACACAAGTCAGCAGCAGCTTTGCAAGTATGTATAAAAGCAACAACAAAATGAATTTTGAATTTAAAATGTACCACTCAAAAAATAAAGCAACCTGAATAGAAAATAAATAGGTTTACTGACAACAAAACAAATATACTAAAGTAACAGCACTGGGCATAAAGTATTATAGTATGACATCAAAACCCTGAATTGTGCTTTCAAAAACCTGGTAAATATTATTTTCAGATGTTAATCTTTTAAAATTACTTTTGCATTTTTCCCTCAAACAAAAGTGTGACTGTAATAGCCAAGTTCCATACACTGTGTTCTTCCTTTTTTCATGTTACTACAATCTTCTCAAGGCATCTAAGGCATAGTCATTAGTTCCACAATAAGATAACTGAAAAGAAATTCAGCTATCATAAAATAAAGAGTTCAAAGATCAGAAATGTAATGGCAAGTCCTTCAAAGGACGCATATACAAGGCTGTATATACCGGTAGCTTACTAGAAACTCAGCTTCCCTTCCTTTCCCCATTTTCTCTTTGATCTCTAGCTAAACATCAGAACCCAGCTTTTAAAAAGACTTGAAGTACCTTTCATTTTGTCTCGGCTGCCTGAGGAGCAACAACTCCCGCATCTTACATGAAAGAATTTATTTCTCCCTAAAAATAACTTTAGTTTCAAATGCCCCCCTGCAAAGAGGTTGAAATAATTGATCCTCAACTCTGTGAAGACAAAAGAAGGTAATTGCATGGGTAAGCCATTACCTACAGCAGGGAAGAAGGCAGAGGAGTCATTACAGATCTAGCTGGAGCAGTAATGGAACATTTCCTGCTTGTCACTTCTGTAAGAAAGAAGCACAGTTCATAGGTGGCAACCTTTGGGCCCCTCACACATGGATCATTAACACTAGCCATGCTGGCTGAGCTGTTATTAGACATAATCTAGCAATTCTTATCTCTCAGGTGTTGGTTTTTTGGTTTGAGGTTTCGGTTTTTTTATTTCCCTCTGTTACTTCCTGTAAATGCTGAGAACATTGCTCATTTGAACTATTAATTTTCTTTGCTCCTCAGCTAACATTACTCAGGGTCAGGTACATAGCATATGCTTTTGCTTTCAGTATGGTTAATTTAAGAGGCCAGTTCTAGAGACTAGGATACATTTCCACTGCTCACAGACATATTTTTCTTCACTCATTCTTCTTTGTGTCATGACACGAGAAGTCAAGCAGGAGTACACCTACAGGTGATGAACAAACCTCCTTGCTCAAATTCAGACCAATTAACCAGCCAAGGTTCAGATCTTCAGGTGCAATAGAGCTGCTTCGTGGCTTTCAGGACCGTAGATGTGTGAGAGACTTCACCACTAATATTTGCCCGGGTAGATCAAGGGAACAACATCTGCCCAGTAACTTACATTTTCCTTTATATCAGCATGGCTGGTCGCGCAGTGACAGCAGACGCCTCCACCCAAAAAAAACCTTCTGGTATCCAAAACATGAAAGAATTTTCAATTGCAATTTCAGAATTTTTGGTATATCTTCTTTCAAAAGGTCTTGACTTGAATGCAGAGTTTTAAGGTGGCTTGAGGTGGTGAAATTACTTACTTGCTAGCACAGAATAAGACAGAACTCATGAATAGCTACATGACACAATTTTAAAAAATCTAAACCAGAGATATCCAGATTTTGTTGTGATTGATGTCACAAATATGAGGATATGCAAAATGTTTTGACATTTCTAGTTTGAGCCCCATTACACATCCCATGTGCTTTTTCTCGGAGGTTCACTTTGGCCTGAAAGGTTCTCTTCCCAGCCAGGAGCCAGATGGACGACTCCATAAGCCTTCACTCCGCAAATAAATTTTGACCCTGAAAAGACTAATGATTGTAATACGGGTGCTGTTGCAACAATAGATAGTAAGACAAAGACACATGTTGGTTTTAAACTGTGGTTTTATTAGAGGCTTAGGCTGTCCTTTTACTTCCACAAGAGAAGTATTTTACATAAACAGGTAATATGGTTTAGATGTGCCAGTACTAGATTCTGTGCCCAGGGACTTGTTAAACCGTTGCTGTCTGTACAGCAACATTACAAACAGCAGGCTCAAGCATGAGAGAAAGTTCACTTGGAGCCTCATACTACCTGATCCTGGCCTGACCTTGGTTGTCATGTAGCATGAGCTTATAACATTTGCACTGCTAAAGGAAACATGAGCTTCAGCATGAGAAGCATCCCACAGTGGGAAGAACATGAAATCCTCTAAGCTCTAGATTTCATGCCAGCTGACCTACCTGGCACAATTTTGGATGTTAGCAGTAGGCTAAGTGCTGCTCTCAAACTGAAGAGCAGAACAGGCTGGCACTACAGGGGAGATGGAGGACCTCAGGAAAACATTACTTGGAAATCAGTGATGATCCATCTATCTACAGCCAGGAAACTGAAGACCTTAACTTTCACTCCCCTACTGCAAATTAAAGGCAGTGACTCCTACCCAATCTTAGAAGTCTGTCTCTTGAGCTTAATAAGAAAGCATCCACAAATACAAATGTTTTCATTTTTCTGTCACATTTAACAATTATTTAGTTTCATCTGCAACAGATACATAAAGAGGACAGTGATAAAGTAGTTTATTATTAACATGTAGCTTAATCTTCAGAAAAAAACCTTTAATATCATTGTCATTCATTTTAGCATTTATGATGAGGAATTATTAGGCATGCAGGTCCTACATCATGAAAACTATAATTTATAATAGCTTTTCTCAAACAGAGGGATGCAATCTTTAAAAAAATATTTTCCATCTCACATTTGTTACAACTACTTCACTGTATTTATTTCTCTAATATTCTTCTTGTAATGTGACCATGAAAAAATGACCAGTTGCCATACCTTAAACAAAAGCATTCATTATCAGACAGGAATCTGTTCAAAGTGATTATGAAGGTCTTAATTCATTACATACAGTATGATCATGATGGATTCCATGTAGCATGGGCATATGCACAGCAGCAAATGTTCTTGATACTGGTGGATTTAATGATCATTTTAACAACATCAGAAAATTCTTCAGAGTACTGACATGTTTTTTTTTACTTTTAATTGCTTTAGCTTCCCCATTCTTTTAAAGACAATGACCCATATGAAGTATAAATGTAAAGGTTTTAGTGTGTCCTTCACTGCTTTTCAGTATATAAATCATTTCATGGAATCATAGATTCATTCAGGCTCAAAGAGACCCTTGAGATCATCGAGTTCAACCATTAACCCTACTCTACAAAGGTCCCCCTTAAACCGTATTCCCCAGCATCACATCTCAGTGACCTTTAAACACATCCAGGGATGGTGACTCAAGCACCTCCCTAGGCAGTCTGTTCCAGTGTCTGACCACTCTTTCCATGAAGAATTTCTTCCTAATGTCCAGTCTAAACTTGCCTTATTGCAACTTGAACCCATTCCCCCTGGTTCTGTCCCTAATTACCTGCAAGAAGAGACCAGCATCAACCTCTCTACAATGTCCTTTCAAGTAATTGTAGAGCGTGATGAGGTCCCCCCTCAGTCTCCTCTTAGTCAAACTGAACAGTCCCAGCTCCCTCAATCGCTCCTCGTAAGATCTGTTCTCCAGGCCCTTCACCAGCTTTGTCGCCCTCTTCTGCACTCACTCCAACACCTCGATATCTCTCCTATACTGAGGTGCCCAAAACTGGACACAATACTCAAGGTGTGGCCTCACTAGTGCCAAGTGCAGGGGGACAATCACCTTCCTACTCCTGCTGGTCACACTGTTTCTAATACAAGAATACCACAGGGTCCTACAGCTAGTTTTAGGTGTAGACGAATGCAGCTTAATACCACTGAAGCCAACTGTGTGATCACATCAGGAGTGAATATGGTCCTTCTAGATACAGGCTGGGGCTCTTCCAGAAAGATGGGTGGGTTTTGCAAATTGGCTCCTTATTAAGCAGCAGTGTCAGTAGCTTATTTCCCCAGACTCTGCAAGGGAGGAGACAAAAGGAGGGAATCTCCTTAGCTCAGACCACTGGGAAGCAAGACTGCAGCTCCTGCCTGAGCCTGCAGCGGCCACAGTCCTTGCTACGTTTGATCCTACCTGTTTACACACCCTCTCTAAGCTATACAAGCCTTAGGAGGTGAATTGGGGTTTTCAACGGAGATGCTGTGGTCCCTGCAGAGTCCCAGCCCTTCAGCCTGTCAATATTTGGCAACTGATTACAGAATCACAGAATTGTTGATGCTGGAAAAGATCTCTGAGATCATCAAGTCAAGCATATGACTCAACACCATCACATTGGTGATATGGATGGGCCATGAGGGCTCTGGAGAGTCACAGGGACTGCTGGAAGGGCCAAATTTTGGTGAACTCTGAAAAAGTAGGCATATGTTTTATGAAATATCACAGGAGAGTGTTCATTGTAGCATCTCCTGCATATTGAAGAGAGGATTTGCCTAGATGATTACTTCTGTGTTTGCCATTGGCACCTGAAAGAAATATCAATCAATTTTGCAGAGAAGAGACAGCAGTTTCTTCTGAAGTATCATCTCGCCTTGGTGCAGACCAGCTGGCACTAAGTACTAAGTCTATTTTGACCAGTTTCAAACCAGTTTCTGAGGTGTAACAGGGATGCACAGATCATTGTAGGAGAAGGAAATGGAATGAAAAGGAAATTGCTTTGCAGATCTACTGTCTGGTGGAGACATTAATTGTCAAAGTGACTGAGGCTGTGAATTAGCCTGTCCTGGGAAAAAAGAAACAGATGGCTGTTGGAGGAATGAAGCAAAGAGGGGTGGAATTAAAAAAAAAAATAAAAAGAACGTGAAATAGTCCTAGAGGAGGACTGAGAAGACTGAAGAAAATACTCTGAGCTAGAAAATACTGAGACCAGAACTACATCTGTTTTTCATTGTAGGCTTGGACAGAAATCCATTTTTCCGCGTCATTTTGAAGAGGGAGGTGAAGAATTGCATGGCAGTAGTCCTGAAAAAACACTCTTCCCTATTAAGATTTATGGTTAATCCTGGCTAACAATGATGTTTTTAACTGATAAAATTTACATAGCTGGGGATATGGTAAATAAAAATGCTATTTTTCTTGGTGGTGGAACACTTCTAAGTGGAACAAATGTTCTCTTTTCAGGAATGCAGGTTTACAAAGAAACACCAATGGTATATGTAGAAATCTTGTTTCCTGGCTGCCTGGCTACCGCATGAGTTCCAGATATTCTTACTACTCCCAGTGTGACAAGTTCACTCTCAAAGACAAATATGTCCAAGCATCCATGAAGACATGGGGGTACTGGGAGCAGTGATGTAAACATGAAGAGGAGGCTTTGTTTTTATTGCTTGTAATGGCACAGATCAAGTAGCCTGGAATAATTAGTATTTAGTCTCTGTTCTTCCCCTCTCTCTATTTAAAAGATTGCGGGGATTTCACTGTTTCATAAACAAACTCAGCACTTTTAAAACTCCAACTTTATATGTATCCTGAATACATTGCATGTGACTGTAATGACCTCAGTAGATGAGATCTTTCCTCATGACAAGCAAAATTCAGGTTCTCCTCTGCATACTGTGTATTGATCAGCTGTCTCTGGTTTCTCTGATAACAAATAATAGTGGTTTAAGTAAGAGAGGTGGTAAAAGCCTCTTTGGGAGCTAGTAGAGTGTAGTTTTCAGTGATTTTTCTCTCTCCAGTAGTCTGTTCTGAGGATTTTGATAATGACCTGCCTCCTCCTTCCTCTCTTCTAATCTTCCAGGTGAGGTAATAGATGGAGAAAATACCTGTCTGTTGGATTCTTTTTTTGGTTTCCTATGGGGGGGGGAGCTAACCCTTACCTAAGAAATTCACTCTGCAAGTTGAATTTTGATAAAGCTTTCACCCCTCCCAAACAAATAAATTCCCTTCTCTAATAACATTGTGGCATCTTTGGCATCTAATTGAAGACCTTCTTTAGGTGTAAACAACATTAAAATTGTGGACAGAATGCTCAAGCCATTGAAAAATATAATAGTTTTTAAATCAGTCCCTACAATTGTTTTTGCATGACTTGCAGAAACGTAGAAAAAGGAAATTATCTGAAACCTGCGTTGTGAGGTATATGACTTCCACTTATAATGAATCATCTCTGTGGGTTGTTGTGTTTTTTATAAACATCCAGTTTCTGTCACTTTCAAACTAATACTAATATTTAATAATTATATCTGTGCTTACATCCCACACTAAGCATTAGGTAATCTGTTTACTTCACACTCTTTCATTAGAGCTGCATAAATTTTATTATCTTGTGTATGCCTTGAACTAAAATAAGCACAGACATTTTACACTATGGCACAGTCAACACACAATAGCTAGTTACAACTGGGACAGCATGACATTGTGTTTCAGGCCTTCTAGACAAATTATTTGGAATAACTTGCTGTAAAACATCTGAAGATGTCCCAAGGAAGAAAAAAAGTGACCCAAAAATGGAGAATTTCTGCTCAGAAAAACATGGAGACAGAAAAAAGAAAGGTATCTAGTATTTTCAAAAAACACAATACTTCGTAGTAATCAACCGCAGAAACTGGCACATTTCAGAACTTCTGGCTTTAGGCCCCCGATCGAATTTGAGACAAATGAGTCTGTTCACTAAACAGTCACTACACCCAGGTGAACGTCTGTATCCAGTGTGCACTTGTCCTACTTAAAAATGTCAGTTAGAAAGAAGATGGATGATTAGCCTACACTGTTTATATTTCACCATTAGAGGCACAAAAGGAACATGAGTTAATCACTGACCTGATGCAAAGTGTAGCATTGCATCCTGAAAGAGAAAATCATTATTTTAATTGGAACTAATGGTTTGTGGCCATGATAACTCATGGTGAGGCACAATATTAATGTCACTTTGTCTGGTGACAGAATATCTCATGCCCACTTACAGCCTGCCACAGTGTCAGCTGATGCAAATTGACACTGTCTCCAGGCCAGATCCACAAAAAAGGCTTTGCTGCCTTTCATCCCTAAAAGAGAGATTTGAAGGGTTTTTTTGCCTAATATCGCCTGAAAGTGACAAATCCAAGTACAAGCCAGGAGTACACTTGTCAGTGCTTAATCAGGAGGCAGTAATTACCTTCATGCATTTGTTCCTCTTTTGTGTTCTGTAGCAACTGTGCTCATGTTAGTATCAGGAATAAATAGGTGGACATTTGACCCCAGAAGCTATACATCAAATCATGAAAAGGCAGAGAGAGAATTCTGCTTCTGCCAGGAAGTTAAGTGCAATAGGTGATGTTGTCTAATAAAATAACACTATTATATCCAAAGAAAGAAAATACTTAGAGATATATATAAGGATTATCTCCTGAAAAAATCAGGTGATGTTGGAACTTATGGATTGTTTTTCTGTTGTTTCTAGAATTTGCAGAACTCTAAAACAGAGTTTGTTTTAATCCTTTACAGGTATCATAGTTTATTATGTTAAGAATTGGTATGTGAAGTGACATCTGAACTGGAATCTTTATTACAATATTTCTCCTTTTGAGATAGAAGAGGGTGGTGAATGTTGAAAGCATTTATTTTTCTGTCTTATGAGAGGATTTGAGGACAAGAGGAATATAACGTCTCCATGGCATAGCAAACAAGTCAGTAAGTAATGATGCTGGGTTTGACCAGAACTGTCACTTTAAATTCCTCCTACATCAGTTCAGGCTTCAAGATTATAGCACCCAAATCACAACAGCGCAGCACAACTAAAGCCTTTGGACTAGTGGATTGATTAGTCTTCTCCCAAGAGCTTCTGCAAGCTTTTTTTTTTCCCAACAAATCTGAGAGCCAGTTCATAGGCCTAAGATTAAGCAATTAATTTTAATTCACTGTTCTACAGGATATCCTTTCAGTTAGGTGCATCCCTCAGCAACTAAATTGCATAATAAATGTATTCATCTTAAACTCCCAGATTTTTATTAATTTCTTAGTTTGTTACATAAACAATTGCCAAACACTGAGTTATGCATGCAGAGATACCCGAAGAACTCAAGACTTCTGAGCTGTACCATAGTATAGATATTTGACCACTAGTGAGACAAAAAAGGTTAATTTCCAAGGTAGAACATAATAAATTTAATCGAATTTTTTTTAATGTCGTACTGTAAAAAAAGATATTCCACTTCATAACTTCAATCTCATCAGCTCCTGCTGACATCATACTGTAAACTGACACTTTAATATCTCAGTATAAATCCCAATGATGTCTTTTATCTTCAACCTCTTCTATTGATGCTCTGAAGTAAATGATCTTTGTTTCATCGTAATCTGCCATATCATAATATTGTATGTGCATTTATCAGTGTCAATCATTACAATTGGTTTTGCTTCACATTTTTCTTTTTTGTTTAAAAACACAATGAAGGTATTTCTCATGTGTCTTGCAGACAACTTCCCATATACTCCATTTAGGATGCTTTCTAGTTGAAATCCATTTTTTCCCCTTCCTGTTCTGTGAAATAAAATCTGCTTATATATCATTGTATTTAAAACATGACCAATTGTTCCAATGATAATTGAAAATTGTATTTAAACTAGTGTGATAATCCAAAATTTCTGCAAACCTATCCCAAAGCATTCTTCCTTTTTTTAAATCTTGAAAAGAAAAGGTCCATCTTTGATTTTCTAGTCGTGAACTGTGACATGCAAAATCCATTTTTTAGCTGGAAGGACACTCTGAATTCAAGGAGGTTTGGGTGCTTATTTAAATGTTATCCTTTCCTGGAACCCCTTAAGCTTTGGCTATTCCAAAGTAACACCTTTTCTTAGTAGCTTTCCAGACTTTTATTCTTAACTCTTTCTGTTTCCAAGTGCCCTACAGAAAATTTGGTTCTGAAGCTGGATCTCCTTGCTTTTACCCCATTAGTGCCTTGAACAGTCATACATCACCCTGGAATATGACCAGGGGCAGTGGGAGAAGAAACTCAGTATATCAACTTCACACAGTAGTCTGAAAAATGACTCTGTAGCCTGCTTGCAGGAGAAATTACAATAGATCTTGTAAATATTTCTCTAGTGTATAATTCTCTGCTTAGGCAAGTTTTCACTTTGGATCGAATTGTGGTCCATGAGAGGGTATTATTACTAAACAAAAAATAAACCTTAAGAAATTATGATGCTTTGTGAAATAGTGGAGGCATGGGGGAAGTTATTGACTATTCTAAAATGAATGCAGGAGTAGTCTGTGTTATATTCATTCACCTTCGCAGAGATCATTGCTGGATGACAGCTTTGCTAACAGGGCATTTCTAGGCAGAGGCATGGTCTGCCCTAATAGAGCCATTATGAAAATAAATGATTCTCTTTATCCCCTCTCAACTGAAATAAGGGCTTATGAAGCTGCATTTTGAGATAGTCTGCAGCAGTACATATGGTCTCCTTCTTGATTTGTTTCAAAGACAAATAACTCTGAGAAGTTCCATTTAAAAAGTAATAAAGATCATATTATGCTTAAATCTAGGGTAAGCTAAGCTAACTGTTTCAAAGAAAAAAAGATGAGAGATGTTTTTTCTGTCCACTTTTATAATTAAATAAGTTAGAGTGAGGTATGATTTTTATGAGAGCTTGAAAATACCACCATGCTCCTTCAGAGTCTCATTCATTTTCTTGGAAAGTAAAAGGTAAACATATGTTTCTGAGAGCTGTGAAAATCCAGCTATGCTTAATTTTGATGGCCATTAAAAAAGCACAGTTTGAGAGATTATTCCTATGGAAAAGCTTCATTTGGGAACACGTGTCCTTCTTCTCTGCTTTATATACTATAATTCACATATGTGTACATTTCCGTGTTCTGTCGAGCAATGATAGCTGTACCTTCTGGAGCTCCAAAAGACAGCCTTTAAAGTTATAAAAGCATTTAAGAAAAGCCTTTCATGCCAATAAATATTGAAATGCTTGTAGACTGCAACTACTCAGTTATTTTTAAGTTGTCTGCCATTTGGCCATGGCCCTTGTCCCTGTAGGTGTATTGGCTATACATCCTGCGGCTGCTTTTCAGCTTCAAACTGAGGAAGATGGACAACCCAATTCATTACCACATCAAAAAATTTATATCCCCTACTGTGACAAAAGGGCAACTGCTGTGGGGGCTGTCTAAAAATGCATGCTGTTGTAAGATCTGTATTAGTATGCCAGCCTTCTAAGCATGGTCTGCTGAGTGTTGGAGAAATAACAGAACATAAATATAGGAGGCAAGTTCTAATGGAAAAGATAATTGATCTAGACAAAAAATGTGCAATATTCTCAAGAAGGGATTGAAAAACCCAATAATTATTAAGTCACTGTTAAACATTACTTAATTTACTATTTATTTCACTAGTGAAGGAAGGGGGACCTAACTGTTGGAAATCGAGATAAGATACTGGCATGAAGATGGCAAGGATGCCAGAGAATTTTGGGTAAAATGTACTGTCACAGTTTTGACCAGTACAGTTATGTCATCTTAGAAGACTTTAAAAGTGGAAGTTTCACACTTGGTTCAGTTCAGTCACTGGCTAAGCATCTTGACGAGATGTGAAAAGGAAGACAGTGGTATGTTATTTAGAGAGCACTGTACAGCAAAATGGTCATGGCAGCTAGATTTCCAGCTGAAAATCTTGGAAAGAGGAAATCTGGGTGCATCAGCAGCAAACCTGATGATGCCTAAACCTGCCACTTTGTTCTAAAAACGTCTTAAATGCAAAAAATGTGGCTTTAGGACAGTGAAGAAGAAAGTGCTGTCTCCAACAGGATGCATTTGTAAAACAAAGTGCTCCTGATCTTAAACTCTTAATTCTATTAATATGCTTTGATAAATTGTAGGATGGAAACTGAAAAACTTTATCATTGTTATCCTGGACCTCTAAGATATTCTAAAGATTTGTCATCCTAATGAAAACTCCCATCCATATGTTAGGTAGTTCTTGTTCTTCTAATTTGCTAAGTTATGTACAAAGAAATTGTACCACCAGAGACATACACCAGAGAGGACAACTAAATACTTCCCATGTAAGAGCATAACATATGGAAAGTAACTAAAGACTTGGGGGGTTTTGTTGTATTTTTTTTTTTAAAGAGTCCAAAGCAGATAAATATTGCAGTAATCAGAATGAGGTATCTTAGACCTTTACACATTATCGACTCCTAGTAGCAGAACAATGTTTTCATTTTTCCTCTTTCTTTCCTAGTTCCAAACAGTTTGGTTTGTTGGGATTTACTGCTACTGAGCATTAAACCACCTCTTTATTTTTGTAACTGTTGCAGTCAGCTCAGAGTCTGCCCCTTCCTTTGTTAGATTAGATTCTTTAATTCAGTCAACTGAACTATATGGTAAAAATTGCAAGATGCTGTGACTCTGCCTCTCAGAAAGAGGTTTAGCCTCTTTCACACAGCAGTATTCAAACAATCTTCAGGGATTACTATCCCAGCAGCACAGATCAGATAAAATTCCTCTCCATTAACAGATGCTAAGAAATGGGAAGTGAACAACATGGATTCACTTACAAATGTTCTCAGCACTTCACAGTAGTGAAAGTGGGCCACCATGAGGATATGTAGCCTGGAACAGCACTCTCTTCTCTATCGTATAATAATAGTGCACTAGCACCACTTGTCCCTTGTAACATCTTGATTATTCAAGCAAAAAATTCATTAAAACATGTGGAGAAGAAATCGCAAATCTCCCCAAATAAGAATATGATTAGAAGAAAAATTAGCTGGAAGAGTTTTGGTGCTGCATATAAGGAGCCAGAGTAAATAGTCCAAAAGTATAGAAAATGCAAACCAGTCTGTATGTGCAGAATTGTCACATTAATATAACTTTTTGAACCACACCAAAGTACGCATCTTGGAGAATTGTAACTGAATTTATTTTCATCTTTTTAGACATAGTATAGCTGCTTACTGTGCTTTCTAAGAGAAATAAAAGTGAGGGAGACTGTCCAATATTGATGCCCTTTTAAAACTTTCTCCGTAGATAAAAAATATTGTTCTGGGCTATAAAAGCTAGCTTTGGGATAATAAAAAGCTATAGAAATGCAGGAAGCCATAGAATTTTCTCTGCATGGTAAACGACATTTTACTGAACCAAGGGTTTTAATACAGGATTTCTGATATTTAAGGAAAAATAAAGTAAATCATGAATCTAAATGTTCTCAGCTAAACTTAATTAAAAGTTGGACACTTAACAATTTCTTATTTCTTACACTGACCTCTTAAAAATGTTATTCTTGGGCTTAGAGTAAAATAAGAAAGTTTCATACAGTGTTAAAGACTTTGCCATCGTCAAAGATAATGGTTTGTTTGCCTAAGGGGAAAACTGAACGAATTACAAATAATAAAAAACATTCTTTCTATTTTTTTTCCCCTGCTCTATGACATTCCTTTAACTATAATCAGATGTAGTTCTAGTCCTATGGAGCTGCAATACAGAACAGGAACTATTTTAACACACAGCTGTCCCTGGAAAGATCCTGTTTTACAGAAACGTTCTCTACATTTGATGCATTCCTCAAGACTTTCAGTTTTATTACCAGCCGGGGGAGGGGGGGAAGCAATCTTTTTTTCTGGTGCTTGCAAATCTCTGCGTCAACCATACCAAGATTACCAATATCCATCAGTCAGAGTAGAGATTTTTCAGAAAAATGGCTTTCAAATGTACTCTCATTTGCTCAAACGAAAATATACATTTCACATGATATTAATAAATCAGTGTGATTGAAGAACATCATGAATAAAATAGCAAAGGAAATCAAACAGGTATGTCATGAAATGTAAACATGTCTCCAGTTCAAATACTGCTGTTCTAATATTTCATGACAATGTACTCTTATGTATGTTCTACTATAAGAAATTGAATCTGCTGCCAGTAACATATTTTCTGATTTAAAACAGAATTCTTATTTTTCTTTCCCAGATTTTTAAGGAAGGAGTGCAAAGAATTACCATGTCACCAAACTTATACCAGCACCCTTGCCAGAAACACGGAAGTGTTAAAATTTTCCATACCAGCACATTACATACTTCTGAAAATAGTAGGCTGCTTTTTCACCTCTCATGCTTTCTAAATCTTGTCCTTTTCTTTTTTCTCATTGCAAAATAAAATCTAATACAGTTCTCCAACATTTTAGGCCCCGAAAAATTTCTTTATAAGGTTCCAGAGGATAGAGAGTTTGGGGGAAAGCTATGCAAAAAAAGCAAAGAGTTCTCAAATCATAGATGTCCCAGAAACAGCAACAAGAAAAACATGCTCAGAAGACAGTTGGTATGTACAAAATTGCTTTTCTTCGTGGCAGGACACCAAGACTTTCTATGGGTGTCTATATAGCAGGGCCTGTTGCAATAGAACAAGGGTGAATGGTTTTAAACTGAAAGACAGTAGATTCAGACTAAATATAAGAAGAAATTTTTACCATAAGGGTGGTGAAACACTGGGACAGGTTGCCCAGAAAAGTAGTAGATGTCCCATCCCTGGAGATATTCAAGGTCAGGTTGAATGGGGCTTTGCACCACCTCATCTAGTTAAAGATGTCCCTGCTCATTGCAGAGGGGGTGGACTAGATGACCTTTAAAGGCCCCTTCCAACCCAAATTATACCGTGATTCCATGTCATCTGCTGCAAAAAGGGTTGATACCACAATCTTGTAGTCTCAAATCCATAAGACAAGCATGATGCCATAAAAACTGCTATTGTTTTTGGCTAGTGAGTACATTTTCTTTGCCTTTGCCAAAATGTAAGCAAGGTGAAAGAGGAACACATACGCATTGTGTCCAAGCAGAGAAGAAGGTCAAGTGGATCAAAACATAATTTAACTACTGCTTTTGCACCTTTTCCTCTCTCAAGTAATAGAGAACAAGCTCCTGTTTAACTCTGAAGATCCACCCAGACTCTGGATATTTGACTTGTTCCCTTGAAAAAAAGCACACGATTTAACAAGGATGAGAGATCTGGTAAGTCACAGATTGAACTCTTGTTCTCTTAAGCTGTCAGTTTCCCTGAAGAAAATTGAGGAAATTGAGGTTCACCTCAGCAAACCATTTAAGACTCTGCAGCAGGTTGACAAAGTCCTTAACACATGCAGCCCTTTGTAATACATGGTGGATTCCTTAATAGATGGGCAGGGATGGAGGAAATGGCAGCAGAATGTCAGCCATAGTAACACCTACTAAAGCTCTCACTTCCAGGAACAGCTAAAAATGGAGGAGTCTGGGAAACAGCAATAGTGATGAAAAGGGTTTGAGTGAAAACTTCTAACATACTGTAACATTTTAATGCAACTATAAGCAGAAAATAACATTTTTTCTCACTCACCCAAGTAACACCTCTCTTTGTCAATGGAATAGTTGATAAGTCAGCTAAAATAAAATGCAAATTGAGTTTTCCATCTGGACACTGTGACACCCAATAATTCAAGCCAAATAATGTGTTGCCTGTGAGGAAATCGTTCTACCAAACAAAATTGTACCCTACTTTTTTCTTTTTCTCATAGCTCTGTTTAAAACTTAAGATACTGCCTAGCCTTACAGAACAAAGCTGAAGGCAAGTACTTTCTACATTTATTTTAGACTCCCTGTGAAAATCATATGGTTATATTCTTCTTAGTGTGGTTAATGCTAAGAAATTAAACCAAGCAAATTAAAAAATGTATTTTTAGATAAAGTCATGTTTCTTTCATTTAGTGGTCACCATTATTACTCAATTCTAAAATGATTCCTGAGCTAAATATATTTATGCAAATTTAACATCATCTTGCACTACTTTTAGGGGGTTTTGTTCTTTTTTGTTTGTTTTGGTTTTTGTTTGTTTTGTTCTTTTTGTAAGCATCTGGTATCTTTAAATTTGATAAATTCCACATGAACTTTCCTATATGTTTGTCACTCTTACCTCAGCAGTCAGAGAAATTTTCTTCGACTACACTTTGACGGACAAGGCAATCCACTTTGTCATCTAACCCTTCTATCAAATTGACAGAAGATTCTGCAGTTTAACACCTGGAGAAATTTTCATTACTTCTACAAGATCTAGATAACACTTCCATTAACAATGTTTAGATCAATGTTTCAAAAAATAGAGTTCTAAAACTTCCCCTTGGGCTCCTATGTATGTATTCTTAAAGATGAATATTGCAGATGAATAAATGTATTATGAACAAGAGCTCACCTTTTACAGAAAGCACTTTTGATGTCTAAACAAGACATTTGTTAATGATGCAGCAATAACAATTTCCACATTGCCCATTATACAGAAGATATTTGTTTTGTACTCAGATGAAGTGATTTGATTTCTAAGCACAAAACTTCCCTTCAGACGAACTAACCTACACAGCTAAAAAGTCCCCTTGGGGCTAAAAATGCAGAAATTCTTTTTGCAGTTTCACTTAATAGAAGTGATTGGTAAAATGCTTTGTAATTTTTAAAAAGGCATAGCTAAGAAAGAAACTGAACTTGAAATATAATGTGATATACCTCACTGAGGAAGGAAAGCGAAGAAAAGTAAACTAAGATTAAATATCTGAGTCTCTCCTAGTCGACTTCGTGCTTTCTTTGAACTGTGGGGATTGCTGTATGGAAAGAGAGAGTGACTGGAGGATCTGATTCAAGAGCCTAGCACTCCCAAAACAGATAAAAGAGTTAAAACACAACTCAGCCTAGTATATGCTTACCTATTACTCTTCTCAATATTGTTCTGCAGCAACCTTCTACAAAGATCTTATGTACATCAATACCACTAGGGAAGGGTACATTAATACGCAGTCTTTACTTATATGGATTATATGTCTTGATACCAGGTATTATTTTAGGAATGAAGGTGTGAAGGTGGAGAAAAGAGAAGGGAAGGACACAAGAAAGTACTGGTAACCTAGTTATGTCCCCTTTAAAAAAATGAGTTAGCTGTAATATGCTACATTATTTTCTGTCTTCACATGTCTGACTTTTTCATTATTTGTGGGCATATTGAGTCCTTGTATACTCAATATGTGTTTAGCTGACTGGAGCAGGGAATTAATAAAGCCATTGCCCTCATGCTAACAAAGTCCACCTTGTTTGTTTTGTTGGGTCTTGGTGGTTTTAATTAGAGAACAGAATATATCATTGCAGAATAAATTACATGCTAGACATCTTCAGTATTTTAAGAAATTTTGTTCCAGGACATGCACTGAAACACCAACAAGCACACAGCAACTTTTGAGACTCAAAATACGAATTGCTAGTGCATGACACCAAAACAAGAGGGCTCAGAATAAAATCTGCACAAGCATTGCTCCAGAGTGGGGACCTGCCTTCACTCTCAGTGTTATGGAACTGTTTGCATATTGCCTCTGGGCTTCTCTTTTACTCCAGAATTTGCCCATTTTCTCCTGGGAATAATCCATCTTTCCACCTTTGAGGGCTACACACACACCTCCCCCTGATCTTTCTGGAGGTCTTTCCATTTACTTGTATTAGTCTCCAACTTGCTGTCTTTCTTATTCTATTTAGAGAGCAGAATAAAGTAAGCAGAAATAAAGTTTCTGCTTCGACATGTTCAGTTGTTTTGAGGAAGAGACCTACTTTCTTTCGTTTGGGAGGGCGCCACCTGGCCCACATTGCAGCAAACAGAATGAGGCAGAAAGGTGACCCTTTCACAGTTCTGTCCTCTAACAGGACATACAGTGCTCATGTATCACATTGCAGACTGGTGTTGTGATCAGCTTTATTTACCAACTAATCATTGCAGTTGAGATACATGCCCTTGTATCATTTTCTTCTCTTCTGTCACACAGAAACATGAGAAGTATTTTGCTTTCAAACCTGAGAAAAGAGACAGGATTCAATTCATTTAACTAATTAGAGTTGCATGCGCTGCCCTTTGAGCGGGTTGCAATAGGAATACATTGCAGGATGTAGGCACATGAGCAACTGAGAGTCTTTCAAGGTTGGTGCATGCTCTCACAGTGAAATGGCCAGTTGTTCTCTTTAACCACCATCTATGTGCCTTCCTGACTGGCAAATTTAGTAAAATAAATACATAGCATCTCTCGAATATTAGGCTTTTCCTGGGGGGAATAAAATCTTGCCTACAAAAAGTAGCTCTGAAGTAGAATACAGGAAACGACACCATTTTTGAATGGCATACAACTAAATAGGCTATGCAGTATTTTGTAAAAGGATCTAATATTGCCTTAGAATCCCTTGAGTACTTTTTAAGGAACACCAAGTAAAATAATGCTGCTGCAAAGCCCCAAGCATACTATATCATGAGTCTGACACCAGTTTAATAATGTATTACACAAACATGGTTTTGGTCTAGGAGGCTCAATAGGGGGAGGTAGTCTGTAAGTGAAAAAAAAAAGAAGATATAGAGCAAAATCACAGTGGAAAATAAAGGCTATTGTGAAATGCACGTTTTATAAATTAGAATACATCCAAACTACAAATTTCCCTGAATTCCTCAAAGTCTAAATCAATTTAGCTTTAATTTTGTGCTTTGCACAATGCTTTTGGTTTCAGTCTCTTTTTTTTTTCTTTTAATTAATGAAATGTGGTAGAGGTTTGATTGTGGCCATTCAGTTATCCTTGAAAATATTTCCTCTTCCTTCATGTAATATCAATACGCTAGCAATGATTTTAAAGAGTTAGTTTACAAAAATGTGCCTTTAGTCCATGTATAACTTGCAGCTAAAAGACATACCATTTACTTCTTATGGTATGTCTAAGTGCTATCAAAATGCTCTGCAACTTACTAATATCCTTTTAGCTTCCCAACTCAAAGCTTAAATCCTTGCTCCCAAACTATAAATGGCTTCCTTCTCTCTCTAAAACAAGATGTAGTTTGAGAATCCTACACCAGGTGTTTTCTAGAATCATTTAAGTATGTTCTCATTAAGAACTAAATCTTTTGAGCTGCCTTTATGGAAGAGCTTACTTTCAAGCAATTCTGTTACAAAAAGTGTTTTAAACTCTGTGTGGTGCTGACCCAAGTTCCATTATCATTGTGATAGAACTGTATTAAATCAGTCCTGTGTCACTTCCACCTGTTGCAGATTCACTCTGAAGGTGACAAGTTCCATAGCTGAATTTATACACTATATATCTCAGATGCAGTGCACTTCAACTTTGTCCAGAAACAAAGTTTTAGGAAAGAGAAAGAGTGATGCTTTTTAAAAAGAAACAGCAAACAAGCAAGAGAAAGAGGAAAAAATAAAAAAGGGGGGGGAAAGGGAAAGGGAAAGGGAAAGGGAAAGGAAAATATTCAAGCATACTTGGTTCCCTTGTAAACTAATGGAACAATTCTGCATTGCACTTATCTAGCCTATTGTATTATGTAGTCAAATGTAGAAGTTGAATATGGTAAAATAGGGATGTGGGAGATCCTTTTCAAATTCGGGTCTGATATGCTCTCTCAAACCTTCACTCTGAAGATTTTGCAAATGAAAGACAGGTCTCTTGGTCCAATAATGCTATTCCATAAAAACTCCACAAAATTTTATATTACACTTCATTAGTTTTCTTCACTAGCTTCTCTAGAAATCACTTAGCAACAGAAATCCCCAAACACACACATGCATGTCATTAAATAAAGACAAATGGCTTTCAGTTCTAAGAAGGTCATCAAAATTGTAATTAAAGTAAAATGCATTACTACTTTGAGCTCATTTGTAATTAAAAAACAGATTTATGAAAGATGTAGCTATTCATCTCAGGCATATTTATTTTATAACTCTTCCTATTTTCGATGGTCTGAAACAAGATTTGGAAACAAAGAAGCATTAAAGAGAAAACTAAGTATGTATGAGGAAAAGAGCAGCATGGAGATATACAGAATTAGCATTGTTTAATTCAGAGAAATTACAGCAAAACCATATGTTGGCATCAAACAAGTTAATAAGGGACATTTCTGATTCCACATACAAGAAAGGTCAGCCTCAAAAGGAGCTTTCATAGGTTTAGACTACTCAGCACTCTAAAATCTGGGTGAATAAGAAAACAGCTGTATTTAGAAAAAAGCTCTAGATTTTTTTGATACTTTGACTTTCCCAATTCTGCCTCTAAACACGTTAGCCAATCTATAAAATTTTAAGTGTGCAATCTAGCAAGAAAGGAGTTTGGTTTTCTTTTATCATGTTTCATAACTTCCAGTTTTACACTCCAGTCACTGAAAGAAATCCCTGTTCTTAACAATGTTAACTACAGTGAATGTTTTAAAAATAAAACCCAACCCTTTTTCCTCTGAACTCTCTTTAGTCTAATAAATTTGAAGATACATTCAGGAAATACAAGCACAATTTAATTTCCTTTTCATTTCACCTGATGGAATGCATAAGCTAAGCAAGATCCCATCAGAAGAAAATCGGTGGCATGTTTCTCTTCACTTTGGTTACAGTTGTAGTTCCGTAAATAAGATTTTCTGCCATCGCTAGCAGAAGGCCACAAGCTTTGCACTGACTAGCCAGCGCAACGTCTCAGGTATCATTCAGGGTGATACAGCCTAAACTGGATTTAGCCTGTTTCGTGAATTCACTCCAAGTGTGATACCGTAACGTCTCTGAGCGCAGCAGTAGTCCCTCTATCACGCAACAGCAGTCCCAACAACCTAGCGAGTCTGTCCATGACAAACAAATTCTGTCAAGAATAGTCAGGAATCAATGGAAAGGAAACTGTCTGTTGTGAGAAAGCTTGCAGAAACAAATATGAGTCTGAAAGGAAAGAAATTTCTGCCATAAACATTATACTCCTTCAGGCAAAGTCCTCAAGTTCCTGATGACTCATTATCACTACCACCTCCAGGCAGTTGAGAAAAGTCCAGCTGTTGACCTTAGGATTCAGAAGGACATTGGAAAACTGAACATCACAACAGAGAAAATGGTGGGAGAGAAATTGTTTACGTAGCAATTTCAACTACATTATTAATTACATTTTGCTGTATTATTTTGAACTTTAAGACAGTAAAAACATTATTGTAACTAAAATCACATTCTCAGCTCTGTATTTGATGGGGTTTTTTTTGCCAAGAACAAGATTTTTATTTAGATCATTATTATATCTTGCATTTCTACATCACTTCAGTTTGGTTTTATGTAAAGCATCATGTAAAACTGCAACTTGATTTTATGCAAAAGTGCTCAGAAGCCTTCAGGCATTCTTCCAAAGAAAACCCTCTTATTTTATTGCAATTATTTCGTTGCACACTGCCCAAATCCCTATATTTTTTTCTCTGTCAGAGATATTTCCAGCTGCAGGCACTGTTACACCTG
Organism: Trogon surrucura; assembly: GCA_020746105.1. NCBI lineage: Eukaryota > Metazoa > Chordata > Aves > Trogoniformes > Trogonidae > Trogon > Trogon surrucura. The sequence goes on along the minus strand of CM036619.1, from coordinate 58,923,081 downwards.
ATAAGGATTTGTTCACAAAATAGCTGTACAGAGCCTTGTTTGGGAGAGTCAAAGAGGTGAGTAGTTACTAACCGTTTGCATTAAACACTTGTAGCCACTGTAACCCTTCTCTGAACTTCCAGATTGCACTGGCTCTAGCTAACTGTTTTGCTAAGGCAATGGAACTAAAGTGGTGTAGCAGAATTGCCTCTCTGGTAAAGTATCTGCATTTTGAGTAAAATATTCTGAAAGTATGACCTTCATCTTTTGTCAGAAATCTTGCTAAATACAAACTGTTAGTTTTACCTCATTTGTATCAACTGTTTGACAAGTAGGTGTGACTTAGCAATTGGAAACTCTTGATTGCTAATGATTGCTGTGATGTATCTCTGCAGCTTTTCTGAGATCCTCAGCAGTATAGAGAACATAAAGAGTACTCAAGCTGTTTATATCTAAGGAATTGTTCTGTAACAGTAGGATTTGTACAGTACAAGCATTTTTTATCTGAAGCAAGAAAGAATTTAATTAATCCAAAAGCCATATTAATTTAGATTTAACATATGTTTTGCATTTAGAAACAGCCTGCTAATGATGTAGCAAGAACAATAGGATCCGGTCGCTTTGAATTTTTAGAAGTTTCATGATGTAGTCCAAGCTGTTTATTACCTGCACAACAGTCTCTAGACCATAGAAGAAATCTTATGTATCTCTTGTATACTTGTTCATCATCAGCTTGGCAAGCTTCTGACCAAAGATGCTCTTTCTTAGATGGATCTTATCAGCCCCCAGTAGACCAGGTTTCTCAAAGCTAATTCCATGGTCTAACAGTCAAGCCCCTGGCTTTGGCACCAGTCCCATAAACAATTGTTGATCCACCAGATTTGACTGACTCTTTCAAACCTCTTCCGTTTGACCGGGAGGGCTGATGAATATCTTTGCACCTGGCTGATGAATATCTTTCCTTCTGGAATGAACTTTCGTTCTCAAACAGGAAGTAATAATACATGACACCTGCACCCGCCTTGAAATGTAAGACCTTGCTAGAACATCAGTCTCAGGGGAATGCAGTGAAAAATGCACAGAATGGCTTTGTGTGAGGCCACATTGCATATGTAGGGTTTTATTAGGTCCATTCCAAGCTTAAAAAAATCAACTTACTTAACTTGGAAGCAGAACAGCTATGCCTATAATGTTCTGGTCTGACAACTGGAGCTGTGCATGGCATCCACTCCAGAATACTTTGTATTAATGACACAATTAATCAAGAACCCAAGTTAACTATGCCAAAATTAAGGAATAACTGTAATACTAATTTAATCACAGTATTATTACATTGTTGTGTTATTATGAATCATTACTTGCATTAATAATACATACAGAATATTGTAATTATGACACATTTAATTGCCCCTTTTCTTCAGAAATAGTGAATTTGGGACAGGACCTTGTCCAAATAAGATGATTCAAAAAGCAGAAGTATTCTGTACCAATTGGCCATGTTTTTAAAAAATAATAGTATTTCTATTACTCATTCTATATTTTCTAAGAACAATAGTTCTATTATTTTCTGTTACTACTAACATCTCCCTAACATCACTCTGCAGACTTCTATTTTATTCTAGGTGAAACCTGTGCTTTAGCCATAAGGGTTATAATTCAAAATATCCATACTGTGACAAATGTTACTGTTTCCAGAAAGAGCTTCCCAAATTTAATTTCCATTATCTGGATGACAAGAAGGGAAAATAATCAAACATTTACTTAAAGAAAAGCTTCACATCCCAGTTTTAGTAGAAAAATATGAACTCTGAGCTTTTATTCTTAAAGTATTAAAATTTATGTATTTTGTGAAACTTCTAATGCATTGTATTTAGTACACAGTGTTCTGTGTACCAAGAATAAAAGTACTCATTTTTAGAGCCTATTAAAATTGAAGTTCTAGTCTATAAAGGAATTTATAAAAATAGCATCGCAAGAATAAATTTTAAAAGTGTACAGTAAATCTGAGCTGGTAACCAAAGTTTAAAAGAGGGAGAAAGAAAAGTAACCATTCAATTCACAGACATACTTGTCTTCAGAAATGAATTTACGTTCTCAGCGAAGTATTGAATGTTGCTTGGATTTTTTATTTTCATTTTCAAGGGCTATTATCCACTCCTTCAACTAACAGCTATCACCTGTCGTCCTTCAAATGATCTTCCAAGGAGACTTGCAGCTTCAGATCAGTCACATGAATGCACAGTGCCTGGCACAAAGTCTATCTATCGTTAGACTACCATCACCAGTTGTTTCCACCTCAGATTGTTCATCTTGCTACTAATCCCCCAATCTCCATTTTTAGCCATAATAAGGTATGTCAAGAATACATATATAATAGCAGGACTAAGTAAAATCTTTTAAAAAAAACAACAAATGCTATTTATACATCTAGGAATTTATACAATATTCCTTAAAGTCACTCAAATTAATTCTTTGTATCTCATAAAACCTTTTGGTCAACACACACGTTAATTTCCATTTGGTCCTGTCTTTGACTTTGCTTAATTTCAGTTATGCCTTCTCAAATTTCAACTCCAAGGTTGGGAGGTTATGAATTGTTGAAAGAATTGAAGTTTTAAGCCCATAACAGATTTCTAAGAAGATTTATATATATGAATCCAGTAGAAGACATTTTGATGTTGTATGCATGTTCCTTTAGTTAAGACTGGGAGATTGAAACTTTAGCACTTGCAGCATATATTGATTGGGTTTTTGTAAAATAGGTAGATGCAAGAACTTCACCAAATTATAGGTGTCTTTTGAACAGAAATAAGTAATAGAGGGTTTGTAATTACAGATTTTTCAGTCTTGCTAACTCTAAGGATCTAAGCGTCTCTAAGGAGAACTTCTAATTTTTTGGGGAAAAAAAAGACTCACCTTAAAAATGGGTCTTAAGTCCTTCCTGTTGCAAATATTGCCCTTAAGTGTTTCTACTGCATCCTCATCACAATTCTCAAGAAAATATTCTCTGAAATGCATTAAGCTTCTCTGAATGAGCTTCATATCCAGCTCCATGACTGGGAATGATAAACTCGTATTCTGGACACTTTCTAATGAAGGAAAATACCCTTGTAAAGTAGGCAAATGACACCTAAAAATCCATTTTAGGAGGTGCTGGGGTGACATTTGTATATAGGGTGTTGGGCTGTTTCTTCTCCTCCCCCTAAGCTTTCTAGATCAAAGCATTCAGTATGACAACAAACTTAACATCGGTGCCTTTTAACTGAAGACTATTCATAAGTATGAAAATAACTGTTCAGTTGATGCCCCAGTTTTCTGTAGGGAGCTCAAAAACCTTGCTTAAACATGTAGAACTGTTCAAAGGTTCACGCAGGCTGTAGGTAATTAATCTACAGAGGAAGCAATAGCTACAAACATAGAATTCACGTAGAAAATAATAGAAGTAAAGCTAAAGGAAGGAGCAGGAGGTGGGCTGCTCTTCAGAAGATGAACAGGAAGCCGAGGACAATCTCAGGGCTGGCTGTGCCCCCATCAGTGAGACACCATCCTGCCAGCTCTAAACACAGCAGTCAGAGCTGGGTGCCAGTACTGGGGTACAGTGACAGACCCAGGGACAGCAATCAGGTCCAGGGACCAACCGGGGCTCCAGCCAGCAGCAAAAGAAAATAGAGGCTGGAGGCAAGGCTACAATATGGGGAAAAGGACCAGAGACGGGGCTGGCCAGCAGCCTGTTCACAGCATTCCTCAGACCAGCTTTGGGTACCCTAGTCTGAGCTTCGGTGAGCCTCCCTGGGCCAAGGGACAAAGACACAAGGTGGGTCTGGTGAGGGCCAGTCAATCCTGGTGGTGCCCTCAGAGCCCTGATGGCTGCTAAAGCCAAATTACTGTGTACACCACAGAATTTGACAGAAATGTAAAATCAATTGGTTTTTGGATTTAGGTGAAATTAAATCTAGAGATGGTGGCAGAAAGACTGGAAAGGCTGAGAGAGATGGGACTGCTCAGCCCGGAGAAGAGAAGGCTCAGCAGGATCTTATCAATGTGTACAGATGCCTGAAGGGAGGGTGAAAGGAGGATGGAGCCAGGCTCCATTCAGTAGTGCCCAGTGACTAGCAAAAATTATCTAGTCTCTTGTATAAATAATAGCTCATAAATCATCCCTAAAATTTACGATAATATCTTTCTGGATGCCCTGGTGCAAATAGGCTTTTTGCCTATTATTATGTTCAGCTGAGTGCCAGCACATGATTACATGAGACAAATGAAAGGATAGTTAAATAAAAGACTTACTATTGATAACAGAATGAACTCTTGAATGCCAGGAATTCTTTTTCACCTTCACGCTTCCCTTGCCTGCTCTTTCTAGAAATGTAACAAGTTTAGATCCTCATCTGCAAAATTCTGGTTGTTTCTTTCAGCTTTTTTATTATCATAACACAAAAAAAAGTAAGTAGTCTTCGTTTATAAAGAATGTCACCAGAAAATAAAATTTTATACACACATGTATATGGTGATATAAGACAATAATATTATTGGGAAGGAGACCTCAAAGATAGAAACAATCTGTTATAGCATTTGATACTATGAAATTTTGCATGCCAGATTAAGCCAAATGGTTGTGGATAGAAACACTATCTGAACTGAAAACTGACTGAAACTGTGGTGATTAATTAACAGTTGACTGAGTTAGGAGGGCAGAACGCTTGTAAGATGAAAAAGAACTTGGATATCAGGGCAAAGTTCCTGGCTGTAGACTTGTTTTAGGCTATGAAGTCATTAAATATAAAGTAAGAAAAAAGAGGGATTTGCCTTGGAAAGAGAGTTTAGTCTAGAGTGCAAATGCAAATGCAATGATAACAGCACTGGAATCTGAGCGATACCTTTAAGATCTACACTAAACTCACTTTTTACATAGATTTAGAGTTAAGGTACTACGCAAAATTTAAGAAATGTAACTACTAAGTGGACAGTCTGAAGCAAACAGAAAGACAACAACCAAGTTTTACCTTTTTTGCACTCGGGGAACATCAAGGAATGTAGCAAAATTGCTAAGGGCAGAGTGGACAGTTACCTCCTGGCCTATTTCACCAGCCAAGGATAATACAGTTTTTGATGTAATTTACTTGCAACGAATACAGCTTTAGTGACAAATTAACAACTTCTTTCACCTCTGCAGAATGTGCCTCAGTGTCATTCATACACTGCTGCATTGAAATAGATCACATAGAAAATATCTGTTCTGTGTTTTTGTTTGTGGGTTTTTTTTTTAATTGTCCTTTATGTCTGTCCTTTATGTATTTCTGTCAGAAATACAAGTTTCAGATCATTCTGTGCCTCTGGTGTCTTCTCTCCACGTCCCTGTGTTTTGGGATTGTACTTAAAAAACATATCATACCATCTTATATTTCTGCATGACCGCTACTAGCTTGTTGTGTTTCTTGACCAAACCTCTCTTTCTTACGTTCAACATGCATTAAACATAATAAAAAATCAGGCGTCAGACTCAAGGAGTTGTTACAGCAGCACTTATACCTGAACTTGTTATGTGTGATACATACCAAGTACAGGGAGAACAGACTTGCTGCATAGTAATTTTCAGATGACTCTTTAAAAAAACCTGGTTCGTGTGACCCAAATTCACTCATGATAAAATAAATGTCTAAGAACACATTAGCAGAGTGTTGGGATATTACATTTAAAATGTCATTGTCCTCAATCACTTTAAAAAAAATATTTAGGCATTTTAACTAACAGGTCTGATTAATGATGGCATCAAAAAGAAGTTTTGGGGTGTTTTTTTTTCAGAATGCTGACTTTTTCCAGGATTACTAGCTAAAATATATTTCAAAAAAGAGATAGGTTCAGCTGCACGCCTTAAAGGAAAATTTTATTAGAGGTGTTCCATTTTTCCTGTGACCATTAGCCTGCTTTTTCTTGGTAGCAGAATAGAATTCATTAGAACTGGGGTGGAAAATGGGAGTTCTACCAATGACTCGATTGTGAAATGAGCATTTTTGGCCTTATACTTTTAAAGGCAAGTAATTGCACATTTTTTTTGAACGCAAATAGAGCCTCAGTTGAACAGCAATCTTTATTACAAAGATTTCCAGAGTTTTAGACTCTATCATCCCTGATTCTTTGACATCTTCTTCCAAAGTGGAATAGAAACTAATAAAGATGTTTGAGACATGTCACAATTTGAGTTTTAAATGAGATGTTTTCTGTTCCTATCTTTTTCTGCTATTGCAGTGATAGATTCATTATTGAGGGGCTATTAAGATTTTTCTCATACACAACCATTTTTGCATAGGATCCCAGACTACGGCATTCAAAATCCAAACTTTCATCCACATCTGAAATTCAACCCAGTTCATTCACTTCATGGCCACCCCTTTCACACTGATACACAAGGCCTATTATCCGTTTTCCTCTGTGTGAATAACGAAATTGTGCAAGTCATCCCTTTCATGGTTAGTATATGGTTTCATGACCAAATGGCATGAAAAAGAGAGATCATTTACACTATGGACATAGTGGGTAACAAAACAGAGGATTTGGGAGTGATGTTTTGGAAAAGACACTTCTGACACATGACAACCAAAAACCTTCTTGTTGTAGTAAACAGAGTAAGAGATATGAAGGAGAAAATATACAGCAAAGTACTTTGATTATTGCATATTATGGAGAGTGGGATTTGTAATTTCAATGAGGATAGTGTCACAAGTTATCTGACAAGCATGATGCACTGCCCATAGCCGATATAGCATTATGCCTACAACAGAAGAAGATGTTTGCCTCGAGACAAACTAGTAAGTGAAATGCCTAAGACTAAGACCTCCCGCATACTCTGCAGTAATTGCAGATCCAGGCCAGATATCACTATGTTGTTGAAAATACGGTTTAGGAAAGGGAAGAGAAGATTTGCTTGGAGTTGAGTGACTTGGACAAAGAAAGAGAGATTTTGATTTTGGGAAGTACCTTGATTTGCCAAGTACCTTAGGGCTCTGGCAGAAGGCAGGTAATTGTTGGTGCCCTACAAGAAGACAGAAAATACAATAAATGACAAAGTAAACTAGACCAATACAGAAGCGGTATCATAATCAAAACCCAAACTGTGCCACACAACAACTGGCAGAGGGAAAGAGGAGTGAGAATATGTGAAGACACCAAGGTCAGTGAAGAGGGAGAGGAGTATGTGCTCCAGGTGCCGGAGCAGAGATTCCCCTGGGTTGTGGTGAAGACCATGGTGAAGCAGGCTGTCCCCCTGCAGGCCCTGGAGGTGGATGTATAGATATCCACCATGGGGGATCCCCACGCTGGAATGGGTGGATGCCTGAACAGGGCTGTGTCCCCACGGGAAGCCCACGCTGGAGCAGGTTGCTGCCAGCATCTGTAGCCCATGGAGAGAAAGAAGCCCACATCAGAGCAGGCTCTGGCAGGACTTTTGTGACACCACAGGGGACTCACACTGGAGCAGTTTCTGCCTGAAGGATGGCATCCCATAGAGAGACTCATGCTAGGGCAGTTTGTCAAGAACTGTCTCTTGTGAGAGGACTCACATTGGCAAAAGCATATGAAGATTGTCTCCCATTAAGAGGGACCCCACAATGATCCAGGGAAAGGGTGAGGAGTCCTCCCCCGGAGTTAGAAGGAACAATGGAGACAACATTGGATGAACTGACCGCAACCCCCATTCCCTGTCCCCCTGGGCCACTCGGAGGGAAAAGGTGGATAAACGAGATTGATATTTAACCCGGGAAGAAGGGAGGGGTGTGGGGAAGGAGTTATTTTAAGATCTGCTTTTATTTCTCATCACTATTCTCTGATTAGTTTGTTAATAAAATTAACTAATTTCCCCAAAATCAAGTCTGTTTTGCCCGGGACAGTAGCTGCAGGTGATCTTCCCATCCTTATCTCAAATCATTGGCCCTTCGTTATATATATTCTCCCCTTGCCTGGCTGATAAGTCGGAGTGATAGAGCAGCTGTGGTGGGTACCTGACTGCCAGCCAGGTTCAAACCAGTACACTTGCTTCAATCTGGCAGTGTGTGGAGATGGTTTAAAGACTCAATTTTTGAAACAGAGAGAGTATTTATGTTATTTATATTAACAGACTTTAAGCCAGTAGCATTAAACAGCAGAATAAAAAAAGCTATTACAAATGCATATATTCTTAAAACAGAGAAAAGAGAAAGTCAAATCTGGTGAGGAAAACAGGAATGATCTGAAACAGTAGCAATTTAAAATTAAAAAAGCATAATAAAACCAGTTTGGAATACAAGTTGTTAAGGGACTAAAAACACTAAGAAAAAAATTCTGAAGCACATCAGAAGTAGAAAGTTTGCCAAGAAAGTTTTGTCAAGACTGTTTTAAAGGTGCGCCTAGAGAAAATAGAGGTCATACCAGGAAAAGTAAATAGTTATGCTTCTTTAGTATTCTCTGCAGAAGTGGTCAAGGAATTTCGCATAGTAGACCTTCTCCACATGTGGTGAACGCTGGAAAAGTTCTCAACTTGAAGAACCATTGAAAAGTTTTCAGAAGAAACATAGAAGTTTTTAGAAATAGATTGCTTAGGTTGACTGGTACTAACCTGGTGTTTCTAAAAGAGCAGCAGTACGAAACAGCTAAACTGCTAATTGTGTTATGTAACCAATGGCATTACTGAAGAAACGAGGGCCTGAGAGAAAATGGGGAAACGACAGGCTGACAAAGCTGGCTTCTATATTGGGTGATCTTGTTGCAAACTATAATAGAGAGAACTGGATATGTGGACACAAACCAGATAATAGAGGAGCAATGATGTGGCTTTGAAGGAATTACGTACTTGCAGATCAATGAAAGTTCTTTGAATGATCCTATGAAAATATATGGGCAAAGGTTATGGAGTTCACAGTGTGCATTTGTGTATTGCGTTTGTATATTGACAGTCTATTATGAAATCCTTCGAGGGTCTTGTAGACATAAGCTGACATGGAAAGAAAGGAAAGATTTTATTCTTGACTAATAATGGACTAACAGGTAGCAAATAAACAGTAAGAAAAATTCTAAGTTGTCATGATTCAGCGAGTATGCTGCCATCCTCCAGAGATCTTTATGTGTGCAACATAAATAATAGTTTGCTGAAATTTTTACAAAATTATTCTATTCTATATTATGACTACAATGAACATCCAGAGCATCGCACGATACTAAGTCATTGGCAATAAAATGTCAAATGAAATCCAGTGCTGATATACATAAAGTTACACATATAGGGAAAAACAGCACAAAGTAAATGCCTGGAAAGAATTAACTGAATTAGACATTATTGCTAACAAACTTGGGGGTCATTTTGAATAGTTCTGTTTGAATGACAGCTCTGTGTCCAACAGGTCGAAAGAAAATGGAACGTAGGTATTTTTTGATGGATAAATTGAGATCTAAATAACAACAACCAAAATAGTGTGTGGTGTGCAGAGCTTTGAATGCAATGTGAAATCTCGCTGTGAGTCCTCCTTCTGTACCCTCGACAGCCTCTTCTCCAGCCCAAAGAAGAAAATGATAGAAATTATGAAAATAAAAAGGGGAATAATGAGGCAAATATATGGACAGATAACTGTTTTAAATGAGTATCTAAGATTCTTTCCTTTAGAAAAGAGGGAGTGGAAAAGGTAAGTATATAACAGAGGTATATTACGTAATACACAATATGGAGAAAGTGAATGGAGAATATAGCTCTTCCCTAGTTAACATGCTGCAGAAACTAGGGGAATTAAATTAAATTCTTAGACAAAATTTTCAAAACAAACACAAGATCAGGAAAATATCTCCAGTGGATATTGAGATTATAGAACTTATTGTCACAAGGTACTACAGCTGTCTGAACTACAAATAGATTCAAAATGTAAGTAGACTGGTTTACAGAAGAGGCCTGTTGGCCACACAGAAATGGCTGAAAGGTCTAGTATGGGAAATCCTTAAGCTAGAAATTTCTCATGGCTGGGGCAATGTGCCTACCTTTCCTGTATTCTAACACTTCTTCCCATAGCAATCCCAGTGAGCAGTGGCAGATACGGAGCTAAACAGACACATACCATGACTGTTATTTCTTTTTGTCTTAATGTAAATTGGTTGAGTCATAACACAGCTATTGATCAATAATAATAAAATTCTATGAGACTTATTTTCTATGTAGAGATGCAGAACAGTGTCAACCTGCATTGTAGAAAAGGTTAGTACTCATAGTTTTAAACTTCACACATTTCTAATTGCAGTCCTGCTTTCTCTCCGTTGAATATTGTTTAAATTCTTTGAAATAGTTGGAGTGGGATAAGGCATCAAGATAAACTATATAAATGAAGAGGACCTTGAAAATATCACCTGTATCACCTGTACTTCATATTGTTAGTCTGTCAACCAAGTCAAGTTGACACAAACGTGATTGTGTGTACCATACTGGTTTATTATTTTTTAGCTCTTCTTGGCAATATTTGTTCCAGCAGTTGCCACAAAGGTCAGGACAGTGACAAACAGGACAGTGGAAATCTGCACAGAAATGGACTAAGAGTTTGCAAGGATCTTTCAAGCATGAAGTAATATTTGAGAGAGAAAAAGAAGTATTTCTGAAGGGGATATGTCCCTTCATACTCAAGTAGGAACTGTCATGTAATAAGACAAAGTCTATAAATATGGTTCTTTTTGCATATTTTCAATGTGAAAATTAAGTACCGGAACAGAGTCACCCATGTGATTTCTCCTTATGTGTTGCCAGTAGGCAGAGCAATAATACTTGACTGCTGGGCTGAATCTGTACCATAAAGTTGTCATGTTGTAAGCTATTGAATTACAGCCATTCAAGTCTTAGCCTATGCTTTTTGTATTGTATTACACTTGTACTTCAGTATAGAGAGTTTGTATGTTGATGGAAGTTAAAAGAGCCAAGAACTATAAAGAGGTCATATTAAGTCACTGAGAAGTATTTAGAAGTATACTAAATACATACAAAACAGTATACAAGTCGTATTTCTCTATGTGATTTATTTTTGGTAGTTTAAATCAATATTATGTTGAGGACAAGGCCTGAGGCAGCAGCAAAGGACTCACATTTGGAATATGAATGTTGGCCACCATTTGATGCAAACTTGGTAAGGATGGCTCCTGTGTTAATACACCCAAGTTAGGGAGCACAGAAGCTTGAACACAACCATCATGAAGTATACAGAAGTGTAAAAAAGGAAAAAAAAGAATGTGCTCTTTCCCATTCTTTTAATACTAAAGCCTATTTAAAGTTGCTCAAAGACTCAGAAACATTAAGAAGCCTTTAGTCTCGTTTATTACAGAAAAAAAAATCAAAGGAAACCGATAATTCATGACAAAACTATGCAGCTTATATAGTGCTAAGCATAGAATAAATCTCATAGCAAGCCAATCAGATTTATATTTGGGTAAGCATCCTAAGCAACCCTTTATTAGAAAGTTGCCACAGTTTCTGAGCTACAGTGTTCAACAGTACTCAGCCCAAAACAATAGGAAAAAAAAAAAAAGACAAAGCTGAAGAGATATTAAGACTGAACTTTTAAAGGCTATCTTTGCAGATGAAGGCTGGTGCTTATCAGTACATTAGTATGAGAAAGATTTTCCTTGCTGAAAGTACTCTGAGGCTACAGGGAAAAAAATCTGCCTCCAGGACCACAAGGCTAGCATCTTTCACAAGTACTTACTTCAAGGCAAATCTTAAAAAAAAAAAAAAAAAAAAGAAAAAAAAAAATTAACTTACTCTTCCAACAGAAGCAGTAGGCCACATTCAAAAGAGACAGAGTAAAATCTCAGTTCTGTGGAAGCCAAAGTTGAAGATCCTACTGGCTTCACGGGAGGTACCATTTAATCCATGGAGTGTCTCAGAACATTCTTTTTTACTAGATTTAGAGCTAGCATGCACAGGGTCCTGACACCATCCGAAGATGTGCACATAAAATTTGCATTATCTTAAGCAAGAGCAGTGTGGATATCTGAGATGTCAGTGCAGGTCTGTCTGTGTGGGATTAAAAAGAAAAGCTTAGGTTACAACCCTGAGCCTGAGAGATTTTCTTTGATTTGCTTTCCCATTCATGTGCTGATCAAATCTACCCCAAGCAACATGGGAAATTTCATGAACTTCTTTGCAGACACAATGTATTTCACTATACTTAATATAACTCCCAGCTGCAAAGTAAAATCAGTGATATGCAGTCTGGGAAGAGCAACCATGGGCTCCTCTCTGTGGAGACTTCTCTCTTATGTCTTCCCCATAAAAAAGAATTCTCAGTTAATGATTGGAGGAGTCATAATTATATAATTGCTATGTGATATAGTAAGTTTATTCCTCCTAATTTATTTTTTGAAATAAAGTTAATAATTTATAACTTACTTGTGTAAGTAATCAGGAGGCAATTTGAAAAGAGCTCTCTTTGATTATACACATTGTTATGCACAATACTCGTCATTTTTGTTTGCAAATGATAAATTATTTCAACAATTTCTCACTGTAGTCATGTGGTTGCCTAAGGTGTCAGTGAGATTGGAGATTTATTTTTGGACTGGATCCCTAAAAGTAAGATGAGCCTAAGGTGTTCAATACATTCAGCACATGTTACTCATCCTTAGCCCTGAAAAGAGGAAAAAAAACAAAGAGAAGGAAAATATACTAATAGATATGAGACAAACATATAAAAGAATTCTGGAACTATGACGTTTGTTTTCCAGTTAAGTCATGAGACTGAAGGAATTGTCTTTTGTATACAACAGTCAATATATACTTTATAATATGGTTTTAAGATGATCACAAGTATCTACTATACATATTCTCCCTCTTAGACAGAGAAGAAAATGAAAAAGGTCCACTATCAGGTTTTTAAGCAGTCACAACCCGGTAGCTGATTGATAAAGGTAGTTATTCAAGTGTGCTGACCTCAACTGCTTCAGTGGAAAAATGAGTTCCATTTCACATATTTACATATGCGATAAGTTAGGATAATGAGTTCTCGCACATGAAATGAGTTATGATAAGGAAAGAGATACATGTCTGCAAATTGCAGGAACACGTTTACATCTGGAAGAGCTAAAAAAAAAAAGAGAGATGCTGGCAAAACTCCAGATCCCTATCTTGTTTTTTAAAAAAGCCTGGCCATTTAGAGAAGTTGCATAGAATATCTTAATACAATATATTTTTATGTGTATATATGTGCCTCTCTCTTTTAATATCTGAATCTTTAACCAGTCCTTGAGTGTTCTTCACTGAAGCTTGCTTGAATATTGCAACATTTTATTTATTTTTAAAAAGACAAAATACTTCTTTTTCTTTGTTTTCAACAACTAGAGTACTTCCTAGCATGAGCACTTCACCAGTTCCTCCCGTCTCTTTCCTGACACTTGGGAACTGTATTAGTTCTCTAAACTTCTCTCTTGTGGCACATTAGCCATGTCCTACCCATGTTGTATGTCTTGCCTGCACTGAGAAAATCTTGATGCAACTGCAATGGATAAATCATACACTATAACAAAAGGACCTTTGGGTAGTGTAGTTTACAAAGGTTCTTGAAACGAAACAAACTAAACCAACAAGGGCATTTTTAGAACTGTGTAGCTGTTCTGTGTGAGAGAAGAACAGTTTGGAGAACATCCAGAACTGTTCTGCCAAAATTCAAATATCTTTTTTTTTAACCTTACTATGTTGGTATGTGATACAATGATATTTGGCATTTGTTTCTCAGCAACATTTAGAAAACGCTATGATAAATTACCCAGAAATTCTAAAGTGTATCGACTTATGGTACATCAGGCGCATGAACAGTATGTTGAGTGTTTATGAGCTATTAATGATTCAAAGTTTGAACTGGATTTTGATAAGGAACTGGCTTTTTGCAATCTTTTACTATACCTGTGGTTGAAGATATAATAAATTATTTAGTTTACACATCATTGCTTTCAAAACATCTACTTTTAAAAAAGAGATAAAATAAGAAAATAATATATGAGTATGGAGGAAAGATGAGTGGTAAGCAATAAACAAACATAACGAAAAATACTTTCAGTTTGCTTTAATGTAATTTTACTTTGCCTTGAGTTAAATTTTAAAGATTACAATTTTAAAGCAAAAATACTTTCCTGCTCACAGACCATATTTTTCCTTACACATTTTTTCACTACTTTCCTCTTCAGGGCATGCAGCATGTGGACTCAGTTGTCTAGCTCTTTACAAATGATGAAAGCTGTAGTAAAATGATGTTTTGTATCAGTGTTGAAAAAAAAGAGTTTGCAGGAAAAACATGAAAATACCATACTCTCTTGGAGTATAGCACAGGGAATGAGATGGGCACTATGCACCATGCATGAAACTTAGGTTTCTTTATGTGTTTCTTTACAACTCGAAGAATGATCACATTACCCATGAAGCAGCTACTGTGCAGCACATATACCTACCAAAGTACAAGTACTGAATGCAGACAATTGAATATATAAATTGAAAATACAAATAAACTGAAAATTGAAAATACTGGAAATATAGCCTTAAGCACAAAAAGCCTCATCACACCATAAGTATTGTTTAACACTCATGTCCTAGCTAGCTCAAATAGGCCCACATCCTAAAGTCTTTATCAGGCAAAATTCTCACTGCCTGTGAGTCAACAACAGTTTTTCCAATCTAAGAATCCTAGGATTTGTTCAGCAGTGAATAATTTCCTTGGCAGGTTAGAAATCTATCTGCCTGCTGTGTAGAAGACAATTTATAAAGCTACTTCATTAGTTGTAACTGTTTCTTTTCCCCGTGTATGGAAATATATTTATGGAATATATTCTCTGATAACTACTGCATCCTCTTTTGCTGCTACTTGCTATGCATGAAGCACAAAAAAACCCAAAATCCTAACAAACAACCTGAAAGAAGGACATGAAAAGATAAAGAAACCTGTGGTTTATCATCTAGTTTTGTGAAGAAAAAAGAAAATTAAAACTGAATGATTTCTTCAATTCTAGAAAGATCATCTCGGCATACCTATTACAATCTAAACTAGGAATGTCAGAGAGGTTGAACTTTAGGAATTGATTTATTCTTGCCTTTGACATGAAGCACAACACTATATCGTGAAATACAAAAACTGACAAGTTCCTGAGGGTTGCACTGAACAACACTGTGTTTACAAGGAACTGGACAGAACAGATTATTTCCAAGATATAGATTTGATGGACAACTTTTAAAAAAATAAAACTACGTTTTGCTCACCTGTTTTGTGGATATTTTTTGAAAACATTTTATATCTGGTACTTCCTACTGCTTTAGAACACATACGTGCAATATGTTGCGTACTGGTATCTGCTGGGGAGTTTCTTTGAGTAGCTGCTTGTTTAAAATCATTATCAAATTAAAACTTGAAACACATGTTGAAAGGGCCTGCTGCATCACAGATTCTACATATCTTTTGAGTTTTTCCCTGTAAGCAATAACAAAACAAATGTACAACCTGCTCTACATCCTTGTCTCCGCTCCCACCTCATTCAGTGGCATTCCAGAAAAAGGTAACCGGATGAGTATATAATTTTTGAAAATCCAAAATGCATAAAAGGTATTTAACCTAGATAACATATGCAATAGAACTGATACTTAAAGGCAGTTTATTTTAAGTACAAACAAACACTTGAAGTAGAAGATGCTCCATAAATCTGTCTTGTAAAAACTTGGGATTCTATGACTTTCCTTCTGCAAAATTTCTCATTCGTACTGAAAATTCAGTTTGATATCCTGAAAAGCCAAGGAACTGTATCTATGCTTAAGCTCAATGATTTATGGATGACATACTAGCTTTTTTTCTGTCCACCAACCTAACCTCACAGCAGCTTACAAGCTGCAGTGCCACTAAGACAGTTGTTATTACTCTTTCTTAAGCTCAGCAGTTGCACTCTTTCTTGATTCCTTATAACAGTCAATGGTGACACTAACTATGATGTATACTTTCACTTTGTGCAGGAGACAGAATTCTGCAGCACTGTTCATCTATCTGATTCCCTTGTAGGCTTTTCACCTACTGCTGTAATTTATTTTTCAGAAAAATGCCTCTTTAAAGTAAACACGGATATAGGAATATTGTATTGTGTGTGTGCTTGTGTGAATGTCCAGCTTTCTCTTTATACAACTTTCCTCTGTGCCTGTGGCTTTTTTCTCTCTCATATAGCATATATACGCTTTCTTCCATCACAATCCATTCTATAGGCTAGCCTAATGCAGACACTTTTCTGTGACACTGTTATGACACTGAGTAGATTGCCAGATCACAAAGTTAAATTTTCAGAAATTCTGTTTTTTGAGAATATTGTATTACCTGAAAATGAATCTTTGTAGGTCAGCTCTTCTGTTTTTCTCTGCTTGGACTGTTAGTATACATGAATCAAAACATTTCTCTTGTAGACCTTTCTAGCTCTTTCACTGCATTATTTTTATTGTGACAATATACAATGAATGGAATTTTTCAGGGTCTTATTCTTGAATTTTTTTGGTTTTTATCAAGTGGAAACTTTCACATGAAACATTATCAGAGACAGGAAATGTAGAATAAAGTTGATCTAAGCAAAATAAAAATTATTCTACCTATATTTGAATGTTTATACTATTCTCTGCCACCAGTCACAGCACATTTACAAAGAATATGCCATATTAAGGTGTTGAATGGAAGGGAAAAGTGGTCATCACACTTAGAAAGTTTCAGGGAACAGAAATAGGGACTGTTTCTCATCCTGGAGAGTAGGAAGGAGTCACTGGTGGAAGTGCAGGAAACCTCTCTCTCCTCCTCCCAGTAAGCTTGCAGATCTCGCTAAGAGGAATGCCAGTGGCCCAGAAAGGCAGAGTGGGTCTGGAAAACTCTGTATGTGAAATTCTATTGTCAATTTATGTGTGAAAAAAGAGCTAGTATTTCTCTCATTCTGACTTGTAGCTTCCATTTTTCCTTCAGCTTTTCAAATTCATGGTGGTTAGCCTTGACTAACAGCCCAACTCCAACCCAGCTGCTCACTCGCTCCTTCCTCAGCAAGACAAAGGGAGGGGAAAAAAAGGAGATTAAACAACAAGAAAGTTGTGGGTCAAGATAAAGAGAGGGAGAGAAATTGCCAATTATTAGTGTAAACAAAACAGAAGACATAAGGAAAATTAATTTATTTTCAATTGATGCAGATAGTGAAAAACAAAGACAAACCCATCTCAGCCCCTACTAGGGTGCACACAGGTGGATCCCACCTGCTTTTTATCAGTAGCAGATGCACCTGTGCTGCCACACCCATCCCAGAGCTGCTCGGGGAGGCCATTGAGGCCTGATGCTGTTGCTGCAGGCGTTCTCCTCGCCTAGTCCTCTTCCCCAGGCAGGCCTCTGCTCATGAGAACCGAGCACAGGTTGGGCCCAACGAGGGTGTGAAGAGTCCCCGTCACCAGCTGGAGCCAGTTCTTGCCAGGAGCTCTCGAAGCTGCACTTGGGGATTCTCCCCTGGGACTGGCATGTGCCCAAGGAAAGAGACTTCCCTGGACCGAGCGAGGCCCCTGGCTCTGGTGAGTAACACTGTCTGGGGGTGTCCCTGGTTGAGCCCCTGGCCCTGCCCAGCAGGGACACCCTGCTCTGGGCACCCTGGAGTGGGAGGGGGGTTCCCTTTATTATGTGTGTGTGCATGTTTTGGGCCATCTTTCGTAAAGGAGTATTCCTGAATTCCAAAGTCAAGTTGTAGTATTGTAGTCCTGACTAGCAACCTAACTTCTAATGTACTTCGGTCTGTTGGGGCGCAGAGTAGTTTTTGGGGTGGAATAAGTCTTCATGGTGAGTAGCTGTCCTGTCTGGTTTGTGTGCCACTGTGGCATCACCTGAGCCACAGTTTTGTTCCTTGGGGAAGGAAGCTGAGAGAGCCGAGAGGCGCTCTAGTCATAGAAACATAGAATCGTAGAACAGTTTCAGTAAGAAGAGACCTTCAAGATCACCCTTTGTCCTAGCCCTACTAACACTGTTACACCATGTCTCTCTGCTCAGGTGATGTGGGACAGAGGCTTCAGTGTGCACAGGTACACGGTCCCTGCCCTGTCTAGAGGCAGAATATATTGTTTTTACAGGTAGGCAACAACCACAGAAGTATCTTTGAGCTTTCCAGTGCTGAGGGGGTATGTGCTTTGACATTTCAGACTCTATTTCCATTTTTCAAAGGGTTTTTGTAGACTCCTGAATCATTGCACTTTTTAACATTTCGCCTATTTATCCCGTCCAGCTTATTTATTTTGCCCGTGGGACAATTTATGAATAGAATAAGACGGTGAGATAATATGATGGGGACAGTGGAAAAGAAGGCAGTATGTGACAAGCAGTCTTACCCTGTTAAAAGCCGGGACAGAAACTCACTGCTTCTCAGTGTCTGAAGAGTGTGTCCTGTAGACTTCCCTGCCCTCATCTCACTTTCTGCTCTCCCCCTTGGCCTCTGTGAGTCCTGCTCCAAGTAAGGAAGAAAGCGCTATTGTCGTTGCATCACAACAGTTTCCCTCTGAAGTATGCCCTTTACTTAACATATTTCCTTGTACCTCTTCACTGTTAGCTGTACCGATAAGCTTATCCTGCCCAGAAATGATTTCTTCATAGGGTGCAGCCTGGCAAAAAAACATATAGACATAGCTACCATTGTAACCTATGTTACAAAAGATATAGACTTCCAGCCTCATAACAGTTTACAATTTAGAAATTTATTTTTAGAGATGATGTGGACAATTTCATGCTTTGTCACAACTGTATATAACAACAAATTTTTCTTGCAATACAAAAAATACAACAGAATTTTTCTTCCAGTAACATCTCGTTTGAAACATTGTTTCTTTCTTATTTTATATCACAGCATCCTGAGTAGTTCTGCTGTAAACATTTGAGAGATACATTTGAGTTGTGTTTCAGTCAGCTTTCTCATTTAGATCATGACGAACTCTGTTAATTTCTGGTAGAACTGACTCAGATATTCTCAGGGTTCTTTGTAACCTCAAACTTTAAAATCCAGTTTTCTCTTGTTCAGTTTGGATGTTTTTACCTCACAAACAGTTCTAACCTCTCGAAGGAAGTGAATGTTTAGCTCTTGCTCTAGTTTTCATCCAATTTCTGGCAATTTTGTCATAGCATAGAGTTCTGCACTAAAGGACTTACTCTCTTGCTTTGTATATAGCTCTATGCTAAGATGCATTTTATTCTCATATGGAAATCTTTTCTTAACTTTTCTACAAAATATCACAGAAACATTAATACACTGGTTCTATGATGAATTTTTTTCAACTTGTCAAGCTCTAAAAAAATAATTTCAGAATGTTTGTAAAGACAGCATCATTCACAGAGAATGGCTTTTAAAGTCCATGGAATTCTCTAAATAGCTTAAAGCCCTCCTACTGTTCTTGTTTTATTTGTGAGCTGTAAGATACACTTCGCTCATTTCAACTAGCTTTTTGATGGTTTAGTCAGCAGACACATAGGATATAAAAACTAATAGCAGTGTTTTCTGTCTGATATACTTTACGGGAAGACATTGCTTTAATTTGTCTACATGTAGCTTATTATCATTTGAGCTTTTTAACTGGTGGTGGAATTATGTATAAAACCAGCAGGAATCATAAGCAGAAAAAAATACCTGTTTTGTATATTCCTGAAAATAAAAGCTTTTTCTGTTAGTCAGATTGCTTTAGAGAATGTATATTTTGTTGTAGCTTCTCTAATTTCTTTCTTCTATTTATTTTTTTTAGTATAATCCTCTCTGCAACACATTTGACTTTTAAATCTGTTTTTTGTCTGATTTTCTTTTTACCTTAATCTTACCTTAAACACATTACCATCTCTAGCTGGTGTAAATGGACAAGGAAGAGGGAGTTATATCTATGCCACATGGGAATCTTCCCAGGTAATGTTTAATTTTGTGCAACTTGGAAAAAGCAAACAATTTTATATTTTCTCACTTTTTGTAAGTACCTTTCCTTTCTGCAACATGCATTTAGCATGTTTTTAGTATTCTCCACACTTCTTAATATATTTCATGTTCTTCATACCCTACCTTTTTAAAGTCAAACATTTTTATACTTCTATCTTTATAAATATTCTCTCGAGTGCCTACAGTTTGATGCTGTTACTCTACAATCGCAAGACTCAAATCTTCACCAGCTTTTATCTCATTTATCACATATATGTCTTATTTTCTTGGGGGTGCATCCAAGGACATGTCTGGCCTTCTTGATCGCTCGTCAGATTTAAAAGGAAATAACTCTATTTTACCTCCAGAAATAACTTTCCACAGTCATTTCACCATTCCTATTGTAGTCTACGGTAGGGTAATTGAAGTCTTCATGATTAATGATGTGCCTCTTTAAGAGAATCTGTTATGCATACAAACATTTCCTGACTTGTCTCTTTTCACAGTGGTTTGGATGGTTTTATCCACTTCTTTATAACACAGTTTGTACCTTCTCTATCATATGCTTCCATCCAGACCAGTCCTGTTCTAGTAAGCCATTCTGCACGCAGAATTTAACTTCTCTAATCTTAAAAATATGTTGGCCTTTCTTGAATATATCCTCCTGTTACTATGGTATTTTCGTAACTTATTTAGAGTCCTGAGCCAGTTCTTAGTTAACCTACAGTAATTAAGTTATTTTTGTCTAAACACATATGGTTGCAGCTCTTTGGTTTTCTTTCTTTATACGTATAAATTTTCGTGTAAACCAAAGTCTTTCTTTGATTCTTTTTTTTTCTGAAGAAAAAATAATGAAGTTTTACTCGATTATTTTCAACAGCCTGCAGCCTCTTACCTGCTTTCTGACATTTTACAATAATTTGTACTCCTTTTATTTTTAACAGCCATGAAGCTGTTCACCTGAGGATGTGCATATAGAGATTGGGATCACTGTAAGAAGTCCAAGCTGATGAGCCCCTTGTAGCTAGAGTGAGGAACCATCAGGTCATTACTATGATCCTTGACTATTGAGGATGTATTCTGCATCTAGTAGAGAATTTGTGAAAGAAAAAAAAAAAAAGGTCTAGATAGAAAAACAGAACAAAAATATGCTATTTTGGGAAAGGTGGATGTTAAATCTTTTTATAGACTAATCATATAGAATTGATAGTAGCTCCACATGAATAGTAATTAGAAGCCTTAAAACAAAACATATTTTAAGTAAAAGACTTGGGAATTTGTTGTTCTTGTCAGCTAGAGAAGAAAACCATTTATTTCCCTGCTGTTCCTTCAGCATTCTCCTCTTTCATATAAAAGGAAAAAAAAAGTTCATAATGTTTTTTTTATTTCATTGTTTCATCAGCAACGAAATTTTTTTACAGTTCTTGGCAGAAGTCAGGAATAGAAGTGACACATCTTCTGACGAAAATGAAAATGGTGTGTGTTTTGGTTTGGCCTGGCCAGATTTCGGCGGCGGGGGGGGAGCTGCAGGGTGGCTTCTGTAAGAAGCTGCTAGAAGCTCCCCAAGATTGATAGAGCCAATGCCAGCCGGCTCCAAAGAGGGACCTGCCGCTGGCCAAGGCTGAGCCTATCAGTAAGGTGATAGCAGAGGAACGCCTCTGTGAAAACATATTTAAGAACGGGAAAAAGAACTGCGCCACAACAGCTGGCACAGAGATGGAGGAGTGAGAATTTGTACAGACACCAAGGTCAGTGAAGAAGGAGGTGGGGGGAGGATGAGCTCCAGGCGCCGGAGCAGAAGGAGTCCCCCGGGTCCGTGGTGAAGACCATGGTGAAGCGGGTTGTCCCCCTGCAGCCCATGGGCGAGGTGCAGAAGTCCACCGTGAGGTTCACCGCATTCATGTCCACCGAGGACTCCACGCTGTGTGGGTGGATGCCTGAAAGGGGACTGTAGCCCGTGGGAAGCCCGCGTCAGAGCAAGTTGCTGCCGGAACCTGTAGCCCGTGGAAGAGTGAATGCCCACGCTGGAGCATGTTGGCCGGTGGGACTTTTGGGACGTTGTGGGTGGCTCACGCTGGAGCAGTTTCCCCCGAAGGACTGCGCCTCAGACTCACGAGGGGTGGGCTACCCCTTGTGAGGTGTCTCCCGTTGGGCAGTTTGTGATGAATTGCCCTTCGTGGGACGACTCACGTGGAGAAGAGAGCGTGAAGCTTGTCTCCCGTGAGAGGGACCCCACAGTGGCCCTGGGGAAGAGTGAAGAGTCCTCCCCCGGAGTGAAGAAGCGGTGGAACCAACATCGGATGAACTGACCGTAACCCCCATTCCCTGTCCCCCTGCGCCGCTCGGGGGGAGGAGGTGGAGAAACTGGGATTGATGTTAAGCCCAGGAAGAAGGGAGGGATGGGGGGAAGGTGTTCTGTTTAAGATTTGTTTGCTCTTTCTCACTTCTCACTACTCCTCTCTGATTAGTTCTTTTAATAAATGTACCTAATTTCCCCAAAACTGAGTCTGTTTTGCCCGGGACGGTAAATGAGGGTGATCTCCCTGTCCTTATCTCAAACCCTGAGCCCTTGGAGATATTTTCTCCCCCTGTTCAGCAGTGAAGGGGGGAGTGAGTGAGCGGCTGTGTGGGTACCTGGCGGCCGGCCAGGGTCAACCCACGACAGTGTGACATCATGCAATCATGAGCATGGGGAAATGACAGGGAGGATAGTAGGTGAAGGCAGATGGATCCAGTTCAAAACCCAAGTGTATCCTCCTGGGCTGTTACTTTTAATTGACTGAGGTCTCCAAGTAATAAGTTACTAACAAAATCTCGATATTTCCTCACTAATCCCTGCCTTTGATTTGCAGTTAACCTGTAAGTACTCTTTCCCTTTCTTTAGTAACTGTAGAAGACACTGGTGAAAACATTAACATCTGTTGAAATTTCCCACTTTGGATAACTCTTCACATCTACAAACTTCCTTTGCATTGTGCTTTAAATACATTTGTATATTCTTTACTTGAGGGCTTTTGTCCTCAGACCTTAAGTAAATAAATAAATAAAGCACCATCCTATTGCCCATGCCCTTTCAGCAGAATGTAATGTCTATTAAGATGAACCATTCCTATATCGCTGAATGGTCATATTCACCAGTCCATGAATTTGTAATCTGGCCTATTTACTGCAGTCCTGGGATGTGTACTGCTTAAAATGTTCACCAGGGACTTTGTCATTTAGCTGTGTCATATTATGATACTGTGTAATGAAACATAACCACATAATGCATGTAAATAACAAAGTGTCAGCTCCCTGCCAAAATGTAAAGGGAATATAAAATGTAACTTCTGTCACAATCGCAGATAAAACAGCGTCTTCTGGAGAAATGAAAAAGTTGGCTCGATAAAATTCTTCTTCTTCTTTTTCAGTTAAATGTAAATGACAGGAGTAGGCTCTTCATTTTGTGATATTGCCACTCTTTCTCACTTACTAGGTTTCTAATTTTTTTTTTTTTATACAGCCTTTGCATCTCTGTATCAGCTGTAAAATATACATTTGTATACATATCCATCTTCTCCCTGCCTCCTTCTCTGCAGTTATCCTCCCTCAGTCTTCCTTTGCTGCAATCTTGACAATAAATATTTGTAATTTTCTTTCTTTCCCACTAGTTTGCCCTTAGCACTTAGAATGAGCTAGACTAAAGAAGAAAACCTGCCAACAGACTTATTTTTTGCACACAGGTGCAATTCTGTTCCAGGCTCAGAATTCTGAAGCTCAACAACTCTTTCACGTTCATTTATCCCCACTTTTTCAGCTGTATTTCTGTCTCTTGAAGATTCTCTCGTATTGCACATGGAAGCTCTCTCCAGTGTTTGCAAATGAGCAGATACTAAACTGGTTTGGAGCATCATTTCATATACGCACACACAAATTCAAAGAAGTAACAATATTTAAGAGGAAAAAAAGGGTCTACCAGGTAATCAATTGGGCAAACATGTTAAAAAGCCAGCGTAGAAAACCAGAGCACATTGCAAATATGCTGAAAGGAAGCAGAGCGAAATACAAACACACTTGAAATGACATTAGACACATTCAAAAGAAGACTGTACACACTTTTTGAGATAGAGTGCAAAGTGAAACAGTCTGTAACAAGTAGCAGTTCCATAAGAAATCAAACATGGATGCAGAATGCTGATTAAAACTTAAAATGAGGAGAGACAGAGAAGAGGGGCTAATTTCCTATGTTCCAGGGAAAAAAATACAAAAGAACAGCACTGTCCTTTTGAGTGAAAATAATACTTTTTTTTTAATCTGTTTTTAGCTTTAGTTTCTGTCTTAATTTTTATAAGTACAAGAGAATGAAGACTATATGGTATGTTCTAACATTGGCTCAATTTTTAAAAAATATTTTTTCTTCCACAGTGCTTATTGCTTCTGTGGTTACCAAGAAAGTCTGCATGTCTTCCACTTAAACTGAAAATAATTTAAGTTGTACTTTCAAATACTCACACCACAGTTGTCATAAACTGTACATAATATTTTCTGTGTCGGGGGATCTTCTTTCCACACCACCTTAGTGTGGAAGCATAGAGTAGGGTTATTGGAAAAGCAGAGCTTTGAATTCCCCTTCATCAGTAGATCACACAGATGGTGGAAGACTGAGTCTGAAGCCTAAAACCCAGCTGAAAAATCCTGCATTATCTTACTGGTCTTAGAAATAATGTGTGATATAAAATTCTTGTGGTCGAGGCAGTTGCTATCAGTTTGAAATACACTTTCTGTTCTTTGTCCTCTCCAGTCATAGGTCTTTTCACCAGGGAAACTAAAAAAAACCAAGCAAATTCGGATTGTGTATGTGAAAAACTGCAACTAATAATACAGGTCCTACTTTAAATCTCAGACTATTCATATTCATAGTATTTTTTTCAGTATATAATCATAGTAGGAAAGGGGGGGGGGGGGGGGGAAGAGGTGGGAAAACCCACCTCTTAGTAAAATCAAGCCGATAAATTCAAGAATCTTGCTGCAACCAGTCATTGATACAAAGAGGTTAAATTCACTAGTTAAAAAAATGTTGTTAATAATCTGCTCAGCTCTCATCATAATGACAGTATAACTTTAGTGAGACCAATATGAAGGAGTTCTGAACAACTGATTAATCACTATCTAGATGCTTTTCTAGATGCCCATTTTATTTTTCTCTGCCTTGATTTTTTTTATCTGCTTTTAGTCAAACAAATTAAATCTGTCCAATAATACAGTCTATCCAATAATCTGTCCAATAAATTAAATCTTTCTGTTCATAGACCACTTGAAAGAATGGGAGAAATAATTGCACTTTGTTTAATGTAAAATATAGCTGGGCACATATTTAGACATTTAATATTTTTTTGTCCAAAACATACTTCTAACCCCTAGAAGCAGCCTGACTAAATCAGGGACATAATTGATCATGTAACTATTATTTAGGCTGATAGCAAACAATACATCTCCCAGCACTGTGCTTTGAAGCACAGGAAATACCAGTTAATAATAACTGAGATTGAGACAGACAGCTAAACAGTCACTGTTTATCAGATCACATAAGTCATATGAAGGTAAGAATGCACAACTAAATACAGGTTATGTTGTGTTTTCACAGACTTTCATATATTTATCACCTACTTTTGAACATTTAGCTGGTCAAATTTTTCACTGCAAGCATTTGGAAAGTCGAACTTAGTCTTTTATTTTAATTGCCTGTGAACAATTATAACTTTCATATCTTATTCAAACACTGCCTAAGAAGCTTTATGGCATGGACACTTCAGCACATGGATTGCTCTCAGTTCTACTTGTCTGTTGTGGTCATGGAATTCTGTTATTCCAACATGCACCAGGTCACGTGTACCATGCAGGTCTCTTCCCTTCTCTCTCTTCGTAAGTAGCAAAGTCTGAAGAAGGAGGAGGCTGTGATTCTGTCAGGGAGAACATTGAACAGACAGGGAGCTGGTGGAAGAGAACTGGCCAGAAGGATTACAGGACCTGGCACCCTCACTTCTTTTGAGCTTGACAAATAAATACTGCGCTTTTAATGCTTGATGGCACTAGCATTTTGCAAGGGAGTATCAGGAGTTTCATCCTTGTAGCAGCAAGTGCAAGTTCCTTTCGCTGCTGTCTGTCCTTAGTGCTCTGTTTGGGCTTAAGGACAAACTATTTTGTGCACTTATTTCAGCAGCAGGCAGTTGCAGTTCAGTGGAGTGGAGAAATGAAGACCACAAACACAGCACTATACTGCTAGACCAGCCAGCAGATGCTCAGTGTGTCCTTGTTAAGTTTTAAAAGTCACCAGGGGTTCACAATGAAGACATCCCTTGAGGATTCTAGGTGGAACAGTTTCTAATGGGGACTCATCTTTATCTACGGTATTCACACAGTGTGAACTAGTAGACCCACCTGCATAATTTGGGGTCTGCAAAGATTCAGGAATAGAGTTCTCCACAGATAAACAGACTTTCTTTGAGGAAGAGTCTAAATGAGGGAGAAATAATTGGATAACAATAATAACAGGCTAAAAGTCAATGCTGTTTGGCAGGATAAAAGGAGTGGGATTCAGCAGGTAGAACTGGAAAAAGAAGCACTCCTGTCGATTCCCTGTCCCATTAGGAGATCCTCTAGAGCACCTACAGAATGAGATGGGTTAGACCAGGCAACAACTGGGCATGAAGAGACTTGCCAACAAGTCTCCTGCAGCAGCAGACCACTGTGTCTGCAGGTGAGCAGGTATCCCACGGGGGCCAGGATGCAAAATTGGCAGGTAGATCCCCAATTTTCAAGAAGAGAATATGCTACCATCTTCCAGAGCAAACTATTTCACTTAATTTATTGTTCTGAGGACTACCACAGTCTGACAGTAGTTTCAGTATTACTTATGATCATTCTCTGGCAAGCGGAAAGAAAAACACTGAAGCCCTTAGTCCATGCCTTTGCAGCAATTTTGACTGTTTGAGGTGGTTTTTTCCTCTCACATTTGGTTACCCACAGTTGATTTCATTTGTTATGGAGTAAAGACAATTTCAGTGGTTTCACAATTACAGTTTTAAGTTATTTCCTTTTGTATACCAAATACTCTGGTTTTTGCATTCCCTTGAAAAGCCTTTCTTCCATCAGACAAGTCCATAACTCCTGTTAAAGAAATTCTTGTCTTTAAATAAATTCAAGCAATTTCAAAATATTCTGTAATTAAGATTAAAATTCCTGTTTAACTGATCATTTCAGACACTGTTTACTGAAAGTGAAAACAAAAATGGGTCATGGGCTTACCTGCATTGATACATGTACATACATATTGCCATAAAAAAATATTTAAGATCAATCCAGAATTCTGCATTTAAGAGTCTGGAGCAAAACTGATTTATTTACACCACACAAACCAAAATTTCCTTGCATGGAATGTATATTTGATCAATAAAATTTTCAAAAATGTGGCAAATAAATCTTCAAAACTGTGCTGTTAAAAATATATCTTAAATTACAGTGTTGACAAATGTAATCTAAAACAAAGTCTGGTAACCTGCCACTTGAAACTGTCATTGTAATAAGTTTTGAAGTATAATCAATACTATTGACTTCCAGGTAATTTTCATAGGTGTAAGAGCCAGTTAAATAAAAGTTGGAGGAAAAATTCCTTTGTCGTTTTCAAGTTAGTTTTATTATGAATCTGCTCATGTTTTCAAACTTCTGTTTAATAGTGAATTCCTAACACAGACCATTATTTGCTATTTCAGATTGACAGACCAGAAAAAAAAATTAGTTAATAAGAAATTTTTGACTCTTCCAGAGCACAAAACCTGGTATTAAAAGTCCTCTCTGTCTGAGATTTGCCATAAAGGTCTGAATAAGCATTTTCAGTCCTGAAAGAAATATGGATTGAATTAGGTTCAAGGCAAAGAATGAGTAAAATCATAGTTTTGCTTTATCTAAACCAAGTCTAGCTGTTCTGCACTCTATTTTTCACTTGGGGATGGACTGTCACCACCTTCTTTAATCTTCCCTGCAGTGTGGAGAAGCCTGTATGCAATCTGAAGGAAGAAAATACACTGCAGGGAAGAAGAGCTTCGCAAATGCGCTGGAAAGTCCACCCTCATGCTTAGGGCTAAAATGGCAGCTAGTAATCTGCTGCCTCTGAAACATTTTTCCTTGTAATTAGACCATCCGTTTCTGATTAGAAAAATCCAGACTATAATGCATAAAACACATTCAAAAAGTGCTGCAACTGCAGCTTTAGGAACAGCGTGAAAAGCAGCTTCTACATGTCTGAGTTAAAAACATGGATTAGGGGATAAACCATGCTCTCAGCTTTGCTTGATTCCACTCAGGGTTCCCTGGCTGGTGTGAAAGGATGATTAAAGCGCACCAACGTGGAGTGTAAGAAGGGAGAAAACACAGATGAGCTACAGCTGCTTCCTGTGCTGGTTCTAGGACAGTGCCACCGTATGCATCCTTCACAGAGCAAATTATAAATTAGTAACTCCTTCTTCAAAGATCCAGTATAACTATTTCACACTTCCTTCTTGCTCACTCTCTAAGCACACACATACCAGCTCATAAATGCAAAATTCTGTGCTTTGCTCCAGTTTCTAATTGTCCAGGTAAAGACATCAGAGTGACAGAAATCTTGGTTCATAGATGACTTCTTTTTCTATGGCTCCAGGAAAAAAAAAAAAAAGCAACACTACAAATCTAATTGCCATAAACACCACTCTTGTGAGGAAAACATGATAAGGGAAACTAAGTAACTGAAAGGCTCTGCCTGGAGAAGTTGGCATTAGGAAAAAGAATTGCTTTGGAAACAGAATTGTGTAAACTGTTCTCTTCTCTGTTGTGTATTTTGGCTTGTCTGGGACTTGGTTTGTTTTTAATTCAGTAGACCCTGACTACATATCCCCACCTGTAGTTCTAATCAGTGGTTACGAATATTGCAATTAGCTGCTGTGGAAATGATTATGTTGTCACAAACAGAGGATTAGAAATTCATACCAGGAAAAGTCATCAAAAGCAGATGAATGCTCAAGAAAAAAAAAAAACACACTAGATCTCATGCTAAGATTTTTAATAACAAAATAGAAAACGAATAGTAGCAAAGAGGGGAACCAGAAGAGTACTACTGCTTGTCTTTAATGCAGTTTTACCCCAAAGGTTATTAAAATCCATTGATTGTGAAATGTCTGTTCTCAGGCAAAGATTTAAACTGATTAAAATGCACAGTGTATTGGGGATTAAACCTTTATCCCATGACAAAGTTCCTCTCAATGGAAACATAAATGACTGGAATCTCAAATTCTAAGAAAAGGATTTACTTTGAAAACTGCTTAATTTCATCAACATCAATGCAAGGAATATGGGACCAGTCCTGTTCTGACTTACAGCTCTTGGTCATAAACAATGTAGAAACTACTCTTCCTAAAAGCGATGGTTTCCATATTTTCCTAGATTCAAATCATACTTGCCTAGGGCTAACAGCCCTATCTATTGGTGCAAATGGCTACACCTTGTCATGCTCTCAGGTAGCAGCTACAGCCCATCTCTGGCATTACAACCCCTCAGTACCAATTCTTGAGAGAATAAACCATTCTTCTGTCAAAACTAAACCTTTCTCCTAGAACTATTCTGCTACAATTTGCAACTAGAAATCATTCTGATCATATGAAATAAATTTTCTGAAAGTACTAATTTTCAAGACAACCTGTTCTTTTACTTGGGTCAATGAAATTCTCTTAAAACAGTGGGAGAATTGCAGAAAATTCACTTGTTGAGTAGTACCTGCCATATGCGCAAAGGTGATTGTTGTCTCTTGCTGACACTTAACAGTAAAATAGATGGTTCAGTAAAGCAGTCCAAGACTTGAAGATGATATTCTGTGAGGCACACCTTGATAATAGTTTTCACTATTTTCTTTAAGGTCCCATATGTAGCATTAACTCTGGCCCTCAGTGTATAAGCATTTGTCTTGGATCAGTTGCAGTCAGGGCATTTTTGTCAGATCAAGATGGACAAAAAGTATTTCTAGTCTCTTGATCTATTAAAATTTGATCAAATGCTGTATGAAAGAACCATGCTTATCAGAACAGCATGTTAAGACTGTTTTTTTAGTAGGGGAAATAGATTGCATATGGTCACTTTTATTCAATATTGATCATCTTTAAATTACGGGGATTACACCGTGTTTACGCTGAATTCAGATACTTTCTTGAAAATGCTGGAGTCTTCCTATGTATTTGAGTATTGTGGCATTTAATAGTTCTTAATAAATAAACAACAGTTTTGATTATATTAGTGTAAACCAGTACCCACTTAGAAGGGATTCTCAACTACATTTTGTTACTGCTTCTACTGTGCTTTAGCCCTCTTCTGCTAAAACTCTCACATTATTTAGATTCTTAATGTCTGTTGTCCCATAACTTTGAGCCTGTGAGTGGGCATACTTTTAACATAACACACTTATTTTTCCTGACACTATTTAATTTTTGTCTTCTAATATGTTATTTGCATGTGTATCTAATTTACACATATTCTTTATAGAAGTAGGCACATACAATGAACACTTAAGATTTGTTTAATCACAACTGTGCTTTTATCCTAACAGTTGTGATTGGATGAGTCTGGGAACACTTTTTTTACTGCTTGCTAAAGTTCAGCTTAAAATGAGTGAATGTCTCATTGTAACCTTTTTATCTTTTGCAGAAACATTGCCCATTCTATCTCTGAAAAACTTTCTGACCTCATAGTGCTGGGTCTTTGGGTACATTACACATCCTTTGTCATTGCTTATGTACTCTTTTTGTAACACCTTAGCACCCT
Source organism: Trogon surrucura (assembly GCA_020746105.1). Taxonomy (NCBI): domain Eukaryota; kingdom Metazoa; phylum Chordata; class Aves; order Trogoniformes; family Trogonidae; genus Trogon; species Trogon surrucura. Next base: position 58,892,373 of record CM036619.1, on the reverse strand, counting down.
CTCCTACTGTTCCAGATTGCAAAACTGGCTTTTCAGCTTCAGTTCCGTACTCAAGGTTTGTATTTTCCCATACTGTTGAAAAAATAAATAAATAAAAGGCACCTCTTCATTGATTTAATGTTCCCATAGAATTCAGGAGTCTTCAGATGCTTCTAGTAATTTTACAGTCTATTCTACTGAGTTAAGTGGAAGCTATTAAACATATCAGGAGCTTCAGAGCTGGCTATTGTTAGAAAGAAGACTACCTTCTGAATCTCTGCCTTTTGCTCACATCCATTGCTAGCAAAGGCAGAGTGAAGTGCTGTTTAAAACTCTTCTATTTCCAGAGAGTTTAAACTCTCATGCAGCTTTTAACTGCCCATTTTTCCACTGCAGGTATTTTCTTTGTTGCTTCTTTTCCTCTGGTGGCAGGCAGTATCTGTTGATCATCCAGTGCCTCAGTGCCATTTTGCACCATAGCTGCTCCTTTCTGCCTGTGTTGAAACCAGTCTAGCAAGCCTGGACAATCCAAGCAGAGGCTAAAGTGTGATGACTTCTTCCCCCGTGCATGTCACAACACAAGAAACATGACAAGGTCCTTTTAGCCTTCTGTCCATCTCTCAAAGTGCCTGACAGGACTATAAGAACAGACTTAGAATATACTTTTCCCTGAAAGTATCCCCTAGCCTCCAAATGTTTTTGCAGCTCAAGTAATTCCTGAGCCAGGCATGGTTTCTGTATATTTAAAAATCCACAAAGGATTTGTTTTCCACGACCATCACCAGTTCTCTCTGGGATCCTGTCACGGGTTAGGGCTGGGCCAGCCGCTAACGCGGACAGACGCTCTCTAACACCCTCTTCCCCCCCCCAAACGGGAAGAGAAAAGGGAATGAGGCAGAGAGACTTACGGATGAGAGAAGAGAAAAACTAGAACAGCTTTAATGAAAATAATAGAAAATAATAGTAAAAAGATAAAAGTAAAGAACTATATACAACTATAGATAGTAGCCCGATATCAAACCTGACTCCCTCCCCCGATAGAAATCACAACTGGTGCTGCAGAGCAGGAGGCACTGGGGAACCCCCAGGCTCAGCGGCGGCGGGAGCTGGATACAGGGAGCTGGATTCGGGAACTCAGGATCCGGATCAAAATCAGGAGGTCAGATGGAGTCCTTTCTGGACACCGGCCATTGCAGAAAAGAAGGGCGAAAAGGGCGAACAAAAGGGCAAAAAGGGCAAAAAAAAAGGGCTGAAAAAGGGACGAATAAGGGCCGAAACTCTCGTGATCACTCAATTTATACTAGATATGACGTATATGGGATGGAATACTCTCGTTGGTCACCTGTCCTGTCTATTACCCCCCGGAGGTGCCACCTTTTACTTCCTTGTGCCCCCCTCTTACTACCCAGCACCCCCAGTGTGGCACACAAGAGCCAGCAGCGGCCTTGGTCACTATAGGAATAAGTATAAGCAAGAGCCTTTCTACATACCAGTCCCAGGCAGTGACTGTAAACATCAGGTGTTATCACTACCAGTAGCACACACTGTCTGCAAAAACATGCTGCTGACTTCAGAAGAAGACACTAAACTGAAAAGTAAAAATGACTAACAGGACTGGGTTTTTAGCTAAACCCAGGACAGATCCACATAAATTTAAATAATTACAACACTTTTTAGCAGTACCACAACTGAACTACACATCACAGACTGCGTAACTCACCTGTGTGCTAGCATCTTTTTACCCCTTCCTCCCTGACTTCCTGTAAGGGAAAATGCAGAAAGCAACCAGTCCCATTCTCTACCACCCCAAATCTGCTTATATATGTGCCTGCTCACGTGTTTTTCAAATGGAAGAGTCCTTTTACTTAGCCATTTCACACATGAATACTGATCTTTAATAATCCTTGTTGCCTTTTTCTCAGACTGTTTTCAACTACATACTTTTTGAGTTGGAGAGAACCAGAACTACACATTTATGACTGGATGACCAGTGGCTGTCCTGGTGGGTTGCTCCTCAAACTTCTGCCATTTCTATTTAACAAACAAGGCTCCCAAGGCACCCAGCTCAGACTCTAAAAGAGCTGGTGACCTCAGACAGGCACAATCCCAAACATCACAAATATGTGCACCCATTGTCAGGTATAGATTAGCAGCACAATTCTTCTGACTAAAATATATATAAGAAACTCCAGGAAGAAGTAAGATAATCAAAGCAAACAGATTTTGAACTTGGCATGTTAAAAGCAGTGCCCTACTCCTTGTAGGTGAAGTATTATTTTGTGAGCTCTGACGTGCAGAGTTGGAGTAAGCAGAGAAGCCTTCAAGCCTGGATAGAAAAACAAGAAGCTCTGAGTAACAGCACTAGCAGCAGCAGAAGAGGAGATGTTACAAGCTCCTTCAGTAGTATGTACGTGCTCTGAGTTCAGGTTTGAATAGGACTCTTCATACCGTTTTATGTGCCGATGTCACCCGAAAATATAGTGCTCTTTATGGTGCCAGTCTTCTGTTGAATCACTTTCCTTTCCCTCTACCTCTATATTTATCTGCATTCTCACTTGTTTTCTTTTTGCGTCTCAGGGTTTATTACTGCTTCTCTGTTAATGTTAATGCCTGCAGGACTTAATTGCTTTCGGTTTTGTGGGGACCCTTTTCTGAGAAGTGAGACTGATGGCGCTAGAGTCCATGGTGGGCTCAATAATCTCTCTGCTGTACTATTTATAATAATATATATTTGTATACTATATTAATCTCTTTTTAGAAAGCCATTGTAAAAGCGATTATTTTTTTGCTCATGTTTGAATAAAATTGCAACGCTGTCAGTCATTCAAAGATAAACAGTCAATATTTACTGTAATGTTCAGCAGCAACACTAAGCTGTATCTACAGCTATAAAATGACACGGGAAGCCATCTGAAGATATTGTCAAACAGATTTGGGGAATAGAAAATTACTGTGGTCATTGGTCCTTATTATTGAAAATAACAATTTCTTTAGCAAGATAACATGGTGTCCTCGTATTGTTAGCTGTTCAACATTAAAATTGCATTAACTTTCTTAATATTCATTTAACATTTCCTTAAAAAAAAAACAAACAAAAAAACATCCAATCAACCCTGTCATTTCGCTATTTCAAAATAATTCATAAATGAGTCTTGTGCTTGTGGAATTACGAGACTTCAGACATGTCACATTGAAGCTATGCTTCTGTAATCGCCTTGCACTTTTTTTAGGCTCTGTTGATGTATCATCTTCCTCTTCTGCAGGTTACCCTAGGATTCCCTTTGACAAAGTCTATTAATTGCCATATATCCTTTGAAATGAAATTTGTGGATGTAAAATTGCCCCTAGAAGTGCATTCTATAGCACCTTTCATGGAGATTTCAAACTACTTTATAAATATTAAATCATAAGCTAATTCCAAACACTTGAAGAAACTGACGAGGTTTTATGAGCAATCATTTCTCCCAGTCTGCTGCATAAATCAGAAAGCCAAATGTGATGTAGCAGACCACACAAGAGAAGAGCTTCAAAGAGGAACTAAAGCATTCTGCCTCTGAATACAGCAGCAGGAAGAATGTAAATCATCAGTACACTAAAACTGGCATTTTCCCTGATGTGGGATTCTTATGAGACCTTGAGCGCTTAAACATCTTGACTCACGGCCTTTGTTTCAGAAGTCAATGCTCGTTAAAGATATATCAGGTGACAGGCTCAGTGTTGACTAAAGCTGGTGATGGCTGCACAGCAGCCAGCACAGGCACTAGCTGTATTTTGGGTTTCCTTGGAGTTTGCTAGTCAAGTACTCAACCTGCCTACCAGAGCATGTAAAATTTAGAGAGATCAGAGCACAAGATGGCATTGCTGGAGGCTACAAGGAGAAGGGTGTATTTTTATCATGTCTTTGAAAGGTGTCTCCAAATACAGGTTTGTCACAAACATTGTCCAGCCGTTTGTGGTTATTGAATACGATAACTGAAAATACAGCTGAGATTGCAGCTTTCTATAATCAAATTCATGATATATTGTTTAATAAAAAAGCAGCACACAATGAGATTCAATGTCTGGGCCTGTTGTCCTTGCCATTTCTGCATCCTTTGGCAATGTCTCATAACTTTGGATCTGAATTTATGGAGGAAAAAAAAAGCATTACATATATATATATAAAAATATAAGGCTACTAACAGCCCACAGGCAGAACCACAATTAAACATTAAAACACCTTACGTAATGGACCCATTCTAGTATCAGGACCCATGCAGAAAAAAAATATACATATAAAGAGCCCCATGGGTCAAACTTCCTTAAGACCTGTGGAAGGGAAAGGAAAAAGAAAAAGTGAAAAGGAAGCTACCTTTAAAAAAATATAAAAAGATTCACTGTGTTCATTTGATATATTCTTTCAGCTGATCAGTGTCCCACGAGAAGCTGAGGAGTTTTAGACTTGCTCCACGGTATCTTTTGGTCAGTTCTTAATATAACTTGAAGCACTGTATTGAATTTGATATAAAAAATAGTAGAATGAAGTTAGATTAATTCTTTCTAAGACACACTGCTTTTGTACGATGTTACTTCATTTGGAAGAAGAAACATCTGTCAAAATGCCTGTGTTATTAGAAGTCAGAATATCCAAGGAATAACAGCCTGAGAATATTAAGGTATATTAAGATAGCATATGAAACAACTTCATTTGCATGCGAATACTTTTACACTTCCTATGTGTGACTGTGGATAAGTTTCGATAGTTTGTCTCCTGCCATTCCTTGCTAAAATCATCACACACTCACTACCACTGTCTCTTAAGGCCAAGGAACAGTTTTAATATGTCACCATAAACATGTAAAAATCGAGGTGGTTGCCCAAAAGATTTAATCTCTTCAATGTTTGAACTGGCTGAGTAATTTTAACAAAATGAGTTTTTTCCTAATGCTTCCTATCTTAACTAAACTAACTGGAAAGTGGTATGAAGTCTTCATTATTTGTTTTGTTTTATTCATAGTCACCTCTTTATGTAAAGGACTACTGAGGTGCTCAAGCAAATAGAGTAATTGTATGTTGCAGGAGGATTGATGGAAGGAACAGCAGTGATGCTTTATCCTGGAGAAAGTGCTCAGCCTGACAGAAATGAGCATTTACTCTTTTGATGAAACACTAAGGAAATTATTAAGAAAGATTTTTACCCACTTCTTTAAAAAAGTGATTTTCTAAATTCATGAGACAGAATATAAACATGTTAAAAGGTCACTTGAGGTTATTGGTGTCATATCCTAGATGTGAGTTGTGGTTTTAAGAGCTTTTTTAAATTTTTTTTTATGAAGCAAATGGTACTTGCCCCTCAGTACTTCCATGACTGCATTGACACTTAGATCATACTAGTACAATCTTGGATATTTTATATATAGGCCACCTGCACAGTACTCTTCCCCCCGAGACTAATAGGTGAGCAGCAGGGACTGTGTTTCTCCAAGTAAGCGTGGGGGGAGGCAAGGTTGTTTGCTGAAGTTTAAATCTCTACTTGCATTAACAGATTGCTACATCTCTAGCGTTTTGGGATTTCTCAGCTTTACCAGCAGTAATTTATAACAGCTCAGTGTATAATCTCTTTCTTTCCTAGATCCTATTTTAAAGTGTCCTTTTGCTTCTTTTCCTCTATTCTTCTTGCCCATGGTAGCATCAAAGTATTTGAAGATGATGAAGTGAAATGTTTGATCTTTTTGTAGTGCTTCTGCCTGGATACAGTGCATTATCTTGTGTGTCACTAGATAATACCTGGGAAAAAAAAAAGACCCTGAAAATATAAAAATAATCATATATGAAAGGATTTCATTTTGCCTCATCACTTTTGAAAGAACTTAAACAGCTGCTGACAGCTCAAGAAAACTTTGAAAAATGTTCTTTTCAGAAAGTGCTGTAGTATATCATATTTTCTGTATATTTCACTTCTCTTGTTCATTCTTTCTGAAGACATTTGCATGAGAATAAGATTTTTCTTTCCAGTAGTTTGCTGAGTTTCACTGTCCATGCTGTACTTATTTGGTGCAGGCTGCTTGGACAATACTTCTTGTAGAACTTGTTGCCTCTTCAACACTTGCAAGGCTTCTGAATAGTTGAAGAGGTCAAGGAGGAGGGAGTTTATGTCTCATCCCTGCAAATTAGGAAGTGCAGAGGCCATTGCAGATCCCAAAAGTAGAGTTACACTTATGAACTAGACCTGGATATCTGGACTTTTCACGCTTTGATGGAGGCAGGTTCTTCCTAAGTACTTGTGGGGCTCACTTCTGTAAAATATGCCCTCCGAGCCCTGAGGCTAGTGCAGCAAAGCATTTACTTTTCTAGTTAATTCCCAGCATGCTGATTAGCTCTTGTAGATGTGGGCCAAACACACTTTGTCTCATGCAAGACTAAGCACTGACTGTAGCAATAAAACAAAGTAAACTTCCCACTCTCAGCTACTGAAATCTCTGATACATATGGAAAGCTTTACCCTAATTTCATTTGGTTATGCCTCCCTATACTTTCTGGTTGATAACCAAAAGGACTGAGAAACCTTAAGAAAGGCTGCTCCCTTGTGGCTTTTCTAGCTAGACAAAAATGAGGACTTGATAAAATCTGATATTATGCAGCTTTTTAGTTCAAGTTGTTAATCTTGGAGAAAGCATTGATGGTGAATGCATTAGCGAAGCCCATAGTACTCACCACGCTTCCAGGTGCTCAGATACTTTAGAAATTCTTCAGGGATTAAAACCTTGAATACATAATTAAGTCAATAATCTCAACTGTACAGCATCTGCTCAAGCAAAGTTGAAGCTCTGAACCTTGTCATATTTGTCATGTCCAGCGACAACCTTCACTGTGATTCAGGGGATGATTGCTGGAAGGCAGCTCCCAGGCTCTAGGCGTGTGGTCCAGGTCAAGGGAGGGGTGAATTCCCACGCCAGCCATGCTGCTGGCAGAGTACTCTCCCAGGACTCACCAGGGCTCCCAGGCACAAGCTCGAGCATCCAGCTTTGTGTGACTGGGCAGAAAGTCAGACTGGGAAGTGCTGCCAAAATGAGGGCAAAAGCACCCTTGGAAATACTTCCAAAGACTGAGAGTTGAAGCCCCTGCTCTGAAGACAAGGAACAACAAAACCTGGAGAGCAGTTGAATGTTCTGAAATCATATTTTTTTTTTTTTAATTCGCGTGCTAGGTCCACACAAATTAATTTAGCAAGCCGTGCTTTCCACACAATCGCATTTATCCATTCCGATCTACAAACTAAGTTGTGTAGACTATGTGAATGTGTGTGGAAACTAATAAGCATACCTGAATTAAATAAACAGTTGGAAACTGCAGGCTCAGGGACTTTGTAATACCATATGGAGTCTTTCAGATGTAAATTACCAGCCAAAATTCATCCTGGGTCAGTAGTAACCCAAATTGTTGCATTCTAATAATTGTTCAGTGGCCTATATGAAATTAGGTGATTGACATGTCTACAAATTAGCAACACAATTGCTGCTAATAGAGCCTCTCAGGGAGACTGGAAATTGCATGGGCATGGAGAATGAACTGCCAATTCATCCTCAAGGTGAACTCTTCATGTCAGGAAGAGGCACCTGAGGGAGCTGTGTAGTACTACTTTTCATGCTCAGACTGTTCTGATTAATTATTATCATTTATTATTTCTACAGTTCTCTATTGCAGTATCACCTTTAGGCTGAAATCTTAGATCAACCACTTTACCAGGAGTGACAAACACACAATTGCAGCATCAAATCATTTGCACTTAAAAGTCCATTTATAAACTGCTCTGGAAAGCTAGCCAGATCCCGTAGTGCGAAGTAAGGTGGGATAACTAGGAGGTATGAGGAGTCAGTTTAAGTACTACCTAACTGTAAAATAAGGTCATATCAAGGATTAATTTTCCACTGTGGCAGTCTACTACTTTTCCAGAACCCTAGCATGCATGTAAGTAAATTGTAAAATACCCTGTAATACATCTGCTACGTTTAGAGTTTACTTTCTGGCGTGACAAAGACTGTAGGGGAGCAGAAACTTCAGATTTTTAATCTTATGTTATTCTGATAGAAGAAAAACAGGGAAAGAAGTTGTCAGTGTATGTGATACATGTATGTGTCTAGAAACATCCTGTGCTTAATATGGATTGCGTCAGAGATTTCCTCTACGTAAATACTACTGAGTTTTCATACAGATTAAACACGCTCCACTGATTTTTTCTATTTTTTTCTTTGGTTTTCTTTGTGTTTAAAACAAGCTTCAGACACTGCTAAAGAACTACCTTCCATCCATACCTCTGTTTTACAAAGTCTTGGGAAAATAAAAATAAAAATCTCATATTGGCATCACACTTATTGTCATGTCACTTAGAAATCTGGTAAAATATTTGCAAAGATAATTTCATCTAATGAGTGATGCAGGGCCAGAAACAGCTGTCATAGGACAGATGTTACCTCACTTATTGCGCAAGAGAGTGTGCTCTTTGCTTCACACCATCCCACAGCTCTAGTTCCCTTAGCTCTTTTGTCAGATCTACCCCAGGGAGCATAGTCATTACTGGTATGAAACAAAGCCAGAAAAGGGAAAGACAGTTTGGGATTTATTTGTTCCTCAAAACTGTCACCACAGTGAGATGCTGTTGAAAAAGAAATTAACCTCAGTCCTGACAAAGCAGGGGGTATTTCAGCAATATTGTACCTAATAGCATCTTAAAATTACCTTACATACATGAAAGAGTCAGAAACTCCTAGATGGGTGGAAGATGAATGCTCACACTGGAGTTGGCAGGGAATGAAAGCCACTCTTCCCAAGAACTGCTGGCATTAACTAAAAAGGAGTCAGGACTTGAGCTTTGCCTCTCAGTGGAAAACTTAATTGCTTAAGCAACAGTGAAATAATGTTGCTCAAAGGAAGCACAGTGCCTGTCCAAGCATTCATACCATGTTATCCTTCGCACTAAAACATAGGTCCCAAAACAATTCCTGTAAATATGTCCTAGGCAGTATTGTTACAAACACCTAAATCTTGAAAATCCCTCAAATGCCTGTGGCTTCTTTAGTGAACACTACTTTATTTCGTAATGTAGTGATTTGCACTAAATATTCCTTGTTTCATATTCATGTGTTTTTCTGACCACTCAGCTTTCATTCCTTCGTGTAACTTGGCAAGGAGACTCAGAAACAGTAGAGGATGGCTTTGTTATCTTACTACATTTATTGTCTCAGTTTCTGCGGGCCCTACTGTTTTCTCTTTTCTGACAAATTGATTAGCCTTCTATGCAGAATTATAGAAATTAGAATTCCGTTTGTTAAGGACCCCTATGGGCCAATATATTATATTTGTGTGAAATATAATCTCAGTTTTGATTAAAAGATAAACAAACAACCATATACTATGCTAAAATGATCCTGCCATTTATGATACTCTAACAGAATTGCTAGGAAGAACATCGTAACTAGTGACAAAAAGATACGTTCCTTTGGAGGTATGCTAGTCATCCCAAATTTCTGCTGGAAGTAGCATAAGACAAAATGTAATTGTTGGTTTTCACACCACAAAACATTCTCTTACGTTTATCAAAAACAAAGACAAAAAATATTTTACATTTTGGCTGAAATATGGGAGACTAGGAAGGGAGGGGCACAAAGGCTGGAACTACCACTAAAATTTAAGTGTGTTTCCTTCTTAGCGGTTCCCTAAAACAATACTTAAGGGAAGAGGAAATATTTTCCCCCTTTTAAAAATGTTCGCAGAAGATACATACAATTTCAATACATACAGTCTCAATACACGCAATCTGTCTTGTGGTTCTTTATCATGTTATTCCAAATTTCTTGCACATCTTGTAGAAGGAAATTTATCATGAAAGGCATCTACTGTACGGATTCAGCTAGGATATATATGTCCCTGTTCAAAAGGCAAATGCATTTGTGTGCCAAGGGCCTCTTCACCTTGCTTAAATTTAGTCATACAGCTATGGTGGTCAACCAAGTCTTGACTTGCACCCAAGTGTTGACTTTCTATATGGTACTTTTAACACGTTGTCTCTCTATATCAGAGATTTCCCAAGTAGAGTAATTTTTGAGAAAATTGGGCAACACAGAAATAGTGAGATCTAAATCAGTACGAAGATTTTTCTGAACACAAGTTTTGCAGAAGGTCTGTTATATTCTTTTAGCTTCCTTTACTCAGGCTTTAAATGCATTGAACTGTACTTTAAAAGCATATATGAGGGGCACTTTTCTTTGGCTCTACTGAAATCTTTTTGCCCCCAATAAAATAATGTCAATAACGAAAGTCTTCACAATTGCACAAATAAATAAATAAATACCCTAACTTATTTGCTCTTTCATTTACTTCTCTTTTAGATGTTTGCTACTAAAGGCAGTGCTTATTAGGTTTCTCTCTGACAAGAGAAAAATATAAAATAAAACTGGAAATTTCAGGTTTGATTTTATTACACTCTTATATTTTAGGGCTTTTACCATATAAAAAGCTGCCATTTTCTATTTATTTGATAAAAGAAATGCATTTGCTTTAAGATGTGTTCTTGTATTTTACATTTACTGGCTCATAAGCCACCTCAGATTCTTGAAGACGAAAACATAAACTGAAGTACTGAACAAGGTCATTCTTCTGGCAGTCTTGCTAAATCCAAATCATGTGGATAAATTATAATAGTAAGAAGTAGGAAACATTTTTTTTAAAGGAAATATTTTGTCATTCTTTTTTAGTAATGTTTCATTTGTTTTGTTTTACTGCAGTAAGAGAAATGTGCAGGATGGCTTTGGGGTGGAAAAAAAAGACTTTAGAAAAACGATGTCTGAAGTTAAGAATAAAATCAAAGATACTGTGCTTTGGGTTTTTTTTTATTTTAGGTTTTATTCTTTTCTGTGCTACTATGCCATAAAAGTACATTTTGAGGGTGGAGCAGCAAAATTGTGCATGTAGCTTTTTACTGTTCCAGCTGGCTACTCTGTATCTATTTGCAGAAACATTCAGATCAAACATTCTTCTCCACTCAAGTGCTACCAGACTAGCCCTAGTCTGATGTAAGGAAAAATGTTGAAGCTTTCCTCTACAGGTGGCCAAGGTATGAGACATTTCTAGAAATGCTTTCAGTTGCAGCAGGAACCATTTCAGTCAAATCTGTGAGTTTCAAAAGCATATAAGCCCTTTCATCTACAGATTCCTCTGCCAAAATAGCTTGGATGAAAAATCTCGTTAGGATGATCTGGTGGCAACAAACATTAACCTCAGGCAGGGGTGGTGGAACCAGTATGCTGTGTGGCCTTTAGGAGCACGATTAAACTGGAAAGACCCTGATCCTTACAGGGTTGTGGGTGCTTAACTTTCACTTAAATAGTTCAGAGGGATTTAAGTGTTTTATATATGTGAGGAACTAGGTCTTTCTTTTTTCATATCTCAAGGTGTGTCTACATCGTAGATTAGAATTAAGATCATTCCAATTACATTCAGGAACAAAAGCACAAAAGAATCCTGGACCCAGTCTCCACACCAGATAACAGAATAAATTTCTGTTTCTGCAGCTCAAAGTATCTGTACTGGGACCAACCAAATAGCTCTAAGTTCTGTTTGTTGTGGAGGTACAGTGACATCAGTGCTAACTTCCTCGTCTGGCAACATGATCTCTATGTATTGTGTGAGCCCTTACCTATCTGTAATGTAGAACCAGATTATTTATGTTTTACAAGGATGTTCTTGATAGGAGAAAAAAGCATCTAGTGAGAAGAAACCTCTCAGGCTCATTAGGATGCAATCAATCAGAGGCCTCAGAATAAGGAGGATGAGCTTGTTCAGTACCCGTTGTAAGATAACATGAAGTAAAGATAAATCAACAAGGACACTAGTGATAAGGGCAACTAACAAGGAACATCTGGTGACGAACCCCCTTGTGTAATTTGATAACAAAACTTCTTGCGAAAAAGTGCTGAGAACAACTAGTTTTGGGACGAAGGTAAAAAGTTCATCGTCAGGAAGACATACGGCCTTCATCCCTGAAGACCCCTGCCCAAGACCACCCAGAGGCACCGCGCAAATGTCAAGAGGAGGAGCTGCTGACCACCGGAACTGAGTGCCTTTTTCGGGGTAGCTCATGAATATGTATAGGCGTCTAATGAATATGTAGATTTCACTGCATATAACCAAGGTAGCTGCGTGGTTCAGATGTGCACGTTTTCAGAGGAAACAATCTCCCGTGCACCCAGCGCTGATCAAAACATACCTACTTTATAATCTTCTGGGTTATCAAGTCTTTATTCCGCGTGTCATTCTGAGGATGAGATATACTGACAATAATGAAACACTGGATGGTTATTATTTTAAGACTGAACCAGTAACCTTTATAAATTTAAAATTATTATGAAGTGAAAGTATTGCACAAGCCCTGAAAAACAAGGTCATGAAGCTGAACTGAGAGAACACTGGTTAGGAAAAGAGCTCCAGGATAAGCCTTCCAGAAGAAAAAAAATCTTCAGAGAAAATGCTGGTAGTAAATGATAATTTTGTTAGAATTCTTCGCTTTGCAGCCTGCTTTCGATTCTACAGGCTCAACACGGAGCATGCAAATAATGAAGTTTTCCTTAAACCCACATGGAAGGATGAAAAAAGCCAGTGCAATAATCATCCATAAGTCTCCTCAGGGTTTTTTTCTTACATAAAGTTCTTCAGTCATAAAATTCAAAAGCTAAAATTTTATTAGGATTACTTCCAAAAGTATTTGTCACTTCTGTTAGTGAGGCTTTTTCCTGCCTCTTTTTTTTTTTTTTTATGAATGTGCAGAGGCATTGGTTTTTAAGACAGATATTCTAAATTAATTCAGCAATGCCAGACACCATGCAGTTGACGGTGTTTAAGGAAGCATACTGCAGGGCCAAACTCAGATCTTGACATACTGCATGGAACAAAGGTAATTTAATAATATGCAGGGCCTTTCATCCAAGGATCACAAAGCATTGGTATAAGTGCGTAAGTAAGTAATAAGATTCCTGGGTTTCAGCAGAGGAATTGTGCCTAGACATTTGACTTTTTTTTTTTATAATTCACATAGAGCATGAGTTTCTTGTAGCAGTTGCCAGTCACCTATCTACTGCTCTGAAGTAGACCAGAGCATTGCCTGGAGCTACGAAGTCCATTCTAATAAAAAATAGCAGCTCTCTGGTTTTGTTTAAGAAAGGAGCCTGAAAGTCTTTAGCCTCTGGGTTAGAACCAATACAAGAGTACTCCAGGTTTAAGTCAGTTTTCATGTCAGCTGTACAGCAAACAGTCTGGGAGCCACCCATCAGGAAAACTGACACAGACATGGAAGCTCCCTGATGCCCAGACTGGACCCCACTGTCAGAGCAATGAGCCTAGGGCACCAGCTACCTCCTACCCCACAGGTGCAGATTTGTACCTCAGTGCCTCTGCAGTAGACCGTGTAGGCCTCCCTGGGAATCCTGCCTCTAATTTCCTGAAAGATCACTCAATCTGAATGTCAAAAAGCCATCTAGAGTTCAACTAATCAGTATTCTCTAACAAAACTTTTTTTCCCTGCATAAATTTCCAGGCAGTTTTAGATCTTTGTACTTCCCTTGACAAATGTTGAGCAAAATAACCTAGCACACTCATGCATGTTCATAAAATCAATGTACAGGAAGGACAAGGAAAAGTCTCAACATAAACCTGAAAGACAGGCATACTGGTTATGCCTGCTGACTTTTCCCAGAGATTTCTGGTCCTTTCAATCTTTATCAAAGAATCAGCCAAGTGCTTTAAAGAGTGTTTGATTAGCAAGTGTCCTTAGTGTGGAGACAATTAAACACTGCTTTATCTATTAAAATAATGAGATTTGGTGAGAAAGGGTAGATAATTCTGCCCCAGCAGAGGGCTATAACGATTACTTTGTGAAGAAGCAAGATTATTTGAGAGAAAGGTAGTCTGGACTTGATGGAAGATACACAAAAGAGAGGTTTGTGCAATAAGTTTTGAACTGCACTGACATTTTCCAAGGGGGAAAATGATTGTGGAAAACACCAGCTTGATATTCTGCATGCAATATATGCCTTGAGAAGTCTGTGAACCACTTAAAGCAAGTTAAGCTTCAAAATTCCTGGGATTAAGCTAAATGCTTATAAATCCTATATATAATTATGTAAAACTCCTGACATATCTGTATTCTTAAAATTTCCTGTATTCTGCTAACAACTCAGGCTGTGATTTTCTAGGCAGTCTAAAGGAATAATGCACTACACTGTTTTGAAAATCCTAGTGTCAGGTGACTGTACTAAGATTACTTTTTCTACTACAGGTAAATAAACAGTATGCTGAAATAGTTCAGTTCTGTTGCAATATGAATTATTTCTACAGTGTTGCAGCAAAATAAATAAAATTACAAAAGAAACCCAGCAACGGTGTAACAGCATCTGTTACAGGAAATGTGTTTGTGAGCAGTGGTCTTAGTGTAATGCAGAGAGCAGTGCCTTGGACATTCAAAAGATGACACAGGTTTGAACGGTGTTTATCTCCACCTCTGCCATCCAGGGTGCAAAGAGACATCAAGTCCTGGTTGAACTGGACAAGGGAGGAAAATAGTCTCTCTGTAATCCCCGTGATAAGAGAGAGAATGAAAGATAATTTTTTTTAATCCACTTTCATTTTTCCCTTATAATATAGGAAATCCTTGCTGACATACACATTCAGCTTTGTTTTCTGATTTCATTGTATTATATGTCCAGATAAGAAAATGACAATAGTATTTCTTCCCTGAAAATCTATGCTTTAGACTTGTTCCTCTCTGTCAGGACCTTTTCTCTACTCGATTAAAAGGAACTGGTACTGGCAGTTCACATCTGTTCCTTTTCACACAGAGGTGTCCTGTCTGCTTTATCTTCCTCACTCCTCTGAAACAGAGACAGACTAATTCTCTGTTTAACAGTAATAACTTGTTCTGTAAAAGGACAGTGTTGAGCTACCTGGTATACCTATTTACAGCTTGTGACAATTCAGGTTTATTGCATATCACAGCACAGACTAAAACCTTTCTAATGTAGATACAGGGAGAGAGGAAGGGGCACATGGGGAACAGGAGGTTTTTTGTTCATACAGCTTATGCTAACTTCTCAAGAGTTTATTTAACGTTATAGGCGTGGATGCTATGGTACAGCAATGCCACAAAATTGATCTCTGTTGTGGACTTTACCTACATTCTTCTATTTAACCAGCCTACAATAACATTCGCTCGGACAACTTCATATCACAGAATCATAGAATGGCCTAGGCTGGAAGGCACCTTAGAGATCATTTAATCTAACCTTCCTGTAATGGGTAGGGACATATCCTAACGTATCACAGAGTTTAGGATCAGAGACCACTTTTCAGGCCCGAGAATTGCTACTGCAAGGAATTTGGCTTCTTGCCGTTTCCTCAGCACAGAAAGTTTCAAAAGAAGGGCAGAACGTCAACAGCTGGCAGCAGTTTCTTGCCTTATCCTGTGAGAAATGATGAACAAGCAACTATATTGTCCAGTTAATAAATGATGTACAGTACTAAGTCATACTTGAAATGATATATTGCATCCCCTTTCTGTAAGTTGCATGTCACGAAATTCATCAGTCTGTAAATTACTTCTTTATTTTTTTTCCTCTGAGAAAACAACCTCATTTTAAATATAGAAATCCCTTTGAAGTACACCTTGAGTTGTTTTAAATGTGCTTGTTTAGCAAAATAAGCCCTGTGGTAAAGTATTGCTTCTACATTTCTGATTTTTTTTAGTGTGACATAGCTTCATAGCATCAAAAATAAATACCCAACACATGCTGGCTGCAGTCAGATTTCTGGCACAAACATGGTCACCCATACAGCTCCTTTCCTACTCACATGTGTAACTATTTGTATAGTCACAATATTTTAAAGAGGCATTTAGATTAGAAATAAGTAATACTATGCGAAAGAATTAAGTAATGCTCACACAGTAATATTCATACATTGGCTACTTGAGTGATTTGTCAGGTTTTAGTATTTGTAAAAGATAACCTGAATATCTACTAAAGCCTTTTGAAATTATACAAAACCTGTAGTCTAAACAGACAAAAAATCTTCAGTTACACATGATGAAACTGCTGAAGAAGCAAGGATGAATTGGCTTTTCTCATACAGAGAACACAGAAAGTGGCTAATAGAGGGTTGTGTGAAGGTGGTCCACTGTGCTCATAACCCCAATGCGTAACGAGGGCCTCTTTTGTGGGAACTCTGTAGCCTACTGCAAATACTGGGATTGCTACAGCCTGCTTATCCAGATAACATAGCCTTCTTTATAGGGTTTTTTTTTATGAGTCTGAATAAGCAAAAAACTTTGGCTGGAGTCAAAGGTGTGCCAAAAGTATGGTCCTTGTACTGAGGCCTCAGCAGAGCCATCAGTAGTGACAGAGTAAATGCAGCGAGTGTTTCAGCACCACTTTTAGTGGCATAGACATTAAAATGGCTGTCAACAGCTGTAACCCGTGTCTGTAAACATTTGAGTGTTGACATTAAACAGTAATGTCTTCAGGAAAATCTAACGTCAGTAATCTCAGTCAAGTACTGCTTTTCTCCATTTCTCTCTGTCTCTTGCTCACTAATCATCAACCAAATTTTCAGTTCTTAAAAAATTATATGGAATTTACATACAATCTTGTATTGGGTTGGCCTGGCCAGATTTTGGTGGCCAGTGGGGAGCTGCAGGGTGGCTTCTGCAAGAAGCTGCTAGAAGCTTCCCGAGTTTGACAGAGCCATTGCCAGCCAGCTCCAAAGAAGGACCCTCTGATGGCCAAGGCTGAGCCTATCAGTAAAGTGATAGCAGAGGAATGCCTCTGTGAAAAACATATTTAAGAACAGGGAAAAGGACTGCGCCACAACAGCTGGCACAGAGATGGAGGAGTGAGAATCTGTGAAGACACCAAGGTCAGTGAAGAAGGAGGTGGGGAGGATAAGCTCCAGGCGCCAGAGCAGAGAGTCCCCCGAGTCCATGGTAAAGACCATGGTGAAGCGGGTTGTCCCTCTGCAGCCTGTGTGTGGGGTGTAGGTGTCCACCATGGGGCAAAGGAGCCCACACTGTGTGGGTGGATGCCTGAAAGGGGCTATAGCCCTTGGGAAGCCCACATTGAAGTAGGTCGCTGCCAGAACCTGTAGCCCATGGAAGAGTGAATGCCCACGCTGGAGCAGGTTGACTGGTGGGACTTTTGTGATGCTGCGGGAGACTCACACTTGAGCAGTTTCCCCTGGAGGACTGAGCCTCAGACTCACAAGGAGTGGTCTGCCCCTCATGGGGTGTCTCAAGTTGGGTAGTTTGTGATGAATTGCCCTTTGTGGAACAACTCACACTGGAGAAGAGAGCGTGAAGCTTGTCTCCCATGAGAGGGACCCCACAATGGCCCTGGGAAGAGTGAAGAGTCCTCCTCTGGAGTGAAGAAGCAGTGGAACCAACGTCAAATGAACTGACCATAGCTCCCGTTCCCTGTCCCCCTGTGCTGCTCGGGGGAAGGAGGTGGAGAAAACGGGATTGGTGTTAAGCCCGGGAAGAAGGGAGGGATGGGGGAAAGGTGATTTGTTTTTAAGATCTGTTTGCTTCTCTTATTTCTCACTACTCCTCTCTGACTTGATCCTAATAAACCTGACTAATTTCTCCAAAATTGAGTCTGTTTTGCACAGGATGGTAAATGAAAGTGATCTCCCTGTCCTTATCTCAAACCTTGAGCCCTTTGATTTATTTTCTCCCTCTGTCTAGTGAAGAACAGCGGGTGAGAGAGTGGCTGAGTGGGCACCTGGCTGCCGGGCAGGGTCAAACCACAACAAATGTTGATCAGACATCCTCATATTATCTACAGTGCAATCTCTTTAAAACAGAAAGTTGTTTCTCACTTTGTCCAACTATTTTCCTTCCTAAACTCAAGAGACAGAGTGCTTCTGTTTCTAGCTTCTGTTGCTAGCACCTACAGGGGCTGCCACAGATCAGCAAAGAGCACACAAACAAATTGGTCTTGATCATTACATGGATAATTTGATTCAACTGCATTGTCTGAAGGATGCATTAGATCGTGCTGTGTATCATGTAACCTACCTGTCTGTACAGGAGAAAAAAAAAAAAAAAGAATCCTAATAGGTGAATGTAAAACAGATGCATACATAAACCTTTCAGTACTATTTCAGTGAAGCAAGCTAACCATGTGTAGCACTCAAATACTGATATAGTTTAAGGAATTGATTTTTTTTTCCATTTTCACAAACCTTTTTCTTCCCTGAGAATTACTTGAAGAAATGAACGTTACAGTGTCTGCTGACAATTTACCCCGGCTAAAATATGCACAGTTAATGCACTTGGCTCTGTGGAAACATCAAGGGAGAGGAGAAAATTGGGGAAGGCACATCCATTGTGCATTCACCACCCCTTAAAAAATGAATAAGCAAATGTGAACTTCAAATATGCAGAGCCCAGAATTCTTTCACCTAGTATTGCAGTACCTTTACAGGTTTTTAGGGGTATTCGACTGTTCATGTACAAACTTTATTCTCTTATTTGTTTTCTGCATGTTTCCCCTTCATTCAGTTCCTGTTTTTCGACCTTGCCTGCTGTCTACTGGTGGTCACTAGATGTTCAGCTTCTACTAATCTGTCAGCTGCTCAACTGGACAGCACTGTTCAGCTTTGTTTCTCTGCAGCAGGAGGACAAGTTTAGGTCTTCAAATAATCTCTTTCTCACCTTTCAAGACACTACCCTTTCTGGCACCTGAAGAAGTGAAATTTAATTCCCACTGTAATGCAGTTACAGCATTGCAGAGAAAAAAAATGTGTGAATAACATTTATCTGTGTGGACACTGAAAATGATGTAACATGAAATTATCTATTGATGTGAACTCTGTTGCTTCCTCTTTCTACCTGATACTAAGGTGTTCCTGAATGAAGTATAGCTATAACTGTGGAAAATACTGAACTTTTATAAGCCAGATGCTGAACACAGAAGATTCCTTTCATGTGCTCTACAGAGCAACCTAGAAAAAAAAAAAAAAAGTGGTCCAGTCATGTCAGCTACTCTTTCAGTTGTCCTTTTGCAAGGGGAGGCAAAATGTCTTTGCACAAAATAAGGTCAATAGAGTATAAATAAACCCTGACTTCGAATTGCTGTGTTTTTACCAATCTTTTTTTACAAGAACCATGAGGGCTGGTGACTCTTGCTTTCTTATAACCTTATTTTTACTGTCTGAATCACTCAGGATGTCTTTTGGGGCCTACAGAGTGAAAAACATCTTTTAATTTTTCTCTTTGTGGAGCTTCAGTATTTACTCATAAATCTGGGGATAGAATTTTAGGAAATGATAGAATACTGGTGCAAATTTTCTTCTCGTTTAGTTCTACCTTTGGAGGAGGTGGAAGCACTTTATCTCTTTTTGTTACTTTCTTCACTTTCTCATTATCTACAGTTGACTGAATCACACTTTCGCTGATATTTGTTACTTCTAGACATAGACTAAGTTCATTTACAGTACAACTAGTTCAGATATTAAATTATTAAGGCAGGCAGGAGTTTAATTCCATAGATTTTATCACTTTCCTGCAGTTTGAGATTCCTGAGAAACAAGTAAATATATAAAATTAATCATCTTAACAAATATGAGATTGGGGTTAGCAGCACCTGGGATAGATAATAAATGCGTTTTGATGTTAAAAGAGTGATAAATACATAACCGCGTGATCTTATCAGTTTTCAGATACAGGCTTTATTGTCTTTGTCCCACAGGCTTGTGTACTCCCGAGAAACCAAGGTGTGTAAATGTGATGCTCACTCTTACATTCAAAACCTTGTTCTGGGCAAAAAGGAGACACAACTTACATGCAGAGCCAAGAATCTATTGTTGGTCTAATTAAAGTTTTAACAGCCTAATCAAACAGAACAAACAGTTACTATTGCAGTTGTAATTAAACTAGAAGTCATAGACCAAATTACCTAACTGTTACAGGAAAAATTCTTTAATCGTACCGCTACAGGTATTAAACATACACATACTTTTGCTCTGGTGTTAAGTTCACCTTCCAATGCCTTGCTGGCTTTGTCAAGAAGAGTAGGGGAGGGAGGTACAATGATTCCTCAGCACACCAGCCTGTGGCAGGAGGATTGTGGAAATGATGCTGTGGGTACCTTTCTTCTCAATTTTGGATCCACCTGCCATTAGTTTTTTTGTATTATCTAACAGAATGTGCTTTCTCTAACTTTGTTCATTGGTTCTGAATTCCAGATTATACTTGTTTGCCTATTCTCTTTGTTAACCCTAGAGAACTTATTTACCTGTATCCCATGGTTGCATCCCTTTATTAAGTGATGAATAATCATGAAGATTTACGGATTTTTACAGTCTGATGCCTCTGTATCATCTTATGCATATACCTTCTTACAGTATATTTTTATTGTGGGGTTGTAAAGAGCTCAGTCTATATAGAATTGCTAGTTATTATTACTGCCTATTAATTAACATTATGCACTGCACTGAGCAACAGTGAAAAACTCAGCTAAGGCAAATTTGGGCAGCAGACACCAAATGGTTGACAGTTGCTATGATGAAACCAGCTAAAAATAAGCTCAGGTCAAAGCAAGCTGTGACAAGTCCTGAAGCGCTGCACTATTAGGTCAGTACAAAGCCCGTTTCCTTTTACAAGTAATGTCAAAATCATATTTGTTGGGTTGCAGCACTCAGCTAGCAATAAGTTGTCAGATGATCTGGCTTTCCCTCAGACCCTCAGGCCAAAGAACTCAAAAGCCTTCTTGGGTCTGAGATTACAGATGCAGCCTTCTGAGTCAAGTCTTTGGAAAATCTGAGCCTGTGGCTGGGAGCAATGCTGTCAGACTATTCCACTGACCCTGGAGAAATCAGTGCACCTCAGTCAGTGCCTTGATGCTGCCCAGCTGTGATGTTTCAAACTAATTGCAAACAGCAAACAAAGATTACTTGTGCTGTCTCCTATTCTTACTTTGTCTAGTCAAACACCAAAGTTGAGAAGGAACTGAATTTCATGTAGCAGTAGTATATGTGGTGAGGTTCGTTGGTGATGATAGATATCCTCCTGAAAATGGCTTCATGAGACAGGGGTCAGGTATGGGGGAAGTATTTTCCATGAACTAGAAGTTTCCCAAGGTGAAGATTTTCTATTAAAACTCTGAAATCTGTGTTTGCCAGACATGACTTTCTTGACTACTTTTAGCCTCTTGACAATGTAATGTTATCCTGGGATTCATTCCTGTCTTAACAGCTTTGGTGGAAGTCATTTATCTATATTTGTTACATATCCGCTTGACCTACATTTATCAAGTACAGAATTCCAAGAGATCATGCAGACAATCTGAAGGGAGACTTTTTAAATCTATTAATTTGTAGCAATAGATAATGAAAGAACAATCTTTTTTTAATAGTCCTAGATCAAAGTTTTTAATCAGTTTCAAAGGCTCAAACACTGCAGTTGCTTCCTGGGACAAAATTCTCTTTCAGATCTCTTCATATGGACAAGCCTGCAGGGCTATTGCCACAAAACAATAATTTCTTCCTTCTGTACAGCAAGATGCCCTGGTCTGAAATCCACAATTTTATTGTTAGATAGAGTGTGATCATACTACTCCTCCAATGTTTCTTTGGCGATGCCCTCTGATCCCATTCCCCAGTCACACATTTCTAACAGAGGTGTTATTGTGGCCATCTGACACACTGGCCTAATCAATAACAAAAATGTGCAAAAAAATAGAGTTCTCTGGCGAGTCTCTGCAGCTTCCTGTGTGAGGAAACATCTAATTATAAATGACATTGCTCACACTGCCCTCTTCAAAACACTGACCTGGGGCATGTGAGAAAAATTATTCCATTTTCTAGCACAGCTATGTCTCACCTTTATGGGCGTACGCCAAAGAGGAATAGAAAATAAATAGCACATAATTTTGCATTTTTTTAATAAGTTTGAAACTAAACACTAGGAAACCTTGTCAGCTCCTGCTAAGTTGCTTCCAATTAAAGCTTCTGGCAGGGTTCCAGTTGTTTTACTACCTCAAATAGCACTGAACATAACAAGGTTTATGAAGCATTCAAAAGTCAAATACCCTATTAACATAAACATGTCGTGAAATCAACTCTTCTACAATTTTCAGCTTGCTTTCTTTCTTTCATTTACGTTGGACTAATCTAAGATGATGTCTGTTTTCTTTGTTGTGTCTTCCTTTTTTTTCTGCTTGCTGGAATGCAAAACAAGATTTAGTATCTGAGCAGTGCATGGTTTGCCCTGAGAACTTCCTTTGGCAATTTTATTACACCACTTTCTATCCCACTCTGTTTCAATAGCAGCATTCGGAAAGGTTAGTTTGCTACATTGCTTTTAACTCCAGAATAGCAAGTGATATATGTTTGGGTATTTCTGTTCTGGACTATCTGGGAAACTTTCTGCAAAACTAGGTGCTAATGCCAACACTTTGAGGAGAAATGCTTGGTTCAATTCACTTATAATTAACAGGCTACAAATAAAAATAAGTATTGTAATAGACAAAACCATTTCCTGATACAGTTTCATCGTTGTTTGATATTAAGTCGTTCTTATTTAAACTGAATTAAAATTAATCATACACTTCTGTGCATCTTCAGTAGGATGAATGTCTGCTGTGTTCAAAAATACTTTGTGCTTTTTGACAGGATGCTGATTAAATCAGTCGACAAAGGATAATGAATATATTGGAAATGAACCATGCTGAAATCCTCATAGACACATAAGTTTTAAACAACTTTAGGCATCTCAAAGTAGGAGAATGCACTACAACATTTGTACATTTTCTTCTTCATACATGGCGTGGTCCAAAGCCCATGCAAGTTTACCGAATGGCTGATTCCACAAGCTCTGGATGAGATCCATAATGGATTTGATGCAGATGATTCTTCTTTTGTTTTACTTGAAATAAGCACTGCTAAACAAGGGCAGTCTCAACACAAAATATAAACCACCTAGAACCATTCATGCAGAAATCATTCCATTACTCTGAAGCCAGATATCGCATGTTACCTTTTACTTTCCACTTACATTTTTTTAAGGAATTTCTCTTTGGGGAATTTGTGATCCCCTCATCATGTAATCCTGTGTTCTTGTGTTGTCTTCTACCATAGTTATTAACAAGCTCAAATCTAAATTATTCCAGGAGGACCTTCAAAGATGTAAAATTTCTGATAGTAGGAAAAGTGTATTTCTATGAATTGCATGTCATCTTTCAATTTTCGAAATGCAGTATTCTTTTAATATTCTTTTTCCACCCTGATGTTTTTTAGAAACAGCCTGGTTGCACACAACAACTACAAAAAAGAATCATTTTTAAATGGTCATTTTGGCTTTTAAGCCAGTTCAAAAAACCTAAAGGTAGAGGAAAGACAGACTCACAAATTCTTGATGAGGATACCTAATGTTTCATACCTCTTAATATTCTTTAGTATTCTGACACACAAATATTAATTTCTTTTGTGTTGTACGATGTTGGAAAAAATAATTAGTTAAAATTATTATTTCGATTAAATAATATAATCCAGGTTTATCTTGGTGAGAACTATCTGAGTCTTGTTACTCAGAATTCATTATGATCCTCTTCGATGTGGATAAGTGGAATTTAAAAGTCCTAATCTTTCAATTTTTACATGATTTAATCTCTTTTTTAAGATTTAATATTACTATAAAATGTGTTGGAGTAAAGCTTTGTGTATTATTCTAAGATAAAATTTGTAATTCTGAGTAAATTTTACAGTAGACTATTGCAACATGCAAAAAGCAGTGAGATCCTGACTTTAACTATTGGAGTTGTTTGTACTGAGATGACAGTTCAGTGTGCCGGTTTCCCTGCTGCCTTCCCTTTCTTCCGTTTTCCTTGATAGCAGCCCTCAAGGTGATTATTTTGCTAAGGTGATATTTAACACAAAGCACTCTATTTAGTTTGTATACAGATTCTAAGAATGAAAAGCTAGTCAAATCCTATTGGGAAATTCTGTGGTGTAACTTCTATGCCATTCTATATATGTTACAGCAAATCCACCTACCTTTCTTTTCTGAGACTACTATACAGTGTTTCACACAAAAAGCTTAATCACTAAAACGAATCTTGTTATTTAAGAGCCTTGACTGTAGAAAACATACATCAGTAAGGAGTGGTAATGTTTTAACTGGAGGACTAAGTAAATGCCAAAACAAACCCAAATATATTGTTGTTTAAAATTTTGATTGAAATACCTTGTCCTTAATCAAGCCTTCCGCAGCAGTCTTTTAAGCATGTATTGATTCTTTACAAACACTCAAGTCACTCTTTGGTTCTCACCCTCATGTTGGTCAGATTGCAAATTCTTTCTTAATTGGGTCTAAACTCACTAGTGTACCATTTTATCTCTGTTTCATGCCTCTTGCACACTGCATTTATCATGGATTTTTATTCACATCTGCTCAGCTGTTTAGCCTACTAACCTAAGGCTTGCCACATATCCAGACATCAGGAAAAAAAAAAAAAAAAAGCCCACACTAAGAAGAGAGCAGCAGGACCTTTGACAATTTTGAGTTCTGTGTTTGAAGGCTGATTAACCATGACTAGGTCGAAGTTAAATGCCTGTTATTTACAGAGGGACACTAGGAGAATAATATTCTCAAGGTTTTTTTTCATTTTTAATAATCAAGATTGTTCTTTGAACACACTTTTTTCTGTGGTTTTGTTGGCTCTATTTTTTAGTGAGACTACAGATAATGTCATTTTAAGATTAATAGACACAAGACGCAAGAGATGCAGCATTCAGAGCATGAAGAATCGTTAACTAGCAACGATGTCTGAGGGATGTTCCTGTGTTTCAGATGCTTCATTGCTTCATTGAGTAGTGAACACAGCAACTCACTCTGAGGCAGATGTTATGCCCGCACACATTGCAAGTGCAAGCAATTATCTCCAAAGCATGCAGAGAAAAATCAGACTATGTAACATTCTGGAGGGGGGAAGAAAAAAAAAGAAAACAAAAGAAAACTGTTTTTAAACTGAAAATTTTATGTCAAAGGTATTACATACATGAACATCAGTAATTGTCATGGTCCATAGCAATGTATTTTGAAAACAAGGTATCCAAAGTCAGATCCAGTGTTTTGGCCAAGAAAACACTTTTGGTTTGAGCAATATTGAGAGAGTAGAAATCTTTCTGCTAAATACATAAGCTAATTTTGAAACTGTTGATGATAGTGAGAAGAATATTTCATGTGACTCCATTGCTCCATAAATATCTGTTGGTCACCATTGGGAATGTCCTGAACTAGTTGAGACAGGTATAGTCAAAGGTGGAATACTGGAGTAAATGAATTAGCAATTTAGGCTGACATGGAAGTTCGTTCGTAAGTTAGAGGCATCACAATGTTTACTCCACAAGCACTTCAAAACCAGAAGTTCTCAGATACTTCGTGCAATAAATCCTTAAAGCTAGTACAGAGAATTGGGACAGGGGAATAACACAAGGGTAATCCTGGGCAGGTGGGGGAAGTCAGGCAGGAGTTTGGCTTTCTGCCGTCTGCCCAACACCTACAACTATGTGGTCCTGTTCTGTTTGATCAGCATGTTAAGTGTTTTAGTAATACAACCTCTGTAATGATTACTTCCATTGACAATAAAACCAAGAAATCAGGAGCTAAGTGGAAAACTAGTGTGTTTGCTGCAGTGCATCTTACCTGTATAACCATTTTCATCCAGGATTACATATATATATACTTCAAATGTTGTTCATCTGGTGCTCAAAGCCATCTTACATAGGTTGAATAGGAAGAAAGAAAAAGGCTTTAATGTTGAGCTGCGTAATCAAGGTAAGAGACACAATGCCAAATCTATCGTAGTTACAAGTGTAAGGGTTTAAATTTCATAGCAATACAATGTCTTAGATATTTGCACAAACTTAACATGTTGGATCTCAAAGGGAGGACACAGGAATTTTTTCACTTGACATGAAATAGCAGTGATGGCAGAGGGTAAGATGGTATCTTTTAATAACTTATACTGAGAATCAGTAAAGGGAAGAAATTAGCAAATGGAAATGCTCAGGGACTGAAACTACAGTAATATTACCCTCTCATCCTATCCAGGAGAAGGGAAGGCATGTTTTCCTTTTGAAGCAGACTGAAGTCACTCCCAAATTCAAAAGGGTTCCCTGGTTTGCCTCCACAACCTATCTCTGGTACCCTACAAATGCTAACCACTTTGCTTGTACTACAGAAATGGCAGTGAATTTCTGGGGAGGGAAATGAGAATGGATTAAAAAAAAAAAGGACAATTCACGAACCAGAAAAGACAGTTCTGAAAGAATTCAGAGAAAAACGGAAGCCCTGACCTGTTATTAAGGGAGAAGCCAGCTCTGTATATAATATTAAAAACAAAAGCAAAGGGGAAGATGTTCTGACCTCAGAGCTCTGTTTTCCTCTCTAGACATCTGATAGGCCTCCAGTCATTTTTCTAATATTGAATATATGTCAAGCATGTTGACGTAAGGGATTTCACAGATTTGTGAAATCTTCAGTGCTATCAATGGGTACAATTGAGCAGTGCATTAGAAATACCTCTTCTCAATATCTTCAGTCACATGGGAATATATTGCATCTTTTAATGAAAATTCAAACTTTACGTCTTTGGTTTGGACTGTCAAAGATATTTTCTGTAGCACATCTGAGCTCTCTGTGAGTCTCATGATGACATAGAAAAAGTCTGGGAGGCATGCCACAGCTCAGGATACTTGAGCCTATCATTTGTTTCAAGACACATTATTTCCACTTTGAGAATGGTTCTGAGAGATAAAACAGTTGTTGGTAGCGCCTCATGGTAAAAAGGGCCTTCAGACTTACAACAACACATCACTGTCACAACTTAGATTCCCTCTAATGATAAATAATGCTGGCGTATGCCTCCTTTGTAGGTCTAGATATACCTCCAGTTCATTCCTTTATTCCCAAGTTTATAAAGGAAGAATACTCCATGACTACTTCTGCCCAAACCAGATGCCAGGTATTCCCTGAGGTCAATCTTCCCAGTCTGCTGTCAGGAGGGAGACCAGGTTTAACTTCAGAAACAGTTGTCTGCCTTGGCAAATGAATTTTGAGCATGGTATCATAGATCAAGTCTCCCCAGAACACTGCAATACTGGTTCTCAAATACCTGTGCAGATACGCAGTTATATTACCTTTTCCTCTGAAAGTCCTGGATCATTGGACTTCAGTATTCACCTCTACCTGAAATGTCTAGAACCCTAGTGAAAATTATCTAAGACTCCACGTCTTAGTCTGCTGTTACGATTCTACTGCCCAACAGGCCACACCAAGTAAAAAGAAATATACTTATTTATAAAATTATAGGTGGACAGCATAGTTGAAAAATTCATAAAGACACAAAAAACATAGAAGAAAGAAAATCACATCTAACCTAAGACAGAACTCTGTTTTGCCTTTTCTCAACCAACTGGCAGGATATAGATACTTACATCAGCTAAATAGTCAAAATCCTTTGACTGTTGTGTATTGTCAGTCTGCCTTCTCTGAAAAAAAAAAAAAAAAAGTCATAATAGCTTTGATACTTGTTCCTTTTGGAGGGGACTTCTTTATCATATTCCCCAGCCTCCACCTTACAAATATTATTGATCCAATCAGACCTTTTTCAGGAAGGACTTTCTACTTCCCTTCTCCTGGACTGTTCATTGCTCTCTTAATTTTTAAATATGTTAATGTCTTTTGGCCGAAGAATTGTCATCTCCTGTACTTGATTTGACAAATAATTGGCTTACTGAGTGGTGAAGTATCTTTTCAGTCTTGGGGGGCAGCCTACCATCGTGGAACCTTTTGACACAATGGATCATATTTTTAACACTCACACATTGCAGAAATTATCTGTATATAGGCACTGATTTATCATGAGACTTTCAATTTTTTTCATTATATGTGTATGGGTTTAATTAATAAACAGAGATTCAGAAACTGGTGGTAAAACACCATGCATAGGCTGCAAGCTTAGAGCACAGATACAACTCAGAATGGACCCTGATCTGAGTTTTGTAAGAGTGACGTAAATGTTATCAGCTATCCTGGATGATCCTACTTGTACTGTGTGTTTCGTTGTTGAGTTTTTTTCCCCTTGGAATCACTTGTAAAAGCCTTGCTCTCATTACAGTATAACAGATTTTCAATCCTCAGAATCTGTTGTAAAATAGACTTACTGTTTAGGATTAGGTTGATGCTTGTTTGTGAACACATGCAATGCAAAAAAAAAAATGTTGCTGTTTAGCATTAGCTAAATCATAATTGCAAGACAGAGCACTGAGGTCTGTAGAAGCTCAGGCTTGCATTCGTCATGGAGAATCACTCTTCTGTGTGGGCTAAAACATTGTGGAGCTCAGTAGAGTAAGGTCTGACACCTATTACATGGCTTGAAAACCAAAGCTCAGAAATTTCAGTGTACATCTTCTTATGGAGTAGCACAGCTATCCTGTGAATTTCTTTGCAGCAGTGCCATTCATGCTCTGATAGACTTAAATCTTATTTTGAAACAGTATGAAAACAGTATGCCAAAGTGTTGTGCATGAGCTCAGTGGTATTTTCTCAGTCACCTTTACCATTACAAAACAGCAGTGTAAGAGAAATGTGGCTCAGAGATTCCACATCACCATGGCTGTTTACTGTCAATACCTAGTTGGGTAAAACACCACACGTTGCAGCTTTGGTTGGCTTTTAAAATAAAAAAAAAATGGAAAGCACTTCCAGGTCACTCTTAACTAGTTAAATAGATATATCTAAACTTTTGCATCACTGTTTGTAGAAACAGCAGCAGCAGAACTAGGCAATCATACTTTTTGACTACAGGGAACTTAAGAGAAGACCAAAAATCCAAAGGCAGAATCCTCACATAAGGCATGCGTAAACACTCATTTAAATATTTCTATCATTTCTTTTACAAAACTGTAATCAATAATATCTAGCCCAGAACGTATGCAGCTATGGGTAATACTGATAACAATATTGGATTTTTTCCTATTTACTTTAATCCTTAAATATAATTTAACAAATTATATTAGTAGAAAAAATGCTCAGGCTTGTTGACATCTATTTTCTTTCAAAAAAATTCTGAATAACTGAGTACAAGAATGATAATAGTGATAAATAAGGTGAATTAAATGAGTCCTTAGAGCTCCTATTATTTTATGAATATGGCAGCAGGTAACAGTCAAAATCTGCAGTGTTGATATATTTTCTTTGATTATAGGAGTTTGTCTACCCAGAAAAAATGAGACTTTAAGTTTCATGTCAACATCCTGACATGTATTAATATATCCCTCCTAGTTTATTTTATAGGCACGACAGTAAGAACAGCATCTGAGCATGTGCTGGCAAACAGGGGTGTTGAAGTCACTTGATTTAAAGCAGAACTTGGGCCTCAGCACCATCACCAGTCATAGCTGACCTCAATACATAGACTAGTGTCTTCTGTTTGAGAGGTTCAAGTTTGCTTTACATACTGGAGAAAGAATAATTGTAAATGTCCTGCTTTAAGTAAGGAATCTCCTGTGCACTTGAATGGAAATGCTGAAATAGGTCTGACTGGGAAATACTAGAAGCCGCTTTGTATTTTTAATATTGTCTGTTTTTCATACACGTACTTCTGTGTATGTACTAAGTTGTTTGCTTCTAGTTTCTCAATCCATGCACAAAGAAAAAGAAGCAAAAAGCTTAAATGCAAAAATGTAAATCAGAGATAGTTGCAGACCTGCAACTAACATGTAAATGTCTATTTTTAATGCGTATTATATTATGAAAATTAATTCCTTGGATTATTTTGTTATGATACATTTTGCCCTCCATACAAATTTTATCTTAAAGGATTAAGAAGTCATTGAAATGCAAGACAGAACCTTAAGGTCTTAGTAGGAATAATTTAATAAGATCTCATCTTCACAGAATCGTAAGATGTGCTTTTTCAGACAGCACTAAAACCACAACTGTCATGTAAATACATGATTCAGGAATATTTGAAGGACAATAGTTCTATCAGTCGAAGGATTTATAAGCCTAAGGTAACCCATGTAAAGGGAAATTAGTATAGGAAAAATCATTAATAAAAAAGGTCTGAAGCATAAGATATTTAGGAACTGAGCCGGGGAAATGTATGATAATTGTGTTGTCCATAACCCAGTTCAAAAATGAGCTTATTCATAATACAGAACAGGTCGACTGATGCTGGAATACCAACTGGATAAAACACTTCTACCTTCTAAAAGAGGATATAATTCTGTTTCCCTGGTGTATTTCTTCATTTGTGGGCTGTCTGAATTGAAAAGGCAGATGTTTTATTCTGGGAATTGACTGCAAGGGTGATTGCTTTCAGGTGAAACACTTAATAAATTAAAATTTAGGGAGCAAGATAACCTTACTTAGGGAGAAGAGCTGAAATAAGTAAATGTGGGGAAAAAAAAACCAAAAACCTCATGCTTTGTGTTACATTTCTGTGCCTAATTAGATAATTAGAAAGTGGGGGCTAGAGGGCCTGCTATTGATTAGTCTTCTGAAAACATCTTCACTAAGAACAAAGACACAAATAAGAACTGAAAGCATTTTGGTGTGCAATCTACAATGGTCACCTTTAAGAGCTTAACAGTTGTTTTAGATAACGAAACAATGTTGTCTGTGAATTGGTAGTGCTCTTTAGAGATTTGTGCAAATGCAGAATTGACATTACTTAGATATCCTCTCAAAATGAAAAGTTTTTTTGAGGATGATCCCTTCTGGAAAAATAGCAGTCAGCAAGTGTCACCTTTTCTTGTAAGTAGTACCTACAACACAGAATATTAAAAACTGACCCTTAGGTGACCCTCTGAGTGAAGGGGTGTGTACTGAAGTCAAACAAGAAACAGGTAAATCCTTTCACAGTCTTGGCTATTCAGATAAATTTTAAACTCTTATTCCTTGTTTGGTTTTATTTTGTTGGAGCAGGGAAAGGTTTTCAGTGCACAGATTTTATTTGAATACTCCTTCACAGGTGCCTCTGTATGTGTTTTAGACCCCATAAACATTTAGAAGTTAAGTAAATGCTGATTTCAGAACACAAAATCATCACTTGCTAGGATCAAGAACAAATCCACCAACTGAGCAGAACTTGTGCTTCAGTATGCATCAAGTGAGGATGCTGTGATTCCTCTGAAGTTTCCTCTAAACTACGAGGAAATTTCAGGAGAGCTGAACTGTAAATTTCAGCTATTAAAATGTCTATATGCATTTGTTAGCCTTCAAATGGTATACCATGGTAGAGTCATACAGTCCAAGTTATGCTGCAAAGGATGTTATGCTGGGTACTGTAACAAAGAATGTAACACCTGAGCATTGTGACACAGACAGACTTCTATCACCGATGTGCCAAGGGATGAAAGTGGATAAAAAGAGCTTTTAGTAAACTCCTAAGAACAAAACAAAAGCCACTTTCTTGCAGTTTTCTCATTTTCCATCATCCTGTTTCTCAAAACCAGTGGAATTTGCAGTTGCCTTCTCTGGATACCACTGGATATATTTTTTTTCTGATTTCTTCCCCCCACCACTACTCTAAGAAGGCATATAAGCCACATAAAGTCACTGTGTGAAAGATAGCTCACTATCTCTGGTGATATTTACAAAAGATGTAGGTGTGGTGCTTAGTGACATGGTTTAGTGATGGACCTGGGAGTGTTGTGTTAGCTGTTAGACTCAATGATCTTGAGCCTTCCCAACCTAAAAGATTCTACGATTCTATCTTACACATATATTTTTTATGCTTAGTTTAATAAGCTGATTAGTATGCCTCTACATTTCTGTAATAATTAAATTCCATAATAATGAGATTTGTAAAAATATATATATAATCATATAGAATCATATAGCCTTCTTTTCTGTTGAGCAACCTTGGAATTACTAAATGGGACCGATTGGGAGTCAAGATTTGAGTGCAACAAAAACAAAGGTGACAAAATTGTCAACACTTTCTTTAGTTAGAAGTCTAAGAAAACGCATAGAAGGAAAAAGGCTACTCTGACACTTGTAAGCGTATTTCCTTTCCTCTTTTTATTCCTGTGGCAGACAGTAGCTACTCATATACTGAATATCTTCCTGCAACTTGAAAAAATATGTGAATATTATAGAATTGAAGTTGGAATGGTAGTCTTTAAGTATTTGTCCAATGTGAGCTCAGATTTAATTAACCTACAGGGACTTTTTACTTTCTGATTCATCTTTATCTTCCACCAAACTATAGATATCTGGACAGAAGGAAAACTAGTAAGCTTTGCCAAAGTGAATCATCTTTCTATTCATCTCTTTTGCTTTGAAGGTATAGATACCATAACTAGATACAACAAAAATAAATCTCTTCTTACAACACAGTAGCTACTTTTTTTCAATTTCTGTTTCCTAAAACCTCCTTTTGATACTGTTAGTGTATCCATCACCAGCTACAGGTAAATCTTCCAATCAATTTTTGTCTTAAATGCACAGAGATTTTGTGAAAGAACAGCATATGAGAATCAGAATTACAGAGTTCCTTTCACCAATGACAGCTCTTCTCAGAAATTATTTGATGAGATAAAAGCTCAGGAGAGTTTTCTTCCCCTCCAAGTTAGAGTAATACAGACATTTTTTCTTAAACTCTGTTAACCTAATAGTACATTTTCCTACCAAAATTCTTCCATTCCCCACCTGCCCTCTGAAATTCTCCTGGTATACTAAGTAAAAAATAACTTTTATTTTTTTTCAGGATAGGTGACTAATCATCGTTGACTGTCAAGAGAAACAATCTGACCGATAATTCTTCCTCTTCTTGGATTAATTACAAGAATAGTTGCTATGGTCTTACAGGAACTCCATCCTAGAAATGCAGCAACCCCATAGGTGAACGGAAGAACAGAACAACCTATAGCCTTTGTTCTAGAGCCTGTAACTGTAGGTTAATTAAGGTTAAAGGAGGCATCTGGAGCTTGTCTTGTCCGATTCCCCAATCAAAGCAGGGACAGATTTGAAGTGAAACACAAATTTTTAAAGTTTGATCAAACTTTAAAGACATAAACCCCCCACATTTTAAAAATAGATAAAATAGAATGCATTCCATAGTTTTCTCCAGAACTAATACAGGCTTGCTCTGCTACCTTTCACATCTTTCATTGATCGCTCCTAGAAAGTTTCTGTAATATTGGCCAGTGAAAAGGTGCATTTACCAATGTCAATATGATGAATTTAAAAAGATGGTTTCTTGCGTATTTTGCTCCATGCCTTTCATTACTTGCACTCAAAAAGTGAAACCTCCCTTCACTTTTCAACTTCAAAATGTCATTGTCTTTCTACTTCAGTACACATTTGATATGAGTCTTAAGAATCATTCAACACCTGTTGCCCATAAACCGCTCTCCATTAAACAACTTATATCAAAATTCAATTGAGGACAATACTGAAACTGATTCACTGGATACTTACTCAGTTTTGGCTATACAAGTGGGATCACGCAGAATCACTAATAACATTTATGATACACAAGATGTGGATCATGTTCCTTATGTCAAGTCAAATAAAAATTACTTAGGATACTTGGAATCCCAGACACAAAACTTTCTGTAAGTGATTGGCAATATATTCTTGATGGACTATTACTTGGCTACTGTTTCAAAAACTAATTAAAATCTATTCATAAGCAATTTAAAATATGTAAATGAAAAATAAAATAATACCACAATCATATATAATGTGTATCTTTTTTCCTCAAAGTGAGTCAAGAAAAAGCTTCAATAATTTCAAGTGAATGGTATTCTTGGAATGAATGCATATAAAAAAACATATTAATCTTAACTGCCATAAAAACCTTTAAAAATTTCTGGCTTTTTTTTCATGCCAGCTTGTAGCCATATGCAAAATTCAGCTACTCCAGTGTGATAAATCTAATTATTTCTGAAGGCATAATCAACTTAAACTACTCAAGTGTGCTTATAAAACTTGTGAGTTACAAGATGTGTCATATGAGCCAGACAGTCTAGAGTAAAAAGTGAGACATAACATTTTATGGCTATATAATTATATATGGTTTTAGTTAGTTTTTTTAATCAATTTAAGGCCTTCAGCTTGAGAGGTCTAGCCAGCATTAGGCCTTTATGAAAACTGTAGATAAACCAAAGAATTCTGGTAGTGTAGAAGCACAAATGGCATGGCATTTGGAAAAACATTGTTCAAAATAAAAAATGAGACCCAGTATGGCCCTTTAGGTGTTTAGGAATCTTGTGTAAAAAAATATGATCTTTTTTCTTCACCATGTTCATTAACATTAAGGTGTTAATTTCCATTATTGAAAAAAATTCCAGCCTTCAGGATAACTAAACCTGAGGAGGCAACTGAGACTTACTGCTCAGGACTTAAGAACACATTAACTAAATAGCTGGTTAAGTTCACTTGCTGCTATATGTAGGCAAAGATTGACAAAATGCCCTCTTTTTTCTTTCAGAAAAATCACTAGAGACACCATGTCTCATACCAGCCTGCAATACTCCTGCAACTCTCCTGCAGCAGAATCCTGTGCCTGGATAACAGAGGTCACTTTCCATGCAGCCGTACCTGTACGTCTATTCCGTTTGCTCACTCTTAAATAACCGCAAGGGTTTGTAACATGTGAAATCTTCCAGGGTCCTCTTAGCAGATCTCCCCTTTCTTGTGTGATACTGTGTGACTGAATTTGGGTTTAGCAATATTCTGAATAATTAACCGTAGCTTTATCAGAGTTAGTATTCCATATGTAATTCTGCAAATTGGTATTAAAATTATTTGTCTTCTTTAAAAGCTATTTTGTTTAAGGTTTAGATTAGAGGCTACTAATGCAAGGCACTGGGCTCATTTTAAGTTCACAGTCTTCCTAGGAAAGAGAGACTCAATTAAACCTGGTTCTCTATTAAATTGGAACATCTTGAATGCCCTAATCAATTATTTATAGTATAATCTCATGTCCTCCATTGCTTCTATTTACTCTTATTTAGTTATTTTTCTTACCTTATTGTTGCATTCTGTTACTAAGTGCTGTGTGACATTTACCTCACATTTGTTCACAAAGAGCTTAAATTTCATTATTGACTGTGCATGATCAACCTATGCTAATTCTCTTTGCTTCTGTTTTTGTCATTATTACATTTTAAATTACGTAAACAAGAACTTAATATATACAAGCTAAAGCTTTATGAAAATGCATCATCTTGGAAAAAAAAAATCAGACCTTCAAAATGCATGCTGTTTGCTTGAAGAAGAGGTAGCAGGCTGGAGAATTTATTAAAGACAACATTTTTCTTTCAGATCTACATGGCTGATCTTAACTCCATTACCCTGCTCACCTTATATGCACAGATCTCTGAGCATGGAAGATATACAGAAGAGACTTATCAAAGGTGAGATCTGCTTGTTAGAATCTAAAAGAATAATATTGCTTTAAACTGACTGTCCAAAGCTTCAAGATCTGAATGTAAAGTAAAGCTCCATTTTAAGTAAGCTACGAAAACATTTCCCACTTGTGGCTTAGCAGAATCAATCATTGACACATTCTTCAGTCTTGTGAACAAGGGGAAATTTCTTCAATAGTCCTGAAGAGCATTCTTTTCCCACACTTATGTTGTGACACCCACATCTGTATGGACCAGCTGCAAAGTTTTTGCTTTCTATCAGTACTAATTCTTAATTTTAGACTAAACAAATAAAAGAAAGAAAGGCCAAGAATAACCAGATTCTACTTCCAGTTATTGCCATGTCTCACCAAATACAAACAGCAAATTCATCATAGAGAATGATCACAGCAGCTTGCAGTCTCGGGTATAAGATTCAAAAGTCCTGTAGTTGATATAACACCACTATTCCATCTTGCCTGAAATTTCAGCATGCCTTTATCCTTTTTCCACTCATATGCAAAAGAAAAATCTGAACATATGTAATTTGCATGCATATTTATTGAGGGAGAGCAGTTGTAGGCAGAACTGACCATTCACGGTGCTGTGACCTGCCTGCAGAGCTGACTGAGGAGCTGAAGGGGCAGAATACAGACTGCAAAGCAAAGACCCTCTACCACCGGAAATTTGTGTGTTTGAATTGAAGAGATTTGAGTGCAGAAACAGCCAGATGATGATGATGATGCATGTTGCACATCACACTTATTGATTAGCAACGGTGAAAATGTATGTTTGGCTGAGAGATGGTTTTGGATTACTTTTATAATGGAGAAATAAAAGCGTTGTATGGCTTGCATGGGGCAAATAATATAAAGAAATGTCTTGAAAAGAATTTTCCCTCAGAAATGCCAACATCTGCAATTCCTGTTTTAATATCTCTTCCTCCTTCCACCAAAAAAAATAAAAGCAAAAGTTTCCCATTTGGATATAAAAAATAAGAAACCTAAATATAAGCATCCTTATTTTCAAAAATGCTGAGACCCTAACAGTTCTTCTCATTAACTTTGATAGACTTTCTGGCTGTGTATTGCCTTAAAAACAGAACAGACAGCAACTAGTTCTGTATTTGGATTTGTAACCTTAGGAGCCATTGCTTAAGTACATGATACAAGCTTTTTGCTTTAGCGAAGAAGTAGAGAAGGGGAAATTTATAGTACTGTCATACTACAGTGATTTTAAGATTCTCAGGCTTCGATCTGTAAACTTAAAAATCTCCTTTTTCCTCCTCTCCTTTGCATTATCAGTAAAAAATAAGAAAAAACATTGTAACACTGTCATCAGCCCTAAAATACCTTCATTCACTTTCCCCGTACTACTTGCAGGTATCACTGAAACACATTTCAAAACAGAGTGTGACGGCAAACTGGGACATTGCAGAAGTAATGAGGCTGATGAACACTGACCCCAGGAGAAAGCTAATGAAAAGCAGTTAAGAATCTTTATTAGTTACATGAGGAAAGGGAAGGCTTTTGGGATCTGATTTTGCTTTACAAGATGTTATTGACAGAGCTAATTATGAAGTTCTAGGGAGGGGTTTCCACCAAAAATTGAAGGTCCATGTTTCCAAGGGCTGTAGAGAGATCAAGCTCGAAAAACTAACCTAGTACCTTCCAGAAAACTTGAACAAGTGAAGAAGTTTCATCAGATCAGATGCTGTTACCTTGTGAATATACAAAAATGGCCATATAAATTGTGAATATAGAACTCAGGGTTACTGATATATAGCCCATACTGCTATTGCCATCTCATCCCAGAAGAATGGGTGTGTAGCATATAGTAAGCTACAATACCTTCCACAAATTAAAATGTGTTTATTATATGCAGGTCTCAAAATGAATTGCTTTTTCACATCAATTTTAATTGTCAAACTCTTCCAATAGTACCTTGGAGACAATTGTTTTAAACTAACATGATAAAAAGCATAGCTTTATGTTCTTAAAAGAATGTGTCAAAATACCTAATTCCAATAATGAAGTTGGCTTGCATAAAACATTTCCATTTATACGAAGTATGAAGTATAAATAAAGTAAAGAGACAAAACTACCTCTCTATTACAAATTGTATTGTATTTGTGTATAATTCAATCTAATTTATAAAGTCCCTTGTTATGGAAGCATATCAAGTCACTTCGCACCCTGAAAGGAATTATACATAAACTCAGTAAAAACCCATCTTAAAAAGACTCTTTCATCTTACTTTATAACAGTTAACAAGGGAATGAAATAAATGGCTTGTAATACAAGCAGACCCAGAATTCTTGCACATATTTATATTTTGAATGCACAGTTCTCAACAAGGGTAAAAGCAGTAGGGCAACTTCAGTATCACAATATTTGTTCAAGGCTGCTGCTGAATATCATGAATTAGCCCCTCTTTCCTTTCTATTTATCCTGCGTTAATTTATTGCTACATAAGGTCACAAGACTAACGATCTAGAGCACAGTAAAGCCCTTTTAGTTCTTCACAGAGTAAATCCTAAGTCTGTCAGCATCATTCTCTATTTCTGCCAAGCTCCATCAACCCTGTTTCAGCAAGGACAGCCTAATATGCAAAACAGAATGTGGGTAACCCTGTGTTCAGGATGCGTTCAGTCATTGCTCGGCTACCGGAGAGTATACCAGTTGTACCACTTGCTTTTGTTGAGGCTTATTAACTTGGAATCAAGTAGACTATGCAGGTAAAATCTGGGATCAAATTAAATCCATCTTTTTTACCTGGGTGTTCCTGCTACTATTTCAATGTGTGAGTCTACCACACACTGCTTTCTATAATATGTGTTTACTTGGCAGTGCAGCGTAAAAATTCCCAAACCTGTTTGGAGGCGAGCACAGTCCAGCCACCTTCACCAGTTCAGTCAATGATGTTCTGCTGCATTTCCCTGTGCAGAAAGTAGCTGATGTTCTGTCCCACACTGCCACGGCTAAAAGCTGAGTATTTGAACAAGCACCTCTAAGGTGATCTGAAGTAGCCCTGCACCATGCTGCAGTCTGCCAAGCTAATGAGCCCACGATCTTGACTGTCCTCCATTCACACATTTGCCTTCCTCCTATTGAGAAGTAGAAAGTAAAATGTGCTGTTGTGAACTGTCCATCAAAATCCCCCCAAAAAAACTTGCTTCCGTATGTTCCATTCTCTTTATATGGCTAGCTGAGACATGCTTGCAAGGACTTAAAAGAAAGAGTGGTGAAAGAAATTCTATATTAAGACATAAAGCTAAGTTACACTAAAAAAAAAACCTGAACTCATACTTTTGGGAGTCTGAAACAGCTGGCCTCTTCACCAGTGTCCAGGTACTAGTGAGAGCTCCTATTGCCCTTGGGGGGGGATTTTTAGCCACTGAGGAGTGCCAAATCACAGGCTTTACTCTGTCCATGAGTCACTCTGGTCACATAATGCAATGCTGCACCAGTTTCTTCCCACTAGAAAGATGAGCAGGGACATTACACAGCACAGAGCACTGGTATGAAGATGTTAGGTTGGCCCCAGACATTTATCTGTAGAGTAACTCCCTCAGTGGAGGGCTATACACAGTCTGTGTCCCATCACTGAAGCACCTGCACCCTTTCTAGCTTTATAGCCACATTTTTGACATTAGCTCTTATACCCTTGCATAACATTAATCCATGCAGCTTAGACACAATAAAAAGCTAGTGTAAGGCCTGTTCCTGTGTCTCTATATGTCTCTGTATGGTTCTGTGACTCTTGCATGTCACCTTTTGGTGATGCCTTTCGGGGTTGGAGCAGCACTTGCAGGGTCACTCACAGGCAGGGAATAAGTCTCCTAAATCCAGAGGTGATGGACATTTCAAATTGTATAGCAGCACTCAAACATTTTTCTACTCTGCTTGTACAGCCAAAACTTCATCAGGCTGTTTTTTCTATCTTATGCAAATCACATCATTTCAGGATCAAACCATTCTAATAACATATGAAAACAAGATACGAACCGCTCTGTCTTGACAGCATAGGGAGAAAGAAGACTAAATATCAGTTACCCATCTTAGGTACTGTCACCTTTTAGCAGCTCTGTTCCCATCACAACTGAGCTGAGTGAACTACATTTGAGAACTTCTTTTATTTAAAAATTTATTTCCTGAGTCAATGTCTTACATTTTCCTCCACTTATTTTGTGTGGCTTTTCGTTCCTACCTCTATTTTTTTCAACCTGCCACATCACTTCCATACTTACCACTTTCATTTTTCTTTGTTTCATGTCATCTGCATTTCCTCGCATTTTGTAGGTCTTCTTGTTGTTGTCATTGTCTGTAGAGTTGCTGACGCTTGACTTTTCCCTTAATTTGAGACAAACAGAGGAAAATGAATTACGTTCAATGTTGAACATATGCACACGATAAACACACAACTTTTGAAAGATATCATGGAAGCATCTGCTATGCTATATTTTTATGACTGGCATAAAACTGAAATAATTGGTATTTACTTTTTATTTTCATCTTCAGATGTCATTTCTGCCCACCCCCTCTATACCTACTTAAAAATGTAGCTCTACATTAAAGTTAAATCCACACCAAAAAAAGTCAATTTACAAGCATTTTTGAACTTCTGAAATTAAAACATTCCCACAGTAAAAATAATGTTAACTACTGCAAAGTTTTATGCCCTCTCTTGCACTCTACACTCATTACTGACTGCAGCTTAAAATCTATGCTCATTAAGGCTTTTACTACCTGTCGGTGTGCATGTAAGTGAAAGGCATTTGTGTCTGACTATTTAAA
Organism: Trogon surrucura; assembly: GCA_020746105.1. NCBI lineage: Eukaryota > Metazoa > Chordata > Aves > Trogoniformes > Trogonidae > Trogon > Trogon surrucura. The sequence goes on along the minus strand of CM036619.1, from coordinate 58,852,156 downwards.
CTGAACTGACATACCTAATAAAACAGGCATTGAAAACTCAGTAAAAGGTTTTTTGGCACCCCAGGAAGTGAGTGGGATCATAACATAATTAAAATACATACAAGGCGACTCTGAGTCAGCAAGGCAACTACAGGACTTGATAACTGTCACTTGATTACTCTTGAAAGCTGATAAAAATCAGAAATAGTGATTGCCCACCACAGGCGTAAGATATTCTTGCTGCTTTAGAAACATAATCACTGTGTTGTAGGAGGTCTAATCAACAGCCAACTATAACCTCTGTGATAGCTATAAAAATGTGTTAATGAAATATTCATGCAGGTAGCTGTCATAGGCATAAAACACCATAACCTACTCCTTCTTACTAATGAATACTTTATTGGGCCATCCTGTTCCGACTTATTTTCCTACAAAAGCAATGTAGGTTCAGCTGCTGATTCTTCCTAGGCTCTGTGAGCAGCACCTCACTAAAATTGTCAGTCTTGAACCGAACTTCTGAAGAAGCAAGGATCAGATGTTGGAGCCTATTCCTGGAGAAAATGGCATGATTTAATGCCCTGAATGCAAATTCGCGTTTTAAAGATAGTTCCATTTATTTAAAATATATCTGCAAATTTTTCATTTGGAAAAGGCAAGAGATTAGATATATGTGGGTCATTCCTGCTCCTACTTTCATGTTGCAGGGAAACATTACAGAGGGAGTATTATGTTTAGCAAAGGCATTAGGCTGACATGACAACTACCTCTCAGTCTTGGAAGGTTTTTTAATCTCTCTGCATCTCACTTCAGGATAATCAGAGACAATACTTCCTCTCTGTTTTGCTTACAGAAGGAGTAAACATCAAAATAGACTCATCAGTATGTGGCTGTGAAGTAATCGGGTAATGTCACACTAGTAAAAAATTTTTTAAAATATTTTGTGCAAAAGTGTACAGTTTGCAATGTACATTACAATATCTGTGAAACATATATATAAAATTATCCAACAGAAAAAAAAAACCACCAAAACCTTGAGGTTTTTATTAAAAATCAAGAATCACACCTGTCTCAAAACCATGGAAGTCTCCTAAAAGGCTGTAAGAAATCAGAAAGTTAGGTGGTTATTTGAGAAATACAGCCCATTGTCAGTTTAACTAGGGTAGAGATTATTTTGTGTAGAACAATCAACTTTGTTTACTTTACTTACATAGCATTACATATGAACTTTTATGTCATTTTTCTGTGATTAAAACATTAACTTTTTTATGCTTAAAGCCTGAAGTGATCACTTCGTTCATAGAAGAGTTTTGATTTTCAACTCAATTTTTTAATTTCATTTGCCAATTCAATACTATAAAAACTTGTAGTGCATTAAATAAGGCAATGTGGAAAACATTTTTAAAGAAAAGGAATCTTCTGGAGAAAATGTGCAGTGATGATATCAAATATCGTTTCAAATACACCTCTTGACTCAGAATTTAGTTACCCATAATTCTGCTGTCATTTCAAGAGATTTATCAGATTAATAGAAATTCATTTGTCCCCTGAAAGAAAATTTAAGCTGCTCTTAGAGGACCTTAAAATATAAAATACAAAACTAAAAGCTGATCTAAGAACTAAAAGAAAGATCCAAGAAATAAATTCAGGTGCTCCAAGTAAATTTGCAGCCTTGCTCAAAAAACTCTGCTCAGCTACTGCCTGCTCTGTATAGACACCTACATGCAATAGGTATTTACTGTTAAAAGTTACCAGGCTGTCTAAAGCTACTTAGAGCTGGCCCAGGAGTGTTTTGAGACCACAACAACCACAAATCACAGGCTCCCAGTCTAAGAGGGACCTCATAGCCAAAATGCAGTAGATCTCTGCTAGCCACGTCAGAGCTACTACAAATCCACCACAGTGGAGCTCCAAAGAGCCAGATTTGTTAAACATATGTAGAGCAGCTAAAGATGAACCTAAGATCACAGTCAAGACCTAACTCTACATCACGGTCACAGTAAGAGCAGACTCATTGCAACGATGGAATCAAGCTGCTTCGGATATGCATGCGGGGGGCCCCAGTGCCTCCTTTGACTCTGCCACGCTTCAGCTGTGCCGAGTGATTCAGAACAAGTCTCACACTCCATATTTCAGGATTCACAGATGAAGTAGCAGCATACTCTTCTTCTGCTTCAGAATCTACTTGATGTGATGAGCTTGCTCTGAAAATATTTACCACAGTTTATCAGAGTGAGCATCACATACAACAAAGAAAACAAGCACAGGTGGCACTTCAGCTCTTCCCTGTAAGCAGGTGTTTAGTGCCATAGTGCTGGATAGGTACATAAAATTTTCCTTTTTTTTTTATTCTTTCCAGAACCAGCTGTCTTCCCTCCTTGGTGAATGCCTAAATATTAATTATACAGATTTAGATTTGTTGATGTTTTTCCTTCAGTTGCTCACCTCTTTCTTCTAGAGGACTCTGAATTATTAGTGTGTCAAATTGCAACACCAGTAGGAGTAGCTGGTTTTATCCACATGCAGAATAACTGCCAGAATGGAAGCTGTACTCTTTTGCAAGGATTTGTGGCTTCGACTGTCCTCGTGCAGAGAGGATAATGAGTCTCAATTTTCTATATCCTATTTGAGTAATGTAAATAATTGGCACATTAGCTAATAAAATTCACTGCCCTAATTATCTCTTAAAAGAAATCTTGGACACCTATACCATCCAATGAAAAAAGAAAAAAAATTACAAAGTCAAAAAACAAGTTCCAGACTCTAAATCCCCAGATGTGTAACTCAGATGATCCCTGCTGACCTGCCAATAGTTTTAGTTTATATTCTGAAAGTGCCTGTTTCTCATGAGACATGAAATAACAAGCAAAGCTGTGAAATTCAACGGCACTGAGAACACCAGGTTTCTCTACTGGTGTTCTGCAACAAAGACAGCTAAATTCAGATGGTCATGCACTTATTTCTATTTAAAAGCAGCCATTTATTCTGTCTCTAGCCTTCAACCTTGATTTGTATGTATGTCAGGAGCTAGTTTGGACAAGTTAAAAAAAGCTCTTTGACCAATTAGTTCTTGTTCTATACCCTGAATCTTTGAAAAAAAAATCATCTGGAATCAGATTTCTCAGTGCTCACCAGAAAAGAAAGAATCTCAATATTAATCCATTGGTAATACAATAATATAAGTAAAATAATCACCTCATTTATGCTTTCAGCAGAGTACCATGTAAATGTCAGCTAATTATTGTTAATTTAAAAATTATCTGCAGGCCATTTTTCTAGATGTGTGAGAAGCGGTCATTTGATTTTATGATGATGAAATGATAAAACTGTTTTCAAAGAATAAATGAAGTAACAGGGCGTAAAATACCGGAAGATGTATAAAGCAATTAATTATGTGTACAATATATTATACAATCATAAAGCAGTCAAGACCAAGAGATAACATGAATGGAGATTCAGTATTTTATTACCTTCAAAACCTTTCTGCTTCCACTGTCAACACAGTAGCCTGAAAACATTCAGATTGTAGAGAGCCAAATTTATGGCAGAATAACTGTGGACTGTAGAAGCAATCTGTGTCCAGAGTGCAGAAGAATGCTGTTTATGCTGCACAGGCTTCAGTGCAGGCTCTAAAAAATCATGGTCTTAGTTCTGAAGAAATACTTGAGCAAGCATCACTTCAAAATTTTCGGGGCAGTCTTGGAAATCAGGACAACTGACAGATGGCTCCAATGTGACACGTACCGTTACAAGTCATTATGAGATGAATAACATATTTTATGTATTTGAGATTAGGTGTGTGGAAATGCTACTTCTCTGATGTGTCTTCTTTATAATTAAACTTGCTGCCAGTCAAGTGCCAAACATTTTTTTTTTTTCCCTTAAACATAAATACAATATTTTAAATAAGTATAAACATAAATATTGCAGCAGACAACAATAAAAAGGTGTTTGATGTTTGCTTAATCCGTTCTAAAATTCATTCTGGATGCTTTCATAAACTTCTATTTTTGAAAAAAAAAATAGAATCACGCAATGGCCTAGGCTGGTAGGGACCTTAGAGATCATTTAATCCAACCTCCCTGTCATGGGTCTCTCAACTAGATCATGCAACACACGAGGACCAAACGGGAATCGAACCCACGACCTTTGGAGTTTCAGCACCACACTCAACCGAGTGAGCTAAACCGGCCCTCTGATAGACATGCAAAATACATACCTGAATATGGAATTATCTTGAGCAGTCTGTCCATAAACTGGAGGTACTTTTGAGGTATCAAATACTTCGGAGGAGAAGCTCCCGTATCCTCTGACCTGTTTAAATACCTGTAAAGCCTTTTCATTCAAACTAAAGGGTCCTATGAGCATCCATTTGCCCTGTAAGAGGCATTCAGTGGAAAAGGTTAAAGGAAGGGAAAGATTCAGATGTATCTAGAGGGTCAGAGACTTCTGATTGACTGTTCAGAAATAAAGGTTATAGCAAGAGGAGGAATAAGGAGCACCAAAGAAAACACTAGTACATGATTGTTCACTATCAACATGACACACACTCTTTGTAATTAGTATCTATTTCTTCCTTAAAAGCATCTCCCAGTTCAGAATTACCAGGTTTCATTGAAAATTATTGTTGCAATCTCCTTTTCTACTGTGTCCCTGGTCAGTAGGAAATAAGATTTTACTTCATGTAAAAATAATAGTGAAATATATTTATAATGTGTTGATGCTAGAGTAGTGTAACAACACAAACTTGTTGCTGTAAACCTCATCCTTCCCTTCCAAGTTGGTTCTAAAATTAGTTTATTCAGTGTTCAAACCAGCACTTTTTTTCTACTTGCTCCCCCACAGTTTGCATCATAGCTAAAAACAGCGCAGCAGGATGCTGCAGCCTCTGTGGAGTCATCACGTCAACTCTTCAGGTGCCAAGAGAAAGATGAGACCGCACCAGAAATGCATAGCACATGAACATGCATAATCCTCTGTGTTTGTCCCCCCACATCTTTGGGATATCTGTTTCTCAAAGGGAAGGCATTTTCCACCCTCAGCCTGCTGGGCTGGATTTTTATTCTGCAAGTCTGGCTGGCTTGCAGTTGAATTTGGATCTTGGTTTTGAAACAGAGGTACTGAAAAACTCGTACATGGGAAGATAAACTGTTCCTTTTTTCTCTTTGCCTCTTATACACATCCTTTGCCACTTGGCTAATGCAGGTAGATGTGGCTGTGAGTAGGAAAGGAGAAAGATCTTGTTTCATTGGTCTTAATTCACCTGTTTCTGTCTGATTTAGTAGAACAGCTTTACCCTTTTCATGCCCTCGCTCAAAGGGTAAGCACAATAGTTATGACCAATCCAACAAGGAAACAGGCTGAAAAAACATCAATCGTTTTAGCCTTTGGTTGAGCAGGGAAACAGTAATCACACCGCAATTCCCTCCTCCTTTTGGTACCTAAGGCACAGTAAATTGTTCACTGACAGTGCTTTCTCAGAGGAGGTCAGCTTAATGAAAACTCTGAGAGTCATTACCATATACTCGGGCTGCTGAAAGGGCTTCCAAAGCACTGCTTCCTTCTCTTTTTCCTCTCATCAGTCATCGCTTGTTATATTTTCCCTGCTTATGTCCCTTGCATGTTAGGTAAAATTAAACCCGAGTGACAGTGTGAAAATGGCAGAAAATTAATTAGTGCACGCACCTAAAGACAATATCACGTTTTAACTTATTCTAGGATATCCTTTTGTCAAAAAAAAGTGAAGTTTCCATCGTTTCTGCTTAAATTGTCTTTGCTGTACCATTGATGGACACCCTGGTAGTTAGTGTATGTCCTCTCAGCTGAGACAAAGGAATGCCACGTGCTGAAACAACAATTGCAGTAATATTTGCCAGGACTTCTGCCATGAGTTCAGCTGTTAGTCTGGAGATGTCTGCTGCCAAATAACACGTATGTGACTCACATGTCAATCTTTCTCTGGTTTGTGTCCTCAGTATTTTTGATTATCTACTGGATGTTAATATCCATTAAATTCTTTCATTACCTTTTCCTCTATACAAGTGAATGAACCAAAGTTAATTTCTTAAGTTGCACTTCAGTTGTCTGTATGTGACACAGCAGTTCGGCACTGGAGAAGGTACCTGTCTCCTGGAACCCAATGTCAGAGTTGTATTTTAATGCTCTGCAGCCATGATTATATCCACACATCCACTGTGCTTTCCTGAATTTCATATAATTAACTATCTTAGCACTTGCAACAAGAAAGGCTACTCTTTCATTTTCTGTTAGCTGTTTGTCCAAAATAGCTCAAATGGTGAAACATATCATTAATATTACTGTGGTTATTTGAGCTCTAATTTCTTTAATTAATATTAGAGGGAAACAAAAGTTAATTCCTAAATGTGTGTATGTGTTCGGGGATAACTTAAGTTTAATTTCTGAGATCTTTTTCCATTATGTTTGTAACAGAAATGTGATTACTTCTTTTGTTCTGTATTTACTGGTTCATGTAAGCTGGGAATTTACATTTTGAACAGGAAATGTCATAATAATTCAGCAAGGAAAGTAGAAGGAGAAACCAAAGGAACCACTTAATCCTCAGTCAGAAATAGTAGTTGCAAAGCTTCCATTTGCTTTTAAGGCTTGTAAAGCAGTCACAGGCCAGAGGGAGAAACAAAAGATTATCAGCACAGATGGTCTGAGGCTGAAAGAGGTAGTGGCAACTGAGGAAACTCTCTTAAGAAACTGAAAGAGTATCATTTATGTTCTGGCTTTGTTTGGCTCTGGGCAGTTAAGAGCAGCTGACTCTGAAAATAGTGGTTCATTTTGGAATTGTGTGCATTGGGAGGAGATTTACCTTTACAATATTTTAGCCTTTTAGTCTTGGTGATACTTGGAGCTGAACACTCTGGACATTCTCAGATTAAAAGCATTGTAGATTCAATCTATGATTTTGTAATTGCAATTCACTGTTATTTTTGACTGTAGTACCACAACTAAAGTTCGAACTTGAAGTGCTGGATTTCTTCTTCAGACATTCCTAATTTTATTACCAAAGAGTAATTGTACATTGTCATATTAATTCCTCAACAATGTGCAGAGAATTTTCAGAAATAGTGGTATTTGATAATGGAGTAAAATAAATAGTAAATACATAAGCCAATACACAGTATGCTTAATAGCTGAAGAAGACAGAACTGTTGCTGAATGATTACAGGACATTCTAAGCAATAGTTGTGGTTTTAGAGTAGAATGCCTAGGACAAAGTTGTCTAAATAGGAATTTTCATATGACAAAAAAAAATCTTTGTGTGCATATTGAAGTCCCTAACTGGCTTCAGTAAGGATTTATTGGCATGTGTGGTGTTCCCCTGCCTGTATATGTAAGTAGGTTTCTTAAGCTGTTGTAATTATGATATGCAAGATCCAAAAACCAATCCCCACTGTTAGAAAAAAATAAATGTGTACCAGTGCCTATAGTCATGATGTGAACGCACTTGTATCCACACTTCTTACATAAGAAATGTATTCCTGGATATCTTGGAGTGTCCTTGAGTACTTGTATACCCAAAATCTTGTTATGGGTAGTGGGGAACAAGTCCTACTGTATGGAGACAAGAATTTATTATTACCTTGACTAAAATATGAATCTAATCAAGAGGCTATAAACAAATGTTAGTCCAGTTATGATGTTAGTGACAGCTGCAGTCCAAATTAATGCAAGAAAAACCTCGTTAGTAATACAGGTAAAATCATCATTAAAAAAACATTCACCAGTCTCCCTTTCCTCTGCCATGTGTGATGCTCATCCTTCCAGGGTTCTTCTGGGTCACAACGCTGATGGCTTCAGTCTTTCCCAAGAAGACTAGAAAGAGGGATTTGCAGCAAGTTGTCAGTATCCTAAGATTTCTGCTGGTGGGTGTACAACATCTGTGATGGACTTTTCTTCCTCCTCAGTCACGGCATCTCCTTGGGTTTCTTTTTGCATGTTTTTCACTCATAACCCCAGTTTTCCTCTAACATTTGTCACCTGCTCACTGTCCACTGTGGTCAGTTGGGCCACTGCCACATTTTGGGGATCCCAGGGTGAGGCTAAAACAGAAAAGCTCACAGAGTCCCTGGTTCTCTTCGCAACTAACAGAGCACAGCTGTGGACGCGTCAAGCATGGATATGCCCTGAGACCCTGCACTATTTGGAGCAGGGCGTAGCCTGGAGCCTGCTGCAACTCATGACAGAATTATATTTGGGCTATACCAACAAGGGTGCTGTTATTGGGAGCAGCTGCCATTGGACATAAATGCCACTATTTCTGCAAGATGCCAAAGCAGACATAAATGCTCTGACCATGTGCACAGTGGGTACAGCAGCAGCAGCAGGGACTGAGCCAAGTCACTTTCTAGAAAATCAACAAGTCACCAGCTGGTATCCCGGCAAGGAAGAGGTAAAGGGAATCTAACAAGACATTGCTGGATACCAGATACTAATGGGGAAAAAGACTACTATAAGAGCAATCTTAAATGGGAGGTCCAAATTCACATTTGTGGAGATGGCTACAAGGTGTTAATTGAGCCATAAATCCCTCATTAAACACTTTCCTGTTGGTGCTCACCTCTAAGAACTGCATTTACTTTCATCACAGGGAAATACCACATAGCTGGTCTGATTATTGACTGTCTAAACCTGTGTAGCCCTGGTGAGTGCCTAATATGTACTGCAGTTCATATAATAAATTATCACCATGATTATGAATTCAAAATGTCTCTGTGACTTTGACAAAAAGGAAAATCTGAGGAAAAAATGCTCAATGTTTATTAAAGTGCAACACATAAAATGATATGAGGAGACTTTGGTCTTGGAATGTTGCAGATAAGTGAAAGCATTTACTTCTCCCTTTTGGTTAACATGCCTTTAGGGGGGAAAAAAAAAAAAGTGATATGTCCATTTACCATATCAAAATTTTGTGAAACAGTTTCTGGTAATGAGATTTTGAGTGTTGATCCTTTCAGATACTTATCTGTCACAGAAGGAGTGAGGCAACACTTAGTCATGTAAAACAACTTGGGGACTAACCAGAAATCAAGTCACTAAAATAATTAGAACATCTGTTCAACATCTGTTGTTTAACCTAATTTACTAGACCTGAGTACAGGAAAAACAGTGTTCTCATTGCTAGTCCATTGACAAATAAAGTAATGAGAAATTGATTAGAATTGTTAACGACTCCATTTCAGCTTGATATGCATAGGCTATTACTTAAGTCTGACATGATTATTTTTTAATTCAAAAATTGTTCATACAAATTATTACTTTTCAGCTACTTCTGCTAGGACAATTTTGAACAAAAGAAGCAAGCAAGAAAATGTTCAACATGTTTGAAGCGAACTGTATATAACAAAATCTAGGCATTCCTGCTCTGGCAGGGGGATTGGACTTGATGATCTTTCGAGGTCCCTTCCAATCCCTAACATTCTATGATTCTATGATTCTATGATTTAACTTTCTTCCCACTGTAGCTCGTTGAGTTTAGGATGAAATTCGTCTTTTCCCCCTGTGGAAATGCTCTGTGGAAATGACTGCAACATCATGGAACCCGGACATGTACTAAAGAAGCCATTTCATCTCACAGTTATGAGGAAATTTCTAGAAATCCTTAACGGTATTCTTTTTTAATCCATTTTATCCACCTTAATTTGAGCTTTTTGAAGTATGCAAGTACCGTATTATTTCCTTTAATAGATTAAAAATAGACCATATAGAATGCAAAATTAAATTATATTTCTGCTTCAGTAGTGTAAATATTTATAAGCTTTCCATGAAACATAGTCAGCAGTTATTGCTGATGTAGCTATTGATTAGTAAAATGTCTACTGAAAAAGGTTATATTAGTCTTGCATTAATACACTCTGAAATGGACCTTGTATCACATTTTTTTTCTCTAATGGGGGCATTTTGCAAAGCATTTAAATTCATAAGGTATCCTTTGAAGTTTTTTAATTGCTTTCTTTTCTGTTAGGGATATAACTCATAACTGAATCGTATTTACTGGAAGACAACCTACTCCTCCTACTAGAGGAGTACAGTTTTAATTTGAGGCCTTCAAAGGAGTCCATATCCAAAGGAAACCTCTCACTCTGCTGAGATTTTTGTTCTCTTGAGCTGAAGCATTGTTTGCTGGGAAGGAGGAAAGGGGGAAGAAGAGGAGGTTTAGATATCGAGAATATATAAAGTGAGTAGTCCTGTAAGTCTGCCTTCTTTTCCCTAACAGCAGACTTGCTACAGACAATGCAGACAGCTGAGAGCAAGTTAGACTTTGCATAAATGATGCAAACAATTGTATACACTTAAGCACGTGGTTTGAGTTCTGATGAAAAGTGTGAGAAATTTAACAGGTTTCAGCTAAAGAATGTGTGGGAAAAGCAAACAACTTTTCTAACACCTCATCCATCTAACAGGAAGAATGCATCGGGCTTCACCAAGTCCACGTTCAGTATACAACAGAGTACAACCTCTGTACAAACCAGAGTTACTATTGCCTTTACTGTATAGATGAACTCAGGTACATAATCATGTTATCACCTGTCAGCTATTTCCAGGTATTCTTCATACTCATGATTTTTTTCTACTTCATTAAAAACTAAGTTAAATTACCAAGAATTGACACAGGTTGAGAGCATTCAAACTGGTAAGTGCTGCAGCTCGGCTGATAATCTTGTAATGGTGCGGTAATTTGGTTTTGTGTTTCCCACTGCTTCACATGTCAGTGTTCTTGACATACCAACACACAAAATAAACCAGATAGTTTAGGTAGATATTTTATGGGGATACTAAGCACTAGCTCCCATCTGTTTGCCTTTCCCGGTGTTTATTCCTCCCTGGTACCCTGATCCAGGCTCGGAGAAGCAGGAGGAATTGCTGTGCTACACTACCAGGCATACGAATGCTGTCGGCACTGGGACATCAAGGGAGGGATGGGGGAGCCTCAGGCTTACTCCCTGGCTTATGCCTGGACTAAGAAGGCACCATATGACTTGTGGAGGGACAGGCACACCCCTGCCATATGGCCTAACACAGGATGGCAAAAGGTATCAGGGTTTCCATTAACCCCAGAGCTGCACCTATCTCTGGGTTTCCTCTGCAACTCCAAGATAAAAACCTCTGAATTAATTCCGGACAGAGAAAAGAGAGAAAGGAAACTGGCCCTCCAGTTCTGGAAGCTGTGGTAGAAGTGGTGTTTGACTTGTATGTAATTGAAACAAGATTCTGCAACACCTGCTGCACATTATGCCTCACTTCAGGTTGCGCTGTAACTTCACCAAAGACTTGCAAGAAATAGGAGACAAAGTCATGCAAGATTGAGGAAAATTTTCAGACCATCATCCACACAAAAAAGAAGCCTTATCTCCTTTTACAAAAGCAGCAAGAGTTTATTTCTAAATCTTCTTTTAATACAAATTCTTGTCATGACCATGGTGAATTTCTGTATTTCAGATTATTTTTGGTTTCTCTCAGGCAGATGGAGTTTGCCTTTCACATGATGTCCTGAGGGTGAAGGTTCAGTAAGGATGAACTATGCAATCTGCTTCACTATTACACATGACATAGTGTTGATCAAAGAAGGTGTTAGGGACCAGATGTTGCAAGTAGTAATGGCATGTCCCAAGCCTTTCTTTCACCTAATGCATGACATGGTGGAGCTAAAAGTACTTTTAGGATGTGATCAATAGGGAAAACATAAGTGAATACCACAGAAGAAGTATCTCAGTTAATTTTTTTCCTCATTATTAATTTTCTTCTTCCCTATTTTAATATTCTACTGTAATTTCCCTCTTGTGTTTAATTTTCTTCATCACATCTTAACCCCACTGGGATATTTCACTTCAAATTGGATTGATAGCTGCCTTTAATTTATTCTTTTCACTTAAAATGCAGGGGTCCACTGTTTCCCCAAAGTGTACCATGTTCCTGAGGAGTATCTCAAATCCTAAAGGAAAGAAGCATGCTCCAATTAGTCAGACCTTCTCCCTTTGTCTCAATATTGTTGTTTAGCTCTATTTATTCTGTAGATTTTAAAGTAGAGTAGTCATTTAAATAGTTACACTACTGCATTTTGAATCTACTGAAGGAATCTTGAATTTAAGACATGGGACAAGAAAACTGATCATGTTTTTCATTTCCAGATTCCAGTTTCTTATGTGATGTGGCACAGTTTCATCTTTGTGTCACACTTTCCCATCTACCAAATGAGTTAGAAGACCAGCAGAACATGATTCAAGAATGTCATTTTTCAAAAAAAAAACACCAACCAAACAAAAAAGCCCACCATTCTAGAAGGACATTTAGTTTGCAAGTTGTCTTGGATAATCCTTCGACTTCCCTTTGTTTCCTTGTGTCCTCCACTGAGGTATGGTCCAGAGGATTAGAATAACCTTAAAAATAAAAATTTTAAAATCACCATCTATGAGAAAAGCTGCTAGGATTATTTATATTCAAGAAGAAAAGGCTAATGGTAAAGTATGTTAATGGACACAGGTATTTGAAAAGAGAGTACATTAATCTTTTTTCTCCATGTCAGTGCTGAATAGAATAAGAGATACTGGATTTAGATTTCAGCAGGAAAGATAGGGGCTAGTCATTAGCAAAAAGTGTCTAATAAAAAGGACAAGGAAGCCTAGGGTATTATGGAGCCTTTAAGTTCAATTTAGACAAATATCTGTCATAGTTATTAATAATTTGAGGACAGGTTTATGGACAAGCTGATCTCTTGAGTTCTCTGTTTGCCAGACACATTTTCTAAAACTCCATTTCTTTTCTGAATCCTTTGCTCTCTGTATTACATGTAAGAGGAAAAAGTGACCATGCCTAAACGACTCTGTTTAGCAAATTATTGTGTTTTTCTGGTATATAATACAGGTTTTCTTTATTTTCTAATTCAAACCACAGGTCATCTCATATTTTATGGTCATAATCTTTCAACAGTCTTCTAACTCATTAGGAGTCAGGATCATTGAGAGTTCTTTTTTCATTATTTCTGTGATTTATTTTTGTCTAAATCAGAAGGGCATCTTGAACTGTAAGATGAAGTCTGGTTTGACTTTCATATTTTCACAAAATCTGTTTGCAAACTTCACTTACAACTGAGACAGTACCTCCAGCTGCAGTCTGCCCCTCCAACTCCAGACTGCAGCTATTTTCACAGTACCACAGTATCACAGTATGCTAGGGGTTGGAAGGGACCTCAAAAGATCATCTAGTCCAATCCCCCTGCCAGAGCAGGAACACCTAGATGATGTTACACAGGAAGGCGTCCAGGCGGTTTTGAATGTCTCCAGAGAAGGGGACTCCACAACCTCCCTGGGCAGCCTGTGCCAGTGCTCTGTCACCCACTACTGTCCTCTTTGACATGTAGGCTGCAGGACAAACTTTTGCCTAGGCTGTAATATGTTAGCAATTTCAAAGCATTTGAATTCACAAAAGGATCATTTTAAATGCTGCAACAGGACACACTTCCACTCACTCACTGAGAAATTTTAAGAGCATGTACAGATACAGAGCTAAAGCTGAATTCTCTGATACTTGCTTGCAAGAGTCCTAGAAACCGCAGTAGAGCAAAAACTCTAACAGCCAACTGTTACTGTGCAAAGCAACTGAAATACCTCCTTTGCACTGTGATTGACATTGGGAAAAGAGAAAGAAATTCTCTGCGCAGCAGCAGCATCTTTTGCCCATGTGCTGCAGGGACTGCTGGCTTTTCAGAGTTGAGTCATTCGTTATACAGCACTTGCTGAACTCACTCTCAGTAGGGGCCACCGCTTGCAAAGTGCTTCAGAGAATCTAAGATCAGATGATAACATGCTAATGAATGTTACATAAATAGACAAACAGGTTTGGCTGTTGAACATCCTTGTATTTTGTGAAAAGTTCTGAACCACTCTCAGCTAATGAAAATAAATAGTGTGTGCTTAACATATCGTTAAAGAAGGTAGTTCATATTAGTATCAACTTTTATTTTAAAATGTGTGTGTTTGGGAAAAATGTGAAAGATATACAACCGGGACATTTCCTGAAATAAGTGGAGAGAGGCATTTGGGGAGTTTAAGCCCTTTATCTTGGACACACTTGTGTAAAACTAACTCGAGCTTCCCAGTGTAACCTTTATAACAGTAGAATATTAGTGCCTCAGGTAAACAGTACTGTAATCCATTGCTTACTTGCTTTCATCTTAACTCAAGTGGGTAGCTGTTTTATTTATTTTTTTTTTTTAACAATAATATGGTATCTGTTATTCTGGCTTAACTGGTCTGAGTAACAGCATTCAGCATTTGAGTTTATTTTTATTTCCAATGCCTCTGTTGTGGTCTGTAACAGCGGGGAACCTGTCCTGTGCCTCTGCTGATTTCCTTTAGTTTGGACATCTCTTGCAGAAGCATAAAAAGGATTCTTCTTCATCTATTACACAGTCGAAGTTCACTCTTTTAGACAGTTTAATAGCACTATTTCTCCTCCTTAGTAAAGAAAGGACAGTCAGTATGATCCACACTGCATAAAAAAATGGGACAGAAGCAGCAAGGTGGTAACTTGCCCAGTGACGTTTGCATGGATCAGTCTGGTTAACCTGTTTAGAACTTAGTTCTGCTATTCTTTAACCAGCTATTACAGTGCACTCTACATTTGTGCTGTGCAACTCCCACTGCGATCTATGTCACTTTGGTGCCTCATTCCACTTGGCGCCACAAAGTTTTTCATTATTCTCAACATGAAACTTCCCCTCTGCAAGTTAAGCCTGTTACTTGATAACCTATTCATTAGGGTTTGTTCCAGTTCAGCATCACAGCTAGCTAGAAGATTTCCATTAAAACCCAATTTTTCCCACAAGATTAGAAAATTGATCATCAACATTTGTCAAATAAATTTTAGCTATCAGCTTGCTCTGAGACCATTTTCCGAAGGCTGACATTAAACAATATGCAAAAAATATCTTAATAATCTAGCATTGCATTTAATTGAAGATTTTAATAAAAACTTAATTAAGGTTCCCACATTTGTACTTGGGGGCTATCCTGAACTCAATACCATTGAAATCCCATTAGTGTTAATGGCCTAATGCCAAATGTGGAGAATATAAAACACATAAAGTTTACTTTTAATAAGTCATTCATCCTACATTAAATATAAAACTATTATTAAAAACACATTCAAGAGGATTAACCACTATCATTACAATGAATGTTTTTAATAATCAGTTGATATTTATTTAGTTTATAGTACTGTCTAATTATTGCACAATTATGCTTTTATAATGCCCCTGTAAATCTCCAGCAAATGAAATGTCTATCTAGAAACATTAATTTTTAAAGTTAGCAAAATACATATTTTAATGTCATCAGCTCAATTTCTTTTTTTAAAAAGAGAGAGAGAGGGGAAAAGTTTTACTGAAAGAACATTTAAGTAAGAAGAACTTTAATTTAGAGAAGCAAGACACCAGATCATCAGAAGGCTACATTTCAAAACAGAGGCAATCTTTTAATACAGAAATATTTAAATGAAAAGAGTCTATTTAACATGAGATTTTGAACAAAGGAAAAAAATCAACAGATAGTCAGCAGACCAAGGGGAAAGGGAATGGTAAATCGGGCAGAATGCAGGAGAGAAATGTGTCATGCAGCTGAGCTTTGGAGAAGGGAAACTTTTCAACTCCTCCTTCAGAATGTTTTTTTATATTTGAGGTGTTTAAAAGGATGGGAGTCATAATCAAAACACAAAAAGTGGATTGTTGCAGGAGAGTGACTTACAATGGACCAACTGTAGACCATTTCTTCTTCTCCATTTGTCACACTTCTGCTCTAAAACCTTTTTGGGTTATCTCCTATTTACCCGTTTGATTTCCTCATTGCTTCACACAAAACCTCATATTGTCACATCATTCCTCTTGATGAACAGGACTGAAATACTTCTTAGGAGTTAAAACAGTTTCTCCCATGTAGGCCAAGAATATTCCTTAAAGTGGACAATAATTTGTTCCTGAACTAAAAACATTGCTCAAAGTACTGTAAACAAGTGTCCCCTTGTTTTATCCTGAACAATGTTTTGGTAAGTGCTACATGAGCTAATATATATAGAGGTAACCTATACCAGATACAGCCGCAAAGGGAATGTAGAAGGTTACACTCCGCTGTGTGATATGCAAGTGCACGCAGGACTAGCAGAGCTAATGGAAATGCACATATATCGCTTTGTAATTATCTTTGTAAATCCACACCTGCCAAGTGACAGAATGCCTCTGAGAATATGCTTGGTGTATGTATGTAAGGAGATATGTCTTCAGAAAGTTTGTGTGGTATCCAGACTCTGACCTTCAGTCTACTGAAGCCAATGCACTTCTCTTTATTGACATGAGAAGGCTATGAGTCACAAATAATGCCATATGCCTGGCTTGTATTAGTCACTTTAATGAGCTAAGGTTGTATTTGAAAGAAAAAAGAAAAAATTGAAAAACAAAAGAAAGGGTCTGCTTTGACTTTGAAATCCTTTGATTTCACTGGTTTCTGTCCTAACATTAAAGTTATTTAAACATGCTTTAATTGCTTACATTACAAGCACACAAGGCTTTGAAATACAGAATGTTAATGAGAGTTTTTAACATTTGGCCACAGCATCTTATGAAATACATGTAATTTAGCTATCCTTGGTGAGCTTGAAGATAATTCAGGATTGTTCTTTTTGCTTGTTTTATTTACGTGAAGTTCTAGGCAGCTTCCTCAAGAAGTTAAGAAGACTCATTTAGAATCCAAGGATTATACATGAATCTCAAATCATTGAAAGAAATCTCAATTTCACTTCAAAATTTCAGTACTATTTCAACTATATAGCATTCTTTCTACATAATAAATGCTCAGAGATTTTTCTGTTCTTTTTTTAGGGAATTCATATGATCCATAGAATTCATGCTGCTTCTTGCTTTCATGGTATCATCTTCATCTCTGTGGTGGTCAGACCGTCATGGAGCTCTTCGTAAAATTAATCATTAGAATGTCATTTTGCATCAAACTTTGACTTGATTTTGGATAGTTGTTCTGCTAAAGTATTCAACAGAGCCTAGTGCTACATCACTTAATAGAAGGCTCTACGTACACTATGAGTTGCTACTGATACTTTATGTGTGAATCAACAGATTCTGAACAATTCCAAAAGACTTCAGAAATAAAACTAGGCATTGATATCTTTTGTCTTCAAATGGTAGATGCAGAAAAGGGAAGAAGGAGGACTGATGTCATAGAAGACATCAGAAATAAATCATAATATATCCCCTTCTATGAAACAGCAGTTCAGGTGCATCCTCTCATTCTCTTTTGCCTAGTCATGATATCATCTATTTGGTTTTAAGATGTTTTAGTCCTTTTCTCTCTGGATGGTGTTGGTCCACTGTAACTGAGAAGAGATGACAGAGATCAAAATGTTTAATAATTTTTAGTGATAGTCTTTGTTAAAAATTTTCACTTCAACATAGTTAACTGCCAGCAAAGGATAAAAAACATAAGGAAAAATTTAGGGCATACTAAGTTAAATGTTTTCCAATCAAATGCGTCTGATAAAATTCACTCCTAGATAGGTAAAGATTTTGCCTGGGGCAATCTCAGAACCGTTGCCATGGCCTTTAAAAACTAGCACTAGTAAGCTGAGAACTGTCAAATAAGTGCAATTGTTAAACAGGGAGAAAAAAAAAGCATAACTAAGGGATATAGTCCAAACCCCATGCTCCAACAGGGTCAGCTAGAACAGGTTGCCAAGGGTCACATATTGTCAGGTTCTAAATATCTCCACATGGAGAGATATCTCCAGATGGGGACTCCACAACATCTCTGGTCAGCCATTGCCAATGTTTGACCACCCTTATAGCCAAAAAAAAAAATACTTATTGTGCTGATTGAATTTCCTGCTGTTTAATTTGTGCATGTTGCCTCTTGGGCACAGTCAATTTGCTCTAATGAGACGAGTCTGGCACTTTCCTTTCTGCCTGTCAGATACTTACATTCAGTGATAAGGTCCCCCTGAACCTTCCCTTCCCCAGGCTGAACAGTCCCAGATCTCTCAGCCTCTCCTCATAGGAAAAATGTGCCAATCCCTTAATCATCTTTGTGGCCCTATGCTGGACTTGTTCTAGTAAGTCCGTATCTTTCCTGTACTTCAGAGCCTGGAACTGGACCCAGCAATCCAAGTGTGGCCTCATCGGTGAGAGGGACATCTGCTCCCTTCCAGTGTTTACAAACCTCTTCCAACTGCCACTGCCTTTCAAAGATAACAGAGTGGCTCCTCAGTGACATTAGCCAGCTCTCTCCAACCTCTTGGCTGCAACCATAGGTATATGGACATCCAGTTTGACCAGTTTGTTTAATGCTCTCTAACATGGTCCTCCTCCACTAAGGGTAGATCTTCCTTACTCCAGAATTTCTGTGGTCTCAGCAGCCTGGGATTTGCTGAAGAAGCCCAAATTTTTACCCCAGCTCACAATTCTGCATTCTGATAATTTGCTGTCCTGCTGCAAATTCACAGGTTCCCCTAGCATGCATGAGTTCTGCAGGAGTATTTGGGCAACTGTTGGCAGAAATTCTGGAAACGTGTAATTGACACTGGGAATGGAGCGGTGGATGGAAGGGAAAATAAAGAGTTGTAAATAAAGTGCAAGTCACCCTAATATATTCTAAAACAACTAAGTTCTCAGAAAAGGCAGATGAAAACAGTTTACTTAATACATAGAAACTGGCACCCTCAATCTCCCAAAGACTAACAGTCTGGCGATCCAGTCATGAAATCTTACATTACACGTATGTGATCTGATCCATGAAGAACTGAAGATGATGTATTGCAATTCTAAAAGAGATACATTAATGTCATGAAAGAAGGAAAACATGATAAAAAACAAAACTACGAATTTCCTTGTTGCATACATCTTATCTCTTCACCATTTTATTTTATTTTCTTTCTTGTAAGAGCTGACATGTTCCTTCTGCTTTGAGAGTCTCATTCCATGGACATTATTGGATTTTTATGGGAGAAAGGGTGAGATAAAAATACTGAATACTGGAACATGAAAGATAGTAAACATTCTTTATTTGCTTGTGGTAGACACAGAAAAAATGTTTAAAACGGTAGCTTGTGAATGCAAACATTTTACTGGGTTTTGGCACAAATGTTTTGACTGCTGACTGTCGGAAGATACTCTTCTGCTGCCACTCGGCTCTGCCGATATGAAGGGCCTTGCTGGTGAGCTGGAACAAGGCTGTAACGGCTTGTCTGCCATGTGCTGCCTTCTCCTCTTCATGACTTCTTTAAAATTCTCTCTTATATTTGGCCATGACATTCTGTGTAAGTCTAATGAACTTCAATCCAGATCTCTACAGAATATGATCAGGTCCAACAGCTTGATGCTGCCTACATAGATGAAAAAAGAACTAAACATGAAGACAAATTGAAATATTATGAGCATAAACACAGATTTTGCCAGCTACCAACTAGAAGAACTAGTCATGGTTGAGAGTTATAATTTAAAACTAGGCAGAGCTAAAAAAGACTTCTGGGGAAAAATGTGCAGATAAATCCTGCATAAAATTAAGTTTTACCTTCATACATTGTCACTGAGAATGGTTCACTTCACTCGCAAGAGAGAAGTAACAATATAATTCATTGATATAAACCAGTGAGTGAACAAAGTGGAGTGTTAAACACAGTAGTGGTTTAACAAGAGTCAATAGCAAGGTACCCTTGAGTATTTACTGCATAGAGGGCAAGGTCAGATGAAACTGTCAGGGGGACCCTCCCATTGAGCCCTGACATTGAGAGATTACCCCCTTGTGTTCTAAACTTCTTCTCAGAGAAGGGTCTAAGTGCAGCTGGATCCAGACTTGGTCCCAGACTTGGTCAAAATTTTATGTCTGAAGGATTGTACGTAAGCAATCAGTCCTTTATATTACTTAGCAAAGATTACAAAGCTTCAGTGCACTTATTCCCAATTCATTTGCTGAGTATCTGATGCAATAAGCAATCTCTCAGCCTTGAGGTGTAAGCTTAAGAGGCGTCTCTACTCAAGGGGAGATCCTGGTGTGCAGCGTGCTGCCATGCAGGAGTGCTCAGGGGGCCCTGGGCTGTCCACTATTTACGGAGCAGGATAATTGACTTATAGTTACATACCAATGAGACATCTGGGTCACTGCCCACAACAGCTCTTGGTTACTGCATTGCCATCTGTGTCCCCAAAGCCCAACTTAAGCCAAATGCAGCCAACATGGCTGCCACTGGTTATTGCTTAAGTGGTTCGGGGGGAGTTCACCACCACAGACATGCCAAGAAATTAATTAAAACAAGAATGGGAGGCCAACAGTGGAATCATTATGAAAAGGAAGTGAATATGGGAAAACAAGATTACCATTGAATAGTCTATGTCAGAGGCCAAGACCTAAGTCAATTACTGGTTCTAGCAAAAGAGGGATCCATCTTCCACTTCATATCCCTGTTACTAGTGTTTAATATAGCTCTCGTATAGAATGCAGTTAGGTGAAATCAGTCCGGGTTTATAAAAATAGATTAGATTCTATGCCAATTCATATTACTAATAAGGAAATAAGAATCGGCATCTATAGACAGAAAAAAAAGATGTCATTGTTTTGAATTTCTTGATGATTTTTGTAGTACATTTCATATGTTTGTAGGAAATGGCAGGATTCTTCTGCTCTGCTTGGAAAAGAAAATGTATAGATGTATGAGTCAGTATTTTCTACGTAAAGTTAACTCATGAATTCCAGCTTTATAGAGGTAGAAATGTTCTGGGCTCTGAGATACAGATTTCCAAGACAGTATCATCCAATACTCACGCATTTGGAAGCTTGTATTGTGGTGATATTCACCTCACTGGGAAAGCCATATTTCAGGTATGAGATTTCGGATTTTTATTAAGCACTGGGAGTAATTCCTACCTACAACACCGTGTAAGTATCGGCTGCCAAAAAGTGAATATTTCAGGAGCTGTGCCAGCAATAACCAAATCAGTTTTGATAAGAATCTTCTCTTGAATCAAAGTAATTTTTAGATTCCTGGTCTTTTTGTAATATCTTCATTTATCTACTCCCAATGGAGAAGAAAGAAAATATTATGAAAAAGATTGTGCTCAAAAGCTTTCAGTTTCTAGTACCAAGAACAGAGTGAGTAACAACTGACCTTTTCTACTATCAGGATTTAACAAAATTTCTGTATCTTGTTATACCAAAACTCCTTGTCACATAAAACCCACACTTGCTTTTATTAAGACGGTATTCGAGTGAAATTTCATCATCTCACATTATATCTCCTACGCGAATTATTTTGAGTGTCCTACAGGGATACATTCCGTTACAGGAGGGGTAAATATAAAACAGCTGAAATTTTGAAAACATGCTTCATACTACATCAGTGGTGGGAGAGACTGACCCTCAAGCCCCTGGAAGAAAGCAGACTGCTGGGATGTGAAAAACAGATTTCAATTTCTTGCTCTGCCTCCTTCCAGAGAGGAGCTAGAGCCCATGTTTCCCGTATCCCATAGAAATACCTTAGCCAGCAGACTTTTAGCTCTTCTGGATATATTTTGGTCTAAAAATGCCATTAAATGATTGTTTTAATGGTATGTTCTTTTCCTAGTGAAAAACAATTATCACAGAGATGTTTTATAAAGAGAACTTGATGTGAAGAAGGTTTCTAGCCCTTGCTCAGCTGCTGGATTGCTGACCTCATTAATAATATGATTCTTCTGGGACAAGGGTAGATTATTCTGTCAACTTGTCAGAAAGTATAAATTACCCTTCTACTTTAATTAGTACTGGTTATATGGAGCAAGCGAAGGGCCAAACCTTGTTCTTTTAAACAGCAAATACGTGAAATGCAAGAATATCAGATATTTGTTCCTCAACCATCTCCCTACCCCACCTTGCCCCCCCGTGTTGCTGAACACCTGGTAAGCCCAGTTTCCAGTTCTGTAGCGCTGAGTCACAGCAGTCACCTCCGTGCAGCCCTTTCAAAGCACTGTGTGGAGACAAGTGGCTGCCAGCATTGCTGTCCACTTGTTGGTTCTACATCTATGCTGCCAAAGAGTTTAAAAAGTGAGCTACCTTCCCTGCCATCTGATACCATGGCAACCACTCCTCTGCTTTTTACCACTAAGCATCTGTTAGTGTTTTCATTGTAAACCAATGTTTTCAAGAGTTTAGGACTTGGCATAAATCATAGTTTCTCCTTCAATTTCTTTCACTGGATTGTACTAGAAAAATTTTAAAATCTGGCTCGCTCTTTCTTCTGCTGCTTAAAAAAAACCACCAAAGTACTCCAATATCCAATGCAAAACAAAGTAAAAGCAATTAAAACTATTAGCCGTTGCCATGGAAGCCTGGGTGGCACTTCAGCTCCAGTTCCTACCATTCTCAAATCTCAAGAAAGGAGAATTAAGTACATGGGTGATTTAGTGAAGGTGTACTGCAGCGCAACTGCTTACCTCATTCCTGCTTTTATCTGATGCTGCAGCAGCAGATAAAAATTGCATTTCCGAGATGTAGAAAGGTGTTCACAGTCATGAGTGAGAAAGGCAATCAAGGTAACAGGTGATGGACTAAGAGGTAAGTGAGAAATGAATGAAGGAGAAGATACTGCATTGGGTACAAAGGCAGCAAGACAGGGACCTGAACCAGAGGGAGGAAATGAGGATGGTTACTAGCAACTAAGAAGAAAGGATATTGTCAGCAGTGACAGACAGTGGTGCTAAAAGATGATCATGGAATATGTTACCAGGATTTCAGTTTGGACTGTGATAGTCTGAAGTTTTCTATAGAAACACATGCTAGAGGTAAGGAATGAGATTCTGGATGAAGTGAAAGAAAGTTGGGATTAGTAAAGTAGTTTTTACTGTCACTGAAATGATGTTATTCCTTTCTTTGCATTGCGATCTCTAGAAAGGTGAATCTGAGGGTAAGAAATTTTAGAAAGTACTCCATGAAGGCTGAACTACCCTCCTAGATAAATCAGAGGGTTTTTTGCTGTTGGCTTGAACAGAACAGGAAAGAGTAGGAGAAACATAAGCACCACTGAAAATCAGATTGATCTAGTGAGCTGAAGGATTTTATGTCTGAGATTACGTGAAATGCCTTCTCCAGTACCTCCTAGCCGTCACTATCTCTCTTCATTCCTATCACACAAAACAAACAGACTCTAATGTTATTTATTTGCCTGTGAATAACTCCTTGGTTCAGAAAATCCAGCGTGTCCAACCAAAGTGAGGCACAGACTGTCTCTTTATACTGTTTTTAGAATTTGACCTGCAAGAATACCTGTATAGAGCTGGCACTTGCTCAAGAAGAATGCATCCTCTCTTCCAGGGATATCTGACCTCTTTAGCCGTACATTGGCTTAGTTCCAGCACTGTCAATCAGAACTCTTCTATTTCAGGGTAGCAAGAATCAAGAGGACAGTCTGTACTCATGATAAAACAACTTTCCGGTGAAAAGAACAAGGCTGTGAGAAGACCCTCATCATGAGCTAGGGGCACACCAAGACCAGAACTGCAGAGATAGTCACACGCTTCATCTTTGACTGTGCCAGCAAAGACGGTTCAGCAAGACAAATACCTGACAAGATCGTTCAGCAAGACAAATAAAGATATACACATACTTGACAGGAGATGCAAAGAAGATGTAAACAGGCTCTTGAGTAGTACCCAGTGGCAGGAAAGATGCAATGGGCACAACCTGAAACACAATAGGTTGACTCTTAACATCAGGAAACACTTTTTCACTGTGAGGGTTACCAAGCACTGGCACAGCTTTCCCAGAGAGGTTGTGGAGTCTCCCGCTTTGGAGATATTCAAAAGCCATCTGGACATGATCCTGGGCAACCAGCTCTGGCTGACCCTGCTTCAGCAAGGGTTTGGATGAGATGACTTCCAGAATTCCCTTCCAAACTCAACTGTTCTGCAATTGTGAGTTCTGTGACGAAATAATGATTTAATTTGGGCTAGCTTTGAAGAGTAACTTGAAGTTCTTAGGACGAGTTGTTCAGTAGTGCTAAACAGAAAGAAATTGGCAAAATCCCTAAACACTGTCTAGTTTCACAATAACTCTGAAGTAGCAGAAGCCAACCTAAACTGTCAACAAAGGAAGCATCTCATTTTCAGACACTTGTTTCAGTCTCTACATCTTCCTTCCCTTGGGTCACCACAAAGAATTCATGCAGCTCAGCTGTCCAATCAGGAACAGCTTGGAAATATTTATAGAAAAATTATTATTGTGGTGGCAGCAGTTTCCTATCTAAAATAGGGTTCTGAGAGAGTTTAGGACAGAATTATGGGTAGAAAAAGGTCCTTCTACTTTCGGTGTGAAGTCATTTCTAAGTTGCTACTCAGTTACCTTCAAGAGTCCGGATCAGCTTACAAATCAGTACCTGCCGGCAGCTCTCCACTGTTAATTCATGTTTTCGCATCTGTTACATTAGCATGCCAAAAGAACTTACAACATCCTTGAAATTTCCTTCAGCATAGTTTAAGCATAGCTGAATATTAAGAGATCAAAATTTAATTTTTGTATTTTCTTAACCAAATCTATTCAAATATGTCCTATGCAATATCTCCCTTGGAGTATTAGGTGCAGACTAAGGTCAGAACTTTTACAACCAACCATTTCTGAGTGACATATAAACAAAGAAAGGTTGGAACCTTTTCTTTCTTTTAGAACATGAAAAGCCAAAAATGTTTCTAAGCAATTTAACATCCACTGGGCCATGCTGCCACCTGTCAGTCTGGTAACCCCTTCTTAGATTTATAAGGGTAGCTGAAGAGTAGTTGAGTTGAAAATATCTTCCATCTAAGTATCTTTCATTCTAATTAGAAACATGTAGTCGAAACTTTGTCAAAACATAAAAAAGAAACCCTTAGAATAAGTGCTTGAATAGGCAGTAAGGATGTCTGTGCTGCCTAGGTGCACATTTATAAGAGCTTTCATTATATGGGGATCAAATCCTTTCGTTAAATATTCTCATTTAAAACCAATTTGCATAAATAAGGGCTCATTTCTCAAAGAACGTGCTCATTCAAAGAAAATTAGATTTCGCTTTGGAAATGAACACAACTCCAAATTCGTCATCATGTTCTCAGCCTGTGCAAACCATTCATTTCCAAATATGTCCTGTATTGGTTCACAACATTTTTCTTCCCAGTCTCAGTGGAGCCAACAAGGCTGCTGTGCACCAGAGCCCCTCTGAGCCCAGCAGTACGTGCATCCACTTTCTCCGTCAGAGCAAGACCTTGCAGGCACCTTGCTTTGGTTTCCAAATGAAGGATGCACATGTGCTGTCCAGAGCAGAACTGTGAAATGGTCCAAGCAAGTCCTTCATAATGAAGCAATCCGGATTTCCAACCATTCTGGAACACATGCCTCATTCTCAGTCCATACGTAGGCAATGTGAAGTAAAGTCCACATCCCTATCAACTTTGAAACAGTAGTTTGGGAATGAATTAATTGAGTCCTGTTGTTTCCCTTCTGACTTTTCTGTATCAGCTTCTGCCAAGCTTTTGTATCTGGGAAAGCTGTTCTTCTCACCTGAAGCTTTCCCGATTGTTCTTCCAGCTGCTCAGGTATGCGTTGGGCCACCAAGGAAATCTTTCTCTTGCTGAAAACACAGGAAACTGTTAAGTAAACAGTTTGCATGAATTTATTGACAATTTATTCCTGTTTCATTTAGTTTTTTCTTAAGTCTCCAAAGCTTACTTGTCTGTCGTTAGGAGGATCTGGTTTCTGTCATTGACTCATCCAAAACAGTTTAATAATGTTTGGTATAGTTAGACTAATTCAAAGGCATTCACTGCATGTGACAAAGGGCTGAACTGGCATTTCTCCGTGTAACCATAATGTTAATGTGGCTTGAAACTCCATGAAAAACACGTGGAAAAGCCACAGATTCCCTGGAAGTGCAGCTCTAGTGCATTGAGCAAAGAACCCCATAATCAAATCAGCTTTATAGGCACTGTCTTGAGCACCACTTAAAGATGTAGTTTTCTGACACTTCCGAAATGCTCTAGTTGCTTTGGATGAATTTTTCAGGAGTGGGCGTCAGCTTCACACCGATTTCTGGTTGGTTTTATTATTTGTTTTGCTTTTGAGCTGAAACAGTTTGGCTACTGCTGCATACAATATACAAGTGAAACATTGCATTTTGATCAATTTTTAACGAGGATGATTGCAACCATTTATGTTGAAGAACTCCAGGACTTCTGTGCTTTGAAAAGCTTCATGTTTGGCAAGGAATTCACCACGTAAAAATTCACCCAGATTTGGACAGGTTACAAGCCTTCGGATTACTCTTTGTTTATGTACAGTACGTAATTGTCAAATTTTGGCAGTTGAATTCTGTTAAGATTTCACATGCATGGCACATCCTCTGTCCTTCCCTGGCTCCTACATGCCACCTCTATAACGACTACACCATTTCTGTCACAAGTATACTATCTCTGTAATTACTAAAAATGTATAGTGGTGCTATTAGTGCTTAGACTTTTCCTTGCATAATTCTCTGGAGTGTTTTGAAAATGGAATTTTATCAAATTCTGACACCATATAAACAGATAAACTTTTTCTTCTGTTGACATAAACATGTCTAGTTTTTCCCAGTATGTTGGAACCAGTTCCACCAAAATGATCCTTAAATGTTGATTTCCATTTCATGTTTTGACATAGCTTAAAATGTAAGATATGTGTCATATCAACTGGGCTGGATAGCTGATTGATTGGGTGATAGGATTTGTTTATTTGTTTGTTTAAAATTAAATATACAGCGTTGCTCACGCTTGTGAAATTAGGTGACAAAAGTTCATAGGTTCGGACTTGTTTCTCATTGAGCATGAAATTCGTATTAACAGAAATATGTGAACTCTACCATCTATGTGATTTACTTTTAATGTTATGATTAAAATACATTAGTAAGAAACCAGGAAATAAAAATACTTTGGTGATTTATATCAGCTATGTAATCAACTACAGTTACAATCCTTCTAAAATTATTTTTCCAGTTTATGAGATGTTTGATATGATCTAAGTATCTAATTATGACATTAAAATTACTTCGTTGTCTATTTCACATGACATATTTACAATACATTTTATACACTTACATCTGATTTAAAATATTTTATTTGCAGTGACTTTCACTAAATGCAATTTTTGTCATGCTTTTTCTTAACTAATTTGCTTTCTTCTGTTTACTAACTGAATAATTGTCAGAGTATAATTAACACAGATGTCGTATGTGTCTAGTTTTCAGGTTCAGGTTAAATTTATACTACTGCATATGGAAGTGTCTAATTAGATTGCCATCTGAAATGGTGAAGGAGTTACTATATTTTGAGTAAAGCTTTTTTCACAGACTTTTATCTTATTCAGCGATTCTATAATGTTTTCATTAGCTGGCAGTTTCTAAAACAAGGCTTTCATATTAAGAACATCAGCTTATGCACATCAGTATTTACTAAGGTGGAAACATTTTTAATTAGACATTGATCTCCCCAAATATTTCTGGATATTCTAAATTTTGTAGGCACAAGTTTTTTAGTGAACCAATTAATACCATAATCCTAAATTTTCTAACTCTTTCAGGTTCTGAAATTCAAATTATTTCGTATTCCAGTGATTTATTTCCCAGTGACTCCTTTCTCTTTTGACAGTATTTGGAGAACTTGGAGAACTGGAACTTCAGATTCAAAAGACCTGGCAACAAAATGGAGATGTTTGTTAGCAATAATCCATGAGAGCTTCATGTGGCTGTGTTCTACTGTAGTGGACAAGATGTGTACTGAGTGTGAATTTAATACTTCATTTCAAACCAGTTATGAAGAATTAGGTGTGATTTTAACTACAATGTTTAATTTATTGTGACATTTGCATTTTTGCCAAAAAAGTAGATCATGTGGAATAGGGAATATAAAATGGTGTTAATGGTCAGCTAGCCAGTTAACTGTTGCTATACGAAAAGTGCCACTTTGCACCTTTCACAACTAATGACATTAAACAGTGAGATCAATGTCATACTGATAAGTTTTGGCACAGAGAATTAACAAAAGAGAATGTATTTATCGTAGTAGAAAATAAAAGTTAGTGGGTCAATGCAATTACATTACAGCTTTTGCTTAATATAGGTTGATAATGCACCCCAACCCCACCCCTTCTCTCTTCATACCTTTTTCATTACTGAGTAATTCAAATAAATGTTTAAAGTGCTGATTATGTTCTGTAATCCAAATTAGCAAATGTGAGCTAGAGGCATTCACAGATCTAGCCTACCAAGCAATGTTTTAATTCTAAATTGCCACTTCAAATATATAAGCAGTGATATTAAGTATGTTATTCACATTAATTCTGATTTATAATCTGATGTAATAACTAAATCACAGAAATGGATTTAGTTTCATAGATGTTTTTATTGGAAAAAAAATCCACCATATGCTGTTGAGAACAACTGACATTGCAATTACACTTATATTGCAACTGAGTCTTCAAGCTCTGTTGTCTTTACTTGCCAACATTTCCCTACAGAATAACAATTATCAAGTCATTTTATTCAAGCAAAATGCACATAGAAATAACAGCAATTTTTTTAATTGAGATTCCAAACCAAATAATCTGTTTCTCTATATGCACTTCTTCAGTAAACAAAAAGCTGGTCTCACACATCTAAGAGAAAGAAATTCTCTATACATGATTGGGGAATTAGTGGAGCTGGTAATTACTCACACCCAAACAAATGTTTGACAAGACAGAACTCCTCAGTATTGCCTCGGTACTTAAAATCATCCTTTTAAATCCCACATTAACTTTACTGCACTGCAAATTTCACGTATGGAGGTTTATCATCGCCCTGGAACTGTGCAATGAGAACATTTCCTGTATTATTCATGATGTGGTAGTTTTTAAATGTGACTATCTCAGAAATTTAGATTCTCTTTTAAAGCAAACAAACATACAAACCAAGGCAATTTATTCAACAAGTGGGCATCTGTTCTGCTAAAACAGCCTCTCCCAAAATGTTTGGTTTTTCCTTTTCAGTATGTTCCACAGTAGTTCTGGATGCTTCTTTTGGAATACTTTGATTACGACAGTTTTTGGTGTAGTAATGTTTTACTTACCGATAATAAGTTTCTTAAAACCAGACTTAACTAGGAGGTTTTTTTCATTTATTTAAAGGACTAAATACTGCATGGAAGACTTGCACGTGGCTTTATGGCCAGTTAAATCAGCCATGCCATCTGGATTTCTTTTTTGAGATTTTCTTTCCAGAGCCCTCAGTGTATCTCAGGACACCATGGTGATGTAAGTAAATGTTATTTCAAGCATTATATTAATAATTTCTGAGTACAACAGGATAGGCTAGAGAGTATCAAGACAATTTCTGAAGCTGGGAACCTTCATGCCAACCTTCTTTTGTTAAACCTTTAAACTTCTAGGATAAAAATCTGAGTGATAGTGATTTAGCTGTTCTTCTCAGTAGGGCTTGTTATAATGCAAAACATTCCAGTATTATGCTTATACCTTTTTCAGTAGCTCAAGCTACATCTGAATCTCTCTATATATCATATTAGAGTATTATGCTGTGGTGATATACATTTTTTGAGAAGAAGGGAATCATGGGAGGGAACTGGGAATATTTATTGTATCTGACAAAGGCCACTGATTTGTATCCTAACTGACTTAGAAAGATTATCCATAGGCGGTAATGTACACCAGTTAAACTTTTCCCAAAGAAATGTAAGACTTAGACTTGAGATTCCTCAAAACTAAGACACTCAGAATTTTTTATTTGGTTTTGGAAATGTTGCTTGGCACTCTCCATGTGTGATAAAACACCTACATTTCTGCCTTCATGCAACTGGCTCCATCCAGTTTTGTTGCCTTCTTCCCATTCATCGAGATGCTACAGTTTCCCCATTTCGTAATGAGCTGCCATAATGCAGCAACAGAGATGGAAAAGAATGATCTATCATGCCTGTGATTTTTTTCCTTGATATAAATTAATTAGATAGAACTGCGCACTACAGAAGAAATGTTTAGAATTGAAGATATCTAAATGATCTCATCAACGGAAAGTTGGATCCTTTGGTTGATGGCTTCTAATTTACACTGTAGCAGATGGATGGTGCTGAAGGTCACAATTACTGTATGAGGCCAACTTGTCTGTACAGTTTGAACTCCACATAGATAACTGCTTCATTTATCCAGAATGCTTATAGAGAAAACCTTTTGTTCTTCTTTTAAATCTCTACTTCATGTTGTTAATTACATCTTTGTGATGAAACAAAACCAGATTTCAGGTTATCCTCCATTTCATTCTTCATATTGAATCTGGATCTCTTTAATTAGACTGAAGAATTTTGCTGCGATCAAAGAACTGAAAGGGTTTTGTGACTTGCTTAGCTGTGAAAGATCTGAACTGAAAACGGTTTAGACATGCAGCCTAAAAAAAATGAAAATAGAATGCAACTCCGTATTTACCTAACAGATGAGAAACATTTTATTTTCAGGTAAGAAAATATCAGGTCAATTAATTTTTAAAGTAAAACAGCCTAAAATTTCCAGAAATGTAAATTTCACAGAAGTGACAGGAGCAAAAGTTTGTCAAAAATTGGTGAGATCACTGCCTGCTGCAGAGTGGCCCTTTAGCACAAATTGTGGGCTTATATATTCACAAAATCAGCTACTCAAAACAACTGCTGTTGCATGATCTTTCCGAAAAATATGTTGCAAAGTAGAATACCCCAGATACAGCAAGGGATAAACTGGTTTTTGTATTGCAGGATAAAATCATGCAAATGAATAGATAACACACGGCAGTTACCAAGCTGAAAATCCACACATTAGCTTCCTTTGTACTAATTTGTTTGTGTAGCTATATCCCATCATTCAGGAGACAGACTCCTGAATCAAAATGCTTCAAAAATAAAAACCCACACAAACACCAAACAAACAAAAAAACCCCACCCTTTTCATTTAAAAATCCGGGATTTAATTACTTGGGTAATGTTTTGTACAGTTAGTGACTTGAAAGTGCTGTTAAGTTGGTATTGGACGCATCAAGTAAATGAACTATAGAATTTTGTGCTGTCCTCCTTCCAGTCTAGTTTGGGCTATGGAGGTGGCTGAAAATATTTCCATCTGATGGATATTCACTGATATTTTTAAATTTTTAAAATAAATGGACCTAGTTCATTTTCTAACAAATACCTATCTACTTCATGGGCCATACCCCCTTACAGAACTTGAAATTAAATTGTCTCCTAAATACTCCTGTCCTTTAATTACCACATACGTAGGTCTGGTTATGTCTTTTGTTAAGCTAACTACTCTCTTGAAGTTTAGAAAACTCCAAACCTATGCTACTGATAGAGGCAAAATCATTGATTCTGGGGCCATTTGAACAAGGCAAATGCAATGAGTTGAAAAGTAGTCTGAGAGCAAGTGCAAGTACACAGAGAGTGGTGCAGCTGAATCCTCAGCAAGGAACGTTCAGAAACAAAAGGGTAACTGCAGAGGTGCTGCATGTTTTTTTGATAGAATGCACACACACTTAACAGGGCTGAGGCTTGATTCTCCAAAAAAATCCTTCTATTTTCTAGGCACTGCCACTAAGTCAGGCAGTATTAGACAGCTAATTTCTTTGTCAATCTATTACTTTGTATTACTTTGTGTTAGTGTCAAGGATTTGCAGATGTCACTGAGCTGCAGTGAATCAGGGAATGCAGCAGTGCTGAAGGATTCTCAGCCAGTTGTCTCGTATCTTGAACATACGGAAGAGACAGATGAGCATGAAGGTCTAAGAAACAAGGCTGACTATATAAACACATACACAACATTAAGAAACTACAGTGAAAGACAGAAAAATATGCTCCATTCTTATTGACTGTTAAGCACGATACATTTGATGTGCCACCATCAGATTCAGGCTGACCTATGTTAGTATGTAGCACTAAATCACCTGCTAGATGTTACTACGTCCTATCCATTCCGAACTGCCTGTGAATAATGATCTTTTCTTTTCCCCCTTTACTTTCTGCATTCTCTGTGTCCTCTGCAAGTCTTGTTTAAGCAGGCTGCAGTTTTCTTTTTTGGCTTCCCCCCAGATGTCTCCAAGCACTGCAGAAATAGCCTCACTGCTTCTTCCCTGCTGGAGCCCTGTGTACCGACTCAGGATACTTAAGTGGGCCACCGTGACTCATCCAGGCTCCTGCTGAGACTAACAAAGTGTCTGCGTTACAGATTACTTTCTTACACTATAGTAACTTGTTGTTACATCATCATTAGCATGGTCAGCAATGTTCTGCTGCAAACTGATTCCATTTTTCTTCATTCTCTAGTATATTACCTAATAAACTAACTCAAAATGGTACAGTGTTGACTGAAAAAAAAAAATATTGCCACTTTTCATTTGTGTGAATGAAAGTTTAATTTTCAATTTTTATTTTCCACATTAGTGGATTTTTTCACTTATATATGACTAGCTGATTTATGGGACATTTTAAGTATAACTTGTTCCAATGTTAGAGTTTAACATCTGTTTTAGGGTATACATGGTGACATTTATGAAAAGAAACTTAACTCCTCTGTGAAGTTTTTTTATCCATATGTGCATGCATTTTTAAAGATTAGTGCGAATTACCAAAGATGTGTAGTAATTTTAGGAGCAAATGCTTAGGAGCCAATACTGGATTTATGTTTGTAATTATGATAGTGGCCTAAATAGCATGTAAATTTGGTCAGAAGACAATGTAGATATAAGTTGGCATCTGCTCTTTAAGTATCAGAACTTTGTTCAAATACTTTACTCGTCAAAAAACCACACACAAAAAATTGTTTGCTGTAAAGGAACCCAGACTGGAACACTAGGGATGTCAGAACTTTTATAATACTTACGCTAATAAAATATGTCATGTATTTGTGGTGAATATGAAATTAGAAACAATTTCTGTAAAACTGAATTTTCTCATTGTGAAAAAAAAATGCAGATAAAAATTACATTACAGAGTGGGATCCGGGAGATACGCTTCCCGGTTGCGTAGGACCACTGTATGCACCAGATTTTCTTCCATAGATTTGTGTGAACATACAGTTCCGTGGGCCAGAGGATGGCTGAGGCAGGTCACCTCATCCAGGCAACCAGAGACACGCAGGGACTACAACAGGTATTGCAAAGTACTCCTGTCCCACTATACAGAGAGAAACATGTGAGGCACATGTATGTTTCAAGGCACCCCCAATCTAGATGTTGTAAAAGTAGTAAAAATGCTTGTATTCTCTGCCATATATAGTTTTGTAAACTGTTTTAAAGCCTTTCCTTGTGGAAAATTCTGTGGTGGTTGATATTCAGGGCCCTCAGGCAGTAAATTCCACAGCTACCTACATAATTATAGGAACACATTTTGTCAGGTGCTTTTGATGAAATGAACCATAAAATGAGCCACATAATCAATACATGGCTTTAACACATTCAGACACGGGCTTTATGAGAAAAAAAAAAAAAAAAAACTATCATATTTTTATATTGGTTGCAGAGAGGCTTCTGTATAATAAAAATCTACTTCCTTAGAATATTGTCTTCTGCATTGTAATGCAGGAGCAGAGCTCCACCAGCGTGCTCTCTGCATCACTTTACAACATGCTATTTGAAGTGCAAGGGACTATGCATTTGGGAGCTTTGGTTCTCTGTCATGCAGGTCAGGTTCAGGAATCCTGAATCCTGTCAAGGAAGAGCAGCCAAGGTACAAAATGTCAGATAGCTGCTCTGAAGCCTGCTGCTCCAGGCGTTGGCCTGGGATAAGGGAGAGCTATGCACCAGCAAAAATTACCCGATCCAGACGGAACAGAGAGTGAGTTAGAATTCACACACCACAGACGTTCAGAAAGGTTGGAGTTTCCTGCTTCTGGCTGTACTATGTTGAGCTGTCTCTCAAATATGTGAAATCCCTTGAAAATTATTATTATTATTGTGGTCATAGAATTTGTTCTTATTGTTTTTCTATTTACAGCCTAACCTCGATTTATTTCCCATTTATTTTCCTTTTATCAGAGTCTAAAATTATCAGAACCAATATCGAGCACTATTGAATAAGCTATTTCTCATTTTAGCACATTTTATGCAAGCTGCAGCCCAAGGGACATTAGAGAGTTAAAAAATAAACGAGTAAGAGCAGAGGGGAAGAGAAAAATGATGTAGTAATTAATAGATTCCCTTCCAATCCCTAACATTCTATGATTCTATGATTCTATGATAGATGAGGAAGACAGGATAGAGATTTGAACAGAGGGATAGGGGCAGTGAAGCAGTAAGATATGGGAAGCCTGTTCCAGATGGCAGAAGCAGCAGTTGGGGAGGCTCTGGCACCAACAGCGGCAAGACTGTGGGCAGGGACAGTGAAGAACCGCGTGCTCTGCAGGGAGAGGAGGGAGAAACACAAGGTCAGGGAGGCAGCCTACCTCAACTGCATGGAAAATTATAAAACCCAGGCTGATGATACTCTGTCGCTGAACCTTGTGCAACTGATTTATGCCTCTGCACTATGAACTGTGCAAAATGGTGACTGAAAGGTAGCAATCTTTCACCTTGGTGGCAGGCGCCTTGTACTGGTCAGTGGAAGACAAGCAGGGCAGCAGTTGTCGAAGCCTGTGGGATGCGGTTAGAACAGGTCCTTGAGATGGTATCTGCTCCTTATGTTTGTGGGCTGAGTGGGATGAAACCTCTAGATTTAAGTGAAAATGTTTACTGGGTTTTTTGAAGATAGCAATTGCCTTTTCAGGGAATCAGCTTTGAAATTTGCTCTCAGATAACCACAGAAACACATTGTGTTACACAGGTGATGAGATCATACCCCTCTGGTGGGGTCATTTCCTCTCAGATGCTGTAAAAATACCATCTATTGATGATAAAAGACAGCCTTTTAAATTGTCTCTATGGCTCAGGAAATTGTAAAAGGTTTTTCAAATGTGCGTACAAGAAGTTCTCTTATGTGAATTAAACAAGTGGTGTATTGTGCAAAAAGCATGGAAAAAATCTCTTTGAAATGTCTGTGGAGGATTTCATGATGATAGTTCCATTGTCTGCAGCACGATTTTGCATAGATTAATCTACACGCTCTAACTGCCTCACTCACAGCTTTTGCCCGAATGCCGCCAGAGACCTTTGAATGGAATTCAGGGTCAAGCTCTGCTGGGATCTTCATTCCACCACTGATGACCTGAGCAGTCGTAAATGCAGATCTGGGTGCTCAGCACATACAAACAGACCCTTTATGTGCTATCCCCTCCTAGCTGAAAAACAGAAGCACCAAGTATGCTATTCAAATGCCAACACCATGAATGTGGTGAGTGAGGTTCTGTCCTGTGCCGCAAGCCCTGTCAGGCAGATGTCAGGCAGGGATGTGTGCCGAGCAGATGGATCATTCCTCTCCTGGCAAGACATACTTGGGACTGAGAGCTAGTCTCAAAGTGTTTAAAATTAACATCAGAATGTAGTCAGTGCCATACTGGTTGGACCAATATGCTAATAGATTGTACTGCCCTACTTTATCTGACAGTGTCTAATAAAACATAGCTCAAAGAAGGCACTTTGCAGTAAGCAGCTGGGAAACAAGTCACCATGAGGAAAAAATTCTCTCTAAATGCCTTTTGATTTATAGGGTGTTTTTCTCTAACATTCCTGATTATTTGGGGGAACTGGATCCTACAACACTCCAGATGCTTCAAGCTTATTCCTTGATTTAAACAAGAGTTGGAGCAAGTAATTAATCCTTTTCCTCACATTTTCGGATACTATTGTTTGCACATCTGTCTAATCATATTGCATAAAATGCTTAAGTACACAGAAGAGAGAGGAAAGGAAAGGTTGAAAATGTTGATTTTGTACTTAATTATATTTAACTATTGAGAAACTATTTCCGATAAGGTAGATTTTTGCATGTGGTATTTGTAGTGTACCCTTAGGGAGGATCTAAGTCAACCCAGACTCTGGGGATTGGCTATCGCTTACTCAAATATTAATTCCACATTGTATTATTCTGGTTGTTCATCGACAGCAGTTATAAGAGGCATTCAAATCCTCAGTCTGATTTGTGATGTCAGTTCTGCTTTTAAAAATAAGAAACCTCCTTATACAGAGAAAACACTGTTGTGCACCCGTATATCCTGTATGAATACACAAACGTTATTAGTGAGGCACTTAGAAGGGGGAAAAGTTATTCTCCAGTGTTTGGTAGGGTTTTTTTGGCTTAAACTACAGTTTAGTGTAAATCTGAGATGCATTTACACTTGAATAAAAGGTGCGTACAACAGGAAAGGTTTAGAAGATGTCAAGACCAAATTGTTACTTGAAGATAACAGCTGGCAAACCATGACAGTGGGTTTGATTATTCATATCCATGAAAATTGGCATTTCATTGACTTGACTAGCCCAAATATTCTTTCCATTCTTCATATGAAAACTGCAGGATAAATGGTAGCAAATTTTTCCTCAACTCCCAGAGAATCAATTAAGTGGCATGGAACACCAGCCCGCACAAGATATGGCCAGTAATGACTACTGTGCACCATGAACTTCACAGTTTCATTTAATTCCCTTTGCCACTGTAATTTAATTAATTTCACTTGATCTTATTAATCTTCAGATAACATCTTGATATGGATGAGCATACAGCTTCATTGCATATGGCGGATTTGTTCTAAGCACCTCTTTGTGAACAGTGTTTGCCTCTTCCCTTGGTGGAAGTATACATGAACAGATAACGTTTAGGTGTCTGAATTCGTAACTACTAACTTTAAGTCTATAATATTATCTTGTGAAAAAATGCACTTCTATTTTTTTTTTTAAATGGTGCGAAGTCTAATCTTGCGTTTTCTTTAATTTTGACGTTGGCTGTCATTATCCACGGTGCTGTGCTGCAGTGTTTCGGTGCATTTTTGGCTTGACAGGGTATTGAGAGCTGTTGCTGTCAAACAGCGCGCTCTACTGATGAAGAGTAGAAAAACAGTTCATATTTGTGCTTTTTCTACGTATTTTTAATTTCAGAAACTGCTAAATTTAACTCGAACAAGTTTTTTTAATTTCGTGACAAACTAACAATTTCAAGCTGATCTTTATAACTTTTTTTTAATTTAATGTTATATGATTTTGTATTTTCTGTATCTTATACCTGTGTAAGAGTCACAGTTGTATGTCAAGATATTTAAGTCTACCCAAGAAGAACTTGAGTATTTGAGGAGAACAGAATTTCCACAGGCTATTTTTCCTAAATCCACGAGGTTTTCCAAGCAACACATTCCCATCATTTACAAGTTGACAGCAGAGATTGATCAAACATCCAGCAGAATTCTCACTTTGCAAAGGAATACTGTATCATACCACTAACAAAAATTTTGTCTGCAGAAAGCTATGAAAGCAAATGACTGATTTTATTTTCCAAGTTCTTACTGGATTTCAGATGTGAAAGATCTTCAAGATCAGGCACATATTTTGGATTTAAGTGATCTTATATGAATTCGAAAGGAGGAGCTATTGCAGTAAAAAACTACTGTGTCCTTTCTATATGTAAAGTGGGCTTATGAGGAAATCATGGAAATGTACTTTACCAAGGCCTATAGTTAAAAGAAAAGGGACAACGGTTTTAAACTGAAAGAGGGTGTCTGTCCATTGCATACTAAACTTGTTCAGCCCTCTACTAAGAACATTCAAGATGTGTTCTCTGAGGTTATATGTAGATAAATTGGCAAAACGAGGCTGCAGTAACAACAATAATAATTACGTTTCTACATTTGCAGTACTTTTTAATGTCTAATTATGAAACAAGACAACAACAACCTCACAGTTTTCCTCTAACCAGACTGAAATTGAGTGTGGAAAAAATAAACACCACAAATCCTGCCTCATTTATATTACTGATGCTTTTTAAGTGTGTATTATAATTATTTCTTTGCATTGATTTTTTTGGTTTAAATTTGTTTCTCTATTTCAGTCAATAAAGTAAAATGAATAGCTGGATCATAATCCCTTTCCTTTTGAAATACAGTCACAACAAAACTGAGTTTTCTCCTCGCTTCTCTTTCCACTTCTGGCAATGAATTTAGTCTCAAACTCACACAAATTGTTTGGTCCATTTGGAATTCATGTGACATTTTGCATGAAAAACAGTGTGTGAAATGCTGTTTTCTCTGCTCCTGTGATATAAATTATTCATCTTTGTGATTTATCAGACAGCTTTTTTTTGTAGATAAGAAGTCACCTCTCATTTGCTCTACAGATCACATAGCCTAAGCAATAGAAAATGGATTGAATCCAGCAGAAAAAAAAAGAAGACCTATCTACAGTTTGTGTTAGGATTGTTAAAAGAAAATGCTATACCTCCAAACCTGCTTAATGTTGAATGAAGTTTGTGCATAAACTAGGCTATTTAGTGAGCAATAAAAATGCAGGTAGCTTGGCAGTGGATGTCCAGTTTCTACATGTAGCAAAGGGAGTTATACAAACAGTAGAAGAATAACCAAAGTTTAAGCCTTACACAGGGGTCTAGGGGACTCTGGTGGTTTCCTCTGATTATATAAAGTGCATTGAGGTACACTAATGACAGGAAAGCAATTCACTCATAAGTTCTTTGGTGGCTGGATTTTTGTTTTCTTTTCGAAGAAGTTGTAGAAGATTTTGTGGTTTTTCTTTTGTATGACATTCTACTCACAACCAAGAGGTGACCTTGCTAGAGAATCACACACGTGTCTGTAGACATGTGCTGGAAGGATTGTCATATTTGAATATCCAGTTCTGGCTCAGACAGTCCCTCAGTCACACATTGCTTTCTCCATTGCTCCACACTTTCCTATATTTCCTCTGTCAGTGACTGACTGAGACATGGCATGGGGCTGCACTCTTAGCCTAAAGCAATACAGCTGTGTTTAGTTTTTGCATTTCTTGAGGTTTGAACCAACTTCTGTTTTATGGTATACAAGGAGAATTCTTGCTTCTGAAGCTGCCAATTTCAGATCCCTTATCTTGGTTATCTCCAGAGCAATTTATACAATGCCAGGGAAGGTGCTAATTGGCATACAGTCAAAACTGTACCAGGGGACAGATTATTTTATACTAACTGTATTCAAGCTCTGCTCTGATAAGGTTTATGTTACTGACATAGACCTACACCAACGAACAGATGACTAAAGATTTCATCCTCTGGATAAAACACCACCTGGAGAAATGTATTTTGTACACAGGAAACTGAGACTGGTTTATTAGGGCAATACGTGGAAATAACATCACCTGTGAAAAATCATAGAGGCTGTACACTTTCTCCACAGCTTTTCACTGAACAATCTATACAATGCATGTAGATACGATGATGATAATAGTATGTGTTAAATGAGTCCATTATTTCTCCTGAACTCTGAAGCTGCTGTGGCAGTAGGAGTAGTTTACAGTAGTAGCTTTTGCTGTCTACGGCTTGACAAGACACTGTTCTTCCTGTCACTGAAAATAGCAATGGGCATTCAACCTGTTGCCAACTTCCACAGAAATTTCTACTTGGACTTACTGAAAAAAGGAAACCTCACGCAAACTGCTTGAGGAGAACAATTATAAGAGGAAAATGACACAGTTCAAGCTGCTGGTGATGGCAGCTAAGCAAAAGGGTTTTTTCCTCTGAAATAATATCCAAAATATTTCTATTCCTTTCCCATAGTTCTTCTTTTCATATCTATGAATTGTCGAGGTATTCAAATTTTGACTCAAATTAAAGAAAAAAAATACAAACTGTTGTGGTCAGTCTTCATATATGTGTCACATGGACAGGTTAGTTACCCTCAGCATACGTTACAGGCAAAATCTCAGAGATGTTATGCTTTGATCAGTGGCAATGACTGGCTAACAGACATCACCATATGGTGAAGTGCACTTTGACCAAGTATTTTCTGTATTATTCTTAACTTGTACACATAAACTGGATGAAATTAAGAACCTGTGAGTTAAAACCTTGGCATTTGAAGTTCTCATTGCACTTTTTTTTTTTCCTCAGGCTTTATATGGAATTTACGCGGGCAGAGGACAGTCAGTTTAAGGTGAGTTCCCACATCTAACTGGACTTGCAAATATATAAGAGAGAGAGATGAATTCACTACAGGTGACAAGAAGTTCAATCAGGCCTTTTGTACCAGTACTAACTTTGTCTCACGGACAGAGTTCTATATCACCATAGACAGGAATTACTTTACAGTTATCCTCAAATTCACCATTTTCTAATCCTCTTTTACATTGCTTATAACTCTGCTAAATTTTAGTTCCTCAAGGCAGACGTTTTCCATGCCATGTGTTTGCCCGAGAACACATTTTTAATTGATCTTGAAAGTAGATTAAAGCAGGTTTTTGGCTTAAACAACTTGGCTATTTCTCAGGATGAATCACAAGCAAAATATGTTTCACTCACATTAAAAAAATTAAAGAGAGAGCAGTGCCAGCATCTCCATGTTTAGGCAGCAGACTCGGACAGCCTAGCAATGGAATCCTTGCAGAGATGCAAGTTGTCCTGCAAAGTATTATCTGGAAAGTTACTACAAACTCTAGCAGTGTAGCAGTTACACTTTTACAAGGTTTTGTTTATCTCAAATTGGTTCCATCCTACAGCCCTCAGGGTTTAACCTAACAAATTTTTTCTTCAGAACCCTTCAGAGTTTTCTGCCTGAGGACAAGGAGAACGGATCAGAGCTTCTCTGGCAGAGGAATCTCTACAGCTTCGAGGAGCAACACAAATGCAGGAAGGAGTAGTCAGGTTCCCTAAATACAAACTTTAGTGAAAAGCATCAGATTAAGATCATGGGGCTGTTAAAACAGTAATGGACAGGGAATTTTAAAAAGGCAGAAGCAAAGGAAAAAAAAAACAGAGATACAAAATTGGGCAGACAGAATGAAAAAAGGGAGGGGCATGAGCAATCCAGAAGATTCCTGGAGTGCATTGATGATAACTTCCTCCTTCAAGTGATAGAGGAACCAATGAGGAGAGATGCCATGCTAGACCTTGTTCTCACAACAGGGAAGTGCTGGTGGGCAATGTTAAGTTCATGAGGAGCCTTGGCTGCACTGACCACGAGATGGTGGAGTTTAAGATCCTAAGGGCAGTAAAAAAGGGGATGCTCAGCAAGCTCAAAACCCTTGACTTTAGAAGAACTGACTTTTCAGGAATCTCCTTGGTAGCATGCCATGGGACAAAGCCCTGGGGATTGGGAGCTCAGGAAAGCTGGTTGACTTTGAAGTGTCGTCTCCTCCAAGCTCAAAGGCACTGCATCCCTAAAAGGAAAAAAATCTGGCAAAAACACCAGGATACCTATATGGATGAACAAGGAACTCCTGGCCAAAATCAAACACGAAAGTGGAATCCACAAAAAGTGGAAGCAAGGACTGGTAACCTGGGATGATTACAAGGAAATTACTCGTGAAATCAGAGACTAGCTTAGAAAAGCTAAAGCTGTGATGGAATCAAATTTGGCCAGGGACATTAAAAATAACAGAAAAGGATTCTACAGATATGTGAAAGGAAAAAAGAAAAACAAGAGAGAATGTCGGGCCTCTCCGGAGCAATACAGGTGACTTGGTTACAGAGGATACGGAGAAGGCTGAAGTACTCAATGAATTTTTGCTTCAGTCTTCAACGGTAACCACTTGAACCACACCACCCAAGTCACAGAGGGTATTGACTGGGTGTGGGAGAGTGAAGAACCACTCACAGTAGGAGCAGATCAGGTCCAGGAACACCTAGAGAAGCCGAAGCTGCACGGCATTTGACACTGTTCCACATGACATCCTTGTCTCTGAGATGGAGAGACGTGGACTTGATGGATGGACCACTCAGTGGATAAGGAACTGGATAGAAGGTCGCACTCAAAGAGTTGTGGTCAATGGCTTGATGTCCAAGTGGAGACCAGTGACAAGCGATGTTCCTCAGGGGTCTGTTCTGGGTCCAGCTCTGTTCAACATCTTTGTCAGTGACATGGACAATGGCAACTAGTGCTCAGCAAGTTTGCTGACAACACCAAGCTGTGTGGTGTCGTGAACTCGCTTGAGGGAAGGGTTGTCATCCAGAGGGACCTTGACAGGCTTGAGGAATGGGCAGCCCAGAGGCCAACCGTGTCCTGGGATGCATGAAGAGGAGTGTGACCAGCAGATCAAAAGAGATGATTATCCCTCTCTACTCTGCTCTTGTAAGACCCCACCTCAAATCCTGGGTCCAGTTCTGGTGTCTCCATCATAAGAGAGATATGGATCTGTTGGAATGAGTTCAGAGGAGGGCCACAAAGACGACCCAGGAGGTGGAGCACCTCTGCTACAAGGACAGA
This sequence comes from Trogon surrucura, assembly GCA_020746105.1. Lineage (NCBI taxonomy): Eukaryota > Metazoa > Chordata > Aves > Trogoniformes > Trogonidae > Trogon > Trogon surrucura. The sequence goes on along the minus strand of CM036619.1, from coordinate 58,809,806 downwards.
CTGAGGGAGCTGGAATGTTCAGCCTGGAGAAGAGAAGGCTCCGGAGGAACCTTATAACTGCCTTCCAATACCTGAAAGGAACCTACAGGAAGGCTGGAGAAGGACTTTTTACAAGAGTGTCCAGTGATAGGACAAGGGGAAATGGATTTAAATTGAAGGAGAATAGGTTTAGATTGGATCTTAGGAAAAAAATCTTCAGTATGAGGATGGCAAGACTGTGGAATAGATTGCACAGAGAGGCTGTAGATTACCCTCCCTGGAGACATTCAAGGCCAGGTTGGAGGAGGCCTTGAGCAACCTGGCCTAGTTGAGAGGTGTCACTGCCCATGGCAAGGAGGTTGGATTAGATGATCTCTAAGATCCTTCCAGCCTAAGACATTCTGTGATTCTATGGTAAAGAGAGTACTGAGCACTTGGGATGAAGTGGTAAGAGCAGAATAACGGTGAGAGAAGAGTGCACTGAATCTGGTGTTGTACATAAGGTAATGTGCCGAACAATCCCTTTTGTAGTCTCTTTTCCTGAATGGCTCTTGGGATGTGCTGTGTTTTTGGATCAGGCCCATGTAGACAGAAAGTAGAGAAATAACCGCTTATCAATACAAAAGGGTAACCAAAAAGCATATGCTGTCAAGAAGTTCTCAGAAAATGCTCAGGATGTGCTGGAGAGAGCAGCCCACGCACTGAAGGCAATTAGGCAACCAGTTTGCAATTTTACCTGTCTTTATCTCACCTGTTTATTCCCTACTTATCTAATATATAAAATACAGGGTACAGTCCTGCAAAAATATTTCATATGACTAAGTTCACAGGTCAAAATAAACTCATCCATGCAGCCTTAATTCTACATTTGCTAAATTCCATAAAGCTTATTCCTTAATGCAGTTTTAAATACAGAGACACTGTTGTAGGATATAAAGACTGATCCTTCACACAGGAGAATGCAAGGGTGTTTTTAGACTACATGACTAGCTAAGTTCTATTGGGTTACCACTGAAATACAAGTGTTTCTGGAGCACACTGTGATAGTTTATAGCAGTTAGGCAGCATGGCAGTTTCAATACAGTTTCTAGATTTTAATAAGTATGTTAAATCACTGAATCTGTCCCAGCTCTTAACCTTTTGAATAGCCATGGAAATAGACTGTTCAGAGGCTGATGAGGGGCAGCAAAGCTTGAATGTTATAATAGGTGAATGTACCAATATTGTTGTGGTTTCATATTCTGGGTTATACAGACCAAAACTTTTAGCGTGTCACTTCATTTATTTTCTTAGTGTATCATGTATTCAAAAGCAGAGCTGCACAGAGCAGCTGGTTGTGTTAGTACCAGCTGGTGGTTCCGTGGGCAGGCAAAGAAGAAACAAAATTGGAGCAGCAGATCAGTGAACACAACTGCATGCCAGGGTGCCGAGGCAGGAATATAAAATTGATTGTCACTGCAATTCAGTATAAAGGCTTTTCTACTCCATGTGTTTCTCCTCTGAGTGACAGGGATAAATGCTTAGTGCAATTGTTTGGTTTCTCTTGACGAGACTGAGAAGGAGGGGAAGTCTGAGAAAGTAAACAGATGCTGGAGCGATTTTTGAAAGGTGTGGGTAATTGAAGAGCTTTAAGGTAATTATTAGCAGTAAGTGTTCTTAAAAATTAAATAGGAATTCACCTACACAAAAGGCTTCAGTGGAATTTATAAAAAAAAAGAATAAGGCAGATTATTTGTTGATTATCTTATTTTACCTATAGAGCTTTCAGCAGCTTGACAGCGTTAGTTCAGCAGAACAAAGAAGTTACTTCCCTCGATTTCTGAGGCATTTATGTTTCTCTTATTAGTGAAATGCATGTGAAATGAGTCACAATGTGACCTGACCAAGCTTTTGGAAAGAAGATGATGATTGGCATAATTTCTTTCCTGACTTAGAAAAATACCACATTTTTAATTAAAATATATGGATATTTTATTTTTGCATCATAAGAAATTTATTAAGAAATCTTAGAAATTCAGATGTAGATTATAAGGATTTTCTGAGGGGTCATAGCTGTGCCTAAGATAAAATGGACAAACAGACCCTCTGTGTGTGCCTGTATCTCACAGTTAGGGCTTTTAATTTACAACTATAGCTATTAAGCTCAACAATTCCATAGACATGTCCTGTAATCTCTTTAATGTTTTTTCAACATGACCTATTATTTGTATCACCTAATCCCACATTAATATTTTAATACACTTTGTATGTTTGTGTAAAGTCAGCAGCAGGGTGCATTCCAGGGTTTTATGGGATATTTTGCCTTTTTATTGCTGTGCTTTTATTTCCTGTTTGAAAAATAATCCTTATTTTAAAAATGCTAGACACATTCTTCCATAATACTTTAGTTCAGAATTACCTAATGCTACTGAAATTATTGACCAGGAACCCCAACCTATTCTGAGTGAATCCTGAGGAGACTGCTGATGAAGATTTCCCCACAGCTGAGATCTACAGAGGTCCACAGATGAGAACAGATGTTGCAAGGTGCAGTATGCATTGAACAGGTGAGTCTCTGTTGCCCAAGCCCATCACAAAGCAGGGTGGCACTAGAGCCTCATGATATACACCAAGAGTCAAAGCAGGTCAGTGGACAGCACACAGTGCAAAGAGCACAACTACACTTTTAGGCCTTTGTTCCCCCTCCTATGACCACTCTAACTAAAAAAACAGAGACTCAATTCTATGCAGCCATGTCACATTCAGGAGAATAAATGTCCTTGCTGTGCCCTTCTAATATCCATGAAGGATTCATTTCATTAAACCTAACAGACGTTATTTGGTGTAAATTGAGAGACTTGCTTTGGATTCATCAGGAAAATATTCATAAAAAAAAGACTGTTGAAGCTAAACTATTTTACCATGATATTTTATGATTTTTAAGGGAAAACTCCATATTACAAAAAATAGATGAAAAGACATACTTGTTATAATTTTAAAAATCATAAGAGAAATAAACATTTCATGCTATATCTTTTTCCTTTCCTATTTTATTTGTTCTCAAATAGTCATGCTTTTCAGTGCAATACAGAAAGGTTGCTCTTTGACATTAAGAGTGAGAATTTTTGGCTACCCAGTATGACACTCTTCACAAGATAATGTTCTATGGGTAGATATTCTAAGAACAGATATTCAGTATTTCTGAAAATCAGTCCTTTTAAGATATCAAGCAGCATCTTACAACTCTGATCTCTCTTCAAAACACAGAAATGTGGATGAAATCTATGTTTCCAAAGATTAATGGATACCTGAAGAAAAACAGATGAGGTTGAAAATTATTTCAGAGACTTTCGTAAATCTGAATCATAATTATATGCTTGAAGAAAGGTCTATATGCAGTAGATTTTGGATTCCTAGGTGTCCTGATTTGAGAGCACCAGAACAAATTTAGGGGTTCCCAGTCCATGCAGCAATCCCAATCAGGGAGGCGAAGCAGCTGTGCCTATGTGGAGGAGAGGTTGGGTCAGGTGACCTGCATGGACCAATCACAGTGTTCCTTCCCATGTGCTCAGGATATAAGGGCCCCTAAGGAAAACCCTGAGGCTTTTGTGCTTACTGTGCTAGAAGGATTGCTCTTGGCTCTTCACCAGCTCTCTGTGGGCAGCTGTTGTTCCTGACTCCTGTAATCACGCTGCAGAGGAGCACTGTTTGACAGAACAGGTTTTTCTTCCCCTGCTTCCCTGGGTGGGAGAGGCATGACTCCTCTTCTGTTTTTTGGACTGTCAGCAGGACTCTGGGCTTGGGTGCTCCCAAGTCCAGTCTGGTACTTTTTTTTGTTTGTTTTTCTACTCAAGACTTAATTGTTATCAAGAGGATCCCAGATTAACATCTTCTCTTGTATCTTTGAGCATATTTGTGTACTTGTATATACACATGTACATAGTTTGACATTTTCATGTTACTTTTACTATTATTTTCTTTTTCATTAAAGTGGTTCAAGGCTTTTTTCTCCTCAACTTTAAAGTCTTTCTCCCTGGTTCCCCTGTTATCCTCACCTGGGGGAGGGGAATCACAGATAGTGGCCATCCCAGCCCTAAACGTTGACACCAGGTAAATTAGAATCATAGAACCATAGAATATCTGATTTGTAAGGGAATCATGAGGAACATCGAGTGCAACTCCATGCAGGGCAACCTAGAAGTTAAACCATGTATCTTAAGAGCATTGTCCAAACACTTCCTGAACAACAGATTTGGGGCTATGATCACTTCTCTGTGGAGCTTGTTCCAGTGTTTCAGAAAACTTTTTCTTAATATCTGATCTAATCTTCTCCTGTGAGCTGTTCATTCACATCCTGTCACCAGACATCATCACCTCTCTGCTTGCTCTCATGCAGAAGTTATAGACAATAATGTAGTCACCCCTCAGTTTCCTCTTTTCTAACCTGAACAAACCAAGTATCTGCAACCATTCTTAAGTCTTGAAATCTATTTCTTTCACGATTTTTGTTGCCCTCTTTTGTACACATTTTAATGTTTCTATATCCTTCTTAGACTGTCCTAAATGGTACACAGTGCTCAAGGTGAGGCTGCACTAGTGCCGAGGTATAGTGGGACAACCAATTCTTCTGACCATCGCTAGCTGTGCCATGTGCACATCTGCTGGACGACACTGTATCAGGCATTTGTCCTTGTTAAATTTCATGTGGTTGCTCAGTGCTCTAATCTATCAAGATCTCTAAAACCTCTCCATCATTTAGTGAATCAATAGGTCCTCTGAATTTAGTAATATGGGTAAATTTGCTTAGTGGGATTTAACTCCTGTGTCCAGGTCACTGGGAAAAACATTGAAGAGAACCATCTCTCATACTGAACCCTTGGGGAACACCACTAGTGACTGGGCACCAGCCAGATGTTACCCATTTGCTACAGCTCTTTGAGCCTGACCCTTCCATCAATTGTTCAATCATCACAATGTGTACATGTCTAGCTGTACGCTGGACATTGTGTTCAGAAGGATACTGTGAGGGACAGTATCAAAAGCTTTGCTAAAGTGGGCTGTTCTTATTATGACATTGTGAGTGGTGTTTTGGATGGACGAATCACACCATACATAATATAATTTACCATTTCATGAGAAACACTAGTCACCAAATAAACTTTGCAATATAAAATAGTACAACATCCTCTTTTTCATTGGAGAAAAGAACAAATAAGATTTACTTTCCAATAAATACTATCTGAAATCCTTAATCTGTTTATGCCCTTTTCATCTGAAGACTACAGAGACCAGTTGTCTACCACACTTTATACAACCAAGCAGTTGTTCTTTCAGATGAATTGCTAGAATTTGAAACACTGTCTAGGGACTTACAGGGGAGCTCTTTAAAAGAGTGGAATTGTGATCCAGACCTTTTTTCTTTTTCCCTGAGGAAAATATTCAGTCAGTGGATAACAGAGACTGTAAATGTATTCAGTCTTCATATTCCTTCAGCACTGAAATATAAATATCAGTAGTCGATGTGGAAACATGATTTAATTCCTCTTCTGTTTAAGACATCTAGGTGTGAAATGAGCAACAGTGCATTCTGGTTAATGATTGCACTGCAGTATGAGTTTCCGCTTAGCAAGAGAAGGGTCATTCTGTTTTACTACTTCAGATAAAAGCTGTACAAAGACTTCAGACAAGGAAGAGTTTAAATGTAGCCAGGGAGAAATGTAAGTAGAGTACTTTACAGTAAAGAGAGACAATCTGTCATCATTCAATAAAGAAATAAAATCTCTCTTCAATGCTGCTCCTCACTTAACGGGGAGGGGTGTTTCTATTTTTAAGGGCTTGTAAGCACTATTATTACTATTATATTTATTATTCTCTTTTCTGTCACATGTTTCTTATCACTCAGTATCTGTTATTAGAATGCAAAACTGTTTCATGGCACAGAGTCATTTTTCCCATATATCACTGACTGTGCAAAGCAATGTAAATCTTGCTTGATTTTTCTCCCAGTGCCCCACAATTGGACTTTGTGCTTTCTCCAAGGCCAAAGACACCTAATGTCTCTGTGAAGTTTCAAATTGGTTTTCCTTCTCTGCGGTGGGGTTCTGCTCATAGAAGTTGGCCCTCTGGGGAATACTTTAACAATTAATAATAAAGTTCTTTTACAGCTGTGTGCTCTTAGTTTTCTTTAATAAGAATTAGCAAGTACGAGGCTTGATCTATAAACTTGATCTACTGCAGTGTCTTTGTGCACAGCTGCAGTCATACGAAAGCTTCACATGAAGAGGGAACAAGAGAGGGACAAATGTGTTGTAGAGCTGACCTCCTGTGAGATCCTTTGCTGGAAGAGGAAACCCTCTTCTTCAGTTGGTGATGTGGTTGGTCCTGGACCATGGGACAGGAGGCCCTTCCTGTTTATAGCCTTGAATAAGCAGTGAAAAGGAAGTTTGTGTTCATACTTGCTCTATTGATACCTGTGATTTGAGCCTTGTGATGTTACTTCCTTCAGCGTTTCTGACAAAAAAATTTGACAAGATTAATTGTGATTCAGTAAGTATATTTTCCAGAATGATCTTTTTCTTTAGGCAAAAAAAAAAGCTTTCCCTTATTTCGGTTGAGCCACTTTTTTTTTAATTGTTAACAAAGAGGTATATAATATACATGACTGGCTATCCTTAATCAGTCTCTTACTTTTCTAAAGCTTTGTCTGCTTTCCAGCTTCTTAGACAATTATTGTATCTGATTAATACCTTCTCTGAAGAATCCCTTTCCCCCTTAAAAATTATTATTGAATCTCCTTCTTTGTGTAAGTCCATTTTGCTAGGGTGCTGAAAGTTGAAAGCACTGTTCAAGGTAAGATCATCCTACTGTATTTCATTTTCCATCCTTTCTTTGTATGTGCTAGTTCACAAATTCTACACCTCAATTTGCTACCCACCAGATATTTAGATCTTCTGTGGTTTTTTTTTCCCTAGGAGATTACATAACTAATTACAAACTGTCAAAGTAGTTCATATTTTAAAGCAATTGTAGGATTGAATGAACTTGATATTTTAAGTAGTTCCTGTGCTTTCGTTTGTCCAGAAACTATGTATACTTGCAGAAGGATTTTCATACAATAACATGAAAGGGGTATCATTTCAGTTGCTAGACTTCACTTTCCGGTTCCTTCCACAAAGTTGTATGTTCTACTAAGAAAAACAGAACTATGGACTTTCTAAGTAATGAAACAACATACAAATAGGGTCTCAAGAGGTGTAGCTTAATTTTTTTTTGCAGAGAAAGGTGGATTTGATTACAACTTGTTTCATCTGAACTTATTTTGGTAGCTACTATTTCCATCAATTTTGGAGCACCATTTTACAGTTGCTAATACCTGAGTAAAATAGAAATGCTAGCTTCAAAGAGGTCTACAGAGAGATAGTATCAAGCACTGACAATGCTATATGGACACCTGCAATGCAAACAATTCTGGAGCTCGTCATGCTGATTTGGTGTCATGTACCCTTCAACAATAAAAAGCACAGTAAAAAATGTCTAAGAACATTTAGTTCTCAGGAAAATAGCAAAGTTCTGGTGCAAGGGTATTCACATTCAAAGTAGAATTGTAAATGTACTTCAAAGCAGTTACCTGCAATGCTTCCATAAATGAAAAGCTGCTCTGAGTCAGAGCTTTACTGCATTTGATGGCCTAGCAAACACTCATTCTGGTTTGATCTGTAAGTTGGGCTGACTATTACTGTAAGAAAAACTTGAGAATGAGGGTTATTCAGACTGGCAAAAGTAGCTTTTATGGGGAAAATATCTTGTGTGTATTTCTGCACTTTAGTCCTTGAATCTAAGCTCGTCTAACCAGTCTATAAAGCACTGGAGTGTCATCTTTCATTTACTGGGAAAAATATGTGGGTTCTGGTGAAAGCTTTCACTTTCTTAAACAAGAAGAGTGGTATGCCTTGGTGTTAAGGCAAGCTGTAGCTGGTTGCTTAGCCACAAGTATTTAGATTGCAACAGTTTAGAGCAATGTATAAATAACATTAATAAATAAAATGAATATATTTTTTCACTAGATAAAATAATCCTGAGAAGAAAGGAGCATCGAGTTGTGCAGGTCAACAGTGACAGCAGTCAAGCTTTTGCTAAACTTGCAATGTGAATTCCTACGACTGGGATGTTCTCTGCATAGCTGATGGCTCAGCAGGCAGCGGGTCCGGTGATAGTCAGAAACCAAGCTTGAAATTGCACCCTTCAGCACTGCCCTTTCCAGGCACTGCTTTTGCTCTGCTGCTATAATGTTCATATTGTCAATTCAGTCTGTCTTCACAGATCCCATGTGATACAACACACGGGAAATCTCTTCTGGCATCTTCCACATATATAGTGTTTTCCTCTCACAAGTTACATATCGCACTTCCCAGTCTCCAAAGGCTTTGTACAAAACCAGGGTCTAAGGAATTAAGAGCAGCAAGTATCGACTCATTCTTTTGAGAAGGCTGACAAAATACTTTCTTAAACAGCGAGTTGCTGGCTCTTGACATCAGAGCAATGCATAGAAGTGTTGATAAACCAAATTGATTTGTGAAACAATCAGTTCAATCATTTTGCTGCAGCAGACTTGAACAGGACAATAACTATCACATTGCAGATAGGCAGCCGGAACATTTCTACCACAGCGTGAGATCTAATTTTTCTGGGTCCACCAAGAGACATAAAAAGAGATACCTAAAACATAAGCGTTTACAGTAGTATTACAGTGTTACAAAGTAGTGTGAGAGAAAGAATTTGAAAATAAAATACATTTAGAAAACTGAGAGGTAGGTTCATCTCTTTTCAAGAGGCAGAAGACTGAGTTTACACAAGAAAAAAAAATAAAAGATTTGCTAAGATACTGAACAAACCTATGGTGCCAATGCATTTTGGGTGCAATGTGCAGTTCTGGTCCCCACGTCACCAAAAAAAGATGTAGCAGAAGAAAAACTACGTAGAGCAACAAGTAAAACCACAGCTAGGAAAAAACTCTTGTTTGAGGAATGTTTAAATAAAATAGGTCTCCTCTTCCTAGAGAAGAGACAGCAAAAGCCACATGTGGCAAGGAGCTGCAAAACTGTTAGTAGCAGGGGAAAAAAGATAACGACTATTCATTATCTCTTCCAGTACAAGACACATAAGTAACAAAAACAACAAGCTGCAAGTTCAAGCCAACATCCCAAAAGAAGACACTTCTTTGCATGGGGTGGACACCAGCTGTGAAACTACTTGCCACTGGGTACTATGAGTGCAGCTTTTACAGCAACATTTGTACAAAATGATTGGGGGAATCCACAAAGAAATATCAAACGACATCGTCTTCCTCTCAGGTAGTCTCTTATGCATGAATTGTTGGAGGCTGTTCTAGCAATGTTCAGGTGTTTGTCACTGCCTATTGCTGGAAACAAGACTAATGCAAGACTATTTGTTGAGCCCAATATGAGTATTACTACTTCCGTTGAATTTCAGAAGTAATTTTGAGTAGCTGAAACTTTATTCATATTATTTACACTTCAAGTATATTCAAACACATTTCGCATGTAAATTCTATGTCAGTGTAGGGAAAGGATAATGCTCCAAAGTTAGGCAGCAGTTTTCTTCAGGTAACAAGGATTGTTCAGCTATATTCAGGCATATTCCAGTTTCATTTAGTCAATGGGTTCATTTCTGTATAAAATGAGTTGGAGCAAAATACAAAGTTACTCAAAAAATACTGAAAAATGCTACCCTTCTCAAAAAATAAAAAAGTGTCACAGCAATCAAATATATTGTTCATAATTTAGGAGATTGGCAATAGGAGAGCTCCCTAATATAAATGCCATTGTCATTCAATGCCTGGCAATGCTGAAAAGGCAGAAAGAGCCTGTTGTCAATGAAGCAAGAAAATGCCAAACTTGATTTAAAGCAAACTGGTCAAAAACCAGTTATGTGAAAACAAATTATTACTAAAGGGGTTAAAAAAATATTACAGCCTACACCCCACACCTGATTAGAAGGTATTCATCAGAATAAAGAATGTCATACTTTTTCTGTATGAATATTTATTTCTGTGTTTAGCAACAGATGCAAATTAGATGCAGGTATAAATATATAATTTATTTAGCATATTTATATCTTTAGATGTTACGGAATAGATTTTGTTTTCAATTACCTTCACAATTACTGATACGTACTTCTCCACTCACTGTTTAAAAAACCCTAAGGCTGCCCAAAACCAGTGTATAGTGTTCTTCACTTCGGTCAATGAGCTTTAACAGAAACCAATGCATTTTAACTGAATTTTTGTTTATCTCAAGCAACACATTTTAATGAAATCAATACATTCTTGCTGAAAGCCTCATGAATCCATTGGAAAGAATACATTTTTACTCAAACCAATACACAGTTTTATAATGTCTGTATGTTTTAGTGAAAGCATGGCAATATATTTTAGCTGAAACCAATATGTTTCTCCAGGGCTGATACCGAAGAAACCTTATTTTCTGGTGAAACCAATGCATTCTTACTGAAGCTAATACTCCATATTCCTGAGCCAACGTTGTCAGGCTAAATGAAAGCTATATTTTATTTTAGTGAAGAAATTATGTACTTACAAGATTATCTAAAAGCAACGAGTTTTGCAAAGCTTATATTTTAGTATGTACATAAAATAAGAAACAGATCATAAGAAGTCATTCCTAGATATATCTACCTCCTTGATTTTGTATTTTATGCACTCTTGAAACATGTATGTATTCTATCAAATGAGTAATGATATAGATAGGAGTTTATTTTCATTCTCAATAGACTTTCACAAATCTTTTCTTTCCACTTTATATGCAAACTGACTTAAAATAAGTCAGCATTATGGGTGATTTACACTTCACAGCAGAGGAACAGAACAGTGGTTAATGATTTTATTGTAGACTAGATGTGATGTATTATGCAAGAATATTTTGTAAGATTTTTTTTTCAGTACATCAGTTTTGGTATTTTTCTTGACATTTTGACTAAAGATGTGCTGATCTGCATTACTGAGAAATATTTTGAGTAGTCTGGTACGTGTAGCTAATGATTTGTGATCCTTCTAAGTGTTTTAATCGATGCAATTAATGTGAATTAGAAAGCTCCATTTGAATTTCAACAGATCTGAAGAAATGCATAATCTGCTTAAAATTTAGATACAGTTTTTCTTTCTTTATCTTTTCAATGTAAAGAGATAAAGTAGGCAGAGAAAGAAAACCAGCAATATAGTGACTTTCAATAACATTATTTCAGTGTTGCCTGATACAGCACAGAACCACAGAGCTGTTAAACAAAAAGGACCAATTTTATACAGTTACTGCTCTCACCACAGGCATGCCAAAATGTTATCTTTAGTTAAACCAAACATAGCATTATTTCCTAATGAGAATGCCATTGTGATGAAAGATTAAAGGAATTTACTATAGCTCAGTAAACTACAAAATGAGTTGTGTGATGGCAGTGTGTTATGTCCAGATCCTAAATTTTCTTGTTCTCAAACTGAAGAGGGTAGTGTTACTTCAACTCCCATAGAAAATGTATTGAAATTCTTCAGTGATAATTAACTCAGAGATCTAATTGATCTCCTTAAGGTGACTGAGGAAATATTAGGGTTTTTTTCCATTACGGTATCCACTTCTGACCCCACTGTTCATGGATTCCTTGCTGAAACACTGAAGAAACTAGAAAGCAAGGTGGAGCATTCCCAGTTCATCAGCTGCAGTTCTTCAGAATTCCTGTCTTTGCAGGTGGGATCCTGATATCTCAGGGGCTGAGGAAAACACAGCCTAGCCATAGCAAAGTTTGCTTTGCTAAGTTTGCTGGTTTATGGACCTGACCTACTTGAAATCCTTATGAAAACAAAATGGACATTTTATCTCTGAAGTTATGCTTAATCACATCTTCAAAAAATTTCTTTCCCTACTAATGATGTTTTAAGAAATAATGAATAAAATGCAAATGCAATGGAAAGTCAGAGGTAAAATGCAATATTGAGGAAAATATATAGTCCAATTACAATGATTAGCATAGAAAATGTAGTCTCTGTCCTACTGCAGCTGCTCACTGAATAGTTTTCTTCATGTACAATAGGTTGCCTTGGGGGTGATGGATCCACTTCCAGAAAGTATAATCATTGGTTTCCAAAGAATCTAAAAGACAAAGTGTAACAAGACCATGCACTACGCTAGTATTGGATTTTACCTCTCCTCATTATCTAGACCCCTCTAGCAATTTTCCCTTAATAAGTTACTATACTGCTTTGCTGGATTTCTTTTTTCTATAACATTTTATTCTTCCAAATGAATATGGTTGACTCATCTTGACATGATTTCTATACCATCTCTTTCTAATTACTACTCTTGGTGTCATACTATTTCTTGCAAGTATTAGAGAATAAGTGCCATTCTTACACTTATTTTAGAATCCCACACAATGAGGATAGTGTTAGTTATTCAATTTCATCCTTTTTTATGCTGTTATTAGCACGTACTTGATTTTAAAAAGAATTGAAGTTTTGAGTATGAAGCATAATCCTAAGACAAATACCTATACCTCAGATTCCTAAGTGTAGCTGAACTAAAACCAAAGCAGAAAATAATTTCAGTACTCCATTTGAATCTCAGTTATCAATTGCAAGTTTTCATGATAATGAAAACAAATTTAGAATTCGTGGTTAGTTTTAAAGGCATTTAATAGCAACCACAGGATACTTGGAAACTGGTTTCCATAACTGTATGGGAGTGTAGGTTTAATATTTTTATTTTGTAATGCTGAGATTCAAACAAGACTCAGAGTCCTGACTGGTCAAGCACAGAGTGTATGGAGCCATGTATACTTCAGAGATGTAATACAGAGGACATGATAAAGATCATTAATAGGGTACAGGGTCACAGCCTTCTGTTAATGAAATGGTGGATGAAATTGCTGAGTCCACGGTCCATCATATCTGCAAAGTTGTGGCAGTCTGGTGAAGTTCCCACTGACTGGAAAGGGGAAACATAATGCCCATTTTTAAAAAGGGAAAAAAGGAAAACCCAAGGAACGATAGACTGATTGGTCTCACCTCTGTGCCTTTCAAGATCATGGAGCAGATTCTCCTGGAAACTATGCTAAGGCAAATGGAAAATACTGAGGTCATTGGTGACGGCTACCATGGCTTCAATAAAGGCAAACTGTGCCTGACAAATCTGGTAGCGTTCTAAAACAGGGTTACAGTATTGGTGGATAAGGGAAGAGGAACTGATGTCATCTACCTGGACTTGTGCAAAGAATTAACACTGTCACACATGACATCCTTGTCTCTAAATTGGAGAGACAGGGATCTGATGAATGGAGCACTTGGTGGATAGGGTCACACTTGGTATGGATGGTCACACTTAAAAAGTTGTGGCCAACAGCTCAATGTCCAATTGGAGACCAGTGACAAATGGTGTTCCTTAGGGGTCAGTATTGGGACAGATGCTGTTTAACGTCTTTGTTGGAGACACAGACACTGAAATTGAGCACACCCTCACCAAGTTTGCTGACAACACTAAACTGTGTGGTGCGGTTGACATGCTGGAGGGAAGGGATGTCATCCAGAGGGACGTGGACAACCTTGAGAGGTGGGCCCATGCCAAACTCATGAAGTTCAACAAGGCCAAGCACAAGGTCCTGCACATGGGTCAGGGCAATCCCAAGCACAAATACTGGCTAGGCAATGATTGGATTGAGAGCAACTCTGCAGTGAGGGCCTTGGGGTTGTTGGTGGATGAAAAACTGGACATGATCCAGCAATGTGTGCTCACAGACCAGAAAGCCAATTGTATCCTGGGCTGCATTAAAAGAAGTATGGCCAGCAGGTCAAAGGGGGCGATTCACCCCCTCAATTCTGCTTGGGTGAGAACTCACCTGAAGTACTGTGTTTAACTCTAGGGTTCTCAGTGCAGGAAAGATGTGGACCTGTTGGAGCATGTCCAGAGTAGATCCACAAAGATGATCAAGGGGCTGGAGCACCTTCCCTCTGAGGACAGGCTGAGGGAACTGGGGTTGCTCAGTCTGGAGAAGAGAAGGTTCTGAGGAGACCTTACAGCAGCTTTCCAGTACCTAAAGGTGGCCTACAGGGAAGAAAGGGAGAGATTCGAGATTCTTTATAAGGGAGTGTAGTGATAGCACAAGGGGTAATGGTTTCACACTCAAAGAGGGTAGCTAAACAATTACTGCATTGAGTGGTGTCGCTGTTGCTATGTTGCTTTGCAGAGATTTGATTCAAGGCAAAGATCATGTGGTACAAAATGTGTGGATAACAAAAGTAAAGGAAATAATGATGTCTCAGATGCACTTGTGAAAACTTTCTGAAAATAAAAGTTGTTAGTCTGGGCTTGAACGAATAAATACATTGTATGACCATGACTGACTGAAGTCATATAAGGAAAGCTAATGCCATTTTCAGATTATTAAAGACAAAAAAGAACTGCTGCTCGTAAGTTGTTTCTTTATGAAGCAGGAAGATTTGACAGCTATCTGGCAGAGAAAGAAAATAGCATGAGTAAATGTAAAACTACCCTAAGCACTGCTAACACAGAGTTTGAAAACTAAATGGACTACTACCTCTAATAACAATGCACTGAGGTTTATTAAAAATGCTGAGTATTTCATATCCCACGGGGTCCTTTCTGTTGAAGCATTAGCACTGTAAAAGCTATCTCCTCCTAATAGAAAAATTGCTTCAAATACTCAATGTGTTCACTTGGGCATGATCAAGTAAAGATACATCTAAAGTTGCTCTGAAAAGACAAAACAGTCTTTGTTAGAAATTAAAATCTCTAATAAAGTGTAAACGTAAATCTCCTTAAAATCAGTCAAAATATTTGCAACACTTCAGAAAGCCCTGTATCCATCCACAGGTGATTTGTATTATCCTCTTCTTAACTTCTGAAGGATGCTCTACACAAAAAAAAAGATACATGGCCTTGTGTCCCATGTGGTACACTGAGAATTCTCTGACATTTCTTATTCACAGAAATTGTCCCCGGTTGAATTTCACTTTTCAGTTATTTGTTCCCTGTATAATGTCATCTGTGTGCATCTGAGGCTCAGAAAAAAATTGCTAGCTGGCAAAGCCTGGTGACAAACAAATCAATGGCTTTCATTTTGCTGTTGGCATGCCTGACAGGCTACGTAACTATTGGGTGTCAGATTCTTTTTAGACTGGATTTATTGATCAAGACTATCCAGAACATTTAAAGCCTTTTGTTGTGTTTTGAAGTATATAGAAAATGTCTTGCTCCTCAAGGTTCCACAGAAGCTGAGTTACTCTTTTTCACTAATCATTAGTGTCCTTACTGGCAGCTGTATGGTAATCCTGTCTCTTTTCTTCCTTTCAGCCAACTTCTATCAAATATTCTTTCTCATACCTATATACATTAAATAATCTCACTCAAGGGTTGTAAAATGTTCCACAGGGTGGCTAAAATGTTCAGAACAAGGTAGTTGTGGTTGTTGTTAAAAATCATCTTGTACGGACCTTTCTAATATGTCCTGAAGAGGTAAGAACATTGTCCTAAGAATAAAGGAACAGACTGACAGTCCTTGATCTGCTCCTTTCCATGTTCATTCACGGGTTTTGTTCAGGATAAAATTTTATGCTTTTTTCTCTCACTAGAGAGTAGAATCTGGAATGCTTTTGACATCCCAGCCCTCTGGCATTTCCATTTGATGTCAGATGTGTTGCCTACACAACTCTGTTATTCTTTAAATACATGGTAAGCTGCAGTGTGTCAGTCAGGCTTGCATCCAACGTGTCCCTTGTTTGTCATGGGATTTCATTAAAGATCTGAGCCTATAGCAACAATCTGTATCTTTTATGCTTTACTTGCTTGACTTGATCTTTCACAAAATGATCTAAACTTCCAGTAACTGGCTCTACTCCTACTACATGGACTTAAGCAATAGGAACTTGAAGAACAGCACATATTGTATAACATAGTCAATCCACTCATGCTTGTGTGTGGCCTGAGATTTCCTGGGACAGCACATCACTTTACAAAGTTCAGGATGGTATTTAGGCACTTGGGATCTCTCCCTTTAGAATACTGTGTGCATGTCCTTACTGTTCTGTAAGTTACTGCTGTCTTGGTAGTCCCTGACAAAGATTAATTCAAACACTTCCGTGGCCTGATTTATTACCAGGAGGTCTGCTGTGAGTGGAAGGCTCGTACAGATTGTCTGTGAAACAGAAGAGCTGGGTCTTTCCTTGTTGTAAATTAGAATGGAACCTGGTTTCAATTTTTTAAAGTCCCCCAGAAAAGAGGGGCTTTTTCCTTTCTTTGTAAGTCAAGACATCATGTACAAAAAGACATCATTTTCTGTCTGGCTTACCCTGCTAAAAGACTTATCAATAAATAAAAAATCTGTTAAAAAAAAAAATAAAAGGCAAGAATTACAACTTTGCCCCTGTGACTACTAAAGCTCTTTACATGCAACTGTATATGTATATATGCACATAAACGTACATACATCTAACCATACATAAATATACATGTGACATACACTGAAGGCAAGTGTCTAAGAATCAGGTATATTTTTAAATTTTAAGAGGACAATGTTAAAAAGTGTGGATATATAACACCTCTCTTGATATTGCATCCAAAACTCCAGATTTATTTATCTGAACTATTAGGCCTGTCCTGCTATGCTGTGACATCATGCCAAGTAAAAGCCTCACAAAAATGCAGGGAAAACAATGTGTAAAATTATGGAGACTGATGGTTTTTAAATACTTATTTTTTCAACTTTATGAAACTAGAACACAGTAACGTTAGTAACTGAATGCATAAATTTTATTAGATGATATAATAAAAATAGTCTTTTTTTTCTTGTCTTTCAGAGAGTATAATTTGTTTCTGTTATTAAAGACAAGGCAATGTACTGACATGCCGTATTTTACTTATGACTAAAAAAACCACAATTTTTTTACCAAAGGGACAGTTCATGAGTGTCCTGCGTACTGTATGATACGTGTATGTATTATACTGTGTCTTTATTTCATTTTTCTGCCAACTCTACTTTCAAATTGTCTCTGAATTTGCTTTTCACTCTTTGTTTCATTTTTCTATTTTTGCTTGCTCACTAAATTTATTCCTACTGCCCCTTGTCCATTTCGATTTTTTAGCCTCTCTTTATTGAAATGAGAGCCAAGTGATAAGCTCTGAGCTGCAATTTTGGAACTATTATGCTGAAAGGAGCTTGAAATTGGATAGAATTAGCTCATTCATTCAGCATTGCAAAAGGACAAACACTAGTAATTCCTTAGCACTTTCAATTTCCATTTACTTCAGAGCAAATTTCACATATTCAGCATGCATCCAGTGCAAGAGTTGCTTGGGAACTTCCCTGGAAAGCATTTCCCTGGTCTGCAAGCAAAGTCATTGCTATCCAGATCTGAAATAAGAATTACTGGAGTGATTGCATCTGTACAAATGAAGAAATGGGCACCTGATGAGCAGACAGAAATCAGGACCTGGATTCTAGAGTTACTGTTTTGATTATATAGTCTATAATAATTTATGCATTAAAATGAGACTTGTACTAACATTGATGTACAGGTCTATACAAGCCATGTGCAGTATTGTACAGAGAAGAATGTGCAGTCTAAGCATCCAAATAGAGTAGTAAGGATTTATTATGTTAACTGACTATATGGTTTGACTAGTACTTGAATCCTTAGAATATGGCTAGCTCATAGGCCTAATTAACCAGTTAAAAGTTCAGGAAAACTGGCAATAAGAGAATTCAATAAGAGAACCGATAAAGAACTCATGCCAAGGGAGAATTATAACATTTATCCTGGAATTTCAAACTGCTGGAAGTTCAATCCCATTGAGTGCTACTCAGTGTCCTGTACACAATGTTCTCATTACCTATGATATTGTCCAGATTAAGGATTTCACAGTTGATATGTTCCACTCAGTTTAGACACAATTTTAGTTTCACATTGTGGCTGCTACTAACAAAAGTCAACATTTTAATGTCAAACAAGATTTTATAAATGGTGAAGTTCCTTTAAAACTATGCCTCGGCCTGAGCTAAATAAATCACAGATGAACAGATGTTCAGAATTAACAAATAGCAGTTCAAACTCAACATGCTTGTTAGAAGTCAAGGCAAACTGAAAACAAAGTATTTATTCTTTTTGCCTAAATTGAGAAACAGGATCCCAACTTATTCAGGAGAGATTGCAAACATCTTTCCTGTACCGTTATTAACCCTTATAGTTCTTCCTTTCTTGTTTCCAGAGATACTCTCTTTTCATCTCATGTATTCTCTTCCTTTACTATCTATTCCACAGTTGGATGGTACTAATGTTTATAAGTCAAACTATAATGACTAGAATTACTCTGCTGGTTATTGTAAACTTCTTTATTAAAATAAACTGATTCTATGTATACACAGCACCTATTCAAATGACTACTGATAGGGCTCCAAGTTTAATGAACCTGCTCTTCAAGTGTTTTGAACAGGACAAAGAAATAGATGATGATTAACTTCATAAACAATTCTTTTGAAATAGGTCTCTAAATATTTTAATTGAACTTACAATTTCTTTCTGGTATTCAGAGCGATCTCTCAAAGATCTGCATGGGTACAGACCAATGGTGACATCAAGTGGTGATTTACATTTTGGCTGTATTTGAAAATAATCACAGTGGCAACATAGATGAGATTTCCTCAGAGCTTCTTCCTCTGGTGATAAAAAAATTTCTCAGAATATTACTTATATCTACATTTGGTTACTAAGAGGTAAAACTGGCAAAGGTGCTTTCCTGATACTTTTTAATTTTTTTTTTAATTTCTGCTTCATCTATAGTTCTTTTTATTTTCAGTTCTGCATCACTAGGAAATGCTAAGTGCTGTCCAGCCTGAGGGATGACTGCATATGTCTCCAAATATCACTGGGTATCATTTGTTGAAGTCACCACTGCTATACCAAATATCATAACCAGAGCCTTTCATGGATAAACTAAAATCCAGTATTCAGCTAGGTATTTCACTTCTGGTATGTGAAAGTCTCTCCCTCATTCAGGTTCTGAATTAAATGAGAACTCTGGAGGGTATGTGGTCTTTTTGATCCTAAATATAAACTAATTATAACACAGTAAGTGATCAAAATAGGCTGATGCAGGGTTTATATCAGACTTGCACTTCAAGCACTTCATACTGGCACTTCTTAATAAACTGTTACAGAATGATTAAGTACAGAAATGTCAAGACTTCTAAAACTACATTTTCTGCTGACTCCAGCAGTATGCTACTCCCCAGTAAGTATTAAGAGGACAACCTATTTCTTTCTAATCTGATCCAATATCAAATGCTAAAGTCTTACCATTCTAGAAACTACATCATGTTGTTTTCATTGGTCTTGCTAGTTCTTATCAACAAATTGATGAAATGTGTTACCACATAGTCTCCACATTTAAACAAGTAAAATACTTTCTGGATATTTCAGTGTTTGTTATAAGTAGTAAATTGGATACTGTCAGTGGTCATAGACTTTGGATAGAAATAGTGGCCAAGGCCTACAAATAGAAGAATGTAGTGATTGCATAGTTCAGACTTCAGGAGATCCTTTCCTGTACAGATGACCTGTCCAACCTTTTCCTTACAGAGCAGATGTGATTCTGTGCCCCTCTGCATTCTCTCAATAGCTCCCATCACAAGAATCTTACCCTTATGCTGGCATGGTATAACTGGCCATTTTCTTTCCCTTTAAAGTGCCAAAAAGAATCACAGTACTCCCTACGTAAACCTTGGGAATTCATACCATACTGCATAATTAGGCTTGAAATCAGCTACAGCGCTAAGCATCTCCGTTTGTAATCATCTTCTGGAAAAGAATATAGCATAAACAGTTGCAGCAAAGGTTAATTATTAAAACCAAATTTCACAGGTTTCATTCTGGGGTTTGGGGTTGGTTTTTTTGTTGTGAGGTTTTGGGGTGGGTTTTTTGGTGGTTGTTGTTATTATTTAGCTTAGACTAGACTGTTAGGGGAAGATATTAATGCTTATGGCTGGCACAGGAGCCGATCGAGCCACAAGGAGCACTCCCAGCCTTCACTGATAATATCAATACTGGGTAATCTATTACATTTGGCCTGGAGACATGGCCATAGTTAATGGACAGTCTAGGTTCAGTGACATCCAGCTTAGTCAGCTAACCAATACAATAATACCTACTTTATTTATTTTGCTTTCATTGTGTTTAAGTATCGGTAACACAGTAACTCAAAGTGGAAAGGTATGTTGTATAAAGCTGATTAACAGATAGAATAAAGCATCTCTTTTCCTAATATTCCGGGAGTGAACTAACCGAAGAGGTATACAAAAGTGATGAGAGAGCATAACATTTTCTGTGGAAGGTTAAGAAGAATTTTACTAGCTCTTGACTAATGCTATGGAAACACCTGGTGAAAAAACCTCATGAGTTTTAAAAATTAGAGCCCACACTGCTCTGTGAAAAAGTACTAGCTGCTGTTGCCTTAACTGCTAGAAATCTGTTATTTATTCTAGACTGAATACCTCTTCTGCCTGTTTTCAGCTTCTCTTCACAGAACTTCGTTACATTTTCCAATGTATTAAGTAACCATCTGCCTGCCAAAATCAATTCCCATGTACTTAACTGGGGACAGAGGCCAAGCTGGTTTTATCCTTCTCTTGAGCAAATATTTGAGACTGAGCTTTATCAACTTGTTTTCACAAGGCCAGTTTTTCATACCTCAGTTCATTCTTCTCGAGCACTCCCAATTAATCACTCATAAGAAAATTAACTGTCTGTTCTCAAAGTACTTCATTCCTTCTGCCTGGGAAAAAAATCTTTTCTAAACATTTACAACAATAAAAATTAATGATAGACAATAGGACAACTGAAATCAGTTATTACAGAAGTTCTTTCATTAAGAGAAAACACAGCACAGATCTGCACCCTGGAGTAACTGGATTGCAAATAGATTTACTATGTTCTGCAAAACTCACTGACCCACCACCGGCTTAAACCTTAGCAAAGGGCAGGTTTTTTGCTTTAAAATAGTAGAATATTTGGCCAATCCTCTTCTTTGTACTGAACAGGACTCAGCTTCACAAACACTGCTTGTTAACTAAGGCACAAGATCAATAAAGTTTTCTAAACTGGGTTCTAAGTAACCAGTTCTTAGCTTGGATTTTATACGTTGCACATCTTTGATTTTATTTCGTTCCACAAGAGGGCAATAGTGAACTATAAATAGGTATTTTTTCCTTTGCTCGAGTGTTAAGTAGATCTGTCTTTCGAAAGAATCCAATGTCACACTACTATAATTTAAAAATACTCCCCGAAATTATAAACCCTACCTCTGCAATAAAGTATTCCACGCAGAAAGGAGCACTACATACAAAGAAAAAGTTTTCAGCATGTTTCAGCCTGAGATGCTGAAAATTAGAGTTACATCAACAACTAAAGAGCTTTACTCATGTTTCTACCAAATGAGGACTTGTGTCATCATTTTCTCTGCGCTGGGTGTTAGGATTCCGTTGTTTCATTCTTACCATTACTTAATTCTCATGTTTAGATTTTTATTTAACCTGTGGAAGATTTTAATTTATTCCACACATCTATTTTTCTATATTGATTTGAATAGCCCTCTTTTAATCTTTTTTTCTTGTCTCAGTGTAAGAATTGACTACATTTTTTATGGACCTTAGGCTTTTCTTGAACAACTGAATTGGGAGGAAGTATGTGTGTATGTCTTCCCATGAAAAAGAATGAGAAGATTATGTGAAATTCAAAACAGCAACAGTGGTTTTAATATTGTTTTTAACATTAGCAAAGATAGGAAACCTATTTCCCACTTCAGTCTGTTAGAATCTGTTTAATAATTTTGATGGGTTATCTTCGGCTGGACACCAGGTGCCCACCAAAGCTGCCCTGCCAGTCACCTCCTCAGCTGGACAGGCGAGAGAAAATATAATGAAAGACTCATGTGATGAGATAAAAACAGAGGGATCACTCAGCAGTTACTGTCACAGGAAAACAGACTCGACTTGGGGAAATTAGTTTAATTTATTACCAATCAAATTCAAGCAGGATAATGAGAAATAAAAACTAAATCTCAAAACACCTTCCCACCACCCCTCCCTTCTCCCTAGCGTCATCTTGACTTCCAATTTTTCTACCTCCTCCCCACAGGAGCTCAGGGGGGATAGGGAATGGGTGTTGTAGTCAGTTCATCACATGTTGTCTCTGCCTCTCCTTTCTCCTCAAGGAGAGGACTCCTCACACTCTTCACCTGATCCAGCATAGGGTCTCTCACATAGGAGACAATTCTCCAAGAACTTCTCCAGTGTGAGTCCTTCCCACAGGCTACAGTTCTTCATGAACTGCTCCAGGCTAGGTCCCTTCAATGAGGTCCTAGAAGAATAGACTGCTCCAGCATGGGTTCCCCACAGGGCAACAAGTCCTGCCAGCAAACCTGCTTCAGTATGGACTCCTCCCTCCATGCGTCCACAGGTCCTGCCAAGAGCCTGCTCCAGTGCAGGCTTCTGTGTGGTCACAGTCTCCTTCAGGCACATCCACCTGCTCCTGTGTAGGGTCCTCCAGAGGCTGCAGGTGGATATTTGCTCCACTCTGAACCATCATGGGCTGCAGGGGAACAGCCTGCCTCAGCATGGTCTTCAGCACAGGCTCCAGGGGAATCTCTGCTCTGGCACCTGGAGCACCTCCTCCCCCTCCTTCACTGACCTTGGTGTCTGCAGGGTTGTTTCGTTCACATGTTCTCACTCTTCTCTCTGGCTGCAGTTGCTGTTGTGCAGCAACTTTTCCCCCTTTGTCTCCTTTTTTCCCCAGTGTATCTCACCAAACACTTTATTCCTGTGCATTAAAAACTCGGAGCTTTAGTGCTTTACTTCATTTTTATCACAGAAAGAGTAAATTTCAGTCCCAAAAAGCATGGCAGTATTGGCCACATGTACCAATATTTCTGTGTTTTCTACTGTCTCAGGATGACTTTTTTCTTGTGATTAAGAGCAGTAAAGGAAAAGACACAAAGGTTTTGCCCACACAAGATGAGCAATGTGATTCCCTGGAGTAAGAGCATCACTTGTGTGCACATCAATCCAGACACAATTTTATCTTTGAATATTTGAAAGGAGTTTGTGCAATAGCTGTGCAACCAGGTTTTCTGTACATTTTATCCCTCTAGAATTTGCTCAAATACCATCTGAAGATGATGGATCCTTAACCATAACAAAGATGTTTATATCTATTGAAATACTTGCTATGAATAAAATCCAACTAATGAAGTGGGACACTGTTTATTCACCTGACAAATGGTCAGTCTGAAGGGATTATAATGTCACTCCTTAAGAATGCTGAGCATTTCCCTGCTGTGTTTTTAGAGATGATTTGGATATAAAATCTTGCACATGCAACATGATGCACATAGAAGCACCTGGATAAACAAGAGTGGTTTATGCCTAAAAATATACATACAGGACTTGTTTCAACACCTACAGCACACCTCAGTTCTACCTTTTCCCACCACAGTTGGGAGTTGCATGGAAGAGCAAGGAACTAACCCTAGATCAAACCATGAAATATGAAACTGGTGACTGGAATCTAAGCTGAAACCTCTGAATGTGTTTTCTTATTACATCCAAAAGCTGCACTTGAACAGCCTCTAAACGTAAGACACCATTTACAAGCAAGCAAGACAACTGTCTTGCCCACACATGGCTTCTCTAAGATTTCCAGGCCTGGTTTGCCTAACCCTTCTATCAAGGACTCATCAGAAGGCAAAGTAGTCACATTCTAGTTGGTAGGCTAAAGTCATGTAAGAAAGTTTACAAATTTGGGGAATAGTGGGAGAGCTGAGAAGAAAAGAGAAGTATGGAAGTATGAAGTGACTTTTGCAATAGAGGAGGCCTTAGGACAAGAAGTTTGAAGAGACTGGAGCTCTGTGATGGGAGGTCTTGGTAACCTCTGACAGGACTGAAGGATTTGAATAGTGCTGCAGAAGTGAGCAGCTGAGGGTTCAATGCAGAGGAAAGGGGGGAAACTTTGATGTGTAGAGTCACAGGAAGAGGAATTCTGACACTTGAGCCTTTCATAGGTTCTTTAGCTCCCATTCAGATGTCTTGCTAACACTACAGGTTGTCCCTATTCACTTGAAAGTTGTTCTCAGAACATACCTATGAGTCATTCACTTCGGAGCATGTGAGAAGAGAGAGATGACAACAGGGTGGCTGACGTTTGACATAAGGGGACGGAGACTTTAAAATTACTTACGAACAGAGTACAGAAAATCAATAGAATGAAGAGTAGAATTGCTAAGATGAAACATATTTCATTCTAGCTACAGAGGGAAAATACTTGAAGTAACATAGTGTCATAGAAGCAAGCCAGCTTTAGAGGAGGCTGCCTCTTACTCCATTTTAGGAAATTTCTTCCACAACATTGTACAAAAAACACAAGCAAAGGCATGACTATGGCACTCAGAATAAATGGTTAGTCTGGTTGAACTTTTCTGGACATTTTCAGCATTAACTACTTGGTGGTCTCCTGGGTAAAAATCAGAGCTGAAAATATTATATCTGATTTGAAATACAAATGCAGCCTGAAATTGACTGATAAGGGATGGCACAACAATTTTTGCGTGTAGGTGCAGATGACAAAAAAACAGGTTAAAGAAGGAAATTTAGAGGAAGGGGAAACTAAATTAAAAGCAACTATGTAAATCATTACCTAAATCAATAAAATAACGTGAGAGTTATAAATATCTCTGAGGGCGTAAGAGGTAAAAATCAAAAAGTAACAGAAGGAATTCTGGTAAAGAGGAAGCACTTTGGTCTTTAATTTAACCAAAAATGACCTTGTGCATTGGTGCAGAAAACTGCCAGCAAGAGTTGTTTGAACAGTAGGCTCTCTCTCCAAGTCAATGATAAGTTATTCCATGAAAAACTACCCAAATGTCAAAATACTGTCATTGGGAAACATTGCTCCATTTACACCATAAGTGTCATAAAACATGTTCCAGAGAGGAGACTTGGGAATAGGCTAACCTAAATACAGCTCCTACAGGACTCTACAGCATCATCCTGAATCAATGCATTTCAGCTTTAATTAAAAAATACTGAGTTTAAAGTCTTTCAGATACAATAAAATCACAAAAGCAATAGCTGTGTTTCACAAGAGAACATTCATTGATTGATAAGAGTGTATATTCAAAGCAGTACCAAAGGAAAAAAAGCCTTTAAACTTTGAACTTTTTTTAAACTGCATGGAGTGTGTAGAGCATTCTATTCACAGTTTCATGATTAAAGTGTGTTGAAGGTAAGATCTGAATAGCTATGATATACATGGGGAAGAAAGCACGCATTCACAGGAGTCAGAGATCCTAATCTCTTTGGAGGACAAAATAAATTCAATCAGAATTTAAAAATTAAATCAATAGAATGATTTAAGTTAAAATTACTGTAAACATAATTTAGCTTGTTATATCATGTGTTGTGTCATGATATGGTACAGATTCTGACTTTTCATACGGATAAACATCACACTGTATATTCAGAGAACATATTTCTTTATTTTTAGCATTCATTATAATACTTTCTGATGCTTTATTTTTCTTCTTCCTCTTGCTATTATTTTTTTCTTTAGATGATTAATACATTAAATAAAGCAAAAGTGGTGGTGTTTTTTTTCAGAAATGTCTACTGTTTCCTATTGTCCTAGAAACTTGGACTAAAAACTTCCATTTGAAATAGATTATGTGTATATACACTTGATATTATACAGCTTCCACTTAGTTCCAGTGACACTGAAGTTGTCAGTATCTTTACACTTCCCTTAATTTACTCTTCATCCATGTGTGAAATCAAATTTAAAGCAGAAATGTCACCTGAATTAGAAGGGGCTGATCTCAGACTCTGGCATGGGTTAAGACTTTTACTAAAAGTTAGCAACAAAAAATGACCACTAATGGTTTAAAAGGACAATAGAGGGCACCTGGAAGGTCACATGTGATTTCTGACTGCTGAAAAGTTGTGGCATAATACATACATTTGAATTAAAAAATCCATTTATGCACTGTCATACCTGTGCATAATTTCTACAGGATGACTATATCATGCACTTACAGAACTGGAGAAATAGTTTGTATCTTGGAAGACTTTAGCAGGAGTAAAATAGTTCAGGTGGAAGGAGTCCTCTCCAGTAGAGTCAGCCATTGAATTATATAGGAAATGGGCATATTATCTGTTAAACTACATTAACAACATCTTAATAAGATAATGAGTATAAATAGTTTAGGGTAAATGGCAAAGAACTACAAGTTTTCATATTTGAGGAACAAACATTAATTGTCAGCCGTATAAAGAGGAAACCTAGATTAGAAGAGGCTTTTTCCACCTAACAAAAAGAGCATACAAGAAACTGTCACTCCTTGCGAATATAGCAGAAGAGGAAGAGTTATTTATACTCAAGATAATGCTCCTACAGGAGTAACATAGCATAAGCTGGTCATTGCACACTTGTACTTATATCGGGCTTCCATTTCTGAGCTGAGTAAGGCTCAGGAAAAGAAGACATAATGAGGATGAAAGTACCTCATCAGTTTTAAGAGAATGCTGTAGAGATCACCAAAAATCTTCAAGGTTTCCTTCAATAGCAAAGAAATGGATCCACATGTTCAAGGTGACCAACATCAGCCTGACAGCCTCTTGCTGTACATTCTGTAACTGTCAGCTGTGAAGTGTCCTTGAAAAACTTATATTGTGCTGTCAGGTAAAATCCTAAACTGCATGGGTAACCAGACTGAACAATCTATACATAGTGGTAATTATCATACTAATTAGAAGTGAAAGGAGTTATGAGACTGTTTAGATGAACACTATGTCAGGAGTAGATCATTTACCGATATAACACCTAGTTTAAGTTGCCTGTTGTTTTCCACAGAAATTTAATAAAATGTGGTGGGTTGTACGATCTCTAGTTTACAATGCTTTTTCTCCTCTCCATCTGGCTATGTATAGTACATATGCCTCTAAATAAGTCAATGAAGATTTAGAACATAGATATTACCATATATTAAATGTGGGCTTTCAAAATCATTCTTCTTACTTGTGTTTTAAACTGATTTTAAAAAAAAAAACCAGTTGATAAAAAAAATATGGTCACAGTAAACATTATGAAAAAACCCACTGTCATAGTAAAAACACTATAATGCTTTAAAAATATTCAGGTAGTTATAATCCCACTTTTCAAAAAGTGAAGATATTTTCTGTTATTGCTGAATAGACCTGAATTCAAATTAACAGTCCATAATCATTCAGATCAAGAGATACTATGTTCTTATATCCAATTTGGAGACCCACCAAGAAAAGGATACAGCCTTAAATGAAATATGGTTAACATCACTCCCAGACACTGAAGCCTACTGGCACAGATTGATGACATGCACAATCCAAGCACCTTGGGGAAAAAAAAAAAGTGCATTTTATAGCCTAACTATGCTTGGGATTTGTTTGGGAAATAGTTGACATAGGCCATGAAAATAGCATTAAACTCTCTCACAGTTTAACAGTGTGTCACATTGGAGTACCAGAAAGGTTTCTGGGCATTTTTATTTACTGGTATAAATGCAGCTGTGAGAGGCCAGAGCATGTTTCAGAAATGTAATCTGGACAAATACAAGTAGATTATCGTGGGAGAGGAAAAAGACTAGTCCTTCCTAATTCCTACACCCTTGTTGTAACCTAGAACGTTGAAAAGAAATCCTAAACAACTAAAAATAGAGATTTGGAAGAATGTGAGTGTCAAGGATTGGGGCTGGGGTGGCCACTAAGCAAGTGACAGGTGCTCTTTAATGTCTCTCCCTCCCCAAACAGAAAAGGAAAGGGAATAAGGCAGAGAGGCTTAGGGGTTGGAAAAGAAATCAGGATCGTGATCAAAGGCAGAAGAATGGATGGAGTCCTCCTCAGACGCCAGCCGTTAAAGAAGTAGAAGAGCAAGAAAGCTTAACCTCTATCATCCCTCAGCTTTACACTGAATACAACATACATGGAATGGAATACTTTGCTGGTTAGGTTTGGATAACCTGTCCTGTCCACTCCTCCTTGTGACCCTTTTACTTCCTGGCATCCCCAGACACACAAGATCCATCAGTGACCTACAGAGGCAAATATTAGCAAGAGCCTTTCTGCATACCAACCATTGGCAGTAACTATAAACATCAGGCATTATCACTTCTAGTAGCAGACACTGTCTGCAAAAAATATGCAGTTAACTTCAGAAGGTGCAACCTCTTAGAAGAGACTGAGCTGAAAAGTAAAATCACAGAACAGAATTGGGACTGATTTAGCTCAAACCAGGACAGGAAGTCATACAGCAAGTCCTATCAAAAAAAAATATCTCAGGATATGTCAATTTGGAGGAATATATTAGTGTCGTTGATTGAAAAAATATGAGTCAAAGGATACAGACTGATTATTTTAACTGCAGTTTTTATTTTTCCGGTGTGGAGACCTAATCTTATTTTTAAATCTGATCTGAAATACCGAGTTATCTGAATACCAATTCAGGCAATTAGCATGGGCAAGACACTTGTGGTAAATCTATGCAGTTCCTCTGACTTCAGAGATTAGATTCATACAAATGAACTTGTATTTTCCCTTTCAATAACTGCAGTCATCTCAAAGAAAACAGGATATGAAACAGAAGTGACAACACTAACGCTGATAAAAGAAAGAAGTGATGAATCTTAGTATCTCCATGGAGCAAGCTTCTCTTTTTTTTTTTAATTCTATATCTGCTATTCAAAGCAGAGAATGAGACTTTCAGCCCCTTCCAAATCACTTACATTGCCATCTTCATTTTTGTTCTGTACATTTTTAAATTGTCTCCTTCTATCACATCAATATAAAACAAGAGCAAATCCACTGAATTCAGCATTTCCACTTATTCAGTGGATCCACCTCTGAAGACAAAAAAGAACAAAAAAAGAAATGCAGGTTCAGTTAACTGGGTAAACTCCTTCCATTACGTTATGTTTATTTCTTGTCTCAATTTGATGAGAAATAACATATGAATATCCATTATCAATTTGATTTTAATTAATTTAGAAATACCTAGTATTCACAGAATTCAAATAGATCCTAATTAACTAAATGGCTGACAATGAATTTATATAAACAAGCTAATCTTAATTAAATAGGATTAAGACAAAGTTCTCTAGATTAGAATTATTCTTGCTGAGATAATAGATTGCATCTTTGATGAGTAGTCTTCTTTCTAAGAGTAGGAATGATTAAAGAAAATCTGGTCTTCTTATGAAAGTCTTTTTAAAAAAGCTGCATAACAGATTTTGCATCACTATTTGGGAAAAAAATTAACATCCTAAGCTTCAGTCTTAAGTGTCCATTAAAATTTGTCCAAACTCTAAAGCCCGTTTGATCCAAAAACTTTCCCATTTCCGTGCTTATTCAAAAAAAAAATTACTGCAACACATGCAATATACGTATAAAGGATCAGTAAGGTTTGAAAATCATAACGTGTTGCAAAGTGCAGTATTGTCACCTAGTGAGTACCATTCTCAAAAACAACTTCTGATTAAAAGACAACTAAAAATCAATAAAAAATCAGAATTATGTCCAAACATGCTGAAAACAGTTATTAGCCATTTGAATATGTATGGGAGAGGAGGTGACTTGCTTAACACTTTATTTTTCTTTATTTTTTTTGCTACATTTTCATATCAATAAAAAAGCAAGATTCTACTTCCTTTATAAATCCCTAAACAGAAGTGTGGTACATTTAAATCTGAGGAAAACCTTTTATAAACCTTTTATAAACAATTGTTCACCATCCACATTTATTGCAATTCTGTGAAATTCTAGCAAATATGTTGGAGGAAGACTTAATTATCCTGTTCATAGAAAAAATACTGTAACTGTGCTCATATCATCAGTTAGTTTTGCTGGTTGTCAACACATCAGCAACTACACTTCCACTGTCAGATACAACGAAGCACACCCACAGCTTTTCCACTATGACTCATTCTGTTGAAGACAGCTTATCTTACCAGTTAGAGGTTTTCAGGGCTGTATTTAGAACAGTAAACAGTTTAAAATTTATCACATTCCTATTTGATTGCGATGTGTTTGTACCAAGATAAATTGCAGAATCCAGACAAGTCCAATTAACACAGGTGCTTTGTGACTTACCACAAGTTAGGCACAATCCACAACGTTTGTAAATGCAGAACATTGGGCAATGTTTGATATGCTTCAGAAATTATGTTTTCTTTCATAATCCTCTAAGTGTGTCCTACCTGAGCCATTAAGCTCATGTATTTCAGAAAAGTGAAAGAAAACAAGTGGACTAACAGAAAAGAAAAAAATCGTAACTTTCTTTTTTTGTGGACCACTCACTGCCTTCCCTTCAACCAAGAGATACTATCCTTGTGTAACTCAGCAAAGGTCAGCTCAGACCGTTCTTTGAAAACTCAAGCATTTGTCCCTGACAAGTAGACAAAAACCATTTATGCCAGGAGGGTTTCCAGAAAATGTGCAAGGCAGCACTCTTAAAACTCATTAAAGGAAACTAATTAAAGCCCAGAGGGTGAGACAAGTATTTGTTTTGTGTCTCATTCAATACGCTAGAGGCTGGATAGAGGAGTCTGCCAAATCACAAGCATAGGGGTGTTATGCAGAGACAGCATGTTTACCTATGCTTTAAATATATATATACACACACACATATTTTCCAGTGTTTTGCAAGATTAAGTTGTCTTCCCCAAAGGTAAAATGAATTAATTTTTGTAGTTTGTTATCTATCAATTTTATTGAATGACCATTCTTTGCTGTACTGCTAAAAGCAAGATCAGCTTACTACATGACAAAAGCAACCACTACAAGAAAAGAACTAGAAACAAAAATGTCAACATCCTGTGAAGTAAACTTTTTGTAGTATTTGCCTGCAACCAGTGAAATCATCTATAGTGAGTTAATTGTTACTTCACAACCTCCCCCCAAGAGGGCTTATTCAAAGCCACCAGATTCAGTCAGAACTGATATGATGGGAAAACAAGCCCCAATGACCTGAACGGTGACAGCAGATTAAAATTTTTGTCCATCGAGTGTAGTTCCAGAAACAGCTTTTTAATGCCACATAACTATTGCTTATTGCTTTCTACCTGTAACAAACATCCAACATGGGGGAAAAAGTAGACACATAACTTTTAAGACATCAGTTTTAAAACTGATAGGTATGGAACTTATTCATTGGTTCATTGGTGAGGAAAGACAGGCTTGCCAGAAGACAAAAGCCCTGTAATGACTGTGGTACTACCTGCCGTTGAAAGTCATGTCCAACAAAAGACTTATGAAATTAAACCTAACAAAATTTACTCCCATCACGAAACTCGGGGGCCTGTATGAGGGTGATGAACTCCCCATGAAAGCATCAGCAGTCAAGCACTTCAGCACAAGATGGGAACGCACTGATACGCGACACCAGAGGCAGAGTACACCACACAAAAAGGACACAACAGTGTCTGTGGGAATCAATGTTGACTAGTCAACTTCTCCATGAATAGTTGGGTGATTAAAGTCATATGATTTTAATCTACTTAACACCAGTGGAACTATATTTTGTTCACAAGTTTTTGAGGTATCTCTATTAGTTCTGGAAAAAGCTCTGAGATGGAGAAATTTCCTGGGATATGGAGTTCCTGCTTCAGGACACTCAGAGTACGCGGGGTTCTCTGTTGAGAGAGATGTAGTGTGATTCATAGTATCATAGAATGTCTTAGGTTGGAAGGGACCTCAGAGATCATCTAATCCAACTTCCCTGCTGTGGGCAGGGATGCCCTTAACTAGACCAGGTTGCTCAAGACCTCATCCAGCCTGGCATTGAATGTCTCAGGGAGGGGGCATCCGCAACTTCTCTGGGCAATCTATTCCACAGTCTTGCCACTCTCATACTGAAAAATTTCTTTCTAAGATCCAATCTAAACCTATTGTCCTTCAATTTAAATCCATTTCTACTTGTCCTATCAGTGGACACTCTTGTAAAAAGTCCCTCCCCAGCCTTCCTGTAGGTTCCCTTCAGGTATTGGAAGGCAACAATTAGGTCCCCCAGAGTCTTCTCTTTTCAAGACTGAACAATCCCAGTTCCCTCAGCCTGTCCTCGTAGCAGAGGTGCTCCAGCCCCTGGATCATCTTTGTGGCCCTCCTCTGAACATGCTCCAACAGATCTACGTCCCTCTTATGGTGAGGACACCAAAACTGGACCCAGTATTCGAGGGGGAGAATCACCTCTCTTGATCTGTTGTCTACACTTCTCATGATGCATCCCAGGACATGGCTGGCCTCTGGGCTGCATGAGCACACTGCCGGCTCATGTTGAGCTTCTCAACTATCAATACCCCCAAGTCCTTCTCTTCAAGGCTACTCTCAACCCACTCTGAACCCAGTTTATATTTGTGCCTAGGAATGGCCCAACCCAGGTGAAGGACCTTGCACTTTGACTTGCATTTTGACTTGTTGAAGCTCACGCAGTTTGCATTGGCCAATTTCTCAAGCCTATCAAGGTCCCTCTGGATGATAGCCCTTCCCTCAAGTGAGTCCATGGAACCATGCAGCTTGATGTCATCAGCAAACTTACTGGGGGTGCACTCGATGCCATTGTCCATTTCACCGACAAAGATGTGGAACAGCACTGAACCCAGAACAGACCCCTGAGTAACTCCACTTGTCACTGGTCTCCACATGGACATTGAGCCCTTGACCACAACTTTTTGAGTGTGACCTACATATGGAAATTACTATGTTACATCTGACTTGTGTGCATTTGAAGAAGGGTCCCTTCGGAGAGCCGGCCAAGTTAACGACCATCCCACCAATATGGCTACGAGTTGTCCTCACTTTATTGCTCCAGACAGCTCAATATATACAGTTAAGCAGTGTCCACGCACCTGCCCCTTAACAGAGTTGGTCAGTTACAGGTTTACACGCGCCAGTGTTTTATTGGGTAGTGCCATTCAACTGTGCAGGCGGCTCTCGCTCCCCCTCTCCCCCCGGCAAGGCTACAAAACAGCTACACCTTCTCCTCTCCATGCTCCAAGGCAGCTTCAACGACAGAGTCTTTATTTAGGCCTAAGCTTGGTTGTCCAAAACCTTTAAAGGGATACCGCACCCCTCCTCCACAAGAAATTCCTCTACATGCATTCTCTGGTATTGTTCAATATCTTTAGAGGAAAGAACCTCTGCTACAGAGAACTCTGAAGTACCCTTTCTGTGTGTGGAATCATTCAGATTCAAAAAGACCCATGGGATCATCAAGTGCTACCATTAACCCTACTCTACAAAGGCCACCCCTAAACCGTATCCCCCAACACTGCATCTAAATGATCTTTAAACACATCCAGGGATGGTGATTCAACCACCTCCCTGGGCAGCCTATTCCAATGTCTGACTACTCTTTCTGCGAAAAAAAAATTTCTAATGTCCTGTCTAAACCTACCCTGTTGCAGTTTAAAGCCATTCCCTCTTGTTCTATTGCTAATTACCTGTGAGAAGAGACCAACACCAACCTTTCTACAATATCTTTTTAGGTAGTTGTTAAAAGTGATGAGGTCCCCCCTCAGCCTCCTCTTCTTGAAACTAAACAGCTTCAGCTTCTTCAATCATTCTTGACAAGATTTATTTTCCAGGCCCTTTACCAGCTTCGTTGCCCTCCTCTGCACTCACTCCAGCACCTCAATATCTCTCTTCTACTGAGGTGCCCAAAACTGAACACGATACTCAAGACGTGGCCTCATCAGTGCTGAGTACACGGGGACAATTACCTCCCTACTCCTGCTGGTCACACTATTTCTAATACAAGCAAGGATGCCCTTGGCTTTCTTGGCCAGCTGGGCACACTGCTGGCTCATATTCAACCACTTGTCAGTTAGAATCCCCAGGTCCCTTTCTGACAGACAGCTTTCCAGCCACACTTCCCCAAGCCTGTAGCGTTGCCTGGGGTTGTTGTGGCCCCAGTGCAGGACCCGGCACTTGGCCTTCCTGAAGCTCATAACGTTAACATTGGCCCATGGACCCAATCTGTCCAAGTCTCTCTGTAGAGCCTCCCTACCCTCATGCAGATCAACGCTCCCACCTAACTTGGTGTCATCTGCAAACTTACTGATGATACACAGTATGTCTTTACCAAGATCATCAATAGAGCTGTTAAACAGAAATGGTCCCAACACTGAGTCCTGAGGAACACCACTTGTGACCAGCCACCAGCTGAATTTAACTCCATTGACCACCACTCTTTGGGCTCATCTGTCCAGCCAGTTCTTTATCCAGAATATTATAAGCTCATCCAAGCCGTGAGCAGCCAGTTTTTCCAACATAATTCTGTGGGGAACAGTGTCAAAGGCTTTTCAAAAGTCTAGGTAGACAATATCTACAGCCTTTCCCTTGTCCAGTAGTCGGGTCATCTTGTCATAGAAGGAGATCAGATTTGTCAGGCAGGACCTGC
Organism: Trogon surrucura; assembly: GCA_020746105.1. NCBI lineage: Eukaryota > Metazoa > Chordata > Aves > Trogoniformes > Trogonidae > Trogon > Trogon surrucura. Next base: position 58,775,290 of record CM036619.1, on the reverse strand, counting down.
CTTTTATAAACTCATGCTGACTGGGCCTGATCCCCTGGTTGTCCTCTACACGGCATGTCATGGCACTCGAGATTTTCTGCTCCATGACCTTCCCTGGTACCGAGGTCAGACTGACAGGTCTATAGCTACCCTGGATCCTCTTTTCTGCCTTTCTTGTAGACGGGTGTTACATTTGCTACCTTCCAGTCCATTGGGACCTCTCCACTTAGCCAGGACTTCAGGTAAATAATGGAAAGTGGTTTGACAGCACATCTGCCAACTCTTTCAGCACCCTTGGGTGTAACCCATCCAGTCCTATAGATTTGTGTTCATCTAAGTGGCATAGCAGGTCACTGACCACTTTCTCTTTAATTGTGATAGCCTCATGCTCCTTCCCCTTCCTGTCTCCTAGCTCATGAGGCTCATCCTCCTTTTGTTGTTATTGAATTTATAGAAACATTTTTTATTATCTTTAACAGCTGTAGCTAAGTTAAGCTCTAGCTCCACTTTGGCTCTAATTTTCTCCTTGCATAGTTTCACTACATCTTTATAGACTTTATGAGACACCTGCCCCCTCTTCCAAAAGTCATAGACTATCCTTTTGTTCTTGAGGTCCAGACAAAGGTCCCTATTTAGCCAGGCCGGTCTCCTTCCCCACCGACTCGTTTTTCGGCACACGGAGACAGCCTGCTCCTGTGCCTTTAAGACTTCCCTCTTGAAGTATGTCCAGCCCTCCTGGATTCCTGTGTCCTTCAGGACAGCCACCCAAGGGATTTTGTCTATCAGTCTCCTGAACAGGCCAAAGTTTGCTCTCTGGAAATCTAAGGTTGTTTCTCCAAGCATTGAGAACTCAATCATCTCATGATCACTGTGTCCTAGACAGCCTCCATCCTTTGCTTCCCCCACAAGTTCTTCCCTGTTTAGAAGAAGCAGGATCAGGAGGGCACCTTCCCTGGTTGGCTCTCTCACCAGTTGTGTCAGGAAGTTATCTTCCTCACATCCCAGGAATCTCCAGGAGTGTTCTCTTTCTGCTACATTGTATTTCCAGCAGACATTTGGGAAGTTGAAGTCCCCCATGAGCACAAGGGGTAGTGATTGTGAAACCTCCCTCAAGTGCTTATAAAAATATTCATCTACTTCTTCATCTTGGTTGGGTGGTCTATGACGACTCCTACCCTGATATCACTCTTGTTGGCCTTACATAAGGACTCAACCCTATCATCACCTTCATTAATTTTTACACTTTCATCTGTCTCCCTAACATAGAGGGCCGCTCCACCGCCTCTCCTTCCTTGCCTATCCCTTCTGAAAAGTTGGTATCCATCAATTTCAGCACTCCAGTTTTGAGAGTCATCCCACCAGGTTTCTGTGATGGCTGCTATATCATAGTTTTTCTGTTGCACAATGGCCTCCAGCTCCTCCTGTTTGTTGCCCATGCTGCGTGCATTGGTGTATAAACATTTCAGGGAGGGAGCCAAGTACATAGTTTTCAACCTTGAGGGGTGGCGGACCTTCTGGTTATCTGAGATGCCAACACACTACCCCACAACTGTTGGGCTACTAGACCCAGCGTTCTCACTGGCCAGACCAGTTATATCCCCGTCTCCCTTAAAAACTAGTTTAAAGCCTTGTCAATGACCCCCCCAGCTCATGTGCAAGGATTCTTTTCCCCTTATGGGACAGATGTACAATATGCTGTGGTAAATATTGTTTAGGGAGAAGTCTGAGAAAGATAAGAAGAGGTATATGGACCATTTTTTCCCCTGAAATTCCCTGGTGTTTCAATTTTCACCCAATGTAAAATATAATATTTGGTTTTTCCTACCCCTCTCATCATCATCTGTGCCTTGTAAGTTTTCTTCTAGCACTTCATATTTGTCTTGTAAGATTTGATTCTCTTGGAATTGTATTCACCTCTTTATGACACCTGCTTGTGATTAAAAGAAGGAATTTGGTGTTTTCAGAAAAATTCTGTTGGATGCCTTTTTTTATAACAACTAAAAAACCCAGAGTATTTTTCCTCCATTTCACCTGTACCTCAGACCTGAAATAAGCCCAGCACTATTTCTCATCTCTAGACTAGCTGACCCCAACCTACTTAATATCTCACAGTGAGATATCATCAAAGCTCAAATAATGTAGACATGAAGCCATTCCATTTTAGCCTTTTCTGCTTTTTCCTCTCCTTAAAAGGCAATAATGTTTACTGAACATGGAATTTGTGATGTAGCTAACACAAGCAGAAGGCCAGAGCTTCGAGTTGACCTGACAGAGCAAGACCTCAGGACATGTCTTGGCCTGAGCAGATCTAATATTCGTCTACTGCTGAGGTGACTGTTGCCCTGCCTGTTTTAGTGTAAGCACTGTGACAGTCACATAGGAAAAAAAATAAACAACCGAGTCAGCAGCTGACAAAGAGCAACCCCTGGATGGGAGCTGGGGCTACTAGCAAAGAAAACATAAATATTTGCAAGTCTAACAATAGTATTTTAGCTATTCTAGTCCACTTTAACATTAATTTAAGGGTTTTTTCAGCACATTAATGTTTTTTTCTCTAAATGTCATTGTAGCCCCTGTTACATATTTCACATAAACTGTAGCTGAGGTGTCAATATCGACAGTGAGGAACTGGCATTACCAAGGTAGAACCAGCAAAGAAGAATCCCCTGCACTCCTCACACAATCAGGACCTTGTGATGGTTTGATTTCTCCATGCTGTCTATGTTTGGGGATCTCCAGAAAGAGCTGTTGACTAGGTAAAATAATTCTTCTTTAAATTTTTTGCACTTAACTATTTTTCCTGAAAAAGCAGACCACTCCATGACTACCAAATTTATATCTGATACCTGCTGAGTTCATCTTGTACATATGCAGTGACCATTTCTGATCTTTTTGGAAGCCCAGGCAGCCTGGAAACCTGAATTACTGTCCAAAGTGAAGAAGGAGAAAATGGTTCCCAGAATCAGTTGTCAGCCTCAAAAACTGTAGGACTGCCAATCCTGCTTTAACTTGGACTGGGAATATAGCTATGTGGTGACTCAAAGAAAGGTGTCACTGTAAGAGTAATTTTGTGTTTTCAGTCTAGAACAGGGATTTGGATATGGATAGACGGAAACAAAAGTTACTTAGGAGGATACTGATCATCTCGTGGCCCTTAACTATTCCTGGGAATCTGTCCAATGATTTTGACTGATTTAAGGAAGAAAAGAACATCCTAGTAAATGCATTTATATCCCTTGTATCTTTGAAATCCGTTTCATAAGGCAAACCCCATCGAGCTCTGTCCTAGTCTTATAAACATCACCCACACAAAAGCTGGAGAAAAAGAACATCACAGTGTTTTTGAAATTTTGCTGCAGCTTAAGAAATTGTGAGGAGTACCAGAAAGAAATTAGCTGAGATAATGTTCTGGGAAATGTTCTCGTTTCTGGAATTTTTTTCTTCAGATATATACTTGGCCTTTTTTCATATATTTTGCCTTCTGCTTTCTTCTGCCAAAGCTTGCAATCTCTGAGGTATTTGTGTTCAACTAAAATGTCGTCAACTCCTTCTGTAATAGATTCTGAATTATTTTAACAAACTCTAGATGAGTGGGAGGCAGTTACTGTCTGTATAATACACACCTCACTTTTCTTCCTTCATGGAAACAACTCACAGAAGTTGTCAAAATTACTGTTGCACACTGCTTACTGAAAGTATTCTCTCAACAACCGAACCTCTTTTTTAAAGCTGGCTTATTTCAGATACAGAGGGAAGAGTGGTGAATATCAAGAAGCAGAGAACAAAAGTTTGTGTGTGTTCAACACCATCAATGGCAATCTAAAGAAACAGACTCTCTCCAAGGAAATAAACAATGCATTGAGATGAGATGCATGAGAAACTAAGCATGTGGTATGAGGGATGTCAGATTTTTCAGCCATAGTATATGAAATAGTTGGTTAACCGACCCCCAGGAAAAAAAAAAAAAAAGTTGTTTTTTCTCTGTCATAAAGAGAAGATCTCACAAGAGTTCATTAAAACTGTATAAAACTCACTTATTCATAAATGTATCCTCCCTTCTGACAATTTCTGAGAACATGAGAACATATTTGGAGTTCTGAGAACATGAATTTATAATTTAATGATATAAGGGAAAATACAGCTCTTGGTTGGAGGCCCAAACTTGAAAGCTACCTACTACCTGTCCCCTAATTTCATGTTAGTCATCAGGTTTAATTGTAATACACAGAGCTAAGTGTTTAACTAGTATCCAAAGACAGGATGGGAACCTGGAGGGCATGATTAGATGAAAGGTTTCCTCTTGAAAAGAGGAAAAATTGAAGAACTAATGTTCAGGGGATCTTTGTGGTAAAAGTGTGATGACAATATAATTTATGGTCTTATGAAGAAATCACTGTCTACACAGGCTCCTGTTTGCCTGTTCTGAACTATGATAATTAGAAAGAGGATTTATTTTTTTTCAGATATCCCAGTGTAAATGATTTTTTGCGACAATCAGTAACAAGCTGCAGACCTTGTACTGCCCTGGCAGCAGAGGGTCTCTCAGGGGCTGTAAAATCTTATTTATCAGTTTACAGTCTCTGGCTTTATTATAAAACATTGAGGAATACTGTAAGTTGCAATACCTATAGAATATAATAAAAGTAAGTTCTCTGAAGCAGTATTCATCACTTAAAATGCATTTATGAAACATACATGGGGCGCTTGGCTCTGGTTTAGCCTCAAATGCTTTGTGCAATGATGCAGAATAGCTCAGCCAAAAATCAGGTAGTACCTATGTAAGTATTTCTAGTGTGCAAGTACTACACTTATCAAGTACTAAATTGTACTTAAAAGCACTTAAAGAGAGAAGTTTGGGGGGGATCAGTAATAGTATTTTAGTCAAAGGTAAAGCTGCTAGAATCCTCTTACAACGCAAACAATGAAACTTTCCTCAACTCTCTGATAGACAGTGACTTCTAAACAAAACTCTTGCATTAAAATACCAAGAGTTCCCAGCCTTCAGGTGACTCCTTTCAGATTCATCTAACTCGTAGTTTGTTAATTTCTTCCTCCTTGTTTATAAATGATACACCATTTATAATTGGACTCGATTGTATTAAATTGAGTAGCTTGATGAACAGAGTGTTTTCAAAACAACAAAAAAAAAACCAATTAGCTAGCAGTTGGCTGATTGGTAAGGAAATGAACAGGTCTTTTTTTTTAAAAAAGAGTGAAATTTTTGTGGCATACAACACATAGAGTAGATATGACTGCAAAGGACAATAGATGATGATTAGAAGCTTGATTCTATGGAGATTTAGTTTCATTTTGCTTTATATTGTTGTGTATGTTCTGAGACCAAAATGAACCAACTTGTGAAAGATAATCAAACTTGGACCCAAATATTTTGTTTAAGGCAGTTGCTGCTGTTTAAGTATTAAGAACAGGGTGTTGTGAGAGAAGGAGTATGTGAACAATACCGAAAGTTAGGGAGAAGTCCCTTCTATGGAAAATGCAAAAAAAAAAAGAAAAAAAAGGAAAGGAAAGAATCATTCTCCACGAAGTTTATATTGGACTTCTCTTTTTGTGATCTGCTAAAAGATGTAAAATTCTGGAAAAATGAGAAAATTATTGTTGTCCAAGAGTCATCACTGTGAGTGTTTACATAATTATCAAAACAGCTTGTTTGCCTAATTGAGTGGTGAAAATTTGCTTTATCCATGCCTTTCTTTTTATGAAAGCATCATCTTATTTCATACCAATTTATCTGTATGTAAGAAGCCTTCTATGATCTACTGCCTCCTGCGTGACTGCTAATTATTTGCATAAGAATGTAACAGCATTTTTACATAAACAATATTTTTACATGAAACTGGAAAACTTCATACATTAATTCTTGATTTTTCCTCTTTGTACTTGAAAAACACTTACTTTATTCTTTGTTTCCAAGTTAGGAAGTCATTCTCACACTTTCTTTTCTTTTGCATTGCAAATTAAATACCCCAAACTCTGGTCTCAAACTGAGCTTCACTGGAAAACAGCCAATTTAGATCCCTATTCAAACTCAGTGTGTAGCAAATGTGTTTTTCTTTGTAGGGGGAATTAGCTAATGAATATTTTTATCACTTTGAATTTGTGTTCTGAAGTTGTTCATAGTACATGTAGACTGTTATATCTCAGAAAGAATGTGAGCTTCCACAAATGAAAGCTGTTATCTGTTGATAAATCACAACACACAATTGGAAATTATTGATGATAACGTATCCAGAAATAGCTGAAGTATTGAGCTGTATACACAGGGACGTGAGACTTCTGTTCACGAACACAGCAGACGGGCACAGCAGCGTGTGCAAAGAGATGCACAGAAGGGGACTGAAAATGGACAAATGTAGCAAGGATCCGATATCCCATCAGTGATATCTCACAGGGCACAGTGCCCAACATCCATAGGACCAACTATCCCAGCACAGCAGAGGCTTCAACCCAGAGCAAGATCTGAAGGCAGATGAGTTCTGCAGCACAGACCCTCGTCCTTGCGGGAGTGTGCCAGCTGGTGGAAGGGCAACAAGGAGGGACTCAGCAGTCAAAGGATTTCTAATGGGTGTTGAGGATAACTTCCTGATGAAGAAGTTTGAAGAAGAATTTGTGGAGTCAGTCTCCTGCAGCACATTTCTGTGCATGTGGAGAAGGTTACTTGGAATAGTCGGCAGAGATTGGCAAGGGTAAATCATATCTGACCAACTGGGGAAGAGCAGTGGATACCATTTACTTTGCATTTAAAGTAAAGCCATTAGAATGGCTTTTGACACTGTGCCCCATAACCATCTTGTATACATATTGGGACACTATACTCTTGATGTGTGGACAGCCAGCTGGATAAAAAAACTGGCTAGGTAATTGACTTCAGAGAGTAGAGGTCTGTGCATGGTGTTCAATAACTTGTGGAGTACCACAAAGGTCTACAATGGGACATTTCCTGGGTAACACATTTATTAGTAACCTGGAGAAGGTAATGGAGTACACTACCATCATTAACACTGCAGATGGCACCTAACTAGCAGTGTGGGGAAGAAGCAGTTAGTAGTTCAGTGGCAGAGCTGCCATTCAGAGAGACCTATGCACGCTGGAGGGAGGGGATGACAAGCACTATGTGAAATTGAACAAGGACAGATGCCAAGGCCTGCCCCTAGGATAGAAGAGTTTCTGACATAACAGAGGATGGGTGGGTTAGGAAAGGACAGACCTGCAGGAAGGATCCCAGTGGACACCAGCTGAGTCTGAAGAAGCTGTGTGCTCTCATGGCAAAGGTGGTCAGCAACACCCTCAACTGCATGAACAGGAGTATGGCCAGCACTTTGCGGCAAAGGGACTATTCCCCTCTACTCAGCATTCATTAGACACTTTTTGTACTATGTGCAGTTTAGCTCCATCCCCCAACATGAGAAAGACATCAACAAACTGAAGCATGTTCAGCTAAGGACTACCAAGGCAGCAGAGAGGCTGGAGTACCTGCCTTAGCGGGAAGGAATTTGGCTTTTTTCAGCTTGGAGAAGGGATAGTTTCAGAGATACTCAACAGCAGACCCCTAGCACGTATAAGGAGACAATTGATGGAGCCATGGAAGGTGAGGATGGAGGCATGGAAGGTGAGGTTCAGGCTGGACATAAGAAAAAACTTTTTCACTATGAGGACAGATTGGCATTAGTCCTTGTTTTCTAGGATGACTATGCAGTGCATCTGTGGAGGTTTTCAGGACCTAAATATACAAAGCCCTCTACTTTGGGCTGGAGATCTCCAGAGGGCCCTTCCAACCTGAATTTTCCAACAATCCTTTACTTCATGAAGAATGTATTTTATTTGGATGAAATGCTTTGTAGATACCTCATCGATGTTACTACATTCTGCCTGAAAATTTGGTTTGCTTCTGTTGTTTTCTGATTTTTTCGTGACTAGTAAATGATTTTGGATGTTCTTTTCAATAGTGTAAGACCACTGTGCTGTGTTACAGAGCTGTCATATAGAAAACCGTAGAAATTCTATTACACCTCCTGTTCAGGATGTCCTCCCTGCATGTTGTACTTTATCACAATGATCACTCCAATCCAGCCTAGTTATTTCTTCAGCACTCTCTTCCTGTCATTCTAACACATGTATAACCTTGTAATGAACAGGATTTGTTTCATCTTTGGACAGTAGCCCTGGGAAGCAGTATTTCTACCTTTCTCCTAAGGAATTTTTTGCTTATTTTTCTTTAACAAGTATCATAGTTGCATACCTGCTCGCTTGGAAGCCCTTCTGGCTTGATGTCTTATTCTCTTTGAAGAGGTTTTTGGCCTCTGAGTGATTCAGCCTTTATCTGCTACGTCAGGCTAGCAGAAAAAAAAAACAACAAAAAATCACTCTTCTCAGACTTTTCAACCTTGAATTGTTTGATTAAAAGGAATTCTAGATAGAAATCAAGGCTGTTGGAATTAACAATAAGCCAGGAAACATTTCCCAATAGAAAAGAGCAATAAAAAATGGCAAGAAACTCCACAAGCCTGTAGTATCATTTTTTAAAAGAAAATTTGTGTTGGGAATAAAATATGATCTCCTGTCAAATAAACACAAAAATGCAGTTACTTCCTATAATAATCACTGCATGGTTTGATTTAGCTGGTTGCCTGCACACCTCAGCTATGTCTTCAAGATGCATTAATAACAATAGAAAAGTATTAATCCAGCTGGAACCAGGCACAGGAGAAAACGTAAAGACAGTCAATATTTTGTGACCGAGTTTGGCTCTTGAAACACATTGATGGAATGAGGCAGCTGCTAGTACAAGAGTTCCACAGAAACACCGCAGAGTTTTACCACTTAAAATGAAAAATAAATTGCCCAGAGGGGTTGTGGCTACCCCCTTCCTGGAGGTGTTCAAGGCCAAGTTGGACAGAGCCTTGAGCAGCCTGATCTAGTTGAGAGGCGTCCCTGCCCATGACAGGGAGGTTGGATTAGATGATCTCTAAGGTCCCTTCCAGCCTAGGCCATTCTATGATTCTATGTGGGGTTTTTTTTAATAAAGGATGTCAGAAAAAAATTACTTCAAATGTTTATAGGGAGCAGAGGAAGGCCTGTGACGGGAGGAGGTAGAGCAGGAGGGCAGTGGGCTGTCACTTGACTGGCCAGCTCACTCAGGCTCTGCTGTAAGTCATACTGGGAGATGATGGAGAAAGTCTACTGGGTCAGGCTTTGAGCATGTTTTGTCAGAGTGCACTAAACTTTTATTTCCCAGAATGGAGACAACGAGGTCATATAATAGTTGTACATAAATGAAGAGGAACTGTCTGAGTTCCCACCACCAAAAGGACCTACATAAGTTAAAAGTTGCTGCTGCCTCAAGAACATTTGCTCTGCAGTCTACTTCAGGAAACACCAAGCCTGGGAGTCACATCATTTCTAGCTGGTGAGATTTCAGGACACCATCTAGCAGCCATAAGAAGGAGAGGAGGCCTAGCAAGTGTTAAAGCATCTTCTGATTGTGGGAAAGATTATATGACATCTTGCTTGTGAGAGAGGTTGATGGTGCTTACTTTCGTTGCTTCCTTCAGAGCACTTCTTGTAACTGTTCACACAACACTAGTTATTTTCCCAGAAATAAGGGTTTGCTTTATAAAAGGAACAGCTGATATACATCTGGTTAATCTTGCTTGTGACCTAGGAGCTCATGGTAAATGGCTGAGTGGGCAGCTACTACTAATTCTACCTCCCTTAGCACTAGTGCAATGTGAAAACAAACATTTTACCAATGCTTTTGTTGCATTTGGTGTTATGGTCAACCTGTCCTGAAGTAAGACCTGCATACAGTGTTCTGGCATTGTCTTTTCCTTGCTGTTACTAACCCAAACACTGTACTTCCTCAGAGAGGTGGAATGGGACATGCAATTGAATGAAAAATAAGGTTATGATGTTGCTGCCTACTCAGATACTTTGTTTTCCAGTTCTCAATCCTGGTCTTCTTGTTTTCATAAGCACATTCAGAACCACTTTGATGTTTCTTGCAGTAAGCAGTTTCTTTAGAACCTGAAGTATATTTCCCCTCACTTAGAATGCACCTAATGGCAACTTCTACCTTCATCAGGTTTTCCTGAAACCATCCTGCATAACTTACAGTGAATATATATCCTGTCCATTCTGTGGAGGCCTGAGCATTTGTAAAGAGACTTATAAAAAGCACAGACTAAGATGTCCAGAAGTAATATTCCATTTTCCCCGGTGTCATGGTTTGACTCTGGCCGGCAGCCAGGTACTCACACAGCCACTTTCTCACTCCCCCTTCACTGCTAGACGGGGAGAAAATATTTCAAAGGGCTCAAGGTTTGAGATAAGGACAGGGAGATCACTTTCATTTACCGTCCCGGGCAAAACAGACTTGATTTTGGGGAAATTAATTACATTTATTAAAAGAACTAATCAGAGAGGAGTAGTGAGAAGTGAGAAAGAGCAAGTAGATCTTAACAAAGAGAACACCTTCCCCCCATCTCTCCCTTCTTCCCAGGCTTAACATCAATCCCGGTTTCTCCACCTCCTCCCTCCGAGCAGCTCAGGGGGACAGGGAATGGGGGTTACGGTCAGTTCATCCGACGTTGGTTCCACCGCTTCTTTACTCCGGGGGACTCTTCACTCTTCCCCAGGGCCACTGTGGGGTCCCTCTCAAGGGAAACAAGCTTCACGCTCTCTTCTCCGGCATGGACATCTGCACCTCGCCCATGGGCTGCAGGGGGACAACCCGCTTCACCATGGTCTTCACCACAGACCCGGGGGACTGTCTCTGCTCTGGCGCCTGGAGCTCATCCTCCCCCCCCCCTCCTTCTTCACTGACCTTGGTGTCTGCACAGATTCTCACTCCTCCATCTCTGTGCCAGCTGTTGTGGCACAGTTCTTTTCCTGGTTCTTAAATATGTTTTTCACAGAGACGTTCCTCTGCTATCACTTTACTGATAGGCTCAGCCTTGGCCAGCAGCGGGTCCCTCTGGCAGCTGGCAATGGCTCTGTCAAACTCGGGGAGCTTCTAGCAGCTTCTTGCAGAAGCCACCCTGCAGCTCCCCCTCCTCCGCCAATATCTGGCCAGGCCAAACCAAAACACCTGGTATAATGGAAAGCACTTCAATTGCATAGGTGATAAAGTCTCCAGGAATAGAAAATGGGACAGCTTAATGCCAATAGAACAGCCTCAGAAAGCTAGTTAAAGTTTATCAAATTGAAGCAAGAGTTGTACCGTGTGACAGTTAATCAGTAGCCATCCATTTATGATCAGACTTCAGAAGGTACGGAATGGGTGCATCCTCAAGTCAAAAAAAGAGAAGAAAATGTATAAGCAAAATGAACAACAGCTTGCCCAAAGTTACTGCCAGTAAAATGCATCTGTTGTATTCTGCATGTATATTTGTTTTTATACATGTCCATTCACATAGTATGTTTCATCACACAAATCTAGATTATGAGAGGAGAGAGTTAAATCTTGTAAATACACTATTTATTTTTTTCCTTCTTTTTACAGTCTTCAATCATTGATACCAGCCTGCAGGATTCCATGCAGGCCCAGCAAGTGTGCAGCACACAGCAAATACTACGATCAAAACCTCAGACTGTGATTTTTAATAAACACCACATGGCCATAAGCCAACATCTGTACAAAGTATCCCTTGAGCTTGTCACAAGTACAGGCATCTGTAGAACCACAGCCTTACAATCTAATTTTTCAATACAGTGCCTGAACAGCATCATTCATCTTTCTGTAGGCCAGAAACATAAGCACAAAGTTAGGTATAAAATCGTCGCCATAAGATGCTGAATACTTTTTCCTTAATCCTTGCACTTTTTTGCCCATGGTGTTCAGCATCTGACAGCTCCTCAGCTATCAGAGAAAGATAGGTGTGGAATTTGGACAGTGAGGCGAGGCCCCTGTGCTCAAAGAACAACTAAGATTCGCCTTTCTACCTCTAGTGCAGTCTGGACAAGTGGAGACTCACCCAGCTATCATGGGATGCAGACAAGGAGGGAGCCTTGTGTAGGCAGGACAGCCTGGCTTTTGGTTAAGTAAAGACAAGATAATAGGATTCTGGGTAGTTCTTTGTGTTTCTTTCGAAAGGCTATCACACTTGGTGACTGACATTTGCCTCATTACCTATGAAATGCATATTAAAGTTGATAGCCCTGTGTATGCTAATGAAGATTATAATGATATACATATACAACTATAGCACTTATATCTCCACCGAAATCATACTACATACCATCTGGTAGAGGAAAGGGAGAGAACCTTGTAATTTGGGGAATAAAAAGACAGAGAAAATGATTGCTAAATTGGAAGAGAAGAACCTCAATAACTGATGGACCAGTCAATGGGCTGCATTCTCTTCCTCCACCCCAGAGAGGGATACCTCTGAGTAAGCATCATGCCTTTCACCCTCTGGTGAATGTTACACTCCATTTGTCATAGTATTATTATTGCTGCTAGTAATATTAACATTAATTGGTAACACTATTGAAGCTAGTGAATTTATCAAGAGTGATCTAAAATCTGTTCTGTCACATTCAATAAAATAACTAATTTTGATTTTTTGTGAGTCTGACTTGGTGAAAGTCCTTTTCTGGGACATTTTTCCTGTCCTTTTTCTGGACAGAAAAATACCAAAATTACATTTCTTTCAATGTGACAACAGGCCAGCATTACTGTGATGTCTTTTGCTTTCCATGTTCATCTGTGAAGAGGCTGACCCTACTGAAATTAAAAAAAAAAAATCCCAACCACTGCTTAGTTTCAATGCAAGTGTGTCATTCTTTCTGTCCACTTCCAGAAAAAGTTTTTGTTCTGAATTGACCTCTACTTGAAAATATGAGGCTGCCTAGTCTTGAAAAATAGTAAAAAGCATCACATACACCTTCTTTAAAAGTGAGACTATTTACATGTTCAGAACCGTAAAGATGTCACTCACAGAAAAACGTATTAGGTGAGATCCATAACTCCTGAACATAAAAAACACAAAATTACTCCTGTTTCAACACAATTTGGTAGCTTCAATTTCATTTTTCTCCACAGTGCATGAATTCAAGAATTTTGATCTTAAAATAATGCAATAACAGAGACATCTATTTTTTTTTCTTTTATTTTGGACACAAAATAGAGTTTTCCTACCATCACTTTTTCAGGTTATTGACCACAAAGTTTGCTGCCAGGAGTGGCATGACAATTGCCAATTCCCTGCCTCTGAAGAAAGCCAAAGATCTTTCTAGGTTTCACCAAAAGACCTGTGGAAACAAACATACATGTTTACAGGACTTTAGTTTTGTCTTGTGTGATTGAGCACTGCATTTTCTTAATATATTCCTTCTCCTAAAGATATGCCCCAGATCTACTGAAAAGTTATTTTTGGCAATGAATGATCTGTTTAAGGAGCTAAAACTGATGCTAACATAAGAGCAGAATCCCCAGGTTGTCTTAAAAGCTCCTGAGTATAAGTGATGCTCTCCACATTTCCATGCATGCACAAAACCAAAACCAAAACTGTAGAAACACGACCACGAACAGATGTGTTGAATCACTTATTATCCTCAACTCCTTTTCTTCCTTCATCCTAAATACCCTCTTCCTTCAAAAGCCTAATAATGGAAAAGGTTATTACATCAACCAAGAAGCGTGAGCAAATTGTTTTATACTCTTCCCAAAAGTTTCAGCTGGACCATTCACACTCAGAGACCTATGACAACATATTTTTTTACTGTAAGCTGTGAGGGTTTCAAATGTAACTGTACTCCACAATAGCCCATCTGGCATGCTATCACTTCCAAATAACTTAAATGAAAATCTATCAAATGTTTGGAATAATAATATGATGCATAGCTGTTAGAATTGCTATACACACAGAAGTACTACAACATATAATAGGATGCACTTTTCACAGAATCCTTGGTAGCAAATACCCTTTCTCAGTTTGAAACAGTTTCACGTCCTTGTTACTTTACAGAAGGATTCGTACATTTTAGTTCAAGGATCTTCTTTTTAATACAAAAAGATAGGGTTGTAATGTGCTTCTGGGGACATCGAAGTGCCTAAACATGTCCCAAGGAGGGAAAATTCTTATTTTGTTTTAAAACAATAATGCAATAAATGTATTTAGAGTCTTAATAGTGAAAGTTTCATTACCCACCTGTGCACATTACCTGAGCTACTGCACTCCTGATCCAACCAGGGACTTATTTTGCTGTTTTTGTCACCCCTCAAATAATTCTAAAGCTGACTTTCTATGTTTTTCCTGTCTTTTTGTACCTCACCAAGACAACAATTAATTATTCAAAGACTCCTGCATCCTGGGCTTTTTCAACCTCAGTGATCCTGTGCTTTTAGGATCAGGTTTTATTCTAATGTCCATTAAAGTTAAAAACAACGAAAGAGTAGTAATACATAATAAGGGATAAAGATATAGATACCAGCAAAAGAAAACCATGCATGTGAAATAGCCTTTATCTTTTGCCTAGGAATGTAATGAATTAACCCCAAAGTTGGATTCTCAATTTAAAACAAAGGAAGGCCAGATGCTACCATAGCATGATGGGATTACAGTGGAGCTGGGTTTTGTTAAACTCCGTCCTTTTGTCATTCAGACAAGGGCTGGAGCTAGCACCAGCTGAAGAAATCAGGATAAGTTGCTTCTGTTCTGCTTTGACAGCTGTGGGTCATGAAACTGAATGCCAAATTTCTTACTTATAGTAGCTTATTGCAACCTTCTGGCATGATGTGAATAGCTTTGCTCCTACAGAATCTGGGTTTTCCAGTTGCCAAGTTACTGTTATTTACATAAAAATAATATTACATACATGTTTGTTCCTCAGTAAATGCTGCCAAGCCCAAATTTGTGACAATCACACCAAAATAATATTCTTGAAAATTAGCCAGTCACAATATGGTTCACATGCAAAATGCCATTTTTTGTTTCTGTTGAATTCGGAACTAGAAAATGCCTCTTCTGTCTACTCCTGATATCATACCAGTAATGTTTTAGGAACAGCTGTTGTCATGGTATTCCTATCACCGATTCCACCCGATCTCTTTGAGAAGAAAAAAACTCCTGGGAACAATTCCTTAGGCTATGACATTCACAGACTCAAAAATAAAAACGTTAGAGTCATAAACTAGGTTCATGAGAGAACCCCGAATATTTGGTTTTATTTTTTCATTAGTACAATCACTTTCCATTCTGCCTCTCTTCACATTGTGTCACAACAAATGCTCAGAAATCCTTAAGTCAACCCCAAGTCCCTTTCAAAACAAATTAATAAAGAAGATTATCAAAGTTTAAGGCTGGGCAGATCACTAAATTTTGAGAGACACTCTGTGATCCCCCCACCTTCCCAGGGTAGGATAGCAGGAGAACAAGAGAGAGAGACTTTGAGGTTGAAAAAAGCTTGAAGCACTTTAAATGAAAAATAGTAATAATAGCAGTAACAATGAAGATGTCAAACTATCAGCATATATATACAAGTATGCAGACATGCTCAAAGGTCCAAAGTTAACACATAACTCACACCTTCCAGATGTCCACTAGGTCCCAAGGAGAAAAAAAAAGTCTGAGACTGGACTCAGCAGCAGACAGGAGTACCCAAGCAGGGAGTCTAACTGATAATCTAAAGGAAACATAAAACAAGTTGTACCTCTCCCACTCAGGGCGGGGGAAGGAGGGGAAGACAGTTTATTCTGTGAAATAATGCTCCTCTACGGTGTGAAAACAGGAGGCAGGATCACCAGCAGCACAGGGAGAGATGACAAACACCTGACAACCATCTCCACAACCCAGTAGACAGTAAAGTTATATCAAGATAGGTAGTACTGGAGGTGAATGTTTCTAAGTATAAATTAAACAATAATGCTATAGACATTGAAGCAGAAGGCAAAATATAACAAATATTTTGTCGGATGTCCATATGGTTGCGATTAGAAAGAAGTATTTTTGTGCTTTAAAGGAATGTTTGAGTTTAGGACTGACGGACCTCATACCTCAGCAAATCCAGTTCCTGATGAACAGAGACACAAGCTGAAGATTTTTTTCCTTTTACTTCTAGAGGGAGATTGTTCCAGATCTGTCAATAGTTTTCCAGGCTAAACTCAATTATTAGCAGCTTTCTGCCTTTTGAATTCAAAAATGTACAGCAGTTTCTGTACTTTGAATTATATAAAGCTTTTATTTCTCTGATGTTACTTAAACACTACTTGGAAAACAACTGCCACTCAGCATTGATTTTCACCCAGTCTGCTCTTCACTCTCCTGATCACCTTTAGAAATAACAAGAGTAAATGAAGTCCTTGCATCAGTCTGGAGTCATATATCATGTGTAGATCTATGGGAAAGTTATATTGTTGCACTATTTCACATCACTGAAAAAAAAACTCAACAAAAACGTAAGAAATGCTCAAGCATATATCCTGAAATATTTTTTATGTTTAGAGGGAAGTATTCTAAACTCCCTTATTTTTGAAGAAATAATTATTTTGTTTCTGAAGGCTCTAAGTATTATTACAAACATGTCTGACACTAAAGTTTTTATGTTTTTTTTCTATTTTATTTGTTCTTTAATAGGGAGGATACCTATTACTGTTACATGGACAGGATGGAAATTAGTGATTATGGGCTTTCACCTTTCTGCCCAGAAATAAGCTTAACAGACGATTGGGAGGGTGAAAGAATGCCTAATAAGAGGCTACGAGAGAATATATAGAAAAGTAATAATGGACGAAGAAATTTAGACAAAGAATAGATGAGTTTGCCAAGAAAATACTAATTTTGAAGTCTGAGAGAAAATACGATTTTTCTAAAAAACACAGCTCAGATTAAACACTAAAGAAAAGAAGAATTAAGGGAGTGTATTGGTTCAAAGTCAGAGAGCTGTAAATTGGACATTTAGGTTGAGAATAAAGGGGTTTAATCATTTAAGGAGTGAAGTTTCTAAAACAGTCTTCCAAATACAGCAATAATCTACATTCCTTTAAAATAAAGTTTCCCAAGTTTATCAAAGATCACCTCTGTAAAACGGAGTACGGGTGACATACAGGGTAGAAACATGATAACTTCTTACCTGAGAAATCTTTCCCAGATAAAAGTTTTATTAAAATGAAAGTCATATGACAAGTTAGTCCAAAATGTCCAATAATAACACACCTTAGAAAAATGTTTGCCAAATGTCAGTCCAAACTATTAGCATGAAATAGAAGTTTCCTATATACATATGTTGGTCCCTGTGTAGAATTTTGGTGGAGTTCAAGTCTTTGGATTTTTACAGTGAACTTATGAATATTTTAATAGGAGAAACGCAAGGTTTCTTTTTGGTGGGGATGAGTGGAGAGAGAATGCCAATATATCTCATACAGGAAAAGTTTGTGAAAATGTAACATTCTTAAAGTCTCACCTAAAAGTACAGGAAGGAACTTTAGCATAACACAGCCAGCTGTAGCTTGATGGGCACATCATGTTTTAGAAGAGGGATTCTAATTACTGGTGTTCATTCACTACTCAAGGAACCTGTTATCTGGATCGCTCTGCTTAAAGCTATGAAGACAATACATACCTCAGATCTGTAGAAAATAGGAATTTTGGGAATTAATTCACTAAGCCAAATAGCCCTTCCTCTTTGAAAATGAGAGTACCACTTGTTAATATTCTCTGACTTTATCACCAAGCCGCAAGGCTTCCAGCCTTGGGAATCACTTTCATGGTAGTTTGGGGTTTGCTGTTTGTTTTTGTTTTGTTGAGGGTTTTTTGGGAGGGGGCAGTGTCGGTTTTAATTATTGCCTGGAGTCTTACCCTCAGGAACTAATAAATACATCCTCTTGGGTAGTAGTTTATTTATTATTTATTTTCCAAATGTGTGATTGAGAGTTACCTCTCCTGGGAAAACAACAAGATTTTGAAAGTTCAAACTACTCTTATGAATGCATTGCAGTCCCAGCTCAGTGCATTCCAGGTCATCTTATAATTTTGGTTATTTTTTTCAGTTTGTTTTTCAGGTCGGAGTTTTTCTTTTGTATGAGTGTTTGTTTTGGAGGGAAGTCAAGATTGCCACTTACACCAATACTCAAGGGACTCATAGATATCACTGTCTACAGGGATACTAAATATTGAGAGTAGATCATCAGACTGGTTTTGCAACTGAGCACAAAAAATGGGAAAAAAAAATAGAAAAGATAAAGTGAATAATGATCATGACATACTTTGTTTTACAGATCATAGGAGGGTAATTTTCTGAGTAGTGTTTCAAACTGGCATTTTTTTGATTCTGGTTTCCATTGGCTTATGAGTAGTCAAGATATGTGACATTAAGTTATTTGATATTAGATTTGGAATGGGACAGTTGTTTGGGTTGGTTTGCTTTTTTTGAAGAAGACATAATAGAAGAACGTGTCAAAATGATGACCCTTCAAGTCCCGAAGATAGAGAAACTATCATATGGCAGGATACTCCTTTAGAAAACAGAGGCATAGAAGTAATTCTCTAAAAGAGCTACAGAATTAGGTATAGTGTCCTAGAAAGAAGCTTCAGCAGCTATTTAACATTGGGAAGTTGTCATCTGTTTAGTCTGGAGAAGAGGAGACCTTATTAGTGTTTATAAATATGTCAAGGGGGAGTGTCACAAGGATGGAGTCAGGGTCTTCTGGGTGGCAAACAATGATAGGACAAGGGATAATGGAATCAAGTTGGAACACAAGAGGTTCCACTTAAATTTGAGAAGAAACTTCTTCTCAGTGAGGGTGACAGAGCACTGGAACAGGCTGCCCAGGGGGACTGTGGAGTCTCCTTCTCTGGAGATATTCAAAACTTGCCTGGATGCGTTCCTGTGTAACATCATCTAGGTGTTCCTGCTCTGGCAGGGGGATTGGACTAGATGATCTTTTGAGGTCCCTTCCAATCCCTAGCATACTGTGATACTGTGATCTCTTGTTGATGATGACAGCCAAGCTTCAGGAAGAGTTTAGACTCTAACAGCTGTTAATCTTCCACAAACCACAAAACATTTAACAGGAAAGTTAACAGAATGACGGTGGCTTGTTTAAGAGGGATATGTAAGGCATATTTTCAGGAGAATATAAGTTTCTGTACACCAGCGTTCTAAATCATGCTGGTCCATTTGAATTAAAGGAAATAAAATTTTAGTATCACATATAGAAATATAGTTGTCTAACAAACAGCAAATCCTACAAACGTAGATATAGATTTCAACTTCTCTGCTCTCTGATCTTTCTCAAACTTAATTTTGGAGACTTCATTGACTTAGGAAACAATATTCATGTCTAGATTTGAAACCACTGTGGATTAATAGTGACTAAAATTCCTTGAAACAATTACTCAGTGACCTGTGTGAAACAAGTTGGTGGTGTCAAAGTAGTTTCCTCCCAGAGAAGCTGTCATCAGTGCTGCAGCAAATTGGTAGTCTTAGTGTCAATTTCAGAAGAAATTAAAGACAGAGTAGACAGAGTTATGCTATATCTGGACATTATATGAAGCTGTATGTCCAGTAGTATCAGAACAGTGGCAGCAGTACAGAACAACCTGTTTGGTTTTAGCAAGTCTGTTACTGGAGTTGAAAGTAGCCATGGTAGTATCTTAAAAAATATATGACTGTAGCTGGTTTGGGCTTTTTTAAATGTGGTGGCTACAGTGGGCTGAGTTTTTGGTTGAGTTTTCTTTAAATATCTTGTACCTCTACAGTACAGAGAGGTACAGACACCAAAACTTGGAGGCAAAAGAAGTTATTGGGAGAAAATCACTGTTGTCCTATTCTAGGTAATACAAATGGATATTTCTTCATGATGTCTTTTCAGAATTTGGCAAGCAATGCTTTATAATGAACTGAAAAATCGTGTTGCAAATCTACTTCAGCAGATTTCTCACTGTGCTTTTCTGTACAACTTCAAGTAAACAGAAGAGGAATTGAGTTAAATTTAAGATATACGTGTCAGGAGTTCGAATGTAGAACTTTCACGATGTGACTGAAAAGGACCTGAGTGAGTGCAACCTTCATGCAACCTTGTACTATTAATAAACCACAACTGTCAAAATATACCCCAAATTTCTAATTTTTAATAGAAAGTGCGATTGTCTACTCCCTTCCTTTTAACCTTTTTTTATAAACAGAATAAAATAGACTGACTAGGTAGGACCAAGACTAATCTCTGATTACCTGCTAGCTTGATCGGACAGCAAAACAGTTGGGCGATAGCCCGGACGGACCTGTGGGTTCAGCCCTCTCAATCACTCAACACTAGGATTTCAAAGGAGACCCCCCAGGTCATAGGCATGTACTATAGGTACTAAGCTGTCAATTCTTTTCTTCATCACATCCGCTGATAGAACAAGAAATGGAGAGCAAGCATAGACTTCTCAAAAAGCTGATCTGGTCTGTGCACACTTTTTTATCTCTGCATACAGCTTCACAGGCTCCACATATGATGACAGTCTTGTATGCTGAAGACACAACAACTTCACCACCCATGCACATTAAATTCCTTCTGTGTACATGTAGCATCTGTGGTACTCAAGAAACTGCCTAGAGCATGCATGAAAACCAAGACTACTCTGAGCACTCATTGTAAATCAGGTCTGATACGTGGGTATGGGGTGACTCTGGTCATGCTGCCAAGGAAGAAGTACTGTGTGGGAACTTTCACTGCCTAACACTGGGAAAATGAGAAATTATTTATGTGTTTTGAAATGTGTTTCTGTATCCATTTGTATTTTGTTTTAGTGGAAAAGAAAAGCCTCCTGCAGGGATCTTGGGCAGGAATGACTCACTGAAAACCGTGTATTATGAAGAAAAGGACAAAACAAAAAATCACAAGGAGCATATTTTTTGTCATCTTTTGCAATGAAAGGCAGCAGTAGGAATCAACTGTTCTTTAGCACCACGTTTAGTTTTCTGCTAAAAATCATGGAATGAGATTATGAGAAAGCAGAGGACTTGCAGAGATGTCTTGAGAGGGGAGTGCTTCTCACCAATGCAAGAATTAAAACACAAATTAGAGGATAAAAGCTATTTTTAGAAACACAAATGTCTGAGCTATTAGACTACAACATTTTCTGTTTATGTTGGTTTTGTCTTCTTGAGATAGATGGTGCAACTGCAGGTGGAAGTATAGAAGCATAGGGTTTTCACTTGTGTTTTCCTGAGGAAAGATCGAAATATGCCAATACATTCCTGGGAAAGACCAAAGTATGTTAATGCTTTACTGAAACCACAAGTGAGAGTCATGACAATTTTTAGCCCCATCTGTCAGACTGGCAAAGACTTGCATTATCAGACAGGTGGTCCTGGTTGGCAAACATGTATGGAGGGTAAAAGGAAGCCCACATGCTCGTGTCAACTAGGTGAACAGGGTGGAGATTTCTTGTATGTTCTGTTGCTCATGCACCTAGCTTTCAAGTGAGTAACATTCATGATCTCTAGCTTTAAGAGGCATTTAGCACCTTTCATACAGAAATGTCTCACAAATTCATCAGATAGATGATTCAACATTTTAAACAGAAGCAAGAAGGAATCTGAATAAAGACTTCAAGAGTGGATCGTAATTGCTTTTAAACATGGTATTGAATTCCAAGGGATTTGGACTCAGTTGCTGTGAACAATATCTTATCACCATGGAAATTACCACCTAAGATTATAGCAGGTTCTGAGTCAGTAGTTTGGTTGGAAGTGTAATCTATTAACCATCGCAACAAAAGGCAAGAAGGAGGATCTTGCCATAGAGAAATGCAGTCTCTGAAAAGGGAAAAATAATACAAGAGCATATAAGTAAGCAAAATAAGACCCACACCAAACATGCAAAAAAGAGTGATTGACCAGAGGCACCCTGAGCTGAACCAGTTCAAAATAAGTCAGAATCCTAGTAAAAACTTAGAAGTAAACATATAATAATTTAAATGGTGGGAGTGCTTTCTTCCTCAAGTGAAAGTGAGAATTAAAAGTTCAAGTTTCGTAGGTAGAGAAAATATGCTTTTTTATTATTGTTTTGCTAGTCACTGTTAAGTGGAATCCACAAAGGAGACTTCACCTGAAGACAAAAAAAAACCCTGCTCTTAGCCAATGCAAGGTTATTTTGTAAAAGGACATCCCTTCTCTTTTACAGCTTACTTGCTAATGAGAAGCCTTGAAAAGCAAATCTAGCAGTTATTGATAAACAGCTTTCTCAGACCTCTGGAGGCTTTTAATTAGATGTCTGCTTTTGTGAAAGGTGATCAGGTTTCTCAAGGACTGCTTTGCAACAATCTACTGCTTTTGACAGTTTCTGAATATTCAGCAACCCAAGAAGAAATCAGTTGCTTCTCTCAACCTCATGGCTACTTTTCAGTAATACATACCAGGATGCAATTGGCTTTATTTTGCAGTGAGGGCACCCTACTTACTCATGGTCAACTTGTCTACCCAGATCCTCTCCTACAAACACTTTTGCATCCGGTTAACCCTCAACATGCACTGGTGTGTGGGGTTATTCCATCTCAGGTGTAGCTAAATGACTTTCTTGAAGTCCACAGGGTTCCTATCAGCCCATGATTCCAGCCTGTCAAAAAATGTGTGAGCAAGACCTTTGCCCACCTTACCAAGCATATCAATCCCATTCTGCAATTTGATATCATTCCTCAGCTTTTTGAAATACACTCTGGTTCATCATCCAGGTCAGTAAGAAAGAAGTTGAACAGTATCAGTCCCAGTATTGGCCCGTGAGGAAAACTACTAGTAACAGTTTACTAGCAGAGCTTTATATTGCTGATCTCAAACCTTTGAGCCCAGGGGTCCAGCCAGTTTTTCACCTACCTTAAAGCCTACTTATCCATTCCATGTATAACCAGTTGAACCATAAGCATACTATGGGAGACTCTGTTGAATATTTTGCTGAAGTCAAGGTAAACAACCACAGCTTCCCTCATCCACAGAGCCAGTCACCTATAGAAAAATAGTTCATACTGCCCTGGATGTTTCCAGACACCTCTTTGTCCTTCATGTTCTTGGACATTGATCTCCAGGAGGATTCACTTGGCAGCCTTCTCAGGGACTGAGGTGAGACTGAAGGGCCTGTAGTTCTCTGGGCCCTCTTTCTCCCCCTTCTTGGTTTAATATTTGCCTATTTACGGTCATCAGAAAGTTTTCCAACACTCCATGACATTTTTTGGTGTCATTTGCAGTGGCACCAGCCAGCTCCCTCATCGACCTTGGAGGCACCCCATCTGTTATCATTGGACATGTGCACATAAACTTCCTTAGGTAGTCCCTCCTCAGCGTTCCTGTAACATGGGTCGTGGTTCACTCCCGCACACAGTTGTGAGGCTTAGGGACCTTAGAAGTCTGAGAGCAAGCCAGACCAGAAAAAAATAAGGCAAAGAAACCAATGAGTACCCCAGCCTTCTCTATGGCCTGTGGCATTAGGCACATCACCCTACGGAGCAGTGGGCTCATTTTTCCCTCATTTTGCTTTTTATGGCCAGTTCATTTGCAGAAGCATTTCTTTGTATTCCTTCACATCCCTCCCAGCTTCAATTCCAGCTGATCTTTGGCCTTCTTAACTCCATCCCTCTATGGTTAAACACTGTCACTAAATTCCTCGCTGCTTCCACCTTCTGTATACTTAATTTTCCATCTGAGTTTTGTCAGTAGTTCCTGGTTCATGCGTGCTGGCTTCTGCTGTGCTTGTTTGACCCTCTGCACATCAGCACAGACTGCTCTTGTTTTCTGAGGCATTTTTCTTTGAAGACCAATCATCTCTCTTAGACTTCTTCGCCCTTCATGCACTAGGATGTGATGTAGAAATACCTGTTCAATTTTTACCACAGTACGAAGACAGCTGAAGATTTTCTTCTCATTACAGTTTTAGGAATAAAATGACAAACATACATTGATTTCTATGGTGCTATTTGTCAATGTCTCCAGACATTTATAGGGATTGCAAGAATTCTTTTTTTCTGTTCTTGGTTCCATATTCAAAAGTGTTTGTCTCAGTTGCATGAAGACAAACTTGTCCCACACTCAAATCAGAGATTGCCCACCCAGTAGTTCCAGAAGTTCTTTGTCAGTGAATCTTGAGGAGAGAGCAAAGAGTCATTTTTTATAGAAAAGGCTGAATTTTAGAAAGTTAGGGATTAGGGATGGGGTAGGGTTTGCACTGTGCTGTGAAGAAAACAAAGACCTTCAGATTATTCTGTAAATATATTTGTGTACATAGCAGAGCATATACTGCTTGGAAAGTGCCCACTCATGAAGCCCACATAGGAAATATTTTCTTCTCATTAATGAGTTTCTAAGGCTGAGCTTCCATCTGATATTCCATCCCAGACAGACCCTTTTGGATAAAAGGGATGGGGAGAGACAACATATATGGTATTCATTGCTGTTTTGTCAAAATCTTAAGATGCTGTTACCACTACCAGAGTAGTTCTTGGCGAAGAGAAGGGAGAGGAGAAATAAATTAGCACAAAAGGAGAATTCATTAGTACAAAAGTTGAGCAACTTGAGCAAGCTGTGATTTGTTTTGGGCAGTCAAGGAAGACTGTGAAAACTCCCTGACTGGAAAACAAGATTCAAGCAAAGGACTTGTACACCAACAAATATGTGACCAAGTAGGAGACTTTATTTTCAGACCATTTTATGTTGACCTGTCTCATTCAAAGAAACTGAATGTACTCTGATTAAAGAGTACTTTTTATTCTTAATTAAAGTGTTGTGATTTTATACTCTAGCTCAAACATAGCTGTGATGACAAGAGACATTTTCACATCTTCTGATCTTTCGCTTTGAAAGAAAGTGGAGGCAGATCCAACTCAGGGTCATTGGCAGCTGCAGGCTATATCCCGCTACTTAGTTACTGGTTTGGATACACAGTGTGAGTCCCCTCTTAAGTACTAAACTTCTCTGCAAGTTAGAAAGTCATTATTCTGACATCTCCTGCTGGCACTGTACCTTTGCAGATGCTTTAGGAGGTCCCACAAAACACAAGCTTAGTGAATGCAAACAGTTTGAATTGAGATAAAAGGTGTATCCTTGCCAGCTGTTTCATCATTTGCTGTTAGTATTTCGAGAAAATAAGTTTTCATCATTTGGTGTCCAAATCAGTAATATTAGGACTATACTTATTGGTTTATTTTCTCATTTGAAATATAGCAGTTCTTCACAGGATAGTCTGCATCCAGAGTGAGTGTTCTGCTGCTGTTTAAGTATCATTAAAACGTCACTTTCTCAAACATTAGAAAAATACAGTAATTATTAATTCTTAAGAGAAAGAATTAATCTGATATAGCCAAGAGGTACAGTTACAGGAAACTAACAGTATCATAAAGCAGTATACATGTAAATAAATGCACATACCTTTATGACGACCTCTGACCTTTGTGACTCATATTGAACACCATCAAATAAATACAATGTCACTTTCTGGTCTATTAGAATCAAACTGATATAGTCATAGTTGACTTCTGGTTTTATTAGGGAAGGAAGAGTTGTGCAGAGAGATTGTGCAGGAATAAAAAAAAAGAAAGAAAAAAAAAACTAGAAGAGAAAAGCACTGATGATGAGATAGGTCATAAAATCAACAGCAAGACCACAGTCTCAATGCATAAAACCCACATTTTTAGTACAAAAGGAGAGGAAAGAGCAGGGAGAAATATTGTTTTTGGAGGTAAAAAAAAAAAAAAAAAAGCTTTAAAACTACCAGGGAAGCTTAAGAAATTGACTTCACATTAATATATTTGTTTAAATATATCTCTTTGAGACTCTCTGTGAGAAACTTAGCACTCTGCAGTGGAGAAAGAAGAAACTTTGGAAGAAAACTTCTGAGGGAGGAAGCAGAAAGTATGGTTTTACCAAAGAAGAAGTGGAGGTCAGTTGACAAAATTTCTTCTTGTCTTGCATTGGAAATAGCAAATAATCTTTACAATATTTCTTCAGGTCCTGAAGCTTATAGACACTGCAGCATAGATATCAGGTATTTGGCTACAACGTAAGTTCATTTTAATTCTTTCTTAATGTGAGAGGAGAAAAAGACACTTGCTTTGGTCTATCTGAAGTGAAACAGAAGACCCCACAAAGAAATCACAGAAAGAAATCGCAGAAAGAAGTCACAGAAAGAAAAGGTCTTTGAAGGCTGAAGAGGACCTTTCCCCAACTGGAGTCAGAGGATATGACAAGCCTTATCTCTTGCTTTTCAGATCGTGCTGTAACAGACAGCAATGCTGACAAAGAGTTCTGCCATTTGCCAATAAATACATTGCTAGTACAGACTTTCTAGGGACCTCCACCTGTAGGCAGAAGGTCTTCATAACACAGCGGCCGTTTCAGAGAGATTAAGTCAAATTCAGCCTTTTGGTGTAAGCCACCAATGTCAATAAGGCTACTTGCCTGATCTTTCAGGATGAAGATAAGCATATCCAGCATATCTTCAGGATCTGATCCTAAGAATTTTGTCTACACTTTTTGGGCAGTCATTATCAGGTCCAGATACATGATTGAAAGTAGAGTTGCCTTACCGAAATGATATTTCCTAGGATCAGAGAGCTTTAATTGAAAGAGAATATAGAACTAAGAAATAACACCCTGTGAACCAAATCTCTGACACCATCTATTGTACAGACTCACTTGTACACTTTAATAATTACAAATTATTTATTGAATGTATATAATTTTATTATTACTCATATTTGGTTTGTATTTTTTAAATTAGAGCATCTATGTATCAGTGAATATAAGGTACAATATGTGATGTGAGTGGAAGTTTCAGGAATATTTTTGCCAGAAAAACCTGAATTCTTGAACACAAGTAAATCTGCTCTTTGGTGCTGCTGCAATTCAGAACTTCCTTCTTCTGTGCTCTGAGTGTCAGGATTTATGGTAGTAAAAGGGACTCCACTGCAAGTCCCATGATGGTGTTTTTGGTCAGATCAAACAAAAGCCTCACAAGTTGAGTAGGAGATAGTTTTGTATACCTTTGCTCTTGTCTTGTAATGTATCTACAAAACATTAAATCAATTTTTTTGCCATATTAGCTCTAAACCTTAAGTACAAAGTTCTCTGATGTGTTTGGTATTGAGGACAAAAATGCCTAATCTGTGCTTCCACTTGCCTTGGAGGTACAAAAAAGAAAATTTATATTCATGGAAAAGGACAAACAAAAGAGGAGTAATTGTATGCCTGAAGACTTGTAGCACAGATACATTATAGTCTCTTTGTGTATCTATT
The DNA here is from genome assembly GCA_020746105.1 of Trogon surrucura. Classification (NCBI taxonomy): domain Eukaryota; kingdom Metazoa; phylum Chordata; class Aves; order Trogoniformes; family Trogonidae; genus Trogon; species Trogon surrucura. The sequence goes on along the minus strand of CM036619.1, from coordinate 58,748,089 downwards.
CCAAATCAAAACCAGTATAAAGAGAGATATGGATGTAGTAAAAAGGGCTGAAGAAAAGAAAAATAAAATTAAAAATTAAAACTATAAAAATATTTTTAAAATTATGTTGTTCACTTTTCAAAAAATTAAAAATCAAACAGCACAAATTAAATCTTTAGATATATCCCAAGTATGTAGCTGATTATTTTTTGCATAATCCTCTAAAATAGGTTTTCAGAAACTTCAGTGTAGGAAGTGAGATAAATTGAAAGATGTTTACTTTTGCAACAATTTATCTGTGCATCACTTTTTCAGTATTCGAACCTATGTGAAGATATTCCATGTAGTTAAGTTGTCAATGCATCTAAAAATGTTCTTACTCTAAGCATGCAAGTAAGTCACCCCACTAACACCTGTGAATTATAAATATTCATCAAAATGTCTACAGGGACAAGAATTTAAATTTCGGCTGAGCACTAGTGTAAGCTCCTCAGAAAAGAACATTACTTTCAAGGCAAAAAGTTTAAAGCCTGCTCAGCACTGTGGCATTTGGATACTTACCATACTGAGGGCTTCTTTTTACGCACAAGCAGCTCTTATCTTCAGGATAGCAGTGTCCATCCACACCAGAACTTAATAACTTTAGATAAAATCTTTCAGATCTCTGCAGAAAATGCACACACCAACACTGAGATTAGCACCCTGACGGGATCCTGTGTATCAGGAAATACATACCAGAAAACGCAGACGACTGTGTCTGTGCATATTCACGAGTCGGGATTCCCTTGACTATCTCAAAGTCACAGGGATACACATGTCACAGCCTGAGCTGAGCATGCAAAGGAATGCCTAGGACAGAGTTAGGGACCCAACCCCACAGCATTCCTGTGTTTTCATTTACAAGGTGGTGATGAGAATTTGTCCTCAGTCCCTGCACTTGTGAAGAATTTGAACCCTTTTGGGTGCAAAACTAAGTTCAATAAATGTTGCAGAGCTCTCGTGCATTTGCATGTCTCCACTGTAGTTCTCCAGTGGGATTTTGCTGGCTACCCTCATGGGCATGTGGGAACTCAGGTTGCACACAAAAGGCAGCATGTAGGAGAACGACACAAAACAATGTCACTTTTACCTTGCCCATACACAAATTGCTGCAGTGTCATAACTCCAAGACCAAGGAAAAAAGTGCCAAAAAGTATAATGCTGATTCATGAATTGAGTATTCTTATGTGCTGTATATCCATTTAAGCCATGTAGAATTTTACTCCTCTCAGTGAAATTACATCGTTTTCTCCAAGAATGTATAATAGTAGCTGTTGCCCAATATTTAGGAGAGACAAAGCAGGATATACACTTGAAGAATGTATTTTTGACATGCCAGTCACTATTACATTCCTTGGACCCAGTGTTCTCTTAGCCATCCTACAAGTGCCACATCTTATGTAAGATACATTATTAAATCCAGTTTCTCTTCCCACAGAAACCATTGCCAGCATTCTAATCCTCATCACGTAGGTATGAAAGGGGTTACAATTTGTGAAGCAGAGGATCATCAGGCCAATTAAATTTTAGAAAAAGTGGAGTATTATCCAGTCAGCAAAACAGACACTGTTAAAACCCATTATGAACAAGATACACAGTAACATCCTGCTATTGTGAATACAGTAATTATAGATAAGTAGAAAGAGTTTGCTCACCCCACAACCCCTATAATGATTTCTAAAAAGTTTCTGTTTTCTATTATGAAAAAAATTTGACCTTAGGAAAACTGTGGAGGAAAGACAAGGAAGTTTAGTGGAACCTGAAAAGAGGTCTTCCCTCATCAAAATAATAAATTCCCAAATGGTTTGTGCAGTCATCCTTGGTTATCCTGCAGGACCTTTTCTAGTTTGTTTTAAACATGAGAATGTAAAAAAAAATTTTGTTCTTTTCTGAAGGGGGTTTGGAGAGAAAGAGTACATGTTTCTAAACACACTCTATTTCTCTTTTCCCTTATTTCAGTAACTGTGGAGATGAGCTAGCTTCCAAACTGTCTTCATCCCCAATAACATGCACTGAAACACTACACCCCATATCTGGAGTCTCAGTGGAGGCAGGTAGTTTTTTGTAACCAGTCATTTGGGCGTCCAACATTCATGTGCAAAACTGGGAAATCAAAGTAGCACAAGCTGGGTTAGCCAGGAAGTAATCCTCAAGAAGCTTGGATACACAATGTGACCAAGATAAACACTGAGGCACTAGAAGTGAAATAAGGACCCCGTAAGCCAGTTACCAGCATCACCTGGTAATTTCTGTGTGTAGATTGATTATTGACGGAGGCAACCAGGCCTTTGATTATAGAAATGTAACAGAGATGGTTATAGTTTTCACAAATATGAACTAACTCCATTAGCAGATGTTAGAAAATTATTACACCCAGAGGAATTACAGTTTGGCTACTGTTTCAGGGGCTGAGGAATGTCAACATTTATTTACGAGGAATATGAATATGCAATTATCCTTTTTACACAACATCAGTCAAAATAAAAGTCTGTAAGATATCATACATTTCCTTTTATTTTTAATTGAAGAAGCAGCTGTCTGTATAATCAACAACCTCATTTGCCACAGAAAAGTGCAGAAAAGGGGGTAAACATACTTGAATTGCAACTAGTTTCTGGTGAATAGAGTATTACTGAAATAATTACTCTGTGACCCTAATATTTTCTTCTTTTGCCACTGGTAGATCTGCCTGAAAACGAAAATGTGATGTGAGTCTCCATTAGTGACAGATTTCACATACTTTTCCTGCTGCTATTTGTACCATGTTTTTGTAATGCAGGAAAACTTTCTTTCATTCCAGTTTTGACTAGAACCAGACTAAAAAAAAATTTGGAAAATGTTTTTGTCAGCACGGTTAAGTCTCTTCAGAAAACTTTTTTTTTTCCCACTTTATAGACTCTACATGAAAAAATCACTTTTTAAAATGTCAACTCGTGATGTTTAAACTTAAGATTTTTCATTTCTGGAAACCGACACCCTTTCTGCTTTCCTTTTGCAGCTTTGGATTTTCTGTCAAAACTTTTAAATTCCTCTCCCTTGTTTTCAGAGTTAAGAAGGTGGTGAGTTTGTTCCACAGTTTTCTGGTAAGAGGAAAAAATTGATTTTTTTTTTTTCATTTAGAAATTTTCCATGGAAATAACTCATAATGTTTCAGGAAATAATTCTTACAAAAAAAAAAAAAAAAGAAAAAGGTAGAAATATCTTTTATAACTTTTTATAACAAATATTATGATGAAAGTAGTCACAGAAATGTTATCATTTGCAGAGGACAATGTAAGAGAACTCCTCATTTCTAAACCTGTCAGTGTCCATCCTTTTTGCTGTTCCCTGTGGCACTATTCTCTGACAGAGAAACTTGCTAGGAAAACTGCATAGAATTAAATTAGCATCAGAAGAGAAAAATAGTCTTTTTAGGTCCTACTGTTTTTTTGGAAGACACGATATGCCTGCAGATATTGACATGAGAGGTGAAACAGCTTTGGGGCTGGACTCAGTCATACATCGCTTTTAGTTCTTTAACATGATGAGGGTAAGGTTGAGACACAAAGAGAGCTCAGTATGTTTGGTTCTGGTCTGTCAGCAGCAAGCCTTCTGCTCATGTGGATCTAATACTAACAAATAAGACCAGGTCCTCACTAATTCATACTGAAACAGCTTGTGTGATTGTTATAAATAATCTGAGATTCAAAGCCTCCTGAATTTTGTTGCATTGATTTTTCTTCACTTCCATAAGCTTTACGGAACAATGACATTGAGACACCGGTGAAAGAAACTTTTACTATGATATTACAGAAACACTATGATAATTCTGTAATGTAAAATAAACCCTGGCAATATCTGCATTCGTTTTGGTTATCCTAGAAAATTGGCCTTTTAAAGAAGTTATCACAATGTTTATTTTTATAAAGGTAAAAAAGCAATCTGAGTCCTCAAAGAAAAGTTTTATTGAGTTTTGTTGAGCTTTTGCTGAGTTTTGCTGAGCCCCTAGCAGCATCCTTCAATAGTATCTAAATCCCGGCTTTCCTCTGTTTCTCCAAACAGACACAGGTGTTTCCTTCCTTTTCTGCTAGCCTTCGCTTGATAAAGCTAAAATTTTTAAGCAAAATTGTTTTGGACATGTTCCTGAGGGATGGTCTGAATTTTGTTTTAAAGGCACTAACTTCAAATTAATGATGTAACTTCTCCTTTGGAATCAGTTTTCAAATGTGTCATCCAGCGGATCTCTGTTTCTAGAAATTTCTTCTTGCAAGGCTGATCATGTCAGTAGCCCAGCAGACTGTAGCTGTGAGAGATGACTGGTGAGGGCAAAGTGGTTCATAACAGGGACCCTGCAAGCAGACAGGCTTACTGTGTACACAGACTTAAATTCTTTAACATTAGTGACAACGTATTATTTCAGAAGCCTGAGAGCTGAGTGAATCAGGAGGGGAGTTTAATGCTAAAAACACATGGAAAAGGGTATTCTGTGGAATGCACTTTGTTCCTGAAGTCTACCTCAGTCAGGAAGCTCTGAATTTGCTAGCCATGAACTAGACTTTGTAACTGAATTGCCCCTCAGGTTGGTCAGACAAGAAAGCAAGCAGCAAAACAGCTCACGCTGACATTTTGGGCTATGCTTGAAGGAAGAGGCCACTTTCCATTGGCTTCTCACAGGAACATGACTTGTCATCCTCTGTCTACAGCACCAAGCTCCTGAAATAGCTGACAGATTTCCTGCCAGCTGTCATGTGTAATCGTTATGCTCAATTAGACCCAGAGCTATGGAGGAAGAGGGCACAATCAGGGTCTTATAGTGCAAAAAAACCACTGAATTATTCTTATTCATAGTATAATTCAGCAGAGACACATGGAAACTCTCTTATGCAGCTGAAAAACTATCACTATTCTAAGTTCTGTGATTTTCACTTCTATTTTTTTTTCTCTACAGCTTCTTTTCACCAATATCCTCATTACCAAAAAAAAAAAAAAACCCAACAAAACAAACAAAAATAAAGTCCAGGTAGACCAATAATTGTCAACTTCCTGAAAGCTAAAGCAGGATGAAGGGAGGAGAAAATGAATGTTTTTTCATCTGTTTGACTATGAGACTGTTCATTTTGATGTTTGTCAGCTGCCTAAATAATATTTCCCTTAGGCACAAAATCATCTTATAATGTACTCATCTATCAGATAATGTTTGTTTTAAACATGTGCCAGTGAAATCCCTCCTACCTCCCACCCATAACAGCATAGCTTGTATGGTGATGTCACATACAGCTTCCACGGATTTGTGATAAATGATAAAAACAGCAAAAGGTGACCGAAATTTCAGGATTGTTCTTTTGTAGAGATTCCGTATGATACCACACTCGGAAGTGTTGTCTCTTCTAGATATGATTGCATAAAGTTTGTGTTTGACGAATACATTCACTGAAACATGATCTTCCTGAAGATTTAGAAATAATTGAGTAGTAACTGTTTATCTCCTTTCAACGGCATTAATTTTATTATCATTGAGAACTCAGGTTTTTAATAATACTAACTGCAAAAATACCACTCTTTACAAGCTTTATTTTAAGTGGTGTTGTAAGAGACAGTATACTTGAACCCGGTAGGAAAGGACAGGCTAGAAAAATCTTTCCAAGTTCTAAAGTAGAAACACTTCTATAATACATGTTTTCCTAATGAAATTTGATTTTAGATTTCAAATAAATCAAGTGGTATTCCTGTAAATATTCATGTCTCCATCAACGGACTGGGTGCTATGAACAATGAAGCCATATTACTTTTAAAACGGAGTAATTCCTTCACTGCTATTGTCAATGATAAGGATGTCTGTAAATGTTAAATTACTTAAAGTGACCTCAGTGAGTCTAGTAAGGCAAATTTCTGATACAATAACAGAGCATTTTATTAAAAAGACAATCTCATTATAGACTTCTCATTAAAGACTTTCTTGACTGAAAATCAGCATAGAAGAAGCAGTAATAAAGCTTAAACAAATGCTACATAAACTATTCAAGTTCAATATATATATATTTATTTTTTCAGAAAAGCTGTCTTTATGACACACATTTTTAGTTTCAGCAAGTATTTCTTTTTCTTGATGAAATTCTGGTCCAGACTCTGGGCACATATATACACAGTCTCCGTGTTTATGTACAGCCCCAGTTCTTGACACCCAAACTCTTTCAGATTCAGCTGTACGTGTTGATTTTACAGGCTCTGAATGGGCTGGCTCATGCTGTAGCTGCAGCTCAGTTCCAGCACAGCCTGCCGACCTCCTTGGCTGTTTGAGATGCCAGCATGGGCTCAAGTAGCTGACACAGACACCTGAGCCCAACAGTTATCCAAATTCGCTGGATCACACTGAGCTTAAGCATGTCAGTACATGCTGTGAGCCCTCTTTTGATACATCTGTAGATGTACCTCCCCTCTTCCTATCACACTGGAGAGGGAGAGGTGGGTAAATAATGAATGAGCTCTCGCAATTATTAGAATTGCTTTCAAAAGGGCCCCAGGAAGCTGTTTAATAAGGATGTGACATTTCCTTCTACTTTTGGTGGATACTCCTTATTAGGCATCTTGATTGAAACAAAGTGAAATTTGTGAGTTCATTTTCCATTCTGTGTTTCATGCGTGATGTGCCAGTTTTGAAAGTCTGGACCAGATTCAGCTGGTTTTGCCCACTTTCAGCACAATTTCTGTAAGCTTCAAGTAATATTGGTGAGCCACGTCATATATATACTAGATACTGAGCATTAACATTTAATGAAGACATCAAGATTTAACCCATAATAAAATGACTCTAATATTGATGCACTTAAGTGCGTTAACAACTGCATTGCAGTTCATTGTGTCCAAATTGCTTTATAAATATTAAATAAAGCAAAAACTCTGCTGATAAAGCAGCACATTCTGAGCTGTGGAGAGCTGCCATTCTGCCATGTTGTTATGGTTTTAATGCAATTTTAGTATTATGTAAAAATATAATACAAGTAAAATAAAAACGATGTAAACTGATGTAAATAGTATATATTAATGTATTAAAATAAATAAATATTTCAAATGTAAACTGTATAATATTAATTCAGATAATTTTGGGATGCATATCTTCTCAGCTACGTGCAACCGTCCATCAGCTCAGCATAATGCCAATACCTCAAGTGTAACTTTGTGAAGTTATATATGAAAGACACTAAAGTTAAGACACTCCTTTATAAACATAACACAGGATATTGTGAAGGGATACTGTAAATTCAAATCTTTGTGTAATTTACTGATAGTGTTTGTTACGGTGTTTCCATGTCCCATGAAAATCAGGAAAATAGATGATTGCATTATAGTTCCAGTTATTTATAATAATTCATAATTTTGGTAGTTGTTAAACTGATATGAAATGAAAAAATATGAACTCTTTTTTAAATATATGTGTAGTGCATTTCCAGGATAAAAATAATTTAAAAACTGACATTGTCTTCAAAGCCTCTCTTTAATTTCGACCCTGCTAATACCATACACAGGAGCAGTCAAAGTGTAGCTCATCATAGCCACTGCACAAGCAGAAAGGCGTAAAAGGAAATTCAAGATGTTTGAGATCTCTGTGCTCAAAAATTAATGAAAAGTTACAGGGAAACTACAGAACAGTCTTATAATGTCTTGAACTGGAGAGTACACCTTGAGCTTAATATTTTCATGTCCCTTGAGCAGATATCACTCCCTAGAAAGAAGAGTTTGTACGTTGCCATAATTTCTTGTGGACCTACATTCTCACCAAGGTGCAATCAAATATTCACTGAGAGTCTGGTTCCCTGTACCTGGTTTTAGGATATAGGAGGAAAAGAAAGACAGCCTGAGCTGTTTTAACAATCCTCTCTCACCCTTTTAGCAATTCACCCTGTGGAAAACTGTGTCTAGATTTCTCCCTGGTCAGAGACTGAAGCAGATCTCTTGGGCAGAAAGGTGAGCACCAGAAGGGTGGAGTGCAGTTGGAAGGTGAGGAGGAGGAAGGTTGTGGCTTCATCGGCAGGTGGACTGGCTCTGTGCCTCAGCAAACCATCACTTCAAATGAGAGGAACAGAGCCTTCCCCAAAACCTTGTTCATAATGATCCAAACATATTTTAAGAGAGTGAAATAAACAGGTCATATATATAACCTATAATAATTGCGAGTATTCTATTATGGAATTAAATATCATGTATCATTTTTTTTAAAGCTATCAAGCGGAATGTCACGATCTTTAATCTCCTTTTTGTTGTTGTTGTAAGTTTCACTTGCTCTGCTAAGTGTGTCCACCTCTAAGGAGTTATACATCAAAGCAGTCAACAAAATGTTTGAAAAAAAAGCTAAGATTTACTGTTTTTTTAAAGAATCCCTAGAATTGTATCAGTGTTACTATAGATATTAATAATATTAATTACTGAATATATTACATGTTCCACATAATTTAGAGCACACAGAAAAAAGACCTCATTGTTCATCTTTCAATCTTGTAGTGGCCATATTCAGGTTCTAAGAGAGTTACATTTTGCAGATGCCATGCATTACATATTTTCAGTCATTCAATCACCGAAGAGTTGTATTTGACTTGAAGTTTTATCTAGGCTGAGCTCTCAGTTGTTTTGGTATTACTGTGATGAAATGTTTGGCCTTTACGAAGGTCAAGACTATTCATTCCCATGTTCAGCCTTCACTGCCAGTGAAGGTGTGTCCAAAGGTCCAACTTGGAAGAGATTTAGATTTTGCTATTTGATAGAAAATTATTTCAGACTGAGAAAAAGCCTTGGTCCTTGACATGTAACCATAAGAATAATGAATATTCTGAGGAAGAAGCACTGCTGACTGAGTTATGTTTGGATAGCCCTGAACTTAGAAAAACAAAGAAAAAAAAATAAGAAAGAAATGGAAATTCCTCATCTTCTGATTTAGATGGAGAAATAAAACAGTAAGTGTGTGGTATCCATTTTTTGGCATTTTTCTTACAAGAGTCTTCCTTCCTACATTTCATTGTAATGATAAAAACATAATAAGAAAGAATCAATAGCAAGATCCTGTTGATGCAGAGCTTTTCACACAGAAGCTTTACATTATAGATGAATAAACTTGCCTAAAAGTTGTATGTAAAGGAGTACATTAACATCTTAATTATCTATAGTTTTAATTAGACGATTTAATGTATTAATTCCATTTCCTTGAAGAATTATAACAGCAACTATAAACACATCAAAAACATCTTGATTTCACAGCTGTCATAATAGATCCCTATATGTTTTATTCATCACGTTTCGCCTCTTTTCCTCCTTTGTTCTGCAACCAAGTAGTGGGCAGAAAATGCCATGTGGGTTTTTTTTCCGCCAGCATTCAGACATGCTCTGTTGGAGATCGAAATGTCTTTGATGTTGTATGACAGTTGACAAAAATGTGTTGAAGGAAACGGTGTAATTGTCAAAGATGAATTCTAGTTTTCTAAAGGCAAATGCCTGAGCTGCACCACTGTGTGCTGTTTACTGTCAAGAATGCATTAAAAAGAGTCCCTCTTGTTTCAACTTACTAAACTGACTCAGATAGAAAGATGAGTTCTATTGAGTTTTTATTTCATTTTATTTTATTTTTTAGTTGAGCAAGACTTGTGACTGCATCTTCTGTGATTTCTCTTTTATTTCTACCTTAAAAGCATAAACTTTTCTCTCTGAACCCGTGATCCTTCATGGTTCTTCTCCTCACTATCTTTTGGAAGATCCCTAAACTCTGGTTATTTCTTTTGTCATTCCATTGTTTAGATAAGGAGGTCATAATTTTTAATCTGAATAATTGTCTCTTTCTCAGTGTGATACCTGCTCATATACTTTTTTCACATACAGATTTGGCTGGCATCGTCTAACTTATCACTGTGATGCCCAGATTTCATTCATTAACTTGGTTTCTATCAAGCTTTTCTGCACTCTCATGTTCATTTTACCATGGTATCTTTAAAAATTTGAATAACCTAGAATTATTCCTGAAAAGTCATCTTTTCACTCATTCCCGGTGGTTACTAAATAATTTATTGTTCATGTTGTTTTTTCTTGAAGGCATGTTCACATGTACATTGCAGTGTTATTATGGGTCCAGGAGTTATCTTAAAATATAATAGCTTAAAAACAGAAGTAATTTTGCCACTCCAGAACAGAGCTCTGTGTGAGTTACTTTATAATATCAAGAAATATTATGGTACTCCAGAGTGCTTCGGCTTGTTTGAGACTAAAGAGAGCTTTCTCTTTAGTAATGCAAGTATGTGAAAAAAACCCTGACGTAGCCTCACCTTAAAAAAAACCTATTAGTCTTTTGGACTAGAGTAGTGCTTAACACATGTCCCTGTATATATATATATATCCTTGTATCCAAAACATAGCATACTCGTGAGTGCTATACAGTTATTTAAGATCTTAAAACATTGCAAACCTGATAAGCATTGTACTCCGAAAAAAATCCATTCATTTGCAATAGTACTACTTAGACAATTCAACTAGAGGGTTTTATGCCCTTGCTGCAGCATGTTTTCCTGTACAGCAAATGCTTTTCTAATATTTTCTGCCTGCATAAGCCCATATGTTCACAATATTATAACACCAAATTGCATAGAGGAGATTTGAAAATTGACATGAGGTGGTCAAGAGAACTGTCTGAACTTTTCTGTGTGAAGATTTCCACACGGGAAGAGCAGTTTACCTCTAACTCAGTGACTAAAGCTAATTTGATTTGAGCCTCATGTTACCATGACAACACAGAAGGATCAAAGTTCTGTGAAAGACAACCGAGCTGATGCCAGCTGCCTCATTACAGAAATTTAACAGAGTTTCAAGCAATTCTTCACCGTCCAAAGCACATCTGGACTTTTCCATCATTCCTTTGCCCTCTGCATGGGCAGATGGGTCCTTCTGTGCTTGTGAGACTGCGTCCTCAGCAGCACCAAGAGAAAGAAATCTCTGGTGAGTGTGAAGTGGGCAAGAAGTTTCATTCTCTTCATATGTGTACCTTGCATTTATTGATTCTCCTTCAGACATGTTACCTTCCACTCATACTTCAAAATGGGTGGTCAGCAAACTCACCAAGTCCTGATGATAAACATTTTATAAGAATGTTGTAATTTATAAGTTCTTCTTGAGGTTCCTCTGTACTTACTCAAGAATCATGAATGTTAAGCGTGGGTACTGAAATGTAAGATATAGAAAAGTTTCAGCAAGAAAAATGCAGCTGCCATTTCATTGTCCTAAACACAAAGATGGAGATTACAATGATAGCCTCAAAGTGAAATACTGTCTGTTCAAATTTTAAATGTTTTCTGAAGCTCAGCTTCAGGACCAATTTTATATGTTTTATAACATAGTATTATCCTGGTAGAATGGTTTTGTTTAGTTAACTAAGTAAAGATTAACGATTTACTAAAGATTTTATACAGTATGATATTTCCAGAGTCAAAATTCCCAAGTTCATTTGTTGAAAATAAATAATTAATTTGGTGTAAGAAGAAAGTATCAGATCTCCAATGAATCCGTTTTATTTCCATCACTATATAGATTAATTCTACTTTTATAGGCAACATTATAGGCATTAGATCATTTGATGGAACAATGTTTTGTTGCAGCTGTGAGAGTCCAGACACGTCTAAAGATTGCTTGAACTATTTGTTGGAAGGTTTTACTCTGGAATCCCTGTCCCAGAAGAGGATCATAAATACATTGTGGTCAACTATTCCTACCTTGTTTAGACAACATCTGAGTTGTGTTCATGCCCTGCAAGCTTCCATTTGATAAGTTGAATGATTATGTCAAGAAAAGTGTGTTCTGAGGGAAAATATCTTTGCAGAGATGGACCTGAGGGTGCTGGTGAACAACAAGCTAACCACAACCCAGCAATGTACCTTTATGGCAGTGAGGGCAAACAGCATCCTGGTCTGGATGAGGAAGAGTGTTGCCAGAAGGTCAAGGGAAGTGTTCCTTCCCCTCTATTCAGTACTGGTGAGACACATCTGGAATGCTGGCTCCAGTTCTGGTCTCTCCAGAACATGGGAGACATGGGGACAGTCCAGTTCACCAGAGAAAGTTCAGTGAAGTGGTCATGCAGATGAATAAAATAAGAGCTTAGAACATCTCTCATATAAGGGTAAGATGACAGCTGGGGCTGCATAGCCTGTTGAACAGAAGTCTGAGAGGAATCATATCAATGTGTATAAATACCAAACAAGGTTGAAAGAGGTGGAGTGGTGGGGAGCAAAGAAGATAGGGAAAAACTGTCCTTCACCCGGTGCATTATATGACTGTCAGTTCTGGAATCAATAAGGCTTGACTGGTTTACTCACACCTACAGTTTTCAAGTTAATTGGATAAGCACAATTGAACTTCAGAGATTTAGGGATGTCAGTCTCTTCTGCCAAGTAAGAAGAAACAGGACAAGAGGAAATGGCTTCAGGTTGCACCAGGGGAGGTTTAGACTGGGCATTAGAAAAGAAGTCTTCACCGAAAGGGTTATCAAGCATTGGAACAGGCTGCCCAGGTAAGTGGTTGATTTACCATCCCTGGAGGTATTTAAAGATGTGCAGTCGTGGTGCTTAGTGACATGGTTTAGTGGTGGGCAGTGCTAGAATAATGTGGTCTTAAAGATCTTCTCCAACCTAAATGATTCTATGATTCTATGATCAACCACGGTACAGGACTAGATATACCAACTGCTGTGAAAATACTGCTATGTGATCTGAAGTGGAAGTGCACAGGATCTCAGAAAGTCATTTTGAAAAGCTGCTAGGCAGTCAATTCTGATATCTTTATGGATAGTTGATCTCCAGTTTAACTATCAGTGTAATTTAAACTTGCTAGATTTGAATGCAGTGGAGAATGAGTCATTCCTTTGTGTAAGCAAGTTTTTGTACCCAGGACAAAAATATCAAAAACAGAGCTTATCTTACAGCTGTGAACACTACAGAACAATTCAGTTCTGCATTTAAATGTTGAAAAGAATAAAAACCCGTTAAGGAACCAGACAATTACAGAATCTAACAAGAGAAAAAAGGCAGGAAATGAACAAAGAAAATACAGTAAAATACATCTGATAAAAATGTAATTTAAAAAGAAAGAAAAGCCCAGGGAAGACCCACACAGGAAATTTAGAGTATTTAGATATGAAAAAAAAGAAGTATAGAAAATGTCACCACCACTCCAAAGTCATGAACTAGACAGAAAAAGAATAAGTGATAAAACAATACTATGAAATAGAAGACATCTTATTAGAAAGAAAAATAGAAGAAAAACAAAATAGGTGTGTAAGATTTCATCAGAAAGAGTAAAGTAGGTAATAGTCTGAAATTTTCTCTATGTTAGCATCATCAGTAGGGATCATTGCTTTGAAGCCCTACTGCAGAATATAGGTACGGAGGACGACAGTGCTCACTAGAAGGTGGCCAGGAAAAAAAATGTTGCATCACTAAAAATCTGAGCATATTGGCACATGAATTTCAAAGTTGTTGACACATGCAAGCTTCCATCACTGACATTTGTAGATGTTGAACTCCACTGAACTACTGAAATCCCACTGAAACAACACTGAACTAGAAATTAGTTTAAGCAGCTTAACCTCCGCCACGGAGAATCTATTCTTACTCACAATCTTTATCCTGCTATTCCATCACATTTCATCTGTGCTATATCAGACAATGGTACAGACATCTAGTTTAAACTAATCCAGAAAAAAAAAAAAAAAAAGAAAAAATAATATAATTTAAAAAAAGACAGTTTTAGCATATCGTGGCTGTGCCATGACAAGGAAGGAAGACAGTCAAGAATGGTGAACACCTGTAGTGGAGACTGGAGTCCATCTGAAGTTGTACTGGATTGCTATGTCCCTTAAACTGCCTTAAACAAGCCTTGCTGGTCGCAGCTGACACCACAAAAGACAAATAGGTAATTTACCACAATGTAACCACAACTTTTCTGAGAAGACATAAAATATTCCTTCCTTTTACTGGAGGGGCCCATCCTCCAAAAGTTAAATTTTTGTCTCAGTTTCCACTCTCTAATCCAACTACTTCCCTTGCACCAGCTGAGGACTCACCAGCTCAGTAAACGGGCAGAAGGGGCTCTGAGTAATGTGTCTGAGTTTTCTCAGCTCAAGGCACTCCTGAGGCTCCCTGAGGGAGACACCTAGTACAACTGAAGACCTGGGAGAAGAGCCACCTCCTCCAGCAGCTAGTAGATGGCTTTGCCATTTTCTAGAAGTATATCCCATCTTTTAGACATTTCTTCCTACCATGTAAACAAATAATATTCATGCTAAGCAGTTGCGAAGAGCACATTGCATCCATGATTAGATAATGTAATTCTAACTGCAAGCTAATACTTACAGGTCAATATCTTCACAGATTGCCAGAAGGTGTATGGAACACCATTTTTAGAAAGAACAAGTTACAGGCTCTCTCAAAAGGAGACTGAAAATAATGAGCCTATACAGGACCTACATTCTCCTGAAGACGATATTTTCAGCTTTCAGGATCCAAAGTCACATATTAGGAAATGATGACAATGAGCAGGTATCCAAAGGTGTCTGCTGGAATGGTGGTGAGCTGCTAGCAAGTTCCTTTGCTTCCTGGGGACCCATAGCCCCCAGGGTAGATGCCTACAACTTTTCGGCCCCATTCATTCTAGTATTCTACTGTTATTATAGATAAAACAAGACAATCCAAATGTCTTAAAGTTATACTCATGCCACAAAGTACATAGTTCCTTTTCAGTCCTGGAGAATAGTTGACTCAAAAAAAATTACTTTGAAGAATGTTCTTGTTTTGAAACAGTGTGTTTCAACAATGTTCTGTTTCCCTGAAAATATTCTAACAAGTTTTTGTGTGCTACTCTAATTGCAGCTAAAAGACTCAACCACCTGTTATGCTTTCTGCATGTTTGGAATATTTATGTGAGGAATTAGTTCAGCTGTTTCTTCTTTAGTGGTTTGGAACCTGTCGGAAGTCCTACATTTTCTCTGAAACACCACCATGTCACATTCATGGCCTCCTGGACTGCCATACTTTGCAACCCTAGTGCACCATCTGTCTCTTTTCACTTAAATTTTTTAAACTGTGGAAGAGGGACTCTCATAGTCTTGCGAACTAAAGTGCTGGATGAACTAATTTAAACCAGCTAGTCAGAGTACAATGCTGATCCTTTTCCCTAAATGTACTAGAGACCAAGAAAACATGAACAATAATGGTGCTGAATGTAGCACTGCTGGTATCAAAGCTGGTACACAACAAACTGCATAGGTCAATTTACATGACTCAATTCACAGAACTCAACCAGCATTACCAAGTGACTGGTAACATTTAGGTACCTTTAGTTTTCTACACAACTGTGACAACACAATACTTTCTCAGTCTCCCATGGGGTTTTTTGGTTTATATATATTTTTTTTTTCCTTTTTTCTCAATGACTGGTGACATTTATAAGTAATAGCTAAGAGAGTAGCCGGTATGCAATACCTCTATGTCTCCAGCAGACAGGGAAAAGAGAACAGTGTTTGAAAGTAGGAGTGAAGAGAGAAATAAATGTTTTTCCGGGGATAGTTCCATGCACATTATCAAATCTTCCCCAGTGTATGCACACATGCACTAAAATCTCATCCATATCTGTAGAGAGGTGAGTCTTATTTTTAGCATGCCAATCTACACAGGCTGAACAAGCAGTAAGATAGATAGCCACTGTCATGAAGAGTATGATTTAAAGAAAATTTTCTTGCCTTTGGAGGATTTTCTCTATTAGACTGTAGACAACTGATAAAGTAGGATCTATTCTTAAATACCCTTGCATATTGCAGGGGGAGAATGCAGAACTGTACAGAAAGCCCTGTTTGTCTGAGCATATTAGAGATAAATAGCTGGTAAAAGAATCTTTATCCAGATACGTCACTACAGGGAATCTTACATCTGAAAGGATGAGCACCTGTGCCTCTTCTGCAAACACCTGCATTTACAGCTGAGAAAACATGGCATTATTTAGGTCTTATTAGTCGTACCACCAAATGCCTCAGGGCCTTTCCTCCCCACATCTTTCCCATTGCCTTTACTAAATCAGGAAGCTTAATTGCTCCTTCTGTTAAGTCTGAAATATCATTTGTTAGTACCATTCATTTTATAAATGTGATTCTTTCTAGATGAAAAAAATATGCTAGTATCCATTAACTATTTTAAGCACAAGCTATTTTGTTCCATTTTTTTAATTTTTTTTTTCTCTTATATAGTAGTTGTAGTGAACTCTGATTAAAACAATTCTCATTAGGCTGTTCCAAATAAGCGATTCAAAAATTACAGCATGCAGGGAAACCTACTACCTGATTTCTTTGCGGTAGGGGACCGCATCATTCATATGGGCACAGTTTTCTGAAACAGGTGTTTCATAGAGCTTTCACAAAATAAACTAAATCTTTCTGGGTATGAAAAGTCAGAAACCATTGCAAATCCAGCCATCTGGCACTGTGGTGTTCCAATTATTTTCTTAGCAGTTTCCTTATAGCAAATGTATTAAATCTTTAAAAAGATGTGATACAGAATAGGATTTTGCAGAGAGACATTATAATGAAAGAGATTTTTAAAGACTGTTTCAGCAATGGTGTGTATATATATATGAATGCTTTCCTGTATATATAAGAATATATAAGAATATTAAATCAATAAAACTAAGAGGTTTTCTATTGATGTTGAAATCTCCTTATCATAAAACCTCAAACACTCAGCATCAAGTAAATCTCCTTAGCAAGAATAACAGATGCACTATAATTTTAACTCATTGGTAATTGCATACAATTATTTTTTATTATTATTTTTAACTAAGAATTAAGACTTGAAGATATGTAATACATGTTTGTTTGTTAGTATACCATCCTAACTAACACTGCTTTTAGCACAATTTCTTAAAACTTGTAGGATGTCACAAATTGACATGGCGAGAGAGTGACATGACCTTTTCCAGAAGTGCACAGATATTCAGAATAGCAGGAAGATAAGCTAGAGATGCAATTTTATCATCACACTTTCAGTAAATGGTTAGTCGTGTGATTTTTCTGCTGGCTTTTACTAGCTCTTGTCTCCCTCTAGAGTCTTCAGTCTTGCACTTCAAAAAAAAAATTTCTTGTTTAAAAAGTGCATGTTTAATAACATTTAGAGAAAATGTTTGTTCCACATGGACTGAAAATGTAGGCCTATGTCTGCCCAACAGACTACAAATCATCCCCGACCTGAACACAGCTCCTTTAGGAGCTGTGCAGTCTTCGTCAAGGACTGACAAGGACCTGGCTGATTAGAACTAGACAGGAGACTGTTCCAAAAGAATGATCATGGCAATGTGTGATGGGTTTGTATCTAGGGGAGTTTTCTGATAGTGGTGGAGCTACACGGATGGCTCCTGTGCAAATCTTCCACAGTCTCTCCCAGCCCAGCTAAGAGTGAGACCCACCTTTGGGCAGGACTGAGTCAAACAATACCTCTTCAAAAGGGGAAACCTGTTAAGCAACTTCCTGTTCCTTTCTGTTTTGTAGAGGAGAGGGAGGTGAGGAAAGCAATCATGTGTTCACCAAGGATTGGTGAGGAAGGAGGGGGAGAAGGACACTGGAGCTGAGATTTTCCTGTGGCCCGTGATGAGATGGCAGGCTGAGGCCCTGCAGATGGAGATTAACGGTGGTGAAGGTCCAGAATGCGGCAGCATGTGGAGGACCTCAGCTTGAGCAGGGAGCTGTGCCTGAAGCATGCCATGACTCCTAGGGAAGCCCACACTGGAGCAGTCCGTCACTGGGAGGACCACAGCCTGCAGGAGGGACCTGCGCTGGAGCAGTTCCTGAAGAATTGCTACCATGTGGGAAGGACTCATGTTGGAGAAGTTCAAGGAGGACTGTCTCCTACAAGAAGGACACCACATTGAAGAAGGGGAAGACTCCTGATGGTGGTAGTTTCTCTTCCCCTTTGTTGTCATTAACAGGGATCATGTGAAAACTAAGGATTTTACTGAAGACAGAAGTGCGTCTAATCTTTACACAGAAATAGAATAGTGCTTTTGTAGTACTCCGATACACATGTAATTCTTGAAAGCAAGAGCAAAGAAATTGTTCTGACCTTGCTCTTGAAGTGCAGTTTAAGGGATCTAAAAAGGGAAGGCTTGGAGAAGGTGCACAATGAGGGGTAGGCTACTACCCAGAGAAAGATGTATCTCCAAGTAATACTTCTCCAATGGGATACTCAGAAAGGATGATCATAAAGCCTGGAAGGCTCTTGCACGCTCTCTGAATGGGACAGTAATATTGACACAGCACCAGTTTACGTATTATCCTTTAAAAGCCTATTCCTGGTTGCTGAACATGTTGTGAAAGTCGTTTTTAAATAGAACTAAGGGAATCTCTAGTTAGATTTGATAGCTAAGAAAATCATATAATATAAAAGCAGTGAATCTTTTTTCCACAACTCAGGGGGTTCTAGTACAGTGGGAACAGTTCTGAATACAAATGTGCAATAAATTACCAATTATGAAAAGAATCCAATTAGCTTGTTCTTGAACACTGGATATTTGCTTTGCATAAAAATTCCTTATTATGCACTTGAAGAACAGAGAAAGGTAATTGAGGAGATCACAGGAGGGAGGATTTTTTTTCTTAGTTTCAAAAGCAAAAACAAAGTAAAAAAGCCTTGGGGTAGGATAAGCTCACTGTGATGCAGTTAAAAAAGTAAGGAAATGTGGAAAGATAACAATAAGGTAATGTCATAATTACAAATGTTGGCAAGAACTACAAACCAAGCCTATGCTACAGTACAAAATTTTCAGTAACTATATTCTATTTTCATATCAGAAATGTTCTCCTGGTTTGAATTTAGGTTTCAGATTGATAGTGCAGTCCAAGTTGTTGTTGGTGGACCTGCAGAATTGGGAACAGAACTGGTATCCTTATTCACATGTTGAATTTAGTGTTTTTCACACTGACATGTTCTGTGTTAGAGGAAAACCACAGCATTAGGAAAAGCTATGTATATCCATAGGATCATAGAATCATAGAATGTTAGGAGTTGGAAGAGATCATCTAGTCCAACTCCCGTGCCAGAGCAGGATCAACTAGGGCAGCCACACAGGAACACGTCCAGGCGGGTTTTGAAAATCTCCAGAGAAGGAGACTCCACAACCTCTCTGGGCAGCCTGTTCCAGTGCTCCATCACTCTTATAGTAAAGAAATTTTTCCTCATGTTGGGGAAAAATTATAAATCTTTCTCTCTTGTAATTTACTTGCAGTATTCCTGTTACCATCACAGTTTCTTGTCTTTAAGATCCTTTTGTAACACAACCCATTGAATAGGTTTCTAAGAACACTGCCTATTGTTTTCATCTCCTCTATTTTATCTTCATTTTTTGGAGAGAACTTTCAGCTCAGTTTGTCTTAATCTGCATTTTGAAATCTCCTGTCAGCAGTTAGAGTAACTTGCAAGTAGTTCGTGGAACTAAGGGAGAGAAATTAATCACTCACATAGCTTACTTGCATGTGGGACCACGAGTGCAAGTAGGCACGAGTGTGCCTACTTCATTGGAAAAATAGAGACTGTCTACTTACCAGTGATACTGAGCCATCAACCACTGAAAACTCAATAGTGCTTGCACAAAAAAAGGAACAAAATCACTTAACAACAAAAAAGTAACTTTTAACATCTGATATCTTTAGTGGGAGAAAAGGGACATATTGTTAGCCCAGCTTTAAATGTTCCTCTGTAATTTTTCTTAAAGGGTAGTCTCAGATGTTCTACCACCTGTATTTTCTGAAAGATTTCTACACTGAAGCAACCTGGTTTTCAGCCTCTGGAGGTTAAGCCTGCTAGATTTTTTAATACTTAGTTAAGTTAGCATTAAGAACTGCATAAAATATTATGATTACTTAATTTCTTTAAAGTACTCATAGCAAGGAGCTGATACTTTTCCAGTTTGTTATTTAAGAGTTATAAATTTAGTATGTGGGCCAAACTTTCAAAATGAGCTCTGAAATTAGTGGCAGTAAATCCTAATGTCTGCCTGGTTCTGTTTTCCACACAGTAGGAGAACACACTCATAAGTGCAGAGATTCTACAACTGGATAAATCCATTTTGATCCAAATGATTCATTATGGTGCATGTTAATGCAGCTTTTGACCTCTGAAGTAGAGCAGTGACAGGGAAGCATTGCTCTTAAAAGCAATTGGATCTGCAAGGAACAAAATTGCTTTCCTTGTACCTTACTATCCTTGCATGCAAATTAACATGGTCATTTCTAATAGTCTACACAGCCTGCAAAGGTGCAAGGCATTTGTAAATCAAAACTGCGATGATATTATATTTTGACATGATGTAAAAGGCAGTGAGATCAAAACTTGCAAACAGAAGCTAAGTGAATTAACTATACTTATGAAGAGTGAATCTCACTGGTGGTGCTTGGCAGATGAGTATGAAAATAAATAAGCCTCATAGATCTGCCCAGTAACAGGACAGATATGCTGGGGAAGGGATCACATTATGAACTCCATGATGCTAACTTCTCCATATCCTGCAGGATTCAAGAAATCATGGCAGTCAGGTGAAGTCCCTGGTGACTGGGAAAAGGGAAATATTGCACCCAATTTTAGAAAGGTAGAAAGTAGAACACTGGGAAATTCCAACCTGTCAGCCTCACCTCTGTGTCTGGGAAGATCATGGAACAGATCCTTCTAGTTATGCTAAGGCACCTGGAGGACAGAGATGTCATTTGAGACAGCCAGCACGACTTCACCAAGAGCAAGTCCTGGCTGGCCAACTAAGTGGCCTTCTGTTGTGGAGTGACTATATCAGTGGATAAGGGAAGAACTACAGATGTCTCCTATTTGGACTTCCGTAAGGCCTTTGACACAATCCCTCACAATATCCTTCTCTCTTCATTGGAGAGATATGGATTTGATAGGTGGACCATTTGGTGGATGATGAATTGGTTGGATGGTCACATGGTCAATGATCCAATGCCCAGACAGAGACAGGTGACAAGTGGTACCCCTCAGGGGTCTGTGCTGGCACCAGTGTTCTTTAATATCTTCATCAATGACATAGACTTTGAGATCAAGTGCACCCTCAGCAAGTTTACAGATGACACCAAGCTGAGTGCTGTGGTTAACATGCTTGAGGGATGGGATGCTCTCCAGAGGGATCTGGCTAAGCTTGAGAAGTAGGCCAATGTGAACCTCACGAGGTTCAACAAGGCCAAGGGCAAGACCTTACACCTTGACAGGGGCAACCCTTGGTATCAGTACAGGCTAGGGGATGAAGGGATTGCAAGCAGCCCTAAGGAGAAGAAATTGGGGGTACTGGTAGACAAAAAACTGGACATGAGCCACGAATGTGCACTTGAAGCCTAAAAGGCCAACTGTATCTTGGACTGCACCAAAAGAAGTATAGCCAGCAGGTTGAGGGAGGTGACTGTCCCCCTCTATTTGTCTCTGGTGAGACCCTACCTGGAGTACTGTGTTCAGCTCTGGAGTCCTCAGGACCTGTTGGAGCAGGGGACTGGAACACCTCTTCTAGGAACGAAGGCTGAGAGAGTTGAGGTTGTTCAACCTGGAGAAGAGAAGGCTCTGAGAAGACTTTATTGTATCATTTCTGTACTTTAAGGGGGCCTATAAGAAAGATGGGGACAATTTATTTAACAGAGTCTGTGATGATAAGACAAGGGGCGATAGTTTTAAACTACAAGAGGGTAGATTTAGACTGGATATAAAGAAGAAATTTTTTATGATGAGAGTGGTGGAACACTGTAGCAATTTGCCCAGAGAGGTGGTAGAAGCCACACCCCTGGAGACATTCAAAATCAGGTTGGACATGGCTCTGAGCAACCTGATGTAGTTAAAGATGTCTCTGCTCACTCCAACCCAAAACATTCTATGATTCTATGACTACACGATAGAAGACCAGATATGCAAATGGAAGCATCTTTTATATTATTCTGTAAGTGAATTAATAAATGTAGAGGCATGTGCTTCTTGATGAGGGGTTATGTTAGTGGCTAGCAAAATGGGAATGCAAGTGGATGAACTGATAATAACAACCGTGAAAGTGATGGGTGATACAGGAAAATAATGGCGAAGAAAAAGAATTTATCAAAATCAATACATATTTTCCCTTCCTTTGAAGCAATTATTTTGTTGGATGCAGAACCCTGGGTAACTAAAGTTACCTCACTTTTAGCCAGAAAGTGTTGTAATATGATAGAATAACTAGAAAAAGTTTTCCAAATTAATTCATTTCTTAAATACCATGTCACAATGAAATACACGAGGAAGGCAACACAAGAGTACAGCACAGTCCCAATAGGACGGTAAGCCTTATAAAGGAACTAACAGTTTTAAATTCAAATAAATATTCTCTTGAAGAGAGTTAAAAATAGTTTAAGCAGTCTGCCAAATGAAGCAGCAAGGGTTTTGGTAAGCAAGAAACCATACTCTCATCTCTTTATCCTGTCTTCTACCTACTCAGTCACTGTGTTGACTTTTTCAGAACGTTTTATCATGGTGGTTGTAGTCTCCAAAGCGGCACTGGTAAATACCAGTGCTCACATCAAGGCAAGCATTCGTTGAAGGCAGGACCACACAGGCAGCAGCTAGAAGTGTCATGTTCAGTCACCAGGCAGTACAGTTAGATGCTGCAGTTCCCCTTATGTCATATGAGAGCAATTAGAGCTTCAAGATACTAGTGCTTTACACAGCAAATTGTGCCCGTAGGAAATGTCAAAAGCAAGCTAATTTCTGCTAAAGTGTCTTGTGTGATCTGCTTGCATCATTGTTCAGGAGGGCATCTGCAAAGCTGGAGTTTAAAGCTAGCATCTGTATCAGCAAGATGAGGTGCCATATTCTCACACAGGTATCGCGTATTTTTTACCTTTGACAATATCAACGAGAAAATAGAAATAGTTCACAGACTTTCTGGCCTCAGTCAAGTGACCTTAATTTTCAGGTTGAAAGAGTCAAGCAAATAAAGATGTCAAACCAGTTAGCTCAGTCTGAAGAAGCCCTATGGAGGAGTCTCTACAGGTTCAACAGGTCCAATAACACAACTACAGATACCCTGTAAGTGCTGCACAAAGCTTTAGGCCTTTATGAATTTATAAGCAGTAATCAGATATTTCCTTACTTTATTTTTATGAACATATGCTCTTGAATTCCATTTTCACATGTTAACTAGTTTATTCAACATCTTCCTAAGCTCAGTTAAAAAATTTGGCCCACTGTGTTTCCTTGGAAATTAAACTTCAGGTTTCACCTATATGAGTTTTCTGTTCTGTATAAAGCCTATTTTGCTCCTCCACCCATCTTCATTAATATCTTTATTTCTTCTGTTAACACTGTGAAATTTGTGGTTCTCTGATACAGATTCAAGAAGCTTCACAATACAAGCATTATCTTAAAATGTGATTCTATATAATATCAAAAATTTTTACCTAATGGTATTTTGCAACGTCAGGAGAGTGTCTGCACTCTGAAGTTAATCTAAAAAGCCAGATGTACAAGAAGAAAAACAGTTCATCTAATATTCAATCAATTTCTACCAGACAAAACTAGACTGGCGGGATTTCTGTGTAGTATAATATAAAAAAGCTTAGTATTGTTCAGATTACATAAGAGACATACAAGGAAGCAATGATAAAATTATACAGAACAAGCAGTACAACCATGTCAAGGGTTAGGGCTGGGCCAGTCACTAAACTGACAGACGCTCTCTAACCCCTCTCCCTTTCCAAACAGGAAAGGAAAGTGAAGAAGGCAGAGAGACATAAGAATTGGAAAACTAAACCAGCTTTAATACAACAATAATAATAATAAGGAAAAAATTGAAATAATGAACTGTATACAAATATGATGATGCCCATGTAGCAGGCTGGATTCGGTTCTTGTTGAAAAGATAAGGGAGTGAAAGAAAAATCTTTCATGTTAAAGGAATGCTAGGATAGGTTGAAAATCTTTATCTCCAAAATTCCTTCCCTACTTCTGTCAAAAATACATCCAGATTGCTGCAGAGTACCTTACCCAGGACCTCCAGTTTCTGTGTTAAAGCTGAATCCTTCTGACACTTTCTCACAGTACAGCAAATCCTTCCCGAGATATGGAATTATTATTAATAATACCATTAGTCATAAGAATCTCCTGGGCTAGCTGCTGCTCTTCAAGCAAACACTGAATAAACATTGACATGTCCTATTTTGTGTTTTCAGGGTTTCCAACCAGCCTGGGAAACTGTGAGCTGTTAGTAGAAAATAAAATATTTGAGTCAGTCAGAAAGGTTATTTTTAATCCTTGCAAAAATCTCACTGTTTAGTACCATGCATTTGTAACATTCTTCATGAGAGAAAAGAGGATAACTTCATATGTCATTAACATTAAATGGAAAATCAGAATGCATGTGTGCTTTAAAACCAATGAAAATTCATTAGAATTCTTTGTTAAAACATTCCAATACTATACAGACATAAAAAACTTTAGCTGAAATAAAGCCTAAGCTTTATTTAATTTTTTCAATTAATTTTAACCTGGTAGAAGAAATAAGGTTATGGAAAAAAATAGTTAATATCTGACAAATATTTTCAGAGAAATAGAAAAAGTATTCAGAATCATGTCTACATATAAATGAATAGTCAGTTTAAAATTACC
This sequence comes from Trogon surrucura, assembly GCA_020746105.1. Taxonomy (NCBI): domain Eukaryota; kingdom Metazoa; phylum Chordata; class Aves; order Trogoniformes; family Trogonidae; genus Trogon; species Trogon surrucura. The sequence continues at coordinate 58,723,412 of CM036619.1, read as the reverse complement.
TTGTCAAAAAAAAATAAAAAGAAATGAGAACGATAATTCAAGCTCTTCAGCTACACTGTTTTAAATTGATCCATGAAACAAGAAAATGTGAACAAGGGAAATTTGGAATTTTTCTACCAAAATGGCTGTTTTTAAAAGGGTATCTTGAAACAGGAGGATGTAACATGTGATTATGAGGCTTAAGCTTAACTTTATAGCCTGGCAAATACAATATTGTCATTCCTAATAAAGTCCCGTATACTTTCTAATGATTTGATGCTTCAAGGTCTCAGGACTTGTTTGGGCTGGTCTTGACCTGAGAACATTTAGCTTGTTTATCTGCAATAGCAATTTTCTCAGTCAAGTCTTGCCTAAATTGGTATTAATTTAGATTTAATCAACAGCAGCAAGAAGCAGTGACTGGAACTGTGACTCTAGAACACAATGTGGTGGGAAAGAGTACAGACACATCTTATGGTAGGAGGTCTCAGACTGCAAACGCAAATCTCAGTGGTCACACCACAGTCACTACAGGAGGGCAGCCCTATGAATCAGATATCACTGTTTTCAGAAACAGCAAGGACAGCGGAACACAGATTAACCACGAACCAACAAAGAGAGCAAGCATGAGAGGTTGCAGTCTTAAGGGGGGGGGGAAAAGCAAAGCAAAAAAAAATTAAACAAAACAAAAAACACAACAACAAAATCAAACAAGGGGCCTAGAGGGTGAAGAGAGTGAAAAACAAGACACAAACTTCACATTCAACCTGTGAACATGCCAGGACACTCTTTGTAAAATGTCCCTCCTGGTCTTCCTGGGGAAATCTGAAACATCAGCTCTGGGACATGATCACAGCAACACTGGAAGGTCAAACATACCTAAGTATTGAAAGCCTACAATAAGGTCTCACCAAAGCCTTCTCTCCTCCAGGCTGAACAATAATAAGATAGATATAATTCTGGTACTGATGGATAAGTAGATAGATAGATAGATAGATAGATAGATAGATAGATAGATAGATAGATAGATAGATAGATAGACAGTTCTGCTTTAGTTTATATTGGTTGTTATTTTAAAAGATAGAAGGAAGTCAAATTGACATAAGCAAATACTTCTAGCTATTTGGGAGTTATATTGGATGGCTTTTGTTGTTTGAGGTTTTGTAGGAAGAAAAAGTGCTTTCACAATTAACTTTCCCCTCATGGTTGAATTCCTCTGTGAGTATACAAGTGAACCTATTCGGGCAAGTGAACTTTGCAAAATTATACTCATAGCTACTAGGTAGATGAAAGTTAAATTTTCATTTTTGGTATTTATAAAGTACCAAGAGCACTACAGAGAAGACATATGCTAATACCTGTTGAAAGGTAATTGAGGTAAGGCTAGAGTCTATTTAATATCCATCTTACCTCCCACAATACTTCTGTGTTGTCTATTATGAAGACATTACTGTTGTTATTTGTATTTAGGGAGTATCTAAAACCATGTTTAAAATCTAACACTCCATTTACTGGGGATCATCTTTTCCTCAGAGTCTGCAATTTAGAACCTAATTTGTAGGTTTACATTATGTGATCAGTATCTATTACATGATTGTCGATAGGAAAAGGTAAATTTTGTTCAGTGTAATCACAAGCTGTAGACCCTACACTTATTTTCCTGATATTTTGTTATATCCTGAATGGTAAATCTCAGAAAGTCAAGCCTTCAACATTTCCATTGCCAAAGCAAGAAAGAAGAAATGACCCTACATCCATCTAACTTCTGAGCAGAATCGGCATTAAGTGAATCTTAGTCCTGAGTAATCTGTAGCAGCCCTAAGACAGGACCTGAGATCTGTCCTTATTTTATTTCTGAGAGGACAAGAATCCTAGAGTATCCGATGTTTGTTTCTAGATACTGTAAGAGAAGAACTTCTGCACAGGGAGATTCTATGGAACCACACAGAAAAATACTCTCAATCATCTTCTTATGTCAAAGTATACTTTTCATTAATGATGTGGATTTGAATCCAGTTGCACTATTAGCAGGAACTCACATTAAAAAATTTCTACTTTGTGCAGATAACATATTATATAGCAAAGTCGCACTTAGCCTAAAAACACAGAGGAGCAAAAGGATGAATATTAAAGGTTTTGTGCTATCAGTTCAGATACTTGAGTCCAGAAGAACAAGTCTGAGTGATGGTTGTATCACCTGAAAAACATTAGAGGAGATTCAAGCAGGGTGAATTGGATGGGTCTTAGCGCTTCTACCAGAAGCAGATAACCGGGCACCTTGCATAAAGACAGGCAAACCTCCACTCTCCCATAAACAGGAACCTCAACAATTATCTCCAGGCCACCTCTCTTCTGCAGACTGATACTCCACAGTTGCCCTGCACTGAGGCATTATATCTGCCACGCTGCACAGCAGAGGGACCAAAAATTTCCTGATTCGGATCTTCATTATCTCCTTATTCTCTCTCTTAGTTATCTCTTTGTTTACCCTATAATACACCTACTTTCAGTGCTCGTATGTCTCCATATAGAGATTCTGTAACGCAAGGAGCTTCTGGATTTATTGAGAGCCAAACTTTCAATTCACAGTAACCACAGCTTTCGGACAAAAGAGACTTACTATGACGTGCTTTACGATTATGCGATTTTTTCTGTTACCTTTCTTGTTGTTGTATCTATTTCCACTGAAATCAGAGCTGAAACGGTTGCTTACTTCAGATAAGTTTCTTCAGAAAATGTAAATTGAACATAAATTGCCATATAAACTAGCCTAGACCAATAAAAACAATGTAGTGCTGAGATTCTCTTTCTTATCTTCAATCCTTTAGTTCACAGCTAATTCATTGTCTTCCATGTCACACAAACAAAACACATGAAGCAGACAGAATAATCAGTAACACTAAGGAGTACTAGTTGCAGCAAAGGAGACAAGAAGTCTTAATCTTCATGGTCATCTGTAGCACTAATTACCTTCTCAGTAGTGACTGTCATGTAGAATTTGCTTCGCTTCCACAAGTCATTTGTACACTGGGTACAGCAAATACGTATAAAATCTTCCACTTCTCATAAGCAGCGAGAAGGAGGCATTGGTATGGGGGTGATGGAGCAAATGAAGGGCAAAAATAATTAGCAAAATGTTTGGAGCTTAACAGAGTGCTGGAATGGTGAATTCACTGGAGAAAGCTTAAGCTTGATCATCCCAAGTCAAATGCGGATTCATTCAGTCTTGGCAATCAGCAGCAGAAGCTCTGGGAGAGCAGTGGGCCAAGGCAATGAAAAAATGAATAAATGGAAAAGAAATTGTGTCTCTCAGATTCAGGCTTTGGCATGATAGTAAAAATGAGCTAGCTTCCCACATCTGTTTCTGCTCTATTATTTAAATTTAGATTTAGATTTACCGGCTGCTCCAGTATTTCTATATATATTTATTTTTTTTAAACTGAATGTAATTTTCTTGGGAGTTTTAGGTTCCCTGTTGCATCTATTCATGGAATCAAAATATGCATCACATAAAACATTGGAGATAATAAATTTGGCTATGTACTTCTAGAAAATATGTTTTATAATTAAAATGGCAAGAAGCTGTTTGGAAAAAACTGCTAAAGTAAATCCCTGAAAGACTGGAAGTACTTGGCTTGGCTGATATTCTAAACATATTTATAATGGTTCTGAAAGCAAACATCTGCATCTGAACAGTCTCATTACATGTCAGGTAGATCATAGGGTTTTCTTTGACCAGATAAATTTTTAAATTTTATTCTGTAGTTAATCACTGTAAAAGTGGGAATCATCATTTAGAACTGATGAAATAGCATCCCAGGGAAATTGTCTTTCCACAGCAAGATCCAGTGAGATTTAGTCATTTTGTTTTACAGAAAAAGATGTCTTATCATATTTTCAGTAGTTCTTATTTAACTCTGTGAACAGCCTTCACACCTTGTGCTATGAGGTAGTACACATCGGTGATTTCAGTAGCACATTTACATAAAGTTTGTTTAAATGAAGTGACAAAAAAACTCTTCAAGACTGATATCTTCAGTGCTGTGATGTTATAGGGATGTGTTTAGCAAGCAAAGAAAGAAGAAAAACCACAATCAAAAAAAAAAAAACAATAAAACCCCAGAACTTCTCCATTTAGTTTCAGTGCAGGGGACTTCGCTAGATTCAAATGAAGACAGGATCTGAGACTACCCGTAGGATCGTGTTTCATAGAACATACTGAGTTATAAAGACTTCTAAAGCTCATGCTTTCCCAGAGGAATGTCCAACACCCTCACCAGTAGTACAAGAACAAGCTGGAGACACCATAACGTGCACCACACAGTATTGCCTTCACCACAGTGGTAGCATCTGCAGGTCCTTCTGCTCACGTAGACACAACTTGGTTAGTATGTAAAGTTTTATTCTACCATATTCTGGGTGTATTTGTACGTTTATATTCCTCTGAGATCAAGCAACTGAACACAATTCTTTTATATTCATCAACAGAAAACAAACAAGCAATCAAACAAACAAAACACCAAAACTCAGATTCTTCAGCCTTGTCCTTATCTCCATTGCTATGCAACACACTTGCACTTGTTTTTCTTCCAGGAACTCTTTTCTTCTACTATTGATGCCAGTGCTGGACGTTTGCAACAGAGATGAGAAGGGAAGCGATTTCTCAGAAAACCCAAGACATCTTTATAAAAATACTACTTTACTATGCCTAAGACCTCTTTCATTTAAATTTGCTGAAAGGATAAAAAGCCCAGAGCCATACTTTGTTTTCTTCTTCTGTTAGTCCAGTATTTCTAGCTACAGAAAACCAGAATTTTCTGCTATTCCTATCTAAAGAGTATATTCTCACAACTACATCTCATGGAAGATGTTAATTTACATTTCTGTCATAGCTAAAGCATAGGAGACTTTTTGTTATTGTTCCTGCTTTGTTGTTTATTTTAAGTTATAGGTCCAGACTTGTGTAGTATCAATTTAGATGTAATTTTAGCAGGAATTATGCAGGGTGTTAGGGTGATGTGGATGGCTCACTATAAATCATAAAATCTTTCTATGAAATGGATGTGTTCATTTTGAGTTGCTTAGGAGAAAAGAAATGTTTGAGGAACATGTTTGATTCAATATTAATAAAAGCAGTCTGACTATGTCTCTTAAAGAGTAAGAAACTGGTTTCATTGCTGCACTGTACTCTGTGAAAAATTATACCAATACCCCATGTCATAAGATTTATGTCTGAACAAGGCATTGATCATTTGAATAACACCAATCTAAATGACAGTTTTGTTGTTATAGCTATGTAAATATAAATCTGGAAGGAATCATCCTTTGTAGACACTACCTGTACCTGATATTCTGGTAATTCTAGTAGGTAATTTATCTATCCTGCAGGAAGAACTCCTTTATTGGGTACAAGCACTTCCTCTATTAGAAGTAAAAGTTGAGTGTAACTATGTGATCAGATATTTTATAACAAAGATAAGCTCTGAGCTTGATTCTTAAATGATAATATTTTAAAAATGAAAAGATGTAAATCAGAGGAGGCAGAGAGAATAACGGGAAATTGTTTTCCGCATTACAAAACAAGATCTGTATGTCTGATTTTTAACAAAACGAAGGTCTTTTCTCTTTCAAAGAACCTTTCCTGAATAATTTTTTAGTTAATATCTTCATATTTCATACTTACTTAACTTAGCTGATATCATTCTAAAATTGTTTTCCTATGGAATGAAAACTTCAGCACCATCCACACCTACTGCTGAACCTTCCTCCTTTCTATGGAACCTACTGTGGTTTTTTGGGGTGCAGTGAAGCTACTGGGAAGTATTTCCTGTCCATTTTTGTTTACATTTCAAATAAACAACTTTGATCTAATTACATTCTCACTTACATAGAAATGAAATGGATAAGCATGAAATACTAAAAGAAAAATTACTGTGTTCTTACATTTATTCTTTGTTCGTAGGGATCACCTTTTTCTATCCTTTTCACAGAAAACCTCCATCCTATTGTTTCACCTTCCTCAACATGAAATGGCATTTACTATGACATTTAAAATACAAGCATTTTTTTTCTAATGTACATATCCACTGCATCACTTTCAGTAAGCAAACATAATTAGGGACAGATTTTGTAAGGAACAGCTGGACAACAAAAGGAATTATAACAGAAATCTTAGTGCTGGGAGAAAGAATGAGTAATTTTAACCCGAAAAATTGCAGGGTGCATGCTAGCTCTATTAATTACTATCTGACTAAAATTAATGAGAATAAAAAGAACCCTGTGGACTCTCCAAGGACAGGTAGCACATAACATCCCTGAATGTGTTCAAAGGTCATTCAGATGTGGTGTTGGGGGTTGTGGTTTAGAGGCGAGCTTTATAGAGCAAGGTTGGTGGGTGGACTCGATGATGACAGGGGTCTTCCAACCTGAATGATTCTATGATTTTATGATAGCAGCCTCCCTGATGTCCCACTTCGCTTCCTCCCCACCCTTCCTCGCTGCCAGTCAAGGGACCCAGCTCTCCTCCTCGCACTGCAGGGACTCAGGGGCTGAGTGCCTATTCTGCTCAGCAGAGTCAGCTTTGTAACTTAGCATAAACATGCAAATCTTCAATTGTTATGTTTGTTTTCTGACAGTATAGTTAACTGAAGCACTTTGGCACAGCAGATGAGCCTCAGAACCAGCAGAAGTAGTAGAGAGGTAAAGAGGCTGGACAGGGAATTATTAGCTCAAGCTGTGAGGTGTTATTTCACCCCTAAGTGCACTGTCTGCAGAATTTACTCATGTAGAGCTACTGTCATTTCAGACAAATCAGCCCATGAGAAAATACACCAATGTGGATAAACTGATATGAATATGGAAATAAAGTGAATTCATTTGGTTTACTAGGCTTGGCTCAATACATTTCTTCTATTATTACTAGTAGAACGGCTCTTTAAGTAGCAAAATCCACTTCGTCTCAGGAATAGTAGGATTCTCAGTTGTTGAACCAGAAGAAGTGGCCGTATCAGACTAGACGGGGTCTAGAAGTCTGCTGAGGCTCTGTGTGTGCCTGTTGACACAGTCAACAGTGAAAGCAGAAATAAAATGTGTGTGAACCTATCCAAGGGATGGAGAACAGGCAATCCAGTCAAAGTGATTCCACTGGGAAGCAGGGAGACACTCCATATATGAACTCACCATAGGTGGTCTTCAGCTCCTGACAGCAGACTTCAGGTTCAGATGCAGAGAGCAGTGTAGGGGAAAGGGACCTGGGAGTCTTGGTGGACAGCAGGATGACCATGAGCCAGCACTGTGCCCTTGTGGCCAGGAAGGCCAATGGCATCCTGGGGTGTATTAGAAGGGGGGTGGTTAGGAGGTCAAGAGAGGTTCTCCTTCCCCTCTGCTCTGCCCTGGTGAGACTCCATCTGGAATACTGTGTCCAGTTCTGGACCCCTCAGTTCAAGAAAGACAGGGAACTGCTGGAGAGAGTCCAGCACAGGGCAACTAGGATGATTAAGGGAGTGGAGCATCTCCCTTATGAGAAAAGGCTGAGGGAGCTGGGGCTCTTTAGTTTGGAAAAGAGGAGACTGAGGGGTGACCTCATTAATATTTACAAATATGTAAAGGGTGAGTGTCACGAGGATGGAGCCAGGCTCTTCTCGGTGACAACCAATGATAGGACAAGGGGTAATGGGCTGAAACTGGAACATAAGAGGTTCCGCTTAAACTCGAGAAGAAACTTCTTCTCAGTGAGGGTGATGGAACACTGGAACAGGCTGCCCAGGGAGGTTGTGGAGTCTCCTTCTCTGGAGACATTCAAGACCTGCCTGGACACGTTCCTATGTAGCATTATCTAGGCATTCCTGCTCTGGCAGGGGGATTGGACTTGATGATCTTTCAAGGTCCCTTCCAATCCCTTACAAAAAATAATAAATAAAAATAATAATGCAAATATTTTCACATTACGTGTTTGGAGGATTGGTATCCACATACAGGCAATGTCCCTGCTGTTCCACTACAGTCGGTGGCTGGTCTAATACATCCTAGTGTGGTGTTCAGCTGACCAAAGGTAGGTATGTTTTCTGGGATGAGCTAAATAGATCTCTAGATCCCACTAAAGGGACTTATGCATCTGAGTGCAAGAATCAGCTCTCTAAACATGATTACTGGCTGTCATTTGAGAACCCATTGGTTATGCCCACCATCTGATGGACAGACTGCTGGGTATGACACAAGACCTGCAATAATTTGCTTCCTTTTGAAATTGTAACTGCGAACCTGAAGGGGTACTTTACACTATGACCTAGAATAATAGTAGCATCTCTGATTAAGCACCTGGTTCCCCTTTTCCCTTTCCCCAGACTGAGATTTAGAATTACTTGTGCCAGACTTGGGCTGTCTTATATTTTAAGGGCTATTTTGAAAAAGAGATATCAGTGGAATTAATATTTATAAGGCTAGGATACATGCTACTCACTCATTTTTAATGTTTGCTCAGTAGGAACATCTTCAAAATATATGGCACAACAGCCACATTCTAACAGAAATGTCTTTCCCTCAGCCTTGTGGGGGAATATTGAACACTTAAAGCTGTCTTTCAGACTTGAAGAAGAGTAACAGGTCTCAAAGAAAAATTCTTCCAGTCAATTGGCAGCTTCTAACTCTTCAAGCTGGGAACAGCTGGAGAACAACAGCCAGCTAGACCTTGAAGTAAAAGCCGTGATATCAAGGTTCGAGTTTGTTCCTAAGGGAAGGAAAACAACATCTAGGGACTTGGGCTACCATATTAATCTACTCTGTTTCCATTTTTTGCACCTGATATGTTGAGTAGATGTTATTGTCATTTGAGACAAAAACAAACCAGTGCATTTTAAATCACATTAAAAATCCTGTTTAGTCTGTCATTTCTGGCCAGGCAGTTGACATCATTGCACTAATTTCCAGAAACATTTAATCAGCAGTTTGTGGAATTAATAATAAAGTCAGAAATCACTTTAAGGGTTTCAGGCACAGGACCCAGTACAATTAGATTAGTACTGTGTGTGGTTCTGGGGCCTGAGATTTAAGGAAGGATGTGAAGGTCCATGACTGTGTCCAGAGGAGGGCAACAAAGCTGGTGACAGGGCTGGAAGGAATGTCTTGTGAGGAGTGGCTAGGGACTTCAGATTTCTCTAGTTTGAGGAGAAGGAGGCTTAGGGGTGACTTCATTGGTCTCTACAGCCTCCTGAGGAGGGGACATGAGAGGAAGGTGCTGAGCTCCTCTCCTTGAGATTCAGTGATAGGTTGTGTGGGAATGGTTCAAAGCTGTGTCAGGGAGATTTAGACAGTATTTCTTTACCAAGAGAGTGGTCAAACATTGGAACAGGCTTCCTAGAGAGCTGGTAGATGCCCCAGGCCTGACAGTGTTTGAGATATGCCAACAATATCCTTAAGAACACGCTCTAACTTTTGGTCAGCCCTGAAATGGTGAGTAATTTGGACTAGATGATTGTTGTAGGACCTTTCCAATTAAACCTACTCTATTCTGTTCAGTTCTGTTCTGTTCTAATGCTACAGATTCATACAGATTCAGCTGCCTCACACAGCCTTCAGTGCAGTGATAACAGCTTACAGCAGGGATCTGCAGCAACCAGTGGAGCAGGAGTTAGCAGTTCAGGTAGCCAGTGGCAAAGTTCAAGGGAAATCACAGGGGTTAACTGACACAACAAAGAGACAATTTTTCAGGTAGGACACAGGAGACCTTCTTCCAGGTATGCGCTACAATTTGGCAACCAGTCAGAATTTTTTATATTCGGTGTTGGATTTTTCTCTAAGTCTCTCCTGTCAGTATCCTCATTCCACGTTGTCAAGTAAATAGCACACGTCCAGAGAAAGTCACATAGTCAAGTGGCTGGCCATCCATTCGCCTAAGCAAGAGGTATCTCAGTCCCTGTTTACCCACTGCGATATGCCAATGACAGCTTATTGTAACTCTATGGCAACAACTCATCAGATTACTTGCTGCCTCTCATGATTCCAATTGCTGAGCCAAAGGTTTATGGTTTTGTTACAAAACACTTAGCTTTGCAATCTGTACTTTAATGCCTTATTTAAAACCACTTTTAGGTTACATTTATGATTAAAAGCAGTGAAGAAGCTTGAGACACTTTTCCCTCCTCAATTTATTATTTCAACATGTTGACATTTAAACAGATTTAACTTTAAAACTAATGTATTACAGTTTTGCAATTTCAGAACTCCTTATCTGGGACTAGTTTTCTGCAGGGTTACACACACAAAAATAATTATTTCAGTTGCCTTTCTGTGACATGTAAAATGAATTGAAAACAGAAGTCTCAAAAAGTATTTCATTATAGGGTTTGTGTCTTGCTAAAGGAATAAGCATGTATGTGTCTAAACATACCTCCCTACCCACTCGCAATGAGACATCAACCCTAAAAAATGTCAGTATCTATATACATGGGAAGGTAATGTTATGAAAGATAATTTAGCATTAATAAACAAAGTGGCTAGAAAAAAAATCTATACAACTAGCTGTCAAGTGCCTGAACATTAGTGACTAGCATTCTGAAGTTAACCAAGTTAACAATATCAATTTTAAAAGAAGTTTAGAAAAACATTTATTTAAAAATTTACTGTCACTTCCTCTTGCCTTGTACACTCCGTCCCAACCCAGTTCACTATTGTAAAACTGAATAAATTCCAAAAAAAAAATCATCCCATCAGCACTAAAATGTGATTCTTTGTTTATCATACTGTGTTTCATCACTTCATGCACAGGATTAAAACACTTTCTGAAACTAGTTCTCAAGATACTGGATCTCTTGCAGCCTCCAGTCATTGACACAGGTAATAGACCCTTGATACCATACTTCAGACATACCTCTAAATTGGAGTGGTCAAACACTGCTACAGTTTGAACAGCAGGGTTGTAAAGTCTCCACACTCGGAGCTATTCAAAACCCTGCTGGACACAGCCTCGAGCAACCTACAGGTTGTAATGTAAAAGTAGTTTTACACTGACTCTGCTTTGAGCGAGATGGCCTCCACTGATGCCTGCCAGGCAAAATTATTCACTGATTTTGACATTATGCTTTTGGTAAAAAGATGGAGTTTTTACTCCGAGATCAATTTTGTATGTGTGCTTTCAGCTAGCTACTGTAAGTACAAGTGTCACTGTGATTTCAGAAGAGTGCAACAGCCCCTGTAAGTCCATACCTCTGACCTCAAACACATGCAGAGGTTCTTCATAATGCAGTGTAGCACACAGTGTGCTGGCCTTCACATTTCCACCCCACTTCTGAGGAGATCTGAGAGGACCCTCTGCTTTTATCATCAATTTCAGAAGTCTCCCTTATGATTTCTTTGCACTGTCAGTACTTTCCTAGGACTTTATCAAGACCTGGAAGCTCTTTGGAGCCATCAGGCCACACCTGGGAGAAGCAGAGGTAAGATGTCCCTAGCTGCACAACCCTCACAGCTGTTAGCCCAAGGATAACTGCAGAAAACATCACCCAGTTCGGTGTGGCTGGAGATACTCCAAGCTGCTCTTGTCAAGCATGAAGGGTGCTATGCACCTGTGCTGCATTGACCAGCGTGAGTGTCTGTAGGTAGTCCTGTTTTCATCACTGCAGTTGGGGTAGATGACCCCCAAAAGTTTCATATCAGCTTCAGCTATTCTGTGATTCTGTGACATTATACTGTTCCTAGGGTTATTGAGAAATCACTTGTGTGTGTGTCCAGCTTTCCCTCCGCCCTGGAGATAACATCAAGTGTCAGACATTTGATTTCGCCAAGTTGGATGGAGGATAGCTGCTGGTTTAGCTGGTCTGTTTTACTGCCTGCTTTTTGACAGCCCTGAGTATAAGCCACTTTCTGGAATTGTCATGTCACTGGTTGTGCACTACTGCTGACATGCTGACCGTGTCCCTTCAGTTCTCTGCTCTCTCCCATGGTAGATTTTTCAGTGGTCATGTTTTCAGTCATAGAAGTAAAATCCCCTCTATTAGAGGAATACCATGTGTTTTGCAAAGAAAGAGAATGGACTTGTGACTTCCTGTCACCTTCTTTGGTCCTGTGTTTCTAGACAGTTACCAGTACCCCTGGCTAACTAAACGAATGGGTTTGCAGGAGTAAAATATCTAGAAACAGTGTATGGCATTCAGTTAGTTACCCAGAATTACAGATGTATGTCATAGAATCATAGAATCATGGAATGGCCTAGGTTGGAAGGCCTAGGTAGGAAGATCATCTAATCCAACCTCCCTGTCACGGGCAGGGATGCCTCTCTACTAGGTCAGGCTACTCAAGGCTCTGTCCAAGTTGGCCTTGAACACCTCCAGGGAGGGGGCAGCCACAATATCTCTGGGCAATTTATTTCAAAGTCTTGCCACCCTCGTACTGAAGAATTTCTTCCTAAGATCCAATCTAAATCTATTCTCCTTCAATTTAAACCCATTTCCCCTTGTCCTATCAGTCAATGCTCATGTAAAAAGTCCTTCCCCAGCCTTCCTGTAGGTTCCCTTCAGGTATTGGAAGGCAGCTACTAGGTCCCCTCAAAGTCTTCTCTTTTCAAGATTGAACAATCCCAGCTCACACAGCCTGTCCTTGTAGCAAAGGTGCTCCAGCCCCTGGATCATCTTTGTGGCCCTCCTCTGAACCTGCTCCAACACTTCTATGTCCCTCTTATGGTGGGGACAGCAGAACTGGATGCAGTATTCAAGGTGGGGTCTCACAGAGCAAAGGGGGAGAATCACCTCTCTTGACTTGACAGGAGAGCCTGTCTCATACAAGAACCAGAATTAGGAAAAGGCTGACCTAAAACTCTCACATTATGCTGCAAGTCAAATCAAAATAGTCCATAGCTTATTGTTTGCCCTTATTTTTTTTCATTTTTCTTTTATGAAAAAGAAAAGTAGACAATTAATATAGAAAAAAAAATCTATTTGAAACCTAATCTGTCACAACACAGTTTCAACAGAAAGTTTTCAGCTCATGCTATTTTCCATATCACTCTGAATTTGACTGCAGCAAGGGAAATTTAATTTACATAAGAGAATATACTTTCTCATAGTAGCAACAGTGAAAATCAACACTTTAGGGAGGTTGTGACATACCCAGAAGTAAAGATTTCTAAAAAGAGGTTAGAAAAGCAACCTGTGTAAATCAGAATAGGCGTAGGTGTTTATGCCTTGGGGCCAGAGCATAGACAAGTTCAACCTTATTTTCTATTTTTTGTAATTTTACTGGAGCTAACCAAACCAACTGTCAATATAACTCAGTAGTAATTATTCTAGACTTAATACAGCAGAGTCCACAATAGATGTCTGTGAAAGTCCTAAGGCTGTAAGTGTTGTAACAATAGATTTATAATGTGTCATGCTCTTATAATGCAATGCAAAATGAATGCAGCATTAGGGCAAATAATAGAGGACTTATGCAAACCGAAAAGTCAGTAATTACATAATTATATTAATGTGCTGGAGCTTTGGTGTTTTTCATACTTAGCTATTGTGACACTACCTCAACAAGGCTGCTGCTTCTTCTTGAGCTATATACATATGTTTACAATAGCACTTATCAAATATCACACCTTGACTACCAGATCTGAGAAGGGTCAGGAAAAAGGGATGTTTTTCATTATACTCCCTGTGCACCTCAGCTATTCCAAACTGGTCTGCCATAATTATACCTTAAAAATAAGAGATAGTATATACAGTAATAACCTATCATATTGACTAAAGGCAATGAATTCATCAAAAGCTAATGAGAGTGTGACAGGTTGCAGCAGATAGGAGAAAAAAACAGGAATGCTTGCACATTCCACTTGGATTTCATTTGTGCTCCACAGCTCTAACCTGCATTCTTTGACTTCAGCAAGATCCTGCTCTGTCTATAATTGCATATATAAAAAGTATAAAACTAGAAAACTGCCAGCTGTTCTTCACTACTTAGAGGTTTGAGTTGTTGTGTTGTTGGGGTTTTTTTAATCAATTCTGGATATCATTCTAAAAGATAGGTTCTAACCTATCAAGGAGGAACAAATCTTGATGCAAGAATAGAGGGGAATATTTCTGCACAGCCTTTTACAGACAGACACAGGCCAGTTCTGCCTGTTCTTCCATTCAATCAGCTGCAAATCAACTCCAGACTGAGGCTATTAACTTAGATTCTGCATTCAGCTAGTTTATTGCTTCCAATCAAGAACCAGATCCAAACGCAGAAAGAGGATGAGGTTGTTTCTGCCTGTGATCACAACTCATGTATCAGCTACAACCTGATACAGGAGGTCAGACTGCAGTGGCTTTGAAGGAAAAAAAGGAACAGGGGAAGGCAAAAGGAATGCAAAACAGAAAACACAGCTTCCACTGAATACCAAAAGGACAGCAGTTAAATTAAAAAAAAAAAAAAATGCATTTGAAAGCAAATGGGTGTCCTCTGTCCATGTTATCCACAACACTACATGATTATATTTTTGTACACCTCCCCCTGCAACAACAGAAGGTGATCAAAGGGGTTGTCTCTTTAATCAGCAGATAAATCCATTTAGACACACGGGTTTGATTAAATGAATACTGCAATTGAAAGACACAATCCAGTAGGGAAACTGATGTCTGTAATAAAAATCTGGTTGGCAAAGAAGCAAGACTATTGTGGAGGGGGAAGAAAGCTGATATTATCTGTAACCACTGCCCATGTAGTAATTTAGTTGTTCACATTTACTGCAACACAGAAAACTCCCCAGCTTTCCAGAAGTACAAGAGGTAATATGTGAAGTGCAATCCTCTTTTCTTGCTGCATCTCCCAGTGCTAACCCGTACAGTAGTGCATCATTGCATCATTAACACCGTGACTTTGTTCCATAAAGTAATTAATAATCACTCCCATGAAGGGCTGGAGGCATTTTAGTTATGGTAGAAATGCTTAAGTAACAGAAAGCTTACAAAAAAAAAAGCACACAGCAAGCTCTACAAACATACATCTCAATTTGTGACAGAACAGTCATTGCACTTCAATCAGTTCCAGTCCAGCCTCATTACTGTTCACAAATGCTACCAGATTGCTCAAGAAATAGTTTAGAAACCAGCTAGGTCAAAATAAGATATTTAATGTAAAATTGGTGTTCAAGTGTTTGTCAAAGTAACAATGTCAAAGCATAACATGATTACATATTTGTAAACTAGTACATTGGGGAACTGCAGTTTTTTTAGAAGTAGACATTAACGTAACATGAAAACAAAACTCTCAGAAATCTACCTTTAAAGATCTATAAAGAACTATTTTCTTGCATGGATAACAAGGGAAAAAAAAAAATCAAATTCCACTGGATTGGAAACATTCAGAATATTTGCAAAGTGAATATTAATATAATTTGCTAACCTTTACCTAAAGCAGAGATTTAGGGAACAGGCAGAGTAATGATTAGTATTACCTTAATAATTAAAGTGAAATGTGTGACACTGACTATAGTGTTAGTAGTCAACTGAAAGACTTCACATAAAAGCCCCATTGCAAATTTCATGTGAACTAGCCTTTTTCCTACACTTGGGGAGGAGAAAAAGGAACCACTCAGAATTGCCGTATGAATAGAATTCCCCTGAGAAGATCCAGAAGATTCATTCCAACATGTGGCCATTGAGAACTATAAAGTATCTGGTTTGCTATATCATATTAAAACATGGTCAGCTGGTTTGGGAAAAAATATTATGAAAATACTTTGAAATTTTGAATTTTAAAATGTGAGTTGGTAGGTGGCTCCTAGATGGTACCACTGCAGAGCAATACCTTGCTAGTTCTGTATACTGCGTAAGTGATTGCTTTTGCAGAAATGTCCATTACAAACAGCGCCCACAGAACAGCCTGGAACAAGACTCGCTGTCTAGTGGGATTCTTCCAGGCTCTTATTTCCGTTGAAATCAGTAGCAAAATACTTCTGTCAATATCGTGTTTATGGTTAATATTGCGAACTGGAGCAATAGCTAGTAATTAAGCTGTGCTGCAATGACCATGCATTCTGGCACCTTGCACAATACAAACCACAGATACGCTACATGCTAAGTATTGTTTCATGTCTAGTATTTGTGCTTGAACAAGAGTGGGATATTTTAGAACAGCATCTTGATTTAAATTATCACTAATTGACCCTTCACACATTGTCCTTATTGTTGACTATTAAAAAAAAGAAGGGAATCTGAATTTGTCCATCTTCAGCTTTGGGCCCTTAAACTTCGATCAGATGCTTAAAACTCTCTATTCGGATGCTCTTCCTTGGTTTTGTACAAGCTGCATTCAGATTACCCTGAACTACCTCTCTTGTAGTTAGAATAAATGAATTAGAATCTGGTGTTAATTGTGCCATAGGCTCAACACTTTGTATGTAGCCTAAAGCCAAAAAAAAAGTTTTGAACACAGAAATTGCGTATTTCTTCAAATACATGACATATAAGACAGTTCAGAAAGTGATGCCTATGTGTGGCACTGTGTGCCAAATTTTCAAACAATCATATTTGCAAACTACGGGTTTTCAGGCTTCTTGAATAGTCCCTGCACCGCTGCTAGTGGGTGTCTAATCCAGGGACAGCAAGCGTTTTGAACATGCAATCGTTTTAATGCAAGAACCTCACTGTTCCTAGTGGATAGCCTGCAGGTGTGACCCCTCTGCTTTTCAGTTTAGTAGTGGTGGTTCCTTGGTTTCCATGCAGCAGTTTTTGTTAAAAAAATCCATAAAGTAAGGACTGCTTATGAAAATTTTATTATATATCCAACACTCTGCATGCGCAGTCATGCTCTTTGCAATGCTTCTTTTACAAAGTAGAGAGGTTTATAAATAGAAAAGAAAATGGACATAATCTACAGGAATTTTTTTTAAGGCGCATAATTTTGTTAGCATAATGACTGTCTGTTTCACTTCTTTTTTGAGTTCTTGCCTGTTGAGCACTTCCTCAAGTAGCACATGCTTCTTTCTCTTGGTGGAAAAATCAGATTAACTCCTTCAACTCCAGCTGTTAGCAAGGCTCCAGTACCACAGTTAAACACAGATGTACTTGTAGCTGTGCAAAGGCATTTACAGGAACATGAATCTCTTACAGATGGCAAAATGTATCCATTTTCTTTTTTTGCCATATTATTATCCTAAAAGATGGTAATTAAAATTATTTCAAATTTCAGATTTAAATAACATTTTGATTAATTATGGACTGTTCACTAATGCCATATTTTGAAATTGCTCTCATTAGCTTTCTATTCCATACGCAAATTAATAGGACTGAATTATCATTAATAGCTCTAAATAGAAATAATTTTTGTAATTTTTACACTGGATGTATCAAAATGTACACATCATTTTTTTTTTATTTTTCTTTCTGACCTGTTCCATCTTCAAGCTTAATGTAATTTGAGCTTTACACTTTCTTTCAGAATGAAAAGCAAATTATTTTGAGTACTGCTGAGAGCCAATATAGCGCTTTAGCAGCCCTGAGATAGAAGAGTGAAAAGTTAAAGAGCACATAGCCTGCTGAAGAAATACATTTTCTGATTAAAATTATGAAGGCGGTAGAGTTAACTGTAATACGATCAAGCCTTACAAAGTTCAAGAATTCTGTGTGATCGTTAGATATATTTTCATCTGCTTCTTGGAAGTATTTCAGACTGTTTCCATTTTAGCCATTGCAAATATTAAACTTGGTGGGAAAAATTTTTTTCAACTGATTTTTTAAAAAAAGTGTTCAATACAACAGCTTCAAGATCACAGCCAACCCATGCCGATGTTTCCGTAGCTACATCATGTCTATGACAGATCCCTCTCAGAGCCATGTTCTGTGTTCCCAGCACCTACAAATGGCATCACAGTGAACGAACTATGGTGAAAACCCCAAGTGCTTATGTTTGCTTAGGGTAATGCAGTTGAACTGCCCATTGGTGTCAAAGAAAGGGAGGTTGAGATCAGCCTCATCTCCCTTCTGGCCCAGTTATTGAACTTGATGGCTGAAAAATGGAAAGACTGACAAGAAAAGGACTGCAGCAGTAATGGTGTCCTGATGAGAAATATGACATCCTCATCTCTTCTTCTACTATGTATCAGTGTGAATCCAGTCAAAACATAACAGAAGTTTAAAAGTCTAACTCTACCATCAGAAACTGTGCCAGCTGTGGCTGCTGGAAACCTTTGGGTCTTGTTTCTTAGAGAATGGGTAAGAGGGTGCCCTCAAAATGTGCCTTCCTGATTCATGGGAATTTCAAGAACGTTGTGGGAAAAAAAAAAAAAAAAAAAAAATTCAATCCCATAGCTGTTGTTTCTGGGAATACTGTGAGGTATCAGAACATGTGCAGTTTGGCTGGAGCAAGTTTCAGGGTAGGTCTGTCAGGGAAGTTTTCCTGACCGTGCCTTGTAGGCTGCTTAGGACACCAACAGGAAACTGAAAGGGAATTGTGCAGGCTGCCATGGTCCGGTTCAATGCACCTTTGTTCAAAAATCATTCCTTGAGACTTTCTCACCCATAGTAGTTATCTTTCCTGTCACAGGATCTTCAATTCACTGTAGTTTATAAATAGTTAAACACCAGTAATGATCTGGGAAATTTTTCCATTTGCCACCTATAAATTGCTTAGTATTGACAATTCGTTGTATGTAACAGCCAGATTAAAAATCGAGAATCCCCACATTTCCAATGGTTTTTTTTCCTTTTTAGCTTTTTAATTACATTTAGAATGTGATTCTGAGGGATGGTAAGAGAGCATAAACAACAATATTCATTAAACCTTGACAATCTTGCATTTAAATAGAAGCAACCCTTGGGCAACAAAATACACAAACACCGCCAAATCACATCAAAGAAAAGTGCCTGCTAGTTATAAGACTGTAAGGCATGAAGGTGAGTCCCTTGACAAAAGATATAGAAAACTACACCACAAGGAGGTAATTTAGCAAAAAGGAGTTAAAATCAAAAACTATTAGTTTTTTGCTGGAATAAGAAGGAGAGCAGGAGAAAAAAAAGAGAAACCATGAACAGAGATATAATGGTCCTGCACTTCGTAACTGACTGTGTCCACAGTTCAAAGATCTCTTGGTGGGGAGAAGAGGCATGCTGGCCACATTTTTGAATGTCTAGTGAAGATAGGTGGTTTTTATTTTGTGCCATCAATCTACAGACAAGGATATTTAGATTAGAAACTCTTTATAGGCTCTATATTTGTTTAAGCTTCAGTTTTATTTACTCCTGGACGCTCAAAAAGCAAAAAAAATCCTGGAGGCTTGAGCAGATGAAAAAATGTTATACCTTTAGGACGGTTATGCTGAATTTAAGGAAGAAGCTATTTCTGGGCAGAAATTCCAAATCCAGCCCCTTAGCCCTAGGGGAAAAAAAAACAAAACAAAAAAACAAATAAAAAAACCAAAACAAAATAAAACAAAATAAAAGGACTCAGATGCATGGGACTAAGACAAAAAAGCTCATTGTTCAGTAGAGATACAGGACATCATCCAATATGTAAAGCACGGCTATGTTTCAATATGCCATTATCCCTGTCTTCCTTCCCCACCAAACTTCAAATTGTACTTCATAAAATGAAAATAAGAATCATATTCTAAACAATAAAAGCCAGGTGTCCTCCCCACAGAAAAACAAACTTGCAGTTCATAAACCTGGGCAACTCATTGCACACGGATGTTTTAAGGCTAAATTTACATACGCATGAACAGAGGTCAGAAAACGGTGTTTAAAAACACAAAAGCAAAACAAACAAAACCACCAAAAAACCCCAGCAATTAAAGCTTACTAAGTACCCCGAAGTGAAATCCTATGAACTGAAAAGGTTGGAGCTTTGTTCTTGAGGCATCCACCAATAGTTAATGCTGCAAACAAAATACTTTACTAGCTGGACCTTTGGCTCACCCCAAACACATGGTAGGTATGTACTTACATCCCCTCATGGAGCTCAGTGCCACCACTGAGGTGTCACAGGTTAGGGCTGGGCCGGCCACTAAAACGGTGACAGATGCTCCTTAACCCTCTCTTCCACCCCCAAACGTGAAGGAAAAGGGAATGAGGCAGAGAGAGTTACGGGTTAGAAAACAAAAACTAAAATGGTTTTAATGAAACAATGATGGAAATAATAGTGAAATAATACAAATAAAGAATCATATACGACTATGTATAAGCCTGATAT
The DNA here is from genome assembly GCA_020746105.1 of Trogon surrucura. Taxonomy (NCBI): domain Eukaryota; kingdom Metazoa; phylum Chordata; class Aves; order Trogoniformes; family Trogonidae; genus Trogon; species Trogon surrucura. The sequence goes on along the minus strand of CM036619.1, from coordinate 58,703,288 downwards.
TGAACCCTACTCCCCCTTCAGTAGTAATCCCCACTGGTGCTGCAGAGTAGAAGGCACTGGGGAAGCCCCAGTCTCAGCAGCAGCGGGAGCTGGATACAGGGAGCTGGATTCGGGAACTCAGGATCTGGATCAAAAGCAGGAGATCGAACAGAGTCCTCCGGCCATTGAAGAAAGAGAGAGAGAAAGAACTAAACTCTCATGGTCACTCAATTTATACTGAGTATGATGTATATGAAATGCAATACTGTTGTTGGTCACCTGTCGTGTCTATTAGCCCCTGGAGGTGCAACATTTTACTTCCCTGTGACCCCTCTTACTACCCAGCATGGCACACAAGAGCCAGCAGTGACCTTGGTCACTATAGGAATAAGTATCAGCAAGAGCCTTTCTGTACACCAGTCCCAGGCAGTGACTGTAAACATCAGGTGTTATCACTGCCAGTAGCACACACTGTCTGCAAAAACATGCTGCTGACTTCAGAAAGTGCAGCCTTTTAGAAGAGTCTGAGTTGGAAAATAAAGACCACTGAACAGAGTTGGTTTCATTTAGCTCGAACCAGGACACAAGGTGACCACTCTCTGCCTGCCCAGCTGATGGCCCCCACCAGAAGAACCTGTGGTTAGTACTGAAAATTTCTGTTTCATCCTCCTACTCCCATCTCCTTCCTGCAGTGCTCCCCGTTGTCGTCTTAGACAGCAAAGCAGCCAAAAAATCTCCCAGAGAGAAATGCTATTGCTGCAGATCTGCCCTGGGACTCAGCAGCAGTGGGGAGGCAGTGCCCAGGTCATCATAATCTCTTGCAAGCCATCTGTAAACAATGGGTTACAGCGAAGTGGTCTAAGTGTTCAGCTGCCCCTGAAAACAATTTCCAGCACAATTCTGTGTCGCTTTTGCTGTTCACAGTGGTGAAACTAATACTGATAACTCGTCTAAAATTATCTCTGAGGAGCTTTTCTCTTACTGCAAATAGGCACTTTCAGCTTCTCCATGACTCACCTATTGAGAGATGCAACTAGAAAAAAATGTGTTAGGATTCTTTTTTTTACCTCAAGGGTACTAATAACCACACTGAAGATGATGGTGCCCTCAGACAGTGGAGCAATAGAGACTAAGCTAAAGCCTTTTTTGTTTTCCATTGTCTTCTTACATCACCTTTTTACCTTGACAGATCTTTGTGCTGTTAATCTATTCTTTTACATATCTTCATTATTGGATTTGTTTTGGTATGTGAATGTATTAGAGAAATTACACAATCAGTACTAAACAGTAAAAGTCAAACTTCCACAAGTTCCACTGCCCCAACCTCCTACCAAAACAATTACCCTTGGGCTTCGGATTTAAATTAAGATTTTTAAAAGGGGAGGGAAAAAAGAGTCTCCCCCTTTTTTCTTTCTTTTATTGTCTGCTGAGCCCAAATGCCACTTGTGAAGATTAGTACAAGTATAAAAAATTCTACTTATGAATGCAAACACGTTCACATGTTTGCTCCAGGTCTCAATACCCATGCGTGGATGAGAATGACAAATGAACAATATAAGAGACCTTTCAATTATACATAACGGATAACCAAACGTTTATGGACAATGTAGTTAGCAGGAATAATAGACAGGTAGATACAAACTAGAGTGAGAACAAAATGCAAGTCTCTGTTGATTTTCTGTCACACTACACTAACGAAGCGCTCAATAAAAACATGCTATAGACTAATTAAGAGTTAAAGGAAAAATGTAACAAATATCTGCAGAAATGTTCTTTTCCTTCAGTTTCTATCATGAGCCTAAAACAACAGCTGAGTATTAATGTCTTAGAAGAGAAAAAGCAATAAACAAAACTGTTACATCAGTTTTCTTGGTTCTTCACATGTCAAAAATAAGTATGTTATTTCAGACAGTAGTCATTTCATACTAAAGAGAATATGAAAAGTACCTAAAGAGCACTTTAAAAAATCACCTGATTCATAAAGCTAAAAATTAACTGTAAGAAAAAAAAAAAAAAAAAAAAGAGATATGTCAGTTTAAAAAGTCCAAGTTAAAAAAAGATACCCAAAATAAATCAACACATTTAAAGACTAGACAGATAAATTGTTCTTAAAAATCCATTTGGACAACATTTTTGTTTTTATCAGGTAGTGATATGTAATGGTCTTCAAAAAAGGTAAATGAACACATTTAAGCAGTAACAACACCTTTGCCTGTCTGTCTTTTTGGGTCTAAGTGACATAAAAATTGCATGGGTTGTCTTTGGCATCCCAATGAATGCTCCTCTACTTATCCAGTCACTGCTTTAGAGGTGGTCTAACGTTGAGTTTCACACTTTCAATTGCAGTATTCCTTTCTTCAGTGGTGTCCCTCCCATTCAGCTTAACTATATTGTCAGAGCTTCCAGGACAAAGATAAATCAGAATTTTATAGAACAAGAGGTAGTGGGGGGGCGTCAGGTTAACTGCAGTTACAAGTCTAGGATTACAGGGATGCTGTCTCAGCCTCACATGAAGTCTTCACATACTCCATCACCAGGTTTCTGCACAAAAGGAAAAGGAAGCAGGAAAAATAATAAAAGGAGAACTTCCGCCTGCTTTATGAAAGGATTACACTTTTGCCCTTTCCTGCCTCCTGCTCAGTACCAACAACAGACATACTGCTGTTCTTGCCATCAGACAGTCTCACTGAGCGCCCTGGAGCTCAAAATTTTTCTGAGAGTAAGATAAGAAAGAAGAAAAGTGAAGAAGCTGAAATAGCTCCTAAATCTCTGAATTATCAGCTAGAGATTTCAATAAATTGGCAAATTCTACTAGTTCTTGAAATTGTAGTCTTTTAATAACACTGTCATTACCCTTATTCTTTTTCATATATTTATTTGTTAGCTTTAATTAGTGTAAAAGGCATTTATATTTCTTCTTCTAAAAAGATAGTAAGCATGAAGATATGAAACTTTATGTAGACATTCAGATTTCTTTAGAGATCTTCTTTTTAAATATAATATTAAATATAATATTAAATTTCAAATAAGAAACTTTTTATGTTGCATTGATGGTAACCCTATGCAAATTATTTGGAAGTTTATGACATTTTCTTTTAAATTAACTGCATTAACTAAACATGAAATTTCTGCTTGTTGATGGCAAGCTAGTAGAGCCAGTCAACAGATGACCCACTTACATGAAACATCATTTTGCTGTATTTAATGTGATGCATGTTTTACAATTAAGCATTCAAACATAGCTTCACTATCAGACAGTGAATGGTAAGAGAAGCAAGCTATCCCAAGGAAGGCTTCAGGTCAAAAGCTACCTGCCCTGTGCCACAGTTTGCTATCAGTAATGTTTATCATAATCAAGGTTAGAAGGAGAAGAGCAAAATACCGCTACCTTGTAGGAAGTTACACTCTGCAAGAGGAGAATACCAAATCCTAGATACTTCTCTTCTAAGGTACTGGCTTGTCCTAAATTTTAAGAGACTAGAACTGTAAAAAAAAACCACTAAATTGTATATATCATAGAATCATTGAGGGGTTTAGGGTGGAAAGGACTTTTTTAGGTCATCTAGTCCCACCCTCCTGCAGCGAGCAGGGACATCTTTAGTTAGATCAGGTTGCTCAGAGCCGCATCAAAGCTGACCTTGAATACCTCCAGGAATCCGGTTTTTATCACTTCTCTGGGCAATCTGTTTCAGTCTTTCACCACCCTCATCGTAAAATATTTCTTCTTTCTGTCTAGTCTAAATCTAACCTCTTATAGTCTGAAACTGTTACTCCTTGTCCTATCATTACACTTCCTGATAAAGAGTCCCTCACCTTCTTTCCTGTAGACCCCCTTTAAGTACTGGAAGGTTGTTGTAAGACCTTGATAGAAACACATTCATGAATAGAGAAGCCTACTTTTACACATCACAGTACTTTCTTTTTGAAGATGAAAACAATTATATAGTATTTTGATAATCGATATTTATGTGGACACTACTTAACAAATGCCTCCTCTAGGTTTTCTTTAGTTAGAATGTCCCCAGAAATTACCATAAACAGGGAATGCAGGGAAAACAAACAGTGATTAGGAAGGAAAAAAAGGAGGATGATTCTAGATAGCCATTCACACTTAATAAAACATATATTCTTTTTGACCTTTCTCATTTCACTCTTGAAGAAATTAACTTTTTCAATATGACTCAATTCTCCTGACATAGTATTGATCGAATGTACTGAACATCTACAGAAAAGATTTCAGTACCTTGAATACCACGGTTTGAGAAACGGTACCCAACCACTACATTATGTGGATGAAAACCATCTCTATGGGCAAAAGCAATGAACTGAATTTGAAGACAGCAACAAAAATTTCAGTTGCAAGAATTTGCGTTAATACATACATGAGGCATCTGAAATGAAAAACCGCTTAGATCAACAGTGCACTCCTGTGACTTTAGGGCTGGCAAAACGAGCTGCAGCTCTCATCTCCAAGTGGGCTCACACCAAAGATTGACTGCTCTTAACCTTAAAGGAACATAAGAGGATAGGAATCTAGGTCTCCATTTTGTAGATATCTGAAGGAGACCACGGTCACATAGCCATCCTTACACCCTCCCACCTTCTTTTATTACACTTTCCAGCCTGTCTTTGTGAAGGTGTCGTGCCACCACTCCATCCCGACAGGCTGCTACTTCATGACTTTGGCATTCCCCATGCCTCATCGAGTGAGCGCACATCAGCTGGGAAAGCTCCAGTTCTCCTCTTTCTTTTCCCCTCACTCCAATACACTAGATATAACTACTTACTGCAACAAAGTAGTCGCATTAGCTTTGATATTGCTTCAAATATTTTTGCTTAATGACAGATCAAGCACCCCAGAGGTTTGGCACCATTACCATACCGTCCTCATGTATTGCATGATCTAGTTGAGAGGCATCTCTGCCCACGACAGGGAGGTTGGATTAAAATGATCTCTAAGGTCCCTTTCAGTCTAGGCCGTTCTATGATTCTATGATTCTACGATTCTATGATTTATGGTCAACAACATCCAGCTAGGAGCCAAGTGAGAGGTGGTGGCTGGAGACAGAAGTACACCAGCACTGCAGTTTGGGCTTCTCTATCTACCCCAAATTCATCCAAAAAATATCTACTGGCATTTTAATGTGCAAGATAAAACACAGCAACATCTGAAAAAGTTGGCTGAATCCTTTCTTGTTGGAACTTTGTTTGACCATATGGCACTGCCTCAAGGACGAATTCATTACCATTGTGTCTCCAGTAATTCCCTAAAACTTAGCTCTCTATCATATTGCATATTTGCCAAGTCACTGAAAAAGAACGAGCAACGTCTTTGTGAAAATATTGGATTATTAGAAATAAAAGTGAAAATATTAATATATTCTTGATTTTCCAATCACATTTACACTTTTCTGCTTAAGAAAGATCTCTTCTCTTGCTAATGTCTTCTCTAGCCATCTGTCCCCAAAGATTGTTGTTTGCTTTCTGATGACAGAATAGCCTAATAGTTGCCTTTTTGGCAAAGCTCCAAGCTTGCATACTATGCTGAGAATGGTGTAAAATGAAAGTCTGACCTAACAGGCCTTCTCTTAAGCAAGAGTCAAATGGAAGGCTAAATCTACTGAGGAAAGCAGCTGACTTTTTGCTTACTCGCATTGCTAAAGGTAACAGCTACAGAATCTGAGAGTTTAGTAAGTATTTAACATAGCTAGTAAACTACAATTGATGTATTCCCTGTCTACAAGACGGAAAAAAATTGTATACCATGGAAACAGCATTTGTGTTTTTCTTGGCCCATCTGAGGTCCCAGGTTTCATGCATTCCTCTTTTAGTCAACTTTACTGATAGTGACTCCACCTTGAAAGCCTGGAGTGCTCATTTCTGCTACAATTTCTAGATCTCTTTCTCTCCTCACTGTTTATTTCCTGGTGTGCTCTTCAGAGTTGAAACACAATGGGATGAAAACATAGAGAATATGAGTATTAAATTTGCTATAGTTTCATAAGCACAGAACTGGTAAAATCATTGTAAGAAATCAGTCAAATTATAAGGCCCTTCTCTAATTACTTTGTATTTTCAACCTTCAGACTAGAATTCTCTACCGATTTCATGGTTCAATAAACACAAATAACAAATTTTACTCAGTGTGATAACAGTGATTAATATTCTTTTTATATCATGCAATTCTAGCTGCTCTTTCACTGTAATTAATTATAGCACATCTGTTTTACACAGTAATATTTTATTTTAAAAATATTGAATAACTCTTGGCCCTCTCTGACATATCCTTTCATTTTTACATATCTTCCCTTCACCAAACAGAATAGAAAATTAATGTACTAACATTAAAAAACTTGTTCTGCCTAAAATTATAGTGCTTTGCAGTTAGGTAGGTAGTGTGCTAAGGGACATTTTAATTTATTTCTTACATCTGATCCTCTCTCTAAATGCTCACAGTACCTTCCAGAATGAACCTCTGAATTCTAGCCTTCCTATTTCTTACCATTGTGCTTCCTTAGACATTCATCAGGTCTTTCAAGATAGCATCCCACACCTCTGCAGCAGAGAGCCTCTATAGCCAGGTCAAAAGTACAGTAAAGGCAGTTGAAGCTCTTTTGCTGCTGCAGTTTTTTACTTAATGTGTCTCCTGTAGGCACATTTCTCAGTTTACACTGTTAAGAATATGATTCTGCTATTTAACTGATATTTTATAGAAGCAAATGTGAAGTCTTTCCCTAAGGTAATAAATTTATGCTGTCCTCACTATTTGCTTCAGTAATAGAGATTTCCACCTCTTCATGAAATATTGTTAAAGCTCAGAACAATTTTACCTTATGACCTGAATTACAGTTCTCCATAATGATAAATATATCCAGATTAGTACAGTTCGGTGCTGCCAAGTTTTCTCTATCTCATTCTCCTTTCAGTTCAGCTACTAATGTATCTTTATTAGAGTCCTTTGATTGGAAAACAAACACAGTGACAATCATCTTGGTGGGTAGCAAATATCCTATGACATCTCATCCATCTACCTGAATGTTTAAACATTGTTTATAATACGCACAATGGTCCTTTTCTGAACAGACCCCTTGATTTCCAGTCTGACAGATAGTAGAAGGGGAGGTTATAAAGATCAGAAGTAGCTGAAAGGGTACCTGCTAAAGTATAGAATACTTTCCCTTTGACTGGGCATCATTTTTTTTCCCCCTTTATAAATGTTTTCAGAGAGAGTAGAAAATCTGTTTTAAAGTGACCCTAATTCAAGGTTATGTTAATGACAGCACTGTCTTTCTCCTTGATTTAGATGTTCCAGTCTTTCCTTTACGCAAAAACTATGTTGACTCATTTCCTTTATAAGTAATCTTGCTCCCAGAGTTACCAGCACACAGACTTACAAGTTGTTTTACTAACAGGTAAGTGAAGGTTTACTAAATCTATATAAAACTCAGAAAGCCTGCTTGGAGAAAGTAGTAAAAGATGCAATCTTCTTTGTAGAATGAAGTGCCATGTTTCTAATGCTCCCTAAAATCTTTCATCTTACAGACATTCTTCTCTAAAGCAAAATTTTGCCAGGGGTTTTATGTCTCTTTTACCAAGTTTAAGTAAGATTTTCCTCTTTACCACCTAAAGAAGTTAAACTATATAGTAGATCTTCCCCTGAAATGTTTCTTTTCTTTTGGATACTGCCTTACCTACCTCATCTGTCTTTTTCATTGCATCAGCCAGAAACTACACATCTCTCAGGGACTTTCTAACTGGTTATCGATGAGTCTTCTGGATCTGGACTGGGAATTATGCAATAAGGGCTACTCCTGTCAGGTACAGCTTTGTAGCATTCACTCTGTTGCAGGGAGACCAAATTCTGCTCTCACTCTAGTGTAAATATCGAGCAATTCCATCCATCTACCTGTTGTTATTATAGGTTTTCAGGAGTAAAACTGACAGAAGTCTGTGTAGTTTGGTGCACTGTGACTGACAATACTCTTAGTTAATCCTGCATCAGTCTGCAGCACACAGCAAAGGAAGGCAGAAAATAGCAGACATCTGTCTCCTTGAAGGAGAAGGGGCAGAGTACATGCCTATATTTAACACATGTTGTTGAAGATACCTAAACTAGCATTTGTCCTCTGACTTGTTAGTTTTTTAGACCAGAAGCAGAAACCAAATGGCACCACACACACATATGCACACATACATGTGTGTAGTTCTGTGATACCCGTGCAGAAATTGAAATACCCGTTCTGCCACAGCACCATTGCCGTGAGTTTCCACACCTTAATGTATGGAAAAGACAAGCTAGAATGATATAATTTAGGCTATCTTCAAAAACTTCCCACACCTCTCCAGAGGGGGGTTTGAAGGACAGCACACTTTTTTCAATGAGACTTTGTCTCACTGGATTCTGACCTGCAACCAGACTAAAGCTTTATGTGGCCGCTACTTCAAATGCAAGTAGATTTGTATGGGCTTGCAGAATTTAGGCTGGAATCTTCCCACATTTCTTTTATTAGTCATTGTTTCTCCCTCCCACACAAACAGGCATGAAGATGGCTCCGAAACGACACATCTCAAAGAGGTGTTTTTTTGATCCTGACCCCATTCTATAGGTTTCCCAGAAAAAATAACCATTTGTTAAATTCATTTTTTATCATTGTATTTATATTATTTTTACTTTTTAGCATAAAGAGATGTAAATATATCAGCTCAGTGGTAAAATAAAAAGCACAATAGCATTTTTAAGTAGATCTCAGGAAAGAAGGTCTTTCATCTTTCATACATGTTTTTTCACTAAGACATACCTGGATTTACAAGACAGTTTATTTAAACAGCAGGGTTTGCACTATAAATCCACACTTCCATTTTCTGTCATTTAAAAATATAAATTCGATCTACTATATAAAGTTCGATCTACTTTAATTATTTCTTTATTTGCAGCTACTGGAGGAATTACAATCAGAGAAAAAGATGGGTGTGTTCTAAATAAACACCTAGAAGGGCTGTTTTCGTTAGACCAGAAACACAGAAACTTCTTTTTCAATAAATGGTTAATGATCTTCTGTATAGGAGATTTCCTTGATGCTTGTTGATAACAATAACTCTGTGATGGCATTAGTACTGGTAAACTTAATGATAAGAACAGAGCAACGGCCTCAAAAATGTCACTTGAAGGACTTTTGATTAATATTTGCCATGATGCCACAGAACTATTTGCCCTGTATTGAAATTCACTATTATTTTTCATTCCTTGTAGAAAGTTACAGTTATACATGGTCTTAAAATTAATTTATTCTGGAAGCAAATAAGAAAGAATAGTGTAATAAAAGCAGACTATGAAGTCTGGCGTACAGTAACCAATGTTTCCAAAAGCATGAATCAACCTGCTACAATCTTAATAAAGAAACGTATTTAATAGTCATTGATCATTGTATCTTGTCACCAAATCACTCCAGTGGATTGAGACTGACCTACTAAAGTGAAAGATGTGACAAAGGGTGTAAGTACATCACTTTCAAAGCAATTACCTTTGTCGGGCGCAGCAAGGTGCGTTCTTTTTCTGAAGTAGATTATGTTGTTACAAATTACAATAGACTAATAATGATATTTCTTAAGATATCACACCTTCACAAAACAACAGGAGCTTTATAGAGAGTGACACTTGATGTGCTAAAAAAAAAACAAACCAGCAACTCTCATGATAATATATATTGTCCAGCTGCAAATACAGAGGAAACATGAGCACTAAATGACTTGCAAAAATTCCCCCTCCTCCAGGCCCATTGTGCTGTCTACATTGGTGGGAAGGCTCCGAAGTGCAAGCACTGGTTAAGGAAGCAAAACACCAGTCAAAAGTGTATTAACGTATTTACAGCCCTTGATTTTCTACGAGATCTATTTTTTCTCTATATAGATCGTTCATTTTTTAATGAATTTTCCACATATTTGATGTGAAGAGGGTTATTTAACGAATGACTTTGTGGGCCTTCTGTGTTCACACCTCAGGACAAGACAAGTATTTACTTATAATCTCCAATACTTTATACATTTTTTTTGTTCCAAACACTTGGGACAACAGTATAGCTTACAGTCTCAGCAATTGTATATTAACAATTATATCATTGCAAGGAGTTGAATAATTAGAAAATATTTCCTGACTTTTCAGTTTGAATTCATTTTTCTCAGTGTCATTATAATGGTTCTTGTCATTTCACTCATAAACATCCTAAATAATTCCTTTTCTTAGTAGATTGCAAAGGCAGTTTTTTAAGTGTATTGAGAACTAAGTCTCTCTTATCTTAATTATTTTTACTTCTCTTGCTTTCAGTACCTTTCCTGAAATAACCATGTTTTGAATGAAACTATACTAACATCATAGAGAGAAGAAGTCCTGGCCAATAAATTCCTGCATAGCTTAGAAGATTTATTGCATTTGTTGTTGTTGGCAACAAAATCATGGCACATTGAATTTGCGTATGAATATGGATGAGGAAATCTTCCTTTGAAAGTTGCATTTTGCCTTATTCATAAAACAAACACACAATCGTTATTTCAATGCTGATCTTAAGCGGAAAAGGAAGTATCCATAAGAAGTAAAAAGATCTTTCAGATTTTCTTTGTTTATATTCTTTGAAAGACCTTTCAGATTTTCTTTGTCTATATTCTTTGAAAGACCTCCAGCCTATCCAGTTTCTGATCTGGTGAGCAAATGCTTTTTACACAGTTTCCAAAGTCAAAAAAAAAAAACCTCAGTGTACAGTGTACATGCATATCTGATCTCTAACATTTCAGCAAGTAGGATTCACAGTATAATTTTACTCTAGAAATGTTACTTACTAGAAAGCCATTCCTATCATCACATGAGAAATATCTTGCTAGTAATTAGCCCAGTTGGTATATATATTTTAATACAACAATGTTTTTTTCTGTATTTAATTTTTGTATGTACACATCTTTATTCCGTTTGTTGTTTTCTTCAAAAAGTACTGTGTCCATCAATGTGAAGTTATTTCTAAGAAAGTAGTAGGCATTGAAATCATTATTCTGATGCAGTAAATCTCCAAGATATATGGCAGCAAACACACATATACAACAAATATTTATCTGGGTCTCATGCTTGAATTTGAGATTAGGTTACACAATATTACAGGGTCCACATATGTGAGGAACCAGAATAGCTGTCATCAGTCATTAATATCTGGCTAACCCTATTTTGCTGAAACACTAGAGGGAGATCAAAGCAAAAGAATAAATTATCTAACAGATTATGGATAGTAATTGGCCTTGTTCATAAAATTTAAACTGGTGGTAAGATGAAACACCAGGCACCATAGTGTCTTAACGTTTTGTCATAGTGTTCACATACCCGTATTTGATATTGTTCTACCTAGACTATATTTTTTAAGAAAAGAAAAAAATACTTAGAAGCAAAAGGACTGTGATTATATCAGTACAATACCAAAACTAATGTATTCTGTATTAAATCAATTTTTCATACGACATATCCTTGCTGCTAAACTGAGGAAGTGTGGTCTAGACTCTCGGGTAGTGAGGTGGACTGTGAACTGGCTGAGGGGAAGAAGCCAAAGAGTTGTGGTCAATGGGGCGGAGTCTGGTTGGAGGCCTGTATCCAGTGGAGTCCCTCAAGGGTCGGTACTGGGACCAGTATTATTCAATATATTCATCGATGACTTGGATGAGGGACTAGAGAGTACTATCAGCAAGTTTGCTGAAGACACCAAGCTGGGAGGAGTGGCTGACACACCAGAAGGCTGTGCTGCCATCCAGCGAGACCTGGACAGGCTGGAGCGTTGGGCGGGGAAAAATTTAATGAAATATAACAAGGGTATATGTAGGGTCTTGCATCTGGGTAGGAACAACCCCAGGTCCCAGTATAAGTTGGGGAATGACTTATTAGAGAGTAGTGTAGGGGAAAGGGACCTGGGAGTCTTGGTGGACAGCAGGATGACCATGAGCCAGCACTGTGCCCTTGTGGCCAGGAAGGCCAATGGCATCCTGGGGTGTATTAGAAGGGGGGTGGTTAGGAGGTCGAGAGAGGTTCTCCTTCCCCTCTACTTTGCCCTGGTGAGACCCCATCTGGAATACTATGTCCAGTTCTGGGCCCCTCAGTTCAAGAAAGACAGGGAACTGCTGGAGAGAGTCCAGCACAGGGCAACTAGGATGATTAAGGGAGTGGAGCATCTCCCTTATGAGAAAAGACTGAAGGAGTTGGGGCTCTTTAGTTTGGAGAAGAGGAGGCTGAGGGGTGACCTCATTAATGTTTACAAATATGTAAAGGGTGAGTGTCACGAGGATGGAGCCAGGCTCTTCTCGGTGACAACCAATGATAGGACAAGGGGTAATGGGCTGAAACTGGAACATAAGAGGTTCCGCTTAAACTCGAGAAGAAACTTCTTCTCAGTGAGGGTGGCGGAACACTGGAACAGGCTGCCCAGAGAGGCTGTGGAGTCTCCTTCTCTGGAGACATTCAAGACCTGCCTGGACACGTTCCTGTGTGGTATAATCTAGGCATTCCTGCTCTGGCAGGGGGATTGGACTTGATGATCTTTCGAGGTCCCTTCCAATCCCTAACATTCTATGATTCTATATGTTTACTCTGATGAGAAGGTAGAGGTGGGAGAGGTAGACAAGGCAGAGTCCAGCAATCACACTGTTCTCTAAACACATGGGACTTTTTTCTAGCATGTACCTACAGCAGGAGACAGGGGAAACCTGTGTTTCTGAAAGACCTTCCTTGAAAAAAGATCTTTCTGTTGGACCTAAAGTCAAGCAACTGAGACTGGTCATATTCAAAACAGGATGGAAATTAATGCTGTCGTTCTTTTGCCATCACGACTGCTGTTTTTCTTAGTGTCTGCTGAAAAAGGTTTGTAATATAAAATGCCTGTTTTAAAATACAGGTGGTTTTAGTTTTCCATGAAAGAAACTCATCAAATGCACACTTTTTTGGCCTCTCAGTTACTGCTGGTAAAAAAAAAAAAAAACAATACTTTCAGCAGGTTTCCCACAGGAAAGGCCCTTAGGGCTTTGAATAGTTTCCTAAGGGGGAGGACCTGGATAATCAGTCCTAGTGGAGGAGAAACTCTGGCATCTGAGTTTCACGACGAGGGAACTACTCACGCTGCAGTTTGTGCAGAGATTGTTATGTTGGAAAAAATGTCTGAGCTGGATGGAAACAACACAGGGCTGGCTTTCATGGAAATGTAGTTATTGACAAAAAGCTCACAAAGTTAGGATTATTTTACCCTGAGTAAAGTACCATTCATACTAGCTTGCAACTGCTACCTCACGTGTCAGTACAGTGTGCTGCAGCCCCTGTGCCGTTAGCATACCCCATTTTCAGTGAACGCACTAATAATTGCTGTTGTTATCTAAGGAAGAACAGGTTTGAATAGGCTTAAGGGAGACAACAAGAGGGAGAGAGCAGAAACAGAGAGAAGCACAGATGGGAAGGGAGAGCTAAAAAGTTGTATTTCAGCATGGTGAGCTGCTAAGCTGGCATCGGGATTTCTGTGAAACAATAACCTTCCACAAAGTTTCCAGTCAGCTCTCCTCTACATGGAAGATTCACTTCACAGCTTGGCTCAAAAAGGGGCGATATTTATACATTATTGAAGAACTGTGCTACCACTAAAGTTAAGTAACAACTTCTCAGATGCTTCCTACACTATTCAGGTCTGTTTAGTAAATGGTGAGGGATTTAAAATCCAGGCTATCTGAGGAAAATATTTCCTTCAAGAGTTTTAACAATTGCAGCTGAGGATGTTTCAGATGTGATCTGCTACTGTTCATCAAGCAGAAGGATTTCTGTTTGAGTTTTTCAATACAGGCCGTGTTGAAGTACATTGATCACAGTCAGTCCAGAAGTAAGTAAGATGTTCTAAGTACTCAGAGAAAGCCCGTGATCTTCACACTAGCGATGGCCAGAAAAGCTAGGGGAGGTAGAGCAGGCAACTTTTGAGTTAAGAACCCTTAGGAGTCTGCAAGTATTGTAGAGTAATTCCTCTGACTCAGTTACTTTTAGCATCTGTAAAGAACTATATAACATGCAGGGCAAGGCAGAATCAGGCTCTGGGTGTCCTTTTTCACTTACTCGCTCCTTTAGGGTTAAACTCTTCTCATAGACAGAAAGAAATGCTCATTAGAAAGTGAAGGGAACATCCTGTCCTCATAGCTTACCTTCCTGTAAGAGGTCTAGTCCTCTTTGTCTCCATGAAAGCCATTGCTTACCTGCTGAATTAAAAAAAAAAAAAAAAAAAAAAAGAAAAGGAAAAGGAAAAAAATAAACTTGTCCTTTCACTTGTTTTACAGCTAAGCCTCCACATCAAGTGGCTTGTTTCCTTCTTAAATGCCTGGTACCTCTGGAAAAACTGTAACAGGAGATAATGTAATTGTCCATAGCTTTTTGTCAAATGTATTTTGATACAAAATTGTGACAGCTTGAATGGAAGCAACTGGAAATCTATATGGTTCCCATCCATGGTACTTGTGCTGTCATTTTCAGAAAAAAATAAGTTCATCCTGAGCAGCACTAGACAGAGTAACCAGTCACACATAGCTTGTCCAATCACCTCCACAAAGGGATTAATGTTCCACTATGACCTAATTTTAGGAGAACCAAGCTGAATTAATCACCTGGTGCCTGAGGTGCTTTTATTTGAACCAATGAGAGTTTACATGCTGGATAGCTTTGGGGATGAAATGCTAGATATAATGACATCAGAAGGCATTTGTTAATACGTTGGAGTGTTTTCTGGATTGAGAAAAGGTCATGGTATTTCAAGCAACAAATAGTACTTCTGTATACTGAATAGCTTGTGAAGTATACTGTATATACTGTGTCTGAAACACAGAGAATTAATACATTTCATAGTTCTAGAAACAAATGGTTGCATCTGTATAATTGACTAGTTCTCTCAGATGTTTTTTGCAGTCTAAAATCAGAAGACACTACTCAATACCCTTTCAGTTTTTATTTGCTGCCAGGTGTTTAAAGAGCAAATACAGCTTAGGGATTCTGTAATAAAGAGAGGTATGATTTTCTGGTAAAAAATTAATAGAGGCAAAAAAAGCTGGGAAATTATATAGTATTTAGAGTATATAATTGCTTTACTCTCACTTATCATTATAGTTCACAGGTGAAATTACTTTTTTTGCTATTACAGCTGACCAGGACAGTTTATTTAACATTTTGTGATTGAGGGAGGTGCGTTGTTTGTTTATTTAATAAATCAGTTTTTATCCAATAAAAAAATAAACAAAATCAAGTTCAGAGCTATTACTTCAGACCTTTCAGGTCTCAAGTCATTGCATTTCTATGGTAGAGAAAAATGAAATTTTTGTAATCAATAGGCACTGGGCACACAGGAGAAAATTATGCTTTTTGCTGAAGGCTAATTCTGAGTGGTGGTGGGAGCTCCCAGCATCTATGGATGCACTCTCAGCCTTGTCACAAACTGAAGTATTGGGGCTGACTTTTAGCTATGTAATATACACCAACGTGAACACATCTTGCAAGTCAGTGTGTTGTAAAGAGCCACACCACGATCATGGTAAATGAACACAACTCGCAGGTAATCCAAATTCTGTTTGTCTCCTAAGTTAGTACAGTTTCTGGTCCTGGCATCCATTCTCCCAGTTTCCTGCTTCATCTTGCTTTAGATAACTCCAAATCAAATAGAAATTGCTGATAATGTTCAAATGTATGCAATTTTTATTAACTTTACTACTGCCACAAGCTCATTGTCCATTATGTTCCCCTCTCCAGCTCAGCAGACTGCCTCTTTCTAAATAAATAACGTTTCCAAATATCCAGTGTTATTGAGCTGATGATTTCTCCCTCCAGGACCTAATTTAAACATGAAAATAAATGGGTTGAGGTTTTTGCAGCTTTTGTGATATAGCCACATTTGCAAATGTGTTTGAGACTTAAAGGGTCTTTTTTGTCTTTTATTGCTTTTTGATTGTTTCATATTTCTTCCTACAGTGAGGCAAATTTATTCTCAGACTGTGAATGACCTCAAGAAAAGTAAAATCCAATCACTTCAGGCATTGCCAGGAAAACATGATTGTAGTATAAGGCACTCTTTTATTCTTAAATTGTTGTGGTCTATTTTTGACAATTCTGACACATAACTACTAGCTGTGAAAGGTTGACTTTACAGACATGCAGAAGATAAATCAGAGGTGTTGGTGAGTGGCATGAACCTTTTATATGGACAATACAGTGATGAAGAAAACTGGCAAAGTATTGAGAGTGGAGAGCAAATGTGTTGCATCCAAGCTAAGTCTGGTAGTGCAAACAACACAGGAGGGTAAATTTTTTTTTTCACCTGGTGATAATTTATAGCTTTGTGTTAAATGACCTTGGCTCTAATTTCTGTTGCCTGTGGAAATATGCATCCAAACTCCAAGACGTCTTCTTTTTCCATCAGCTTCTAGGACACACTGGGGTTACTCGTCATGTTTACAACATCTTTACATCACATCTGTAGTCTGTCTGTCTTTCACTGCTTAGAAGGATTAAATTAATTCATGTACACTATCTGGTAGGTCTGTAGCAGTGAAAGAATCCTGTAAATGTGTGACTAACTGCAGATGTATGTTACAATTGCATAGATCTAACACTGTATATATAGGTATTTCTGTGTGGGGGGTCTGAAATGGAAATATGATTGTGTACCACACTGAAGCATTAGAAGAGGAGATAATTGGCAAGATCCTTGACAAAACCTCAGTAAAATAATGTGCAATAGGCATATATACATGCTGATATGAGAATTTCTGACATAAGTATGTATTTTTTCTGTCTTTCTAATAATTGTTTGGAAGAAAAAAACAGTAAGTAGTGTAACATAATTTATCAGTTTACTGTAACCGCACTAAAGCCCTTATAAGTTCTCTGCTCTAGCCAAATGCTGTACTCAGTATATCATGCCATTCATAATAAAATATATTTACAGTGAAGGAACCTTCAGGTGTGTCAAAGAGATTACTTCAGCAATACAACCATATCAGCAAAGAAGCATTACTGGAAAACAATTCTGAGAGAATAGTGACTTAATAAATACATTTTTGCCAACTGATTGTCCTGTTTAAATTCCATTGGAATGAGGATTTTTTCTGAAGAGTCCACACTGACTTTGTATTAAAAGTGAAAATTGAGTTGTTAAACATATTCCTAGATTAAAAATCATAAAACTTAATAGTGACAATAGCTCTAAGTGCAAATAGTAAAAACACATAATTGCAAAGACGTTGCTGAGTCTCTTATTCCCATTAGTAACTCCTTCCTTCGCATACTGTCAGATGTTGACCTAACTGTCTTTGGGAACACCCACATGTGCTGCAGTGTAATACAGTTCATTTATTCCACTGCACAGCCTTTGTTTTCAGATAAGTAGGGTTACTCTCTGGAATGCTTTCTTTTAAGTGAGCTTGTTTCTACTGAATCTGTGATGGCTGGTGGCCCAAGCCTCAGCATTCTTCACCTGAAGTAGCACCTTATGGATAAGCTCATCAAACCCAGGGCAGAAAACTCTTTTCCATTGAAAAGTAGCCAAATACATTCATCTGGATCAAGTCTAATCACATTCTAACAGCAGTTCAGCTGCTCTGAGTACAGATATCCACTGACACTTGCAGAGAGCATTGTTTGTATCCTAAATAATTAAAACTTTTTATTTCTCTCTTGAAGCAGCAATAGGGTGTATTATGGCATTCAACAGCTATGTCTACAAACAAATATCCAAGGGAATTTCAAGATTTAGTGATATGAAAGTGTCAGAAAAACCTGTTTTAAACTTATAAACAGAGGGAGAATATATCAGTTCTTTTAAAAAAAAAAGAGAGAGCTTTCCAAATAGCAACTGTATCTGTGTTTCACAAGTAAATATGTAAAAATGACAAGAAAAAGTGGGTCTTATTGTTGTGGGCAATATCCAAGGTAAACAACTATCATATCCATTTATATGCTAATGAGAAGCCTAGAAAGCCTAATCCTTTGGGAAATCTCCTATATGCTTCGACATATAAGAGACCAGGATCATTATGGAGAAAGCAAAATATCATGTTGATGCTGGAATAAACATTTGGTCTTTTAGATAGTTGTAAAATATAGCCAAGAAAAGATTACATTTTGCATTAGAAACATGTCATCAAATCAGAAGACAGTTTCAATTTAAATGAAAAGGAAGCCACCCACTAGTATCCAATGTGCCTCTGAAAACATCAATATTTAAAAATGTTCACATCTAAATTGAGGGCATTTCATTTCACCATGAGCAATGTGGTGGTAAACATGTTATTGTCCTGGACAACAGTTTATCTTGGCATTGGTCTTATTTGTGACTAACAATATTGCAAATCTTGTGAGAAATGCCAGACTTTCTCAAAGCAAACAGCTGGGTCAGTCAAGATTGCCAAACTCTTGAAGTCTGTCTGATCAGTTTCAGTAAATGTGAGTTGCTCATGGATAAAAACTACATATATTTTTTAAAACTGCTTTGAAGCTAAAAGAGAATTTACACTTTGTTTTTCCCTAAGGCTCAGCAAAACCTGGAACAACTCTTATTCTGTCCAAACAAACTCTGCCTGTCTCTGGTGATATGTTCATTCCGGTGCAATAGGTAATATTCCAAATGTCTCTTTTTGTCATATCTGTGTGGTAAATTTCTTCCTGATGTTTTGTATCTACATGTTTTATTGTAGAGAAACTCCAAGACATTTCGGTTAAGTCCTAAAATTGCTCTAGATGAAGCAGAAAGCCTTCATCAAAAGAATGGTCTGACTGACAGGTCAAATTCAGAATAAAGCCAAGCCTGAAAAACAGCAATCCAGAATCTTTCCATAACCAGAAGAGATGAGCACGGGAAGACCTTCCAACCTAATCAAATACCCAGGGCAGACAAGTATTCCTTCCCTCCAAAATATAAGTGAATTCTCCTTAAATATCACTGACTGCGTCCAAGTTGTGGTGCCAGAAGAAGTTTTTTTCACTGTTGCTGCCGCTGGAATACTGGAAAATTTGCTTGTCCTTCTTGCTGTTGTTAGAAATAAGAATTTGCATTTGCCCATGTACTTCTTTATTTGCAGTTTAGCAATTTCAGACATGTTAGGTAGCTTGTACAAAACTCTGGAGAACATTTTTATCATTTTGTGCAAAATGGGGTACTACCACGTCGTGGGGACTTTGAGAAAAAGCTGGATGATGCCATGGATTCCATGTTCATTCTGTCTTTACTGGGGTCCATTTTCAGCTTGTTGGCTATTGCAGCAGACAGATACATCACTATCTTCTATGCTTTGCGGTACCATAATATCATGACACTAAGACGGGCCTTGGCTATCTTGGCAATTATTTGGATGTTCTGTGCTGGCAGTAGCATTGCCATTGCCCTCTTCTCCTATGAAGCAGCAACAGTCATTCCCTTCACCATCCTCTTCCCTTTAATGATGTTTTTTATACTGTGCCTCTATGTCCATATGTTCCTCCTGGCTCGATCTCATGCTAAAAAGATCGCTTCGCTACCAACAGCACAGTGCATCAGAAGAACCTAACATGAAAGGAGCCATTACACTGACTATTTTCCTTGGAGTTTTCCTTTGCTGTTGGGCTCCCTTCGTTCTTCACATCCTCTTAGCAAGGTTTTGTCCACATAACCCTTACTGTGCCTGCTACATGTCCATTTTCCATGTGAATGGGACACTCATAATGTGCAATGCAATCATCGACCCTATGATTTTGCATTCCGAAGCCCAGAATTACGGAGTACATTCAAGAAGATGTTCTGCTGTGCCAGGTCAAATTGGAACTGGTAAACATGAAAAAATAGGATTATAGAAGCACACCTATGGGGTGCTGTGCGACATCAGTTTGAAGAGTTAAAAATACCAATAACTATGCCCAAATTAATACCATGCTTGTAGGATACTGGCAGTGATTTTCAGAGGTCTGCCAAAAAATGCATAAAAACTAAGTTTGCACAGAAATCTTTGTCAACCAGATGTCAAGAAATACTATAAGTTAATTTCACTAAGAATTTTCATATAAATAAAAAATAACTACATCTTATCTATCTTTTGTCATTTCAGAGAAATTCCAAATATAAAAACTTCTGCATCAAGTATTGCATTACCCTAGAGATGAGTTTATGCCAACTCATTTGGATCAGATAATTTCAATTTGTGTATGCTACTTGAACATTCTGTTATTTAAATCACAATGAAATGAACATTTGCTTCTAAACTGCACATTTTATATAAGTCTATGATAAAGTAGAAAATATGGACATGTAATTGTTTTTTGCTGGAAAGTGTTCTTTAACGTCTTGTCTCCTTAAAATCATGTAATTAGTGTTCTCTAAGTTTCAAATATAATTTTTGGGAGTGTGAGTCCAAGAGAAGATATTTTCAATCAAAAGCCATTTTTAGTGACTGAAGAGTATTTTCTAACATAAAGATGTTGTGGCAGCAAAGACAGATATTTTATTTTAAAATCCCAAAGAAAGGTCTGTCCTAGCACAGTGAATTGTTGAGCTTGTCAGCTCCCCATTGGAAGTCCTTGGGACAGTTTGCTTTAATAAAATGATAAGCTTCACAGAAAGTAAAAGAACTTTGATTCAGCCATGCCATTCTAAAGATACCAAGAGAAAGAATTCAAAACAGAAAATATCAGAAAGAAAATTAGAGAAGTCAGCTAGCCAGTTTGGAAGGATACTACAAAGCAGTTTGTCATTTACGAAATTTGAGTGCAAAAATTCTGAATTGTCCTTGCTAAAACAATGCAAAACTCACAAAACTTTAAGGCAGAATAGTTTTGCAACAGCAAAACATCCTGAAGAAGCCCAGAGCATATGGTTAGGAATTAACCTCACAATAATTCAGTGGAGTATTTAGCTGTGTCAGAGAGAGAATATTTAGTAAGAGATAGCCATGAAGCTATCACCAAGGCACAGCTAGAACAAGGAGAGGAAAAAAATAAAATGTATTAGAATTCATAGATGAATAGAAGAATTTAGTCTGATGAAACTCTAGAGAGACAAGAAGTTCAAGACATTTGAAATAAGGACAAAACCATACATATTCAGGTGGATTTAGGCTACAGAAAAAAGCTCAAGAAAGAGAAAATAAACCTGAAAACCTCTGTAGAACTAAGCAAAGAAAAATATCTAAATGAGAAAAGAGATACTAAAATGATATTTTTTTTTCAAACCTATGTAGTTATTTATTAAGAGTTTTATTTATAAATGCAGGTTCAGAAGGGGGTTCAGATACAAAGCACATTCCAGACTTAAAAAAACTCCAGATTTATTTAACGAAGAATTTTTTCCTTTACATCAAAAGCAGAACAAATGTAAAGCTGGACAGCAAGAAATGACTGTTAGACCTGAAAAAAAAAAAGAAAAAAAACTATAACGATATTAAAAAGAAAGCAAAACAAAACACCTACAGCACCATAGTACCCTGTGCAAACAGCTGATGAATTCCAAAAATGATAAAAAATAGTGGACAGAAAATTGTGATTTAGGCAGCTCTTGCGCTAACACTGCAGCACATAAAATATCTACTAAATACAACCTCCCTCAAAACTCTGTTTTCCATCTGCTTCCCTAAAACATAGTTAAGAGAGCTAAGTAGCATCCACTGTGTTAGAAGTCACTGCATCTTTTAAGTTGACTCCAACTCTACAGATGCAGTCTCCATGTTCAGACTAAGTTCTCCAAATTGAAATTTTAAAAAACTGCATACAATAAAAAATTAACCTCTTAGCTTCTAAACATAAAGATGTAGTCATTGAAGAAAACACTATATATTTAGCGCCTACAGAGAGGAACAATCAAGACAGACTCATGTCAAAGTCCAAAATTCAATGTCAAAACATATCACTGAAATTATGTATAAGTCCTTTGCAAAGGACTCCTTGTCTTGTAGAAATGCTGACTGTTAGGGCTGGAAAGAGACAAATGTGAAGCCTAGGCTGGAGGGTAGACGTGGGTCACGGTACAGCAGGCCCACGTGGGGCCACCAGCTACTTTTTTCTTCTACCACACCAGCATGTGGCAGCTCAGGGTAGTCCGGGAACCAGCGTGGCTTGGCCTAGAGGAAAACAGGACAACTTGGACATGACTGCCTTTGTCCTTCATCTGACTACGGTCACCCTACACATGAGATCGGGGAACTGCTGGTGCCAACATTCCTTGCTAGCATCACCAGGCCCAGAAGAAAGAGGAAGGGGAGTAGTTGTTCATATGCCCCTAGGAGCCTAGCTCAGCTCCCATCACTGCAGTGTCAGAACTTTGGTTTGCAACAAGGATCTGGCCTCCAAAGCAGCTGGCCAAAAAGCCTGACCATCTAGGCCATATCAACTGTAGACTGGTCAAAGGCGAGAACGTTCCGATGTCCATCCTCTTTTATGAGTTTTCCCACTGCCTGCCTGTGCTGCAGACTCAAGAACAGCTTGGATGGTGGCACTCTACTGCACGGGTCCCAAACCTACACCAGAAACCCTCAGACAGTCTGTGTGGAGCATAAACTTCTCACTAAGCAGCTGTACTCATTCCCTCCTTTTTCATTAGCCATGCCTCAGCACCACCCTCAACCTAAATATACTGAGAGCACCTAAGACACTGAGGGTACCTATGACCAGAATTTAAGATACAAAATCCATCCTACGAATATACCTTTGATTTCCTTCCTTTCATCCCTACTTCAAGGGCAGAGAAAACTCTCCTCCAGTAAACCCAGCATCTGCCTACACCTTCGTAGATTGTCTCTCTATCTTTGTCAGCACCATCCCTGAGCCTCCAGTCACTGTCTACCTGCAAAATACAGAGCAGCCATGGTTATGTAGGCCTATGGGCTCAGTGAAATTTTTTCCATTTAGCTTGTTAAAAGAAGGAGTGAACACTTACTGAAAAAATTTTTGAAGGTTTTATCCTATACCGTTTTCTTTTACTTGAAAATATTTCTGCAGTTACTGACATTGGATCTCAGATTGCCATGAGATCCAAACACTGTCCAAAACTCTTTCCTCTCACCTGGTATTACCAGGAGTCAACTGCCTGTTGTTTATAGCCTACCTGGTCTCATCCGTGATACACTCAGAACAACATCCAAAGCAATTTTTCATGTCATGACGCCTGAACAACACCAAAACTTGTGGTTAGAAGTATGTCTTTGAACTTTGTGGCAGAAACTTGAAGGCTGTTACTATTAGACTCTATGTCTAATACATCAGACAACACCCAAGACTGGAAAAAATTGCCACATAAGAGAATTTAAGACAAAGTACAGGGATAGCAAGATTTGAAGTTATGAAAACTGTCTGTTATTCTCCATTTTTAGTGTGTTCAACACAACAGAAACTTGCAATGTCCTTTGTGTAAACAAATGCAGATCCTATGCACTTGAAATACATCTGAAATCTGCATCATGGTATCAGATCTCAAGCTGACTGCATAAATGAAAAAATGTAAAATTAAAAAGATACATATAAGAAATGTTTTTTTCAGTTTTGCACTAGTATGATTAAATGGAAACATTCTTTTGAAAGTATTTCTATTCTGGGGAGGCAGAGTCAGGAAGAGCAACAAAATATTCTTGAAGAAGAAAGCTTACTAGGAAGATTTTAATTTTTAAGTCTGCTGGCAGTTGTTGCATATCAGTAAATTGATAAATATCTATATGTTATCTCCTAATTGGCTGTACATTTGGCTTACATTTTAGCTTATTTAGCAAATAAGTTTTTCTGTTTCACGTACTAATGTCTCTACATATTTTCTCATGTTGCTCTTGAAACAGATTCTTCTTCACGGTATTGTACTGAAGTTGCTCTTGAAAATGATATATTAATGTATAGAGTGAACACTTTTCTCAGATTTTGGGACTTCTCTTCATCTGGAAAGGGAACATTCAGCTTTAAATTACAAGTGTTCTGGAGGCAGAACTGTACTTAGCTTTGGGAGAAATGATGTAACTTGGTCCTAGCAGAGGGCTAATAAGCCTGGCAGGAATATCCAGTCCCGTGAAAATCACAGGCAACACTACAATCAATGCTTTGTTTGGAAAAGCCCACAAAACTTCAATGTGCCTGTGGCAACAAACATTTCCTAGTTACGTACTGGCAAAATTAAGGAAGAAAAACTCCTCCCTCTGCTTCTGTTATTTGGAACTGAGACTTCATGTTCAGGAACAAAGTGAACAAATCTGATGAAGGTACCCAGGGGAATAATTCCACTGAAGCAGTTGGTATGCCAGTGAAGACAGGCTTGTGGAGCAGTTTGATTTTGTTCACAAAATAGCAAGACAAATAGTTTATTTGTGAGAAAATGTAATTTACATTTTATTTATGTGAGAAGAATCTTGTTTCCATGAATTATGGTCATGGACAAGGTTTTCGGAAAAATAGATGTCTTAAACTTCTATTACCTGAACAATATTTCATTTTTTCAAACAATATTTGAGAAACTGAAAAAGAAGTTTGACTTGAAGTACAGAGCACTGTCAAAGACAAGCAATAAGTATTTATAATATTTGTTTATAACAAGGCAAATGTTAACCTTCTCAAAACCTGCCTGGACGCATTCCTGTGTGATCTATTGTAGGTGATCCTGCTCTGTCGGGGGGGCTGGCTAGATAATCTTTTCAGGTCCCTTCCAACTCCCAACATTCTGTGATTCTGTGATTCTGTGATTCTCTTTAAAAATCTCAAAAAAGATACTACAAATAGGGTCAGCTAAAATTAGAGGTAAGAAGAACCCTAAGAGGACCTTGAAGTATCTGTTTGTAATGACACCTAATGCTGCTTGTAATAGCACTAAACTGCAATTATGTTCACAACCTTACCACTTTGGTTGATTTTTTGGATTTGGTTTAGTCTTGGAAGCTTGGAACTTTCAGTACTAAACATCCAGGGATCAAGTTAAGAAAGCTAAAGCTCTGTTGGAATTAAATCTGACTAGGGATGTCAAGGATAATAAGAAAGGCTTCTACAGACATGTCAGCAACAAAAGGAAGACTAGGGAAAAATGTAGGACCACTTCGGAAGGAAACAGAGGAGCTGGCCACAAAGAATGTTGAAAAAGCTGAGGTGTTCAATGACTTTTTTGCCTCAGTCTTCACTGAGGCTCCAGCCACACTGCCCCAGTTGCAGAGAGGATAGGCAGAGACTAGGGTACTGAAGAACGCCTGCACTGTGAGTGAAGAACAGGTTCGGAAACATCTAATGAACCTGAAGGTGCAAAAGTCCATGGGACCTGACAAGATCCATCCACAGGTCCTGAAAGAACTGGCAGATGAAGTCACTAAACCACTTTCCATTTTATTCGGGAAAATGTGGCAGTCTAGAGAGGTTCCCACTGAATGGAAAAGAGGAAACATAACCCATACTTTCAAAAAGGGGGAAAAAAGGAAGAATCTGGAAATTACAGGCCTGACAGTCTCACCTCTGTGCCTGGCAAGATAAATGGAACAAATCCTGCATGGAAAAGCTGCTAAGGGCACTATGGATATAGAGGAAGTGATTGGTGGCAGCCAACATGGCTTCACCAAAGGCAAATCGTGTCTGACAAACTTGGTAGCCATCTACAATGGTCTTACAGCATCAGTGGGTAAAGGAAGTGCGAGTGGTATCTACCTGGACTCGTGCAAAGCCCTTGACACTGTCCCGCATGACATCTTGGTTTCTAAAATGGAAGGATATGGGTTTGATGGATGGACCACCTGATGGATAAGGAATTGGCTAGATGGTTGCAAAGAGCTGTGCTCAATAGCTCAATGTCCAAGTGGAGACCAGTGACAAGTTGTGTCCCTCAAGGATTGGTACTGAGACCAGTGTTGTTTAACATCTTTGTCAGCAGCGTGGACAGTGGGATAGGGTGCACCCTCAGCAAGTTTGCCGACAACACCAAACTCTGTGGAGTGGTTGACACACTGGAGGGAAGGGATGCCATCCAGAGGGACCTTGACAGGCTTGAGAGGAGGGCCCGTGCCAACTTCATGAATTTCAACAAGGCCAAGTGTAAGGTCCTGCACCTGGGTTGAGGCAATCCCAAGCACAAATATAGGTTGGGTGGAGAGCAGATTAGGAGCAGCCCTGAGGAAGACTGGGGTGTGTTAGTTGACAAGAGGCTCAACATGGACTGGCAGCGTGGACTTGCAGTCCAAAAAGTGAACCATGTCCTGGGCTGCATCAAAAGGAGTGTGAACAGCAGGTTGAGGGAGATAATTCTCCCCCTCTACTCTGCTCTGGTGAGGCCCCACCTGGAGTACTGTGTACAGTTCTGAAGCCCACAGCAAAAAAGGACATGGATCTGCTGGACGGGTCCAGAGGATGGCCATGAAGATGATTGGAGGGCTGGGAGAACCTCTGCTATGAGGACAGGCTGAGGGAGCTGGGGTTATTCAGCTTGGAAAAGAGAAGTCTCTGGGGTGACCTAGTAGCAGCCTTTCAATACATGAAAGGGGCCTGCAGGAAAGGTGGAGAAGGGCTTTTTAAGAAAGTCTGTAGTGATAGGACAAGGGGCAACAGCCTGAAAAGGCAAGAGGGTAGATTTAGATTACATATAAGTAAAAATTCTTCACCATCAGAGTGGTGAAGCACTGGAACAGGTTGCCCAAGGAGGTTGTGGATGCCCCATCCCTGGAAGTGTTCAAGGCCAGGTTGGATGGGACTTTGAGTAACCTGGTCTAGTGGGGAAAGAGGTGCCCTTGCCCACAGCAGGGGGCTTGGAACTAAATTATCTTCAAGGTCCCTTCCAACCTTAACCACTCTTTTACTCTATGATTCTATGATTCTATGATTTACATATCAAGCCTATATTTTTTTAAAAATAAATCTTTTGGAGGCAGATTTGAACCTAACACTTCAAACCATGGATTAGGTCTCAATGTTTTGTGGCACTGAATGTCTAGGGTAGATATCTTCCAATTCAAAACTAGCTTCCAGTCTGAGGGTTTCTTGCAGCTACTCACTTTCAATATTAATTTATATTATCCACCATGCTAAATGTGCATTTAGGGCTTTTCACTGGAATTTAAAAGAATAATCTACAGAATCTGCTTCACTGATGCACCATTTCAGTCTTACAGTCTACTTTTTCATTTATTTGAGAAATGAAACCACTGCCAAACAATTTGGATAATCACAGTCATCTTGTGTGACAGCTAAATCTGTCTTAACTGCCAGGCTGTACAATGAGGAAAAAAAGGAAGAAAGAAAAAGAGCACTTCAGGGTCCACATCAGGAGACAAGCCAAGAGGAACCGATGGAGGCCTCAGGTCTCTCGTTCATGCTTAGCTTCCTCTCAGAGCACAGCAGAGCCCTTGAAATGGGGGAATTTGGATAAAAGGCAGCTGCTGGCTCCTGGGATGAGCAGGCAGAGTGAAAGAAGCCCAGCCTTGCAAGCAGGAGCTAGCTGGTTAGTAAGGGGTTGAGATTGGCAGCATTTTCCTTTAGAGGAGATGGCACTACGGGTTGTAAGAAGTCTGGGAAAAATCTCAAGGAAAAGAATCACTGAAGATTAATCATTATTTGAAATAACAGTGCTAAATGAACTATATAAATTGTTCAGCAACCTTTTCTATACATAGGGGTCTTTATTGAAGGTTTGTCTGAGTGGTTTCAGGAGTGTCAGGGGCATGGGACAGAGTCTTGGGATTGTCAGCTCATGGGACAAAGGAGTCCCTGGCCTCCCAGGCTGGAAACACTGCCAGAGAAGCCAGGATCAGACTCAGAAGGAAGAGAGCAGGGAAGAAAAAAAGTAATTTCTAAGATTGAGTAGGACAGCATGGAAGTCAGAGCAGAACAGAGAAGGAAACAGGTGGAAAGGACATACTCATCCTGCATTGCTGGAAAAAAAATGTGCAGACCTGCAAAAAAAACAGAAGTGAAGAAAGTACCATTCAGGGTGAGATGAAGTAAAGGAATGCTGCAACATAAATGAAAGGAGAAGAGATGTCCAGAACAGGGGTTTTGTTCTTGATTTACAATAACAACCACTTTTTTTTTCCTTTTTTAAACTGCATTTTCTGTTTGATATTGATGTAGCAGGTGCCCAGGTGTTAGCAGTGGAGGGGAGCTGCAGGGGTAGGATTTGTGAGGACAGGCCAGAACTGCCCCATGCTTAACACAGTTGGTTCCACCTAGCTCCAACGGACTCACCACAGGACTTAGCTGAGCCCCTCAGACAAGACGGTGTCACATTTGTGAAAATGTGCTTAAGAAAGAGTAGAAATATTTTGTGGCAGCTGTGAGAGAAGAGTGGGAAAAAATGGGAAAGAAATAGCCCAGTAGACATCACAGTGAGAGAAAGAGGATGAGAAGGTGCTCCAGGCACTGGGTCAGAGATTCCCTTGCAGCCTGTGGAGATGATCACGGTGAAGTAGTACTTCCCAGAAGTAGTATTTCCCTGAAGCCCTTGGAGTTGACCATGCTGGAGCAGCTATTCAGACTCCATCCAGGAGCAAGTGAAGCATCTGCAACCTGTGGAGAACCCATGCTGGAGCAAGTTTGTTCTGAAGGGCTGCAGCCTGTGGAGACGACCCATGCTGGAGCAGAATAAAAGTGCGTGGAGGAAGGAGCAGAGAGGAACTGCTGTGGACTTATCACAAGCTCCCATTTCCTGTGCCCCTGCAGGACAGAGGGGGACACAGAGGAGTCAGGAATGAAGAAATGAGGTTGAGCCTGGGAAGAAGGAGTGGAAAGGTATTTTCAGTTTTGTCTTTTTTTCTTGCTATTTTACTCTGGTTTAACTGGCAATAAACTAAGTTTTCCCCAGGTGGAGTCTGTTTTGTTTATGACGGTAGGTGTCAAGCAATCTACCTGTCTGTGTCGGACTCAAAAGATTTTTTCATCTTATTTTCTCCCTTATTTCCTGTTGAGGAGAGGAAGTGAGAGAGCAAATGGGGCAAACATCTGCCAGCCAGCCAAGGTCAATCAACCACAATCAATTAATGCTACAAATAAACCGTAACAGTTCTAGTCTAGAGATAGATGAAGTAGGACTGAGGGATGGGTAAACCACAGTGAAAGAGAATGGCTTGCAGTAGACTTGCTTAATGAACTTGCACCCGCTTTCTTGGACATCCCAGCTGGAAATATCCTGAAGTGGTTTTTACACTGATAGGAAAATGCTGACTTAGGCTGACCAACAAAATCACAGATAATAATGTTAAACTGAATTCCATGTGTAAGTCTTGGACTTCTTTTTACTCAAAGCACTGAGATAAAACTAAAAAAAAAAATCTCCTCCATTCTAGCTAAGGAAAGTAAACTCTACAGTTGTACGTCTTGTGTGCTGAGTATCAACTGGCACTTTCTGCGTCAGATGGTATAAACTGGGTGAAAACTCAGACTGTTAGAATGCAATCTGAATCAAACAGGGAAAAAAAAAAAACAGAAAAAAAGCAGTAGCTTTTTTATAACAGAATATTCCATGGCATGTCCTCAGAAGTGCTCTAAAAATCATTCAGAAATTTATTGTTTCATAGAATTGTAGAAAGGCTTGAGTTGGAAGGGACCTTAAAGATACATTTTTGAGCCCCCTTGCTGTGGGCAGACACACCTCGCAGTAGACCGGTTTGCTCAAAGCCCCATCCAACCTGGCCTTGAACTCTTCCAGGGAGGGACTTCCATAACTTCTCTGGGGCAATCCATTCCAGGGCCTCGCCATTCTCAGAGAAAATAATTTCTTCCTAATATATAATCTAAATATAACCTCTTTCAGTTTTAAACCCATTATCTCTTGTCTTATCACTATATTTCCTTGTAAAAAGCCCCTCTCCAGCTTTCTTCTAGGCCTCCTTTAGTACTGGAGGGTGTTATAAAATCTCTCCAGAGCCTTCTCCAGACCTCAATTCTCTCAGCCTGTCCAACCCCAATCATCTTCATGGCCCTCCTCTGTACTCTCTCCAATAGGTCCATGTCCTTCTTATGCTGGAGCCCCAGAGCTGAACCCAGGTACTCAGGTGATGTCTCATGAGAGCAGAGTAGAGGGGAAGAATCACCTCCTTTGACTTGCTGGACATCTTCTTTTGATGCAGCTGAAGATATAGTTGCCTTTCTGCAAACGCACATTGCCAGGTCACGTTTGTGCTTCTCATCAAGCAACACCCCTAAGTCCCTTCTCTGAAGTGCAGCTCTCAATCCTCTTGTTGCCCAGCCTGCATTTGTGGTTGGGATTGCCCCAATGCAGGACCTTGCACTCAGCCTTGTTGAACTTTCAGCTGTTTGCCTGGCCCACCTCTCAAGCTTGTCAAGGTCCCTCTGGATGGCAACCCTTCCCCGCAGCATGTCAACTGCATCACACAGCTTAGTGTCATCAGCTGAGGAAAGAATGTTGTGAGGTAGTTAGTTATGGAATAGATATAAAGAATTTTGCAGATATAATCCATTAACTATTTCTTGAAACTCAATATCTGAATTTCAAATTAATGTACAATTTGGTTTTAATTTGAAATTATCAGTTTATTTTTGAAATACCAGAAGCGTCATACTAACCTGACTCTAATATGACTGACTCCCAGACATGGTACATTAACAGGACCAGAATCACATCAGGCAGTTTTATGACAATGTTTTAAGGAAGAAACTGAAATATTTTTGAAAGATATAGGGGAAGGATATAGACTGGAATCCAGCCTCATGTACTTCTGGAGGGGTGGTTTAAGCATTAGTGTATGGCATGAAGCTCGTAGTCTTACAACCAAAGACAATGGCAGATTTTTACAGGAATGGTATCTAGTACAACAGCTACCTTAAGAAGGAAGAACATGATCACCTGTTCCTAAAGAGATATTCTGTATGTGATTCCATACCCCACAAGAGTCACCTCCTCATCACTGTATTCTGTATTTCTGACTCTGTATTGAACACCTGCTGTACCCCCACACAGTTTGGAGAAACTTAGACATAAACAGGGCTCTGGATTCCTCTCCAGGAATTGCAGAAGCTGACAAAATCATCAGAAACTACAACAGGTTTAACTCTTTTCTCCAGGCTGTCCTCTCTCCTGTGGGCACAAGGAGTAGTGTGTTGACAGTTCAGCTCTGTTCCCAACATGATCACTGCCAAATCAGTAGCAGCCATTTGGCCTGTGCAAACTGGGGAGCATGAACATCCAGAAAAGAGTAACAAAAAAGGTACTACATAGCCCCAGTTCCCAACTGCAATCTCACCTGCAAAGCAAATCTAAGAAAAGTGAGAGTAATCCAGCTTCCTCCTGATTACAAGATAAGAGGGTCCTCTGTATTACACTAAGCCTGTAACAGAGAATTTCTTACCTAAAGGAGACAGATAAACTTCAGTTTACTAAATGATCTCATCGTGCCTGTGCTTTGCTTTGTGAAATCCCATATTTTCATTTTAAGAGTTTGGAAAATGCTCTCCTGGAAGAACACGATAGGAAATGAGGGTGAAACAAAAGGTCTTTTGAATTAAGTAAGTTTGCTTTTTCAGCCTCTTCTGGCTAGATTTATGACAAAGCTTTCCCACAAGGAATATGCATTACCAACTGGCAATGTTTTGAAAAACAAATGCCTAGAATAAGAGTCAGAAATAGCCTTTGGCAGTTCAAAATGCATCTGCTCTGTTAATGATACTTTTATACCAGTATTTTTGGGTCATCGTATTGGAAATGCAAGTGTTTTTACATGAGTTCAATTTTTCTCACACTAATTTCAAGCTGAGGCACGCTTTTTGTGTTCATTTGTGAATCTCTTCAACAAATATCTTTGCTCAGGTCTGCTGGAGAGGCGTATTTGAGCTGGTTTTTGCACCTGACCAGTTACCAATTTCTCTGCAATGGACTGCAAGGCAGATTGTCTTCCCTGCAAGCTTAGGGGCCCAGAGCACAGCTTCATTAGTACAAAACAGCAGAACGGTAGTGGGAAGAAGAGACCTTTCCCCACAAATAAGAAATCTGATGTTGGCTAGCACCTGCAGCACAGTGTGGCAGTTCCCCAGGTTACTGTGTATTACCTGAAGTACACACAGATTTCCAAGATGTTTGGCTTTTGAAGGATATTCTAGGGTATATTGTAACCTCCATTTTTTTTTAATCCAGTTATCCATCAACACTAGAGACGTCTTGCTGCCCTTTAAAAATCACTTTTTTCAAAAATCACATAGTGCACTTTCAAGACCTATTCCTTGCTGCTTAATCCTCACATCTTTTCTCATGACCCACTCACTACTTTTTTCAACAGCTGCAAATGAAGCCTTAGTGTTACTCTTCTAGACTAGTTGTCTCAGTTATCTTGAATGACAATACTCAAGTTCATTACAATCAGATTAGCTAGAGGGAAGGTCCTCTGATTAAGTAAAAAACACACTGAAAATTAGAGAGGACATATCTGACACTGGAATAGGTTGCCCAGAGAGGTGATGGAAGCCCCCTCCCTGGAAGTTTTTAAGGCCAGGCTGGACAGGGATCTGGGCAACCTGATCTAGTGGGGGATGTCTCTGTCCATGGTGGTGGGGGGGTTAGAACTAGGTGAACTTTAAGGTCCCTTCCAACCCTGACAATTCTATGACTCTATGATTCTATGATTCTATGACCATGTGATGGAAATGTCCTTGCAACAGGGCTAGCAGGTCTCTCACGCTTTCCTCCATAATGGCCAAGATGAGCCAGACAAGTGACAGTATCTGGGCCCCATCACAGGGAATAACTACAAAACACTTCGTCCCACCCTCACTATTGTGGCTGAAGGACCCCAAGAACTGTGAACTCTGTGTTATCAGTACACACACACCAGTAGGTCTTTGCAGCTGAAAAAAAAATATTCTTTAAGTGAATTGGTACTTGAAATTGGCACATGAAATTAAAAGACAAAATCACTTATAGCTGCACAAAAAAAGACTGTATCTGGAAAAAAAGGCCGGAATTCAGCTAGCTTCTGTTTCTGAGGAGGAGGTTAAGGAGACAGGAAGAGAGCCACTGATACTCCAGGGAGGCAGGAAAATAACTTTGAGTCAAAACTCAAACATGGTTCATCCCTGCAGGAAAGAAATTAAAGGCAGAATACAACAAACAGAATAGCGGATTAATTAGGTTTAGTATTTACTGGTGTACACTGACCTCTGAGTGGTTGTTTATGGGATTTTGGCCTCTGTTTACTTCACAGGGGCTTTCTAATAAGATTATTCCAACTCTTGGTTTTGAACTCTCTTGTTTTTGTCAAAGAGATACAACAAGAGTAGTGAATTTACTGTGCAGGATTTAACAGTCAGTACACTAGCTTCCCATTAGGAATACTATCATCTCTTCAGGGGAAATCTGCTATAGCAAAACATAATTATGAGAGTAAAGAACAAATCCTTGAAATGAGCTTTCAAATATATGTTTCCATGGGAGCAAATTAGCCATAATATATGGAAAGTTGTACCCACACTTCAGCCAGTACTGCTTCCTCTCCACTCTCTGGCCACATCTTGCTGTCTACATTTCAAATGTCTGCGTACGTGTTCAAGATTCAGATATCTGTCCTCAGCTGACTTAAAGTAAGTTCACATATTATCTTTGACATGTTTTATAGGTCGTTTGACAAGTAGTGCATTACCAAAACCACAATTTCATACTCTTGAAATACAATGATACCCACCCATAAGGCTGAAAGGACAACCGCTGAGAAAACAAGTCTGGAACAAAGAAGAGTTTTGCCCGTTGTCGTGGGTTGACCCTGGCCAGCCGCCAGGTACCCACACAGCTGCTCACTCACTCCCCCTTCACTGCTGAACAGGGGAGAAAATATTTTCAAGGGCTCCGGGTTTGAGATAAGGACAGGGAGATCACTCTCATTTACCGTCCCGGGCAAAACAGACTCAATTTTAGGGAGATTAGGTACATTTATTAAGAGAACTATCAGAGAGGAGTAGTGAGAAGTGAGAAAGAGCAAACAGATCTTAACAAACAGAACACCTTCCCCCCATCCCTCCCTTCTTCCCGGGCTTAACATCAATCCCGGTTTCTCCACCTCCTCCCCCCGAGTGGCGCAGGGGGACAGGGAATGGGGGTTACGGTCAGTTCATCCGACGTTGGTTTCACCGCTTCTTCACTCCGGGGGAGGACTCTTCACTCTTGCCCAGGGCCATTGTGGGGTCCCTCTCACAGGAGACAAGCTTCACGCTCTCTTCTCCGCGTGAGTCGTCCCACGAAGGGCAATTCATCACAAACTGTCCAACGTGAGACACCTCACAAGGGGCAGCCCACCCCTCGTGAGTCTGAGGCTCAGTCCTTCGGGGGAAACTGCTCCAGCGTGAGCCACCCGCAGCGTCCCAAAAGTCCCACCAGCCAACCTGCTCCAGCGTGGGCATTCCTCTCTTCCACGGGCTACAGGTTCCGGCAGCGACTTGCTCTGATGCGGGCTTCCCACGGGCTACAGTCCCCTTTCAGGCAGCCACCCACACGGCGTGGAGTCCTCGGTGGACATCTACGCGGTGATCCTCACGGTGGACACCTGCGCCTCGCCCATGGGCTGCAGGGGGACAACCCGCTTCACCATGGTCTTCACCACGGACCCGGGGGATTCCTTCTGCTCCGGCGCCTGGAGCTCATCCTCCCCGCCCCCCTCCTTCTTCACTGACCTTGGTGTCTTTACAGATTCTCACTCCCCCATCTCTGTGCCAACTGTTATGGCACAGTTCTTTTTCCCGTTCTTAAATATGTTTTTTCACAGAGGCGTTCCTCTGCTATCACCTTACTGATAGGCTCAGCCTTGGCCAGCGGCGGGTCCCTCTTTGGAGCCGGCTGGCATTGACTCTATCAATCTTGGGGAGCTTCTAGCAGCTTCTTGTAGAAGCCACCCTGCAGCTCCGCCCCCGTCGGAAAATCCAGCCAGACCAAACCAAAACACCCGTCCACCAATAACTTGTGTTAGAGCAAACATCAGGGAGAGGTAAAGTAAGTAGACCCCTTTTTAAGACATGAGGAAATGCTAAGCTGAACAACCCATCAGGGCAAGAGAAAGAACTGACAAGGACTGCATGTCCCTTATGCTGATGCACAACTTGGTTAAGCATATTGTTAACTTTGCAGTCCGTGACCTTTGGATCTGTACACAGATGCCTGCCGTTCAGTACCCTTTTTGTTCTGGGAAAAATGTTTTCCCAACTATAGTCCGCAGCTGGTTGCACAAGTTTCCTATAAAAGAATTGAGCTATTACACCAGTATGGCTTTAGGACCCTCTAAAGATGTCACAGGCTGCTGTGCTTACTGGAGATCGGGGAGAGTTGGAAGAGCCAGAGGGACACACTCCCATGCAGGATCTGATCTAAACAGAGACTCTCAAAGGAGCTCATTACAGAGAGCTGTCTCCTTGCCTTCATTTAAAGGGAGTGAGCTCTACCTAGCCTGAAAACAAGTGAAAAGAAATATTGAATGACCCTGACATTTCACGAGTCATTTCACAGGTTTGTCTCCATAAGACTGGCTGAGTTTTTAAACAACATATTCTTGTCTTTCAGCAGTCTGTGCATATCTCTGACACAGGATGAAATTCCACAGAGCTGTTTGTACATGTGGGGGGGGGGGGGGGGGGGAAAGGAAGATTAACTATAGCCCACCCCCCAAAAAAAATTGATCAGGATGTTCAGATGTGTTTGATGAGTTGTTGGCATTTCTATCACCAACATATATCTCTCTTCAGATGAATAAAGAAAAGGACTGCAGAGGAGGAAGGGAGGGAGGGAGGGGGAGAGAAAGAGGGAGGATTTTACATCATTCTTATGCTATTTTGCCACTTCAGAAACAAAG
Source organism: Trogon surrucura (assembly GCA_020746105.1). Lineage (NCBI taxonomy): Eukaryota > Metazoa > Chordata > Aves > Trogoniformes > Trogonidae > Trogon > Trogon surrucura. The sequence continues at coordinate 58,667,543 of CM036619.1, read as the reverse complement.
TTAGTTAGTCAATAAAACAGTATAAAGGCCTCAGAGACAGAAGCTCACTGGTAAGAAAAAAAATACATTTGTTGGGAAGGATAAACAAAATCAGCCCAAATAATGAAGCCAATATGTTCAAAGCAGAAAGGACAATGACTATATCCCACTAACAAATGGTCATGGTGATTTCTAGGGGAGATCCTTTAGTCTTTAGTATACAATGGAACAGAAGCAAAAAAACAGAATTAATGTTGCCATCTACAGCACTGTGAGGTTCGAAATCCTGATGGCAAAGGGAAACCTATAGAAATCTAAAGAATTACTGATTCATATGCTGGGAAAAAAATGTGGAAGTGTAGAACAAAATCTTCTCACTAGTAATTATAGTTGCAGTTTTTATTTACAAGAACTTTGTGAATGTAATTAATTATTATACTAATTAAGACAGCTTTCATGTTAGTGCCAAACACAGAATTGCAGTCCAAGGAAATGTCCAAAATCTGTTCAAAATGGAATTATAAAGCTATATCTTACATTTTTCATCTCATTAGGGCAGAGTTCTTTATTTGCCTTTTTTACAAACAGGACAGTTTCACAGTCAGTTATTGCAGCCATTGTTTTTAAAAGCATTGATTTCTCTGGAAGCAAAAAAGTAACTATTTTGCAGCTGAAGGAAAGCATAGTATAATTTTATACATTCAGCCACCACAGCATTTGTTGATTTGAGAAAGATTAAATGATTGCTGAAAGAAATCTCTAGAATATTTTTCACACAAGTCATTATTTTGCTTGACCTCTGAAAGCTCCACTGATCAAAAATATGTATCTCTTACAGAGAAAAAATTAAGCAATTACAGTAATTAGCCAAGCAAAAGTAATGGAATTTCCATTAAAGGGGGTAATGTATTCCCTTGTAAAAGACACATTGCAATTTGGCTTGCTAACCATGGCCATCAGCAGGAGATCTCACTTAGGGAAACAGTTTTCTTTGTCTTTCACAGAAAGTTTTGGTAAATCTACTTAAATCAAAAGCTATCAGAAAACAGTAAGTTCTTCACTTCCTTTTTGCCATGTTAACTGAAGTAGAAAACTTTTTCTCCACCTAGACATGTTGGAATGAATCTATGTAATTTTACCATTGTTATCACCATGGCATCTTTGTTCATAGTATTTTTCATTACTTTCCCAGTCCCCATTTTAACAAAGTGTTAATAAAAAATAAAATTGCTCAAAAAGTGCTTCACAGATTGTCTTGTGTATAAATTTACCTTTTTCCCCAGCTAATTAAAAAAAAGTTCTGAAAGGAAATTACTTTTCTTGCAAAAAAAAAATCTATTGATTTTATTTTTAAAGTTTATAATAAAACTAAAATATTTCAGACAGAACCAATCAAAAAACCTATACTTTCTTTAGGAATCGGAAAGTTACAAAAGTTACTTGAGACAAGGAATAGAACTGGGAAAAGACATTTTGATAATGTGGAGGCAGTTATCTTGGGGACAAAGGTTGGTAACCACAGTTCTTTCCATCTCTAGTAGTTGCATAACTAAATATTTTGAAAGAGAGTAGAAAAAACAAACCTAATAGTGCTTCAAAAAAAACCAAAACTAAAATTGCAGAAAGCCAGAGTGAATAGTTACTAATTAGCCCTCTACCCAGCTAGAGGTAAATATCTGTATTTCAGGGAAAGATGTTTCAGCTTTTTTATTACTATTATAATTACTGTGAGCGATTGAGGATTCACAGACGAAGTTTATTTATAGGCAACAGAATAAATACATGCAGTCAGCTCCAGAGAGATGACAGTAAAGGAAAAATAGCAAGCAGGCAGCTGGGAATGTCACGTATTTCACCCTAGAAGAGCATTTGGCATGATACCTTGCTACTGGCTGATGATCATTTTTCTCATTAAAAGATCTATTTTGTTTAGGCACGACAGCATAAATAAAGATAATGTATTGTGCTTCCAGGTCTGTGTTTGTATTCATATTTCTTCCCACCCCTAATGATCTTAAAGGGATATATTCTTTTGGCACAGGTGGAATTTCAAAGTACAGGCCTGTGCTCCCACTCAGCTCTCATAACCAAAGTCATTCTTGAGACACTGGGAAACTACATTTAACAACCTGGCAAGATGTAACCTGATCTAGCTGAGAGACATCCCTGCCCATGGCAGGGAGGTTGGATTAGATGATCTCTGAAGTCCCTTTCGACCTAGGATCCTATGTCTGTTGCACTCCCAACCCAAGCAGACACTGCATCACAACCAGAACCTATTCCTTTGCCTCTCACCTGTGTGTTACCAGAAAGACCCTCTCTCAGTTGGTGCCATGAGGGTAAAACTAAGCTTCCTGACCTTTTCAAACACTTGCACATTTGGAGACAGGGAAATGTTTCTTGTTGAGAGAGATGACTCTTTTCCCTGTGGACAGACTTCTCAGTGTAATGGATCTCTCTAATACAGCAAGAGTGTTTCCATGTAAGTACACTCTTTCTTGCATACACACAAAGCTAAGCTCAGAGTAAAGCCCAGAGTAACAGTAAAGCACAGTGCCTTAATTCTTTGTGATTTTTCTAGTTGATGGTTTGACTCTTCTAGAGAAGTGGCTTACATGGGATAACCTTGCAGTGCTCTCTAGATCAAAAGGAACCCACATCACCAGTAGCTCTCTATGCAATATCTGTACAGGTGCATCCACATGTGGAGTGACATAGGCCATAGATGTACATCCAGTCATTCCGCTTAACTATACTCTAATTGATATTTGGTTTTAGGTAATACCTCAGCATATAAAACCAGAATTTCTTGCCTACAACACCCACTACACACACAGAAAATGTTATAGCACTCTCCCATTCACAACAGTAGGGAAGAACAAAGCATGCTGAGACAGAAGTATGAGGTCTTGGAAAGGAAATCTTTCCCAGGCAGACTTTCTTCCCCAACTTGTCATCTACCAGTGCATGACTCTATCATTCCAAGTGTTGTATGCTTTAGGCATCTATCATATTTCCCCCCAGAGCTTATAGCTTTTAAGCTTTTAACAGAAGTCCATCATTAGCTCTGAGGTCTTTCAAACTGCTTGTAGCAGTTTTGCACCTCTTTAAAGCTGAGGTTCCTGTCAAAGCTTTCTGGAGAATCAGAAAAGGAATTCTGATAGTGGCCCTACTGAGACTGATGGGAAGAGAAACAAAAACAACCTCCTCTCACCTGCAGCTGAGGCAGAGGCTTGCTCCTATCCTCATTTTCATTTCAGACAAGTTAATACATGTTGGTACCACCTGCCGCTGGATTCTGCCATGTATGCTGACCTCAGAATTCTCCATCCACGTAAGCTGAAGTCTCACAGAATTTACTTCACTGGCAGATTTAGGATCCCTGTTTCTTTCCCTGTCTAATGTGATGACAAGTCTGTTAGGTAAGATGTTAAGCAACGTAATTCAGTAGGCCTGGTAGGGAAGAGGGCAGAAAGGCAAGAAGGAAGACAAGAAGACAGGTGAGTGGGAAGGTAGGTGGAAAGGTAGGTAGGAAGGAAGGCAGGAAGGAAAAATTAATATTAGCTTAGGAAGGTTGCCTTCATTTTTTAGGAAAGGTCTGAAACTGTGGCACTCATAAGAGGGTGTCCTGGATTTAGCTAAAAACCCAGTCCTTTTTAGTGATTTTTACTTTAATCCGCGACAGAGCGGAATAATCACAGTGATTCAAGCACAGATTGGCTGCAGAGTCAGGGCAGTGCTGGCAGTAACCTGGCAGCAACTGTGGATAAACTCATGGAACTACTTGATTCACAGAGGCAAACAAGTCTGCGACAGCCTAGAAAAAAAACCTATAATTCGTTTCATGTAGAAGAAGCAATGAGCCACGGAACAAATCTGAATTTGACAAAGGAAGGTTGGTAGCAACAGGATAGGAGCCATTACTCTGCAATCAGCAGTGATACAAACAAGGATGATCCAGGGAACTGCATACTGAAAAAGCACCAAGATCTAACATGCTGCAGCAGTAAAGCAGCCAGGAGAGAGTAAAACTATTGTTCAGTGATGGACTAATAACCTTTAAATCTCTCTAATCCCCCTGAATTACCAGTAACTTTCTCAAAGACACTTCAGCAATAGCCACAGTAAAGAGATGTGATAAAGAACTTGGCATGGACAGCACATGTTGCGAAAGAGAAGTGAAAAAAAAAAGTCAATCTGCATGTTCTGGGATGCTTCCAGCAGCTATGCTTGACATAGATTTCTTAACTAGATAATTTAGTTTTTAAAATATAGAGAGTTCTTATGTTTTAAGTATATAATCTTCATTAATCTTGTTATAACAGGCCAATGAAAAGGAGAGAAGCAGAAAAGGGAGCTAGTTCATTTATGAAGGTCCCTCTATCCTTCTATGACAGCTGTCATCCCAGTCAATTCATTAACTCCTCTCCTTCTTGCTGATCTTCTTGAATCATCTTTGACAGCTTCACCTTTCATCACAGAGCTCTGTCACCTGGATTGCTCAAGCAGATTAAAACTGCTCGAGGGAACTTTCTTCCTTTTCTTTCACCTTGCCAACAGAAAAAAAAACAGGAATGCAAAGTCTGAATGAACTCCAGTGTCATACTTTCAAAATAACATTGATCACTTGAGAGCTGTGGAGTGCCTCTCTTACTGCCTTAGTCTTGTTGCAATGAAGCTGTATTTAGCTTTCTACCTACTTATTTCTGTGCCTGTTCCAGCTGCACAGCAAATGCTTTGAGGAGAACTGATCTTTTTTCTGACACAGAGTGCCACAGAGCCAGAGAATTTGACTGAGTTTTGCAGAGATGTGTGCTCAGTGTTCTGCAATATTTAGACCTGCAGGAGCATAATCTGCCTTAGATTATTCTTTCGCGGAGTTTTGTTTGGAGTAAGGTCTTCAGGGGACCAAAATGATACCTGTAGCTCATGCAGCACAGGTTTCTAAGCAAAAGGCAAGGCTGTTGCTTCTGCAAAACACTCTCCTGTCTCTGCCAGTCCTGTTCTGTTCTAAGTAATCAGTGGTTGTGGTTTAACCCCAGCCAGCATCCCAGCCCCACACAGCTGCTCACTCACTGGAGGAGAGCATGGAAGGGTAGAAGACCAAAAACTTGTGGGGTGAGATAAAGACAGTTTAATAGCTAAAGCAAAAGCTGGGCACACAAACAAAGCAAAATAATGAATTCATTCACTACTACCCATCGGCAGGCAGGTGTTCAGCCATGTCCAGGAAAGTAGGGCTCTATCATGCATAATGGCTACTTGAGAAGACATATGCTATCACCCTAAACATTCTCCCTTCTTCCTCTTCTCCCTAAGCTTTTTATCGCTGAGCATGATGTCTGGTACGGGATATCCCTTTGGTCAGCTGGAGCCAGCTGTGCTGGCTCTGTCCCCTCCACAGTTTTTGTGCAGCCACAGCCTGCTCACTGGTGAGACAGGGTGAGAAACACATAAGACCTTGTTGCCATGTAAGCACTGCTCAGCAATAACTAAAACATCAGTCTGTTATCAACACTGTTTCGGTCACCAATGCAAAACATAGCAGGACACAAGCTGTTACAAAGAAAATTAACCCAAACAAAAGTAGCACATCAGCATAAAGAAATTATATTTTTTTCAGCTGTAGGACATCCAATCAATTTCAAACAGGAAAAAAAAATAAGTACTTAGTAAATACTGTCAGTAAAGCTGAAATGAGAAAATAAGAGTAGTGCCAGATGGATCTTTAGTTTCATAAAATGTCTAAGTCACCTTTAAGGAAGAGAAATTGTGAGAAAATATGCCACTAGCTTTCCATCTAGAATTTGGCTCATCTTTACTTTTAAAGATGGAACTTCAAATTCTAATTCGTCCTTGGATTTTTCATAGTCATGTTTAGTACATATTTTACTACCATAGAGTATAATTGTATTAGTTACCAAATACATCAATGAAGTCTTCAAGTAGATCAGAAAGAGGAACAAATAAGATTGACTTTGTATGTAGAACTTTGAAGGTTTATATTTTTATGCTCACTGGTTTTTTATACACAAATATATTTTTACAAATGAATGCTTCCTCAAGAATGCATTGTACTGGAGAGACCAAATAACCTTTTTGTTTATGTGGAAAATGTTTTTGTTCTAACTTTTGCCTCTGCTCTACAGAAACAGCACTTACCTGAAGCAATGAAAGATGAAGTTTCTGAGGCAAGAAACTCAAGTGCTCATACAGAAGAGAATTAAATACTGCCATCTTTTTCCAGTGACCCTTAACAGACTTGACATTAATACAGTTCAGGCAATCTAGCAAGATCAACACTGGAACAAAGTGTATTTTTGCAAATTTGGATTAAGATACATTGGCAGGGGTCCACAGCACGAAACTTGCCTAACAGCTATTCCTACAGCTCCCTAAAGTCTTAACACATTCTGCTGGAGCTGCATTCTTTTTCAAAGTTGCCGTTTGCAGGAAATTGTAGCTACACTACATCCTGTTGGGAGATATTTAACAGGTATTAGCTACTCACTGAAGCAGAATTACTCAAAAGCAGCAGATAGATTTTGTGTTTTGACACTGTTTCCGGTCTTTAATGAAAGGTTAATCTTTACTGCATAATCCATCTGTCCAGAATCTATCTCTCTCCTTTGTAGCAACAAAGCAGTGACAAATCAAGTAATACCATCTCTCAACTAATGTAAAAAGAGATAGCAAAATCATAAGCCTGAATACATAAAAATATTTGAAATCCATTCATTTAGATCTAAAAGGCTTTGATATAATTTAAAAACTATATCCTAACTGGCTTCAAAGATCTTATCATTATTGATTTTTCTAAGAAAAAAAAGTAGCACAAGACTGTACTCCTTCAGCTGTAACACCCTTTCAAATGCATTTGCAGACAGATAGAACTTTCCCATTTGTGCTCCTACAGAAGAGATGTCTTAGATGCACATAGAGAAACCCCCTGGATCTTCAAAAGGCTCACATCTATCACTTTCAAAGTATAAGACAGCTACTGGACAAAAATATTTTATTCCTGGTATTCACATAAGAAAAAAGCTCAACACAGCAGATATGAGTCTCTCTCTCTGGCATTTTTGATCAATTCAATCGGTTATGGAAAATTAGCCCTCAAGTCCAGAGTTCAAGTCTGTAAGAAGAAGCAATCTGCAGGGTTTTTTTCCTTTTGGTGTCGTTGTTCACAGGTTTTGCTAACTCTTCTGAGGTAAATAAAGCTTTTTATTTATGAAAGTGATTATCACAACATAGAATGAGTTACAACAATATAGTTTCAACTCTAAGGAGCAAGCTGAGCAAGCATACAAATCATTTGGTTAGTTGCAGATGAAATAATTTTGGATCTTGTAGAAACTTTTGTTTCAAAAAGAGCCAAAAAAACCCAAACACTTCTTGAAACTAAATTAAAAAATCTTTCCTTTTCCTTTTTCAATTTTTTCTTCCTCAATAAAATTTGCTGAAAGAAACAACGCAAACATCAAGAAGAAAAAATTGGGGAAAAAAAACTTCTATTTTAAAAACTAGTGAAGCTTCATAAAAGTACATTTAAAGCTAAAAATATAATAGAAAACATACTAAATGATTACCTTTCACCCTTTTCTGAGAAAGGCTTTTGTAGTGCCAGAGCTGTCCTGTACTGCTAAAGCCAAATCATTCTGTAAAATTGTGTTAGCTTTTGTATGGGAATTCTTCTGAAGCCAAGGGGTTCCTGGCCACTTCAGAAGCCCAGAGGAAATGACAGGCAGAGGCTGAGGTCTATATCTGAAACCTTTACACTCTCACATTTCATAAACGGGTTACAAATCACAACAAATTTCAGAACTAAAAATCTCATGAAGTGTATTTTTCTTCCTGTGGACATTGATTCATCTACGGTTTGAATGGAAGACTTCATTCTGTTCCAGGGAGGAATACACCACAACCCAGGTTGCAGTCAAATTCTGCAAGTTGGGGGGAAAACTCTTCAGAGTAAACGAGGCAATAGCAGCAGCTACGCCTTGGGAACATTTTTCTTTTTTTTCTATTCTGCCTGCAATACTTTTGAAGTAACTGCCATTGACTCAATGAGGGCTTCAGAAACACACACAGTGAATCTTGGTTAAGAGGATAAGACCAACTTAAGTACATCATCAGAGGCAAAAAAAATCATTCTAGCGTGTCTCATGACCATCAGAAGGCATGGCCAGGCTCATCACAGAACCACCAGGATGTGCAAGAAGGCCTCTGTGGTCAAGGTCCTAAAGACACTGACATCCCAGATAGCATAGCAGTAGACAAGAGACAGAAATAACCAACTTGCCCATGAAACTGGTAGATGGACAGAATGTGTTGTTTCCCTTCACAGTATGACAGAAAAGCAAGGTCAGTTTACTGACCTTGAAGAGGACCAATGGATGTAAGGCTCTGGTTCTATGATCATAAACATCTCATCACTAGAGCCCCTGCAGCTGCCCTTTTTTAGTAGATCTCGTGTCCTGAGAGTCTCTCAAAAGCTGTCAATTTGACAGACAGCTGTACCTGCACTAACCTTGCCACTCCACTTAGCTGGTGCACAACCCCGTGTAACTTCTTTCTGTACCTCCTGACTACTTTCACAAACTATTAAACCCCGGCTGCCTTAATCCCACACTTCGGATGTTATTTCTCAGGCAGAATATGTAATTAACTCTTTTCATTTTTCCCCTCAAATCAATCCATCTACTTTCTAATACAATGTTGGGTTTACCTTTTTGGAAACAATTGTAGCGTGGAGCGTGGTAGATCCTCTTCTACTGAAGTGCTCCAAGAACAATTATGTGGTTGGTAAATCCTGAAAAGTCGCTTTCCAAAGCAAGAAAGCAACACCATAGACAAAAACACCAACCTTAAAGGAAAAAAAAAAGCTATGAAGCAAGTCTGTGTAAACAATATCACTGTTCTAATTAAATGGTTAGTCTGCCCAATAAACCACAGCACAAGAGGCTGGCAGAAGGGAGCAGCAAAAATTGTATTTTTTTTCTCCAGTCATGAAAACTTTCTGTTTATTAATTGAAATATGTTAAAACCTGAAGTCCCAACTATTCCTATCCCTGCATTGGCTCATACATGGTGATGGTTCATGTATGAATTATTCTGCGATTCTGTTACATAAAACAGGAGGGTGAGGAATGCAGTTATAACATTGACTAATATATCTTTATTATAATCCTAATCCTGATCTGTTAGCCCTCTGGCACTGCATCGATAAAGGGGAGTGATAGGATGAAATGTTCAACTCAGTGTTCTTGAGCTACTTGTTTGGTCATAACCAGGAAAAATTACACCTGGAGCGTCTCACAGCAAGAAAGAGGGTGCAGGTGCACTTCTTATTTCATAGATTCATAGAATAGAATCATAGAATCATAGAATCATAGGATCATGAATGTTGGAAAAGACCTCAAAGATCAAGCCCAACTATCAGCCCAACACTACCATCACCACTAAACCATGTCCTGAAGTGCCACATCTACATATTTTTTTAACACCTTTGGGGACGGTGACTGAATCACTTCCCTGGGCAGTCTGTTCCAATACTTCACCAATATTTCAGTAAAGAAATTTTTCCTAAAACAAATCTAAACCTCCCCTGGTGCAACTTGAGCCCATTTCTTCTCACCTTATCACCAGTTACTTGGAAGAAGAGGCCAACACCAACCTGACTACAATCTCCTTTCAGGTAGCTGTAGAGAGCGATAAGGCCTCCCCTCAGCCTCCAGGCTAAACAATCCCAGTTCCTTCAGCTGGTCCTCATAAGGTTTGTTCTCTAGACCTCTCACCAGCTTTGTTACCCTTCTCTGGACCCACTCCAGCACCTCAATGTCTTTCTTATACTGTGACGCCCAAGACTGAACATGATACTCAAGCTGCAGCCTCACCACTGCCAAGTACAGGGCCACGATCACTCCTTTACTCCTGCTGGACACACTAACTCTGATAAGGGCTAGGATGCCGTTGGCCTTCTTGGCCACATGGGCACACTGCTGGCTCATGTTCAGCCGGCTGTCAACCAACACTCCCAGGTCCTTTTCCACCAGGCAGTTTTCCAGCCACTCCTTCACAAGCCTGTAGCATTGCCTGGGGTTGTTGTGACCAAAGTGAAGGACGCAGCATTTGGTCTTGTCGAGCTTCATACAGTTGGCCTCAGCCCATCCACCCAACATGTCCAGATCCCTCTGCAGAACCTTCCTACTCTCAACCGGACCAACACTCCTGCTGAACTTGGTGTCCTGTGAGAACTTACTGAGGGTGCACTCAATCCTCTCATCCAGATCATTGGTAAAGATGTTAAACAGGAGTGGCCCCAATATAGAGCCCTGGGAGACACCACGTGTGACCAGCCATCAACTGGAATTTAACTCCCTTCACCGCCACTCTCCGGCCTCAGCCATCCAGCCAATTTTTAACCCAGAGAAGAGTACACCTGCCTAAGCCATGAGTCGCCAGCTTCTCTAGCAGAATGCTGTGGGAGATAGTGTCAAAGGCTTTACTAAAGTCCAGGTAGACAACGTTCACAGCCTTTCCCCCTTCCACTGGGCAGGTCACCTCATCATAGAATTTCGCCTGTGGCCAGGCTGCAACGTTCAGTCTAGGCCACAAAGGAGAAATAAAATCCTGTTTCATACACAATTGGCCCACGAGTTCTTAAACTGAAATAAGTAGAACAATACACAATGTGAAGCACCCCTCAGCATGATTCAGTCAGCCTCTTCAGCTCCCCATTCATTTTAAAAGCCCATTGCACTCCCATAAAACCTGTTGTTGGATTAAGGTGAGTATTTTCAAGTATTTTATGTTTAACAGCGTTCTGGCATTCTGCTCCTGAGACTGTCTGGAAAATTCCTACCCAGCATTTACTGCATTTCCACTCAATTTCAGTTTGAGAAAACAGGCTGAGATATAGTGGCTATTCTCATTCATTCTCTTTTAAGTTTGTCAGGAGAAAAAATACAAATCAGAATATTTTAATTCAATAGTAATAATTTGCCAGAAACAGTTACATGGGAGAAGAATATTTCCAGAGTCCCCAGTAATGACTGACTTTTATTTTGTTGCCAAATCATAGGTTATATAATGGTGTATGTAAAATGAAGATTGGCCTAATATCATTCATATAACTGGCAATTAATCAGCCCTTTTAAAGTTCTCCCTATCTTGCATCTTGCCTAGAAGTAAAAGAAAAAGTACCATCAGAGGACATCTGGAACTTGTGTTTTCCTTCCAAACATCCTGCCTGCTGCATAAAAATTTGTGGTGCTTATTTATACATTTGCCAACCAACTTCGCAGCCAGTCTTCGTATCACACCACTCCTCACTACTCCTCCCTGTGCCAAAGCCACAGAAAGTCAAAACGTTGGTAACTCCTAATGGCAATCCATGCTCTGCAGACAAAGAAGTTGGCAAAACAGGTTTCATCGGGGCAATCAAATGAGTTCTAAGAGGACCCACAAAAAATTATCTAATAGAAATTTGCACTGTACAAGACATGTTTGAAAACAATTCTTAATCAGCTAGATTACGGGGCTACTGAAATGATACCTAGACATCGTAGATGTTAGTATTAATTAGGAATCTCTACTCAAACCAAGTTGAATGTTAAATATACACTTTAAAACTTCAGAACTGCTCAAGAACTCATAGTTAAACACATATCCCAAAGAAGTTCTCCCATCCCAATAAGGGATTACTCTATCGTTTATCTTTTTCAATTTTATTTACAATGTCTATCATCATGATGGTTGTGTGGATTTCTAAAATGGCAGTTCAGCTTTTACTTGTGTGAATTTAAAAATTAACATTGGCTGACATGAATTTAAGGTGATTTTTATTATTCCCTTGCATCTTACCTCCCGCAAATTTTGTAATTCATTTCTACCTATACTATATAGTTTGGAGGCAGTAAAAATACACAAATAACCAAAACTCTGGATTATTAGAGACGCATCAACACAAAATAAAAGTTTATCATGGTTGATTCAAATAAGGTTAAACAATTCCAGGAAATTAAGTGATGAATTAAATGTATCATGTCACTACTAGATCTAGACAAATTAATTTTAACATAAATTATTCCGTTACCTTAATTCTCCTTTCTGTTTTTTACCAGTTAATTATTCGATCCATGTTTCTCAGTTGAAGAAAAAAATTTGTATAAAGCTACTTCACAGTTCAGGCTGTTCACTTGTACTGTGATTTCTGATTCAAGCCTTTTGTTAAATTTTGTATAGTTCTGATGTTCCGGTCTTAACCTGGTCCCATGAAAGCTTCTGGCATGAACATCCACATTCATAAATGTATTTGTTTGAATTGGAGACTAGATCAAGAATGCTGCCATGAAGTTAATGAACAGCAGGTACCAGTCAGCCACAAATATTTTCAAAGGAAAACCTGCAAATTGTAAAAGACGCTCTCAGACCATCCAACTCCAGACAGACTAAGGCGATTTTAGACCAGATTGCTACATATAGAGTGAGAAATCAATGACAGCAGCCTTAGTAAAACTGAGGCACTTTTAAAAAGCTTTATTTGTTTTCATCCATCACTGATTTTCTTTTTCCCACAGGATGAATTAGTTTTAACTTTAACCTGTTTCTGCAATGCAGAGAAATGTGTTACTGCAGGAGACACAAGCAGTGCATATCACTAGCTGCTGTGGAAGTCCACGGCTACTTAAAGAAGTTCTCAGTGGACCCATAATATTACTAGGCTGTAGCAGTAAATTGATGAAAGGATAAAACTGGAAAGAAAATCACTATAGGTACAACAAAAAACCTGCCTCAAGCAATAGAAAACAGCAGTAGAGGGTCACTGACAGCTTAACAGCAATAGTCCCACCAGCAAATGCCCACAACAAATTTGGAGTCACATGTGCCCTATTAGAGAAGTAGAAAATATTTTTAAGTGACTTCTACTCTATATAAGAAAAATAATTTTTGTAGAATAACAATTCTGTAGGGTAACAATCACTTCCATTGGTTTTATAAATACCTCAAGTCATAGTAAAATATTAGCTTAAAACTGTGGATGTCATTAATAAATCTCCATTTAATTTCCGTGTATTTGCACATTTCAAGAACAAGATATGGCATTTCATATTCTAACTTCCTTTTCTTTTTACAGTGAATTTTCTAATTCCCTCAGAAAATAACAGGACAATTTGACACAAGCTTCTGGTTTTGTCTTGTTTGTGGCTTTGCCAAGGCATTTGCATAACAAGTAACATTTTTAGACTACCATTGTCCTTTCTAAGCCCTTGAGCTATCATCTGAGCATGCTTCCTTCTTGGAACTACTGCGCCCCACACTACAGGCCAAAACTGAAAGAAGTTGGATGTAAATACCTCTGAGTACTTAGTAGATATTCCAGTGGCAAAATTATTAAGAATCAATAGTTAGTCTAGTTGAATTACATTCATCACTTCAGTCTAGACATACTTTGTATATCTTTGTACTTGCAATATTCCACCTCTGCCTTACAAAGCTTACCTGTCCAAAGAGTATTTTAAATGAAAGCTGATATTATATTTAAAGCACAGTTAAACTAAAACATCCATAGGAAAATGAAAATGCAGAAACCCATCAAGCACAACTTTTACAGTGTTCTTCAGTGGCCTTATTAGAAAAGCAATGTCAGTCTATCAAAACTTTACCTTACCTAAGCTATCAGCTACATGAATTCCTGAGATCTAAGTGTATAGCAATACATATGACACCCTTAAGCCCTGAAATCCTACTGACTATGACTGTTTCAGTTAAGTCATAATGAAAATGAGCTGCCCTTGCAGCCCAGTGGGGACTCCAGAGTCAGAGTTGGTAACACAGCACAGGGCATAAAGCTTTTTCTCAGATCTGGTACAGGAGGACAGTAATCTTGAGATTATCCGACCACCCCACATTACACTGTGGATGTCTTTTTGGCATCTTGAAGCCCAGTTTCTCAGATTGTGTGGTAACTTCGGAGAAGTGCTACTTGACCACAAATGAACAAATTCAGTATTTTAGAGCCCTACTTTCAAAAATAACTCGTGTTTAGCTCTCTACCACCACCTTCAAGGTGAAGTTATGCTTCTGCAAGCAATCTTTCAGCAGTAGTTTGAGTTTTCATTCATTAGAGTTTGAAAATGTTTTGAAACTCATAAGGGAGATGTTACTGAATTCTAAATATCTGCTTAATTAGCTCTGTTCAGAAGTTTTTTTACCCAGTCAAGCTGAAAGATCAAAAATATCAAAGAAAAGTAAACCGCAGAACAAAACAAAACAAAAATCAATTGGGAGACGGTTAAATACTTCCCTATTTCTCTGTGGAGAAGGCTCATTATATCTCTTCCAAAGTGCGTGACCGTCCGGGCCCCACAGACGCCTCCCTCCCATGGCTGCAGTGCGGGTCAGGGGAACCTGCTGCAGGCATTGGTAGCCTAGCATGAGGTCTGGGAGCAGCCTCTGCAGGGCCTCTTCTCTGTCAGTTTCGTCATTTCATGACAGGTTTCCTTCATTGTTATTATCAGTCGTATTCTTGTTATCAGCCATATTCTTGTTATTAGATTTTTTTTTTTCACAGCACCAACAACATTGGCACTTCACTGGTCATTACTAATTCAGCAAAGTTTTGAAGTATGTGTAATTCCAGCTGTCCAACCTCCCTGGATCTTTGCTCTGGTTCTTCCCTGTGCATTAAAGCTTTCATTATTCAGTCCAGTTATTTATTATCCTATTTATAGATTCAGTACAATCTTCTAACTGACATTTCCAACGAAAGGTCATCTGAAATATACACGGTGTTCCTTGTATTGCCTGCCTTCCCCTCTAAAGGTTCACCAGAGCTAATGTTGTACTTGTCATCTATTTACTCATTACATTGTGCAACAGGCCTTTGATCTCCCGCTTGTCTGTATGCAAGGGCTGTCTCCCATGAGGTAGCTTTAGGGTGGCTTTCCTCTTTTCCTTTCCCTTCTAATCAACCTGGTCAAATTTTCAATATCCTCCATGCTAAATACAGTTCCAGCATATTGCTTAAAATGTCACAGTTAAGTTATTAATCGCACATGCCTGGAGCACCAGGCATGTGGCCAGTAAAACCAAGGAGATGAATCAGGAGCTGGGAGCCTAAATCTACCTGTCACTTGTTGTACCTGAAGTCCTCACACCTTCAGATTTTCTGAAAGTCGAGCACCTCTGTTGTGGGCAGCAGAGGCACCAAGGGCTAAGACAACAGATATCATCTTAAAAGTAATTCCAGTCAAAATTAACTGAAGATATGTTTCTCCACTTGTTTCACCAGAGGGGCTGACAGACTTTCTCAGAGTGTAACTAACACAGCAGGCTACACATCAAATACCGTCTCTTTCTTTGCAAAGTTTTCCTTCAAAAATCCGCTTCCAGATTCAGAGGTGGTCGTGTCAATGTCCCTTTTCATAGTGAAAACCTGAATATTTAGCAGTTTCACTGTGAGATGAAAGACCTGGACTTCATTGAAGGACTTACCTCCTACCTCTTCATTTTTTATGCACTTTATGCAGGGACATGAACTATCATTGGGACTGCACTTGAAATTCAAGTGATTCATCTCTTTCCTCTGCCATTTGAAAGATGAAGGTTTTAAGTAGCTGCTTTACAAACTGTGATTACCAAGCAGGACACTTAAGAGCAGGAGAAGTTGAAGTCTTAAGCTGTTTTTTCCAAGTGAGTTAAGCAGATTCCCTGCTTAGCTTTTCAGAGACCCCCGGTCAGAGCACTGGATTCTGGGGTCCCAGTGTGGACAGTTGACAGGTTCTCAGTCTGACAAACATGAGAAATATGATACGCTGATTTTCCACTAATATTTAAAATATTGTCATTTTACTTTCTAAGGAGGAATGGAACTTCCACATCCTGAATTCCTACTATGTATCTCTGTGGGAAGAAGATATCTTACAAGATACTTCAGGGGAATTGGATTCAGTCACACTTGGCGAGGGTCTTGCACGAAGACTTTCAGTCAAATTTCTAGCACTAATTGACCCTCTTTCTCTAAAACTGAATTTGGTACAAGTTTGTCTACCAGAACATTTTTTAATACAGCCCAGTCCTCAAAGCAGGAAAAAGCAATTCATCTTCATCCCCTGTAAGAGTGAAGTATAAACTTAATGCATATTTAAAATGCTTGCTTCCCCAAGCTCTACCATTTATCTACTACCATATGAGCAGAGAGCAGGAATCTACTCTCCCTGTTATAGCCAAGGCTCTTTATCTCCTCTGGGAAAAAAACTTTAGGAAAAGGGCTACTTTTGGTTTCAGTGGTGTATCTCTGAGCTGAAGTCAATGTTTTTGCTACTAAAAATGATGTTGCTATAGATTTAAAACAAAATTGAAGTATAGCAGTATTTCTTGCTCCCCTTTGAAAGGAAGAATGTCCTGGACAGACTCCCCTAACTTAAAAAGCACAAGAAACCTCTGAAGCGGAAATAATAGTAAGGTCTATGTAGTTCTATCCCAGCACTATGAATTGCTAGGATATAGGAATTCAGGGATTTGGGTCCTGACTCGAAACCCATGCAAAATTTTCCAGAAAGAAGTTCAGAGCAAGGCTATAACAAAAATCATAACACAAAGATGACAGATACTCTTAGGGTCATTTTTTCAGGGTAGGTGAAGTGGGCACAAAGTTTCTGTACAAAATACAAAACCCAATGATAAAGCTAATTTATAGGCAGCATCACTTAGTGCTATCCTGTTACAAAATGGCAATCTAGAGATATTTTTTGTGGGTTTTTTGATGTTTTTTTCTTGTGGATAATTGGGATATTTATGCAACAAAGCATCAAAAAAATTCATTTGAAGTCTTTGAAAATCATCTGGAGCCAACCTACAAAGCTTACAGATCCAATTCTCATCTTGCTTTAATCAAGTGTAAAACCACCCTAACTGAAAGGAGATCAATCACCATCTGGAGGCAGCTGTGCAAATAACATTCCTACCATCCTTGTGAAAGCTATGATGGTCTTCCAGGAGAAGTTTGTGTCTGAACTCAAAGTCCTTCACCCTCAACCACCCAGAGCATGTGTGGGACACGCTGCAAAGCCCTTCCTGTCTCTGTGGCCAGACTTCCTTCCCGTCAGAGGTAGGGAGATGGTCTGTCAGATGAGTTCTGCTACAGGGCTGGGACATGGCCAAGGCATGCGCTTGGACCCAGAAACACAGAAGCATTCTTAAGCACTGTATTTTTGACATAAGTTTTACATGCTGATGAGTGACCAAAGCCCTCATCATTGAAAATGTAGGCCTATTTAGATAACAGAGAGTATGTGTTCTTACGAGCATTTGCAGAGAGGGAATTCTTTTAGACATCTAGATATTTCCCAAATTTTATTTCCATGTTGTACTAAATGAAAGTATATTGTTACACATAGCTGAGAAAAGAACAGAGAGCAAAACATGAGACATCATCTGGCACTGTAGAAATCTGGTTTTCACCTATTTCTGGATTATTATATTCTCATCTGGTCACCCCTGAGTCAGAAAGAATATAGTAGACTAGGAAAACAACACAAGGACAACAAAGTACGAAAACACCAGTTCAGATTAAATAGGCTAGGCTCCTTGGCTGGAATATAGGGGAATATAAGGGAGTAAGATAATGAAAGACACAGAGAAAATGAATGAGGACCAGTTATTTCTCTTCTTTACATCATAAGGACTCAGGGGCATTGAAGAAAATTTCCAAGTAGGTGTTTTATAATAGAAAAAATTGCATTTTTTCCGCACAGCGTATCTAAACTGTGAAACTTGCTGTCACAAGGTGTGGCAGATGAGTATAAAGACATCAAAATGTGATTAGATAAATTCTTGTAAGAAACATTCATTCAGAATGATCAGTCACAAAACTATAAGTATAACCTCCTACTCAAAAGGTACCTAAGCCATAGTTTGCTAGAAGCTATAAGGGTTTTCCAGAGGATTACCATGCACATGTCCAGACTTCGTATGATTCCCCTAAACAGTTGCTCTTCATTTTGATGGAGACCCTTCAGCCCTCGGTGCTCAGTAGAGCCAAATGTATGTTGTTAAGGTTTTTTAGGCAAGTAGCTCAAGAAGAAGCTGTTATAGGGACAGTGTGTAAATTTTACTAGACAGTGTAACAAGTGCTAGGGGAACTCTTTATTCTGATTCACTATCATTTTCAAAAGCTCAGGATGCAAAAAAACATTTGAATGGTTTTCTTCAGCTTCAAATTTAGACTGCTGCTAGTAGTTTGTTCACAGGTGGAGAAAATATGTGAGAAACAAGCTGCAAACTGGGAAGTAGTGTAACAAATAACTGCATGCCAAAGAGCTGAAAGCTTGGGGAAAAAGAAACTATACATCCTTACATACATTTTGTTTGTGGACATCATTTTGATTGTACTCTATATTTGGGAGTAAGAACTACATACATGTAGTCAGGTATGTAAGTATAGACAGGTACATATCTCAGATTATCCTTTTATCTCCTATATGAAGAACAATCTGGATCCAAGATGCACACAGCTGAGGTTGTAATGTATGATAAAATTATAAAAGGAGGGAAAGTATCTCATGTGGAGATAACCTAGCACAGAGACTTGTGCAGGCAGGTCCATCATAGCCTGCGTGACTCTCCATCCCTTTTCATCCATTTCCATGTCCATCCTATTCACCCATCCCATCTAGCAGGAAGGGCACTGTGAATGCAAACCAACACAAATGAAGAATGGGACCATCCATTGCAATCCCTGGACATAGCAATTGTCACCATGGGCTGGTTTTCTGTATAAGAAGTTAACCAGAAACAGAAGGAGGATTTACTACAAGAGAGGCAGGAAAATCCTCAACGAGGTTTTGGACACAGAACAGAGTCGGGATTTCAGAGAGTAGATTTTGTAAAGGAGTTGGTTGCTTTCCCACAGATTTTTGAACTTTTTCTGCCCTCTTAAAGTTTGTCTGTGCAGGAAATTCCTGTGGTTTCTGCACTTATTTTGCACAGGATTTCTGAAAAATGCAAATAAAGTCTCCAGAGAGATACTTAGAGAAGGTTTTCTAACAGGAAATCCTAAGCAGGGGGAATGCGCAACCCACTCCCAAAAGGGAGTTGGACACCAGTTGCATGGAAATTGGAGATCTGTAGGTTGTAGAGCTAAAAGCAGTCATCCCTCCCAGCACAGACACAGATGTCATAGTACTCAGTAGTCAGAGCCCTTTGTGACAGTCCTGTGTCCATTTGGGAAGCAGGATCATAAAGCTCAAGAACGTAAACAAGTTCTTTTTTCTGTTAATTTATAACTGGTTTGCATTACAGGAGATGCTAAGGCTCTAGGAAAACTGATTGTGGCCTTGAGCTGGAGAAAAGATTCAGATTTTCCTAATTCTAGTAGAGGCATATTCTGGCTATAGGATTATCTAGACAACACCCTCATTTTCAAAAGCCAGCCTTCTACATCAATCTGGTAAAGCAAGTAAAACTTAGAGCAACATATGAAGTACTTCAGTGTAATCTGAAGACAGAGCAACTTGCTTACCATCAGTCACTATTTGCATTATTGTAGACTAAAGAATCCACTTTTCTGCTTCACTAGATAAAGTTCTGGTGCATCTAGAAAAGTTATGTTTGTTCGATTCATTGATTTTGGGGGGTTTATTATATTCTCCCTGCTCCTACTAATCTACTTATAATAAAGATGAGTTTATGGAAGTTGACCTTACCTGCAACAGGAACGAGTTCAGAATAATTTCCATTAAAAACTTAAAAACTTTCTATTAAAAATCTAAAAAGAGTGACACAGAAGTTAGAAGCAGTGAAGTGATAAGTCACCAAAACAGCAATGGATAATAGAAGTTGGTTTTGGAACTCTGGGACAGAAGTAGTATGATTTGAGCTTTTTTCCAATGACAGATACCAAACCATAAATGACTGACAGTGTAAAGAAGAGTAGTATCATTAGCTGTGGGGAAACAGTGCAATGACAGCCTAGCAGCTAGTTTTTTCATGATTGTCCTTTGACGGGGAATTTCCTACTTACACAATATTTGCTTGACCCAATCAATGAGGATACTTAGTGTCTTCCAGGCTCTGGTAGAAAAGAAAGCAGGCTAAAAGTTGTTTTCATTCTATGGGTAAACAGGACACAGAAAGAGATTAAAACATGTCATGGCCTCACAGAGACATGTATTTTACACATATTCCTATAGTGTAAACAACCTTTTTTTGCAGGAACTGTTCTAGCCTGTTCTTGAAATACTTTCATTTCCCCTGTAAGCTGTTTTAACTCCTCACCTGTAAAGCTTAATAATGAGGATGTGATGCTGACACCTAGAGGAACATAGGTACGAATGTAAATATGTTGTATTAGTCTGTAACTCTCAGAATGTATTTCTTAATAATGCATCTGTTTAAATTGAGAAGTGAAAGCCTGTAATGCAATATTCCCTCTGTGAATAATCTATAATGTTAGCAGACAATAGTGGGTTTTCCAGCAATCCAGTTTAATAATTTCTTCTTATGTCTGTGTTTATACACCAGATAATTTTCCAAAAAAAAAAGTAATGTACAATTCAAGAAAACACCCAGAGCTATTACAGTTTTAGCTTCCTCTTTGTTGGTTTACAATTACGTACAAGACTATCTTATTTGCAATAACCAGTGAAGATTTAATGATTTATTTACAACATCAGCTGGTACCTTTCAGTATGTAGTTGAATTGTCTCCTTTGCTATTTACAGTCATAGTAACAAGAGCCCACTCACAGGTGTCATTTATGGACAGGATTAAGAGGTGGACTGAAACAAGTCGAGATTGTCACTACCAGCCACAAACACACCTCTGAAACCCTGTTCTCAGATATAGCTGAAGGAAGATTCCAGCACCTAGTATACTGATATAACCATTATATTTAGTCAAAACAATAAGGTGTCTTCACTGAGAATAACATTCCCACTCATGCCAGAGGAAGATATATGCAAGCTAGAGGCAATATATATTTCAAGATGCAGCAGACAAAAGCCATAACTTTGATGTCAAGGATGCACCCAACTTAACTTGTCAGACCTTCAAAGTAAATTAATACACAAAGTATGTTATCTTTTTAAACGTGGAATAGAGTCTTTTACAATTCTTCTTAGACCAGAGATTAAATTGGGAGGGGGAAAGATTATAATTTTGTCATAATACATTAACTGATTCATAGAATCAGAGAATAACTTGAGCTGGAAGGGGCCTGTGCGGGTCATCTACTCCTAATCATTCAAAGCTGGGCCAACTTCTGAATATCTCCAAGAATGGTTCTTGTGCACCTGTTCCCACATTTGTCCACTCTTATGGTAAAAAAATTTCGTAATACCTAATTAGAACTTTCGTCATGAGGGTATAAACTAAGGTCCATCAAACTGATCGTAATTGTGGCCAGCAGATCAAAGAGGTGATTCTGCTCCTTTACTCTGATCTCGTGAGACCTTGCCTGGAGTACTGTGTCCAGCTCAGAAGCCCTCAACACAAGAGGTACATGGACCTGTTAGACCAGATCCAGAGGAGGGCCACAAAAGTCATAAGAGGGCTGGAGCACCTCTCCTATGAAGACAGGATGAGAGAGTTGGGGTTGTTCAGCCTGGAGAACAGAAGGCTCCAGCAAGAATTTATAGTGGCATTTCAGTGCCTGAAGGGGCCCTACAGGAAAGCTGGAGAGGTACTGTTTTTAAGAAAATGTAGCAATAGAAAAAGGGATAATGGTTTTAAACTAGACCAGGGTAGATTTAGATTAGATGTTAGAAAAAAAGTTCTTTACAGTGAGGATGATGAAACATTGGACATGTTGTCCAGAGAGGTGGTGTATGCTTCATCCCTGGAGACATTCAAGGTCAGGCTTGATGGGGCTCTGAGCAACCTGATTTAGTTAAAGATGTCCCTGCTCACTGCAGGGGGGTTGGACTAGATGACCTTTAAAGATCCCTTCCAACCCAACACATTCTACGGTTCTATGACAGTCCTTCTATTCACAAAACCAGCTTTAGAGCACCCTTAAACCAGATATAACATGGGTTATTCATTCATCTTGTCAGAATAAGTAATTGATTTTCCTAAGCTATTTTCTAATATCTAGTCAGTAGGGCACCATACCTGAAATATTTTCATAGCTTATATCTCAGTGCAAGCTATCTACTATTCCCTGGTATGAAGATATCAATGCCACAGTTGCAACTTCTTCATCTGTGCCAAATCCAATATTTTGTACATTAAGAAACTGTTGCGTAGCAAAATGTTTATAAGAGCATGATTAGTTGCACATTACACAAAAGATGTGAGGATTTTACCTTAGAATCCTCTCAGCAAAGATAAAATCTGCTTGCTTGAGGAGCAAAAGTACTGTGTGCTTCAGCTACATATGCTTGAGGTTTTGAAATCACTGTTTTGCCATTTCCTGCTATGCTTTCCGATCAAACTTGTTTTGTCTCTCCCAGCTTGAAAGATGTAATCTACAGCACAGTTTGCTCCAGTAACACAAGCTATTCCTAGCTGAAATGTTTTTCTAATATCTGTATAAAGGCAGCCACTCAGTCTTTTCATCAACACAAAACATTACGTGATTGTCTAGAGACCATGCACCCTTTAATTCCTTAGCCCTGGCAAATAAAGAAAACAGACAAATTAAATCATCTTAGTCTTCATATTCAGCTTTAAAATCCTCCCATGGTACATCTTACCCCACATTGCTAAGAACACGTATAGGCAGATATGACCAAGTACTATATCCAACCTGGAAAGTTTTGTTCTCTTACATAATACATATTTCATGGTAGTAACAGTCATGACTGTAATACAAGAGTGCTGATATGTGCATATATATCGGTCATAACTGTTGAGCAAGGCATGTGAACACTGATAACTAGAGCTACTTCTCTGATATTACGTTCTTGGAGTGAAATAACAAAAACAATGTTAATTCTGGGCATCAAAATAAGCCATATTGTGTCTAGAGTGACAAATACCAAGAGAAACACACGCTGAGAGGCTCATGTGCATGGCAGGTCACACCCATCACATTTTGCAGAAATTAAAATAAGGCTTTCCCTGTATAATCCTCTTATAAGATCCAGTCTTCAGTCTTCTGAGATTCAGAATATTCTTTCTTCGCGTAGTAGAGATGCACAGAGTAGCTCCTACCACCAGCATGAGAGGGGTGTGTGGAGGGAAAGAAAGGTAAAATCACATATTAAAAAACGGGTTTCTGTTTGCTGCAGAAATCATGATGTTCCATAGGCATTTCAGCAGAATTACACAATGGAGCAAGACGTTGCATTTCCATACTCTTCCCTGGTTTGGTTTTGTTTTCTTAATACTTGGTCGATAACCCACAAACCATTCTCAGGCTATAGCAACAAATTATCTCTTTGAATGTCTTTCTCATTTCCTGGCTACGAAAGGCATAGATCAAGGGATCAATCACTGAGTTGCACATAATGAGAATGAGGTACATGTTGAAGTGAGACATGAAGCAAACACAGTAGAGGTTTTGAGGGCAGGAGATCATCAGGATGAGATGAAGGAAGAATGGAGCCCAGCAAACAATGAAGATACCAAGAAGCATAGTCAGAGTGATGGCTCCTTTCATGCTGGTTCTTTGACGGACAGAGTTGTATCCAGGCAAAGCAGCTATTTTCTTCACATGAGTACGAGCCAGGAGGAACATATGGATGTACAGAGAGACCATGAGGAACAACATGGTAAAAAACATAGTGATGAGACAAATGATCACGTAAGTTGATTCATAATAAAGAATGAAGATAATACCACAGCCTGTACAAAAGGTCCAGATGCATGCAATAATAAGCCCTGATCTTTTCACCGTCACGATGTTGTGGTAGCGCAGGGCATAGAATATAGTGATATACCTGTCTACTGCTATAGCCAGCAAACTGCACATGGAAGCCACAACAGATATGCAGATCATTGAATCAAAGACATTGTCTATATGACGGACAAAGGCATCTTCCATAATTATGTGTTTATTGTTTATTAAGTATATAGTTATAGTCTCCCAAGCATTCGACACACTAACCAGCATGTCAGCTACTGCTAAACTGCAAACAAAAAAATACATAGGTGAATGCAAGTTCTTGTTCTTAACTATTGCACATATAACTAAGATATTTTCAAGGAGGCTTACAATGCCCAGAGTTAGGAACACCTCAGCCGCAATGACCACTTGTTCACATGGAGATGACTTGCTCTTGACAGTAGGCACACTAAAGTTGCTGGTGAAGGCACTCAAGTTTAGTTCAGAAACATAAAGCTGAGAAGATGTGTTCATCTCTGGAAGCAATGATGTCCTGTTCTTTCTGAGAGATTTGCCAAGGAGTGTGGTAAATGCATTTCCAAAAGGCAAGAGACGCTGCCAAAAAAAAATAGCATGACAAGAACAGGCAGAAGTTGACAAACGTACAAAACAAACATCACCCATTTATATTTAATTTGGCTTGTACACATGCTGCCTTTTCAACATCATATTCCTCTACTATTTCTAAATTAACCTCTGATTGGCTCAGAGTTTTTTCTACCCATCCTTACCAGTAAATTAAAACTACAGACTAATGAGGAGATTCATACACTCTTCATTCATAGTTTTGTTTATTCTATTTGGTCCACCAGAAGTGAGCATAATGTCCTGGAAATAACAAACAGTCTTCAAAGTCTTAATTCTAAGACCCCAGAAATGCAGGAGCAAAGAGAGTTACATTCAGCAGAACTTCCTCGCTTGAATACAATACATGCAAGTTTGAATTATTGCCACGGTTAAGAATTGAACATTTTCAGGAAGAGATTTAAATATTTTCCTGACCTTTGTGCTTCTTCAGTTCACATGAACTGTGTTATAAACAGCTTATCTGTGCAATGCTAACATGTTCGCTTCAGAGCATAGTATAAAACACCTAACCAAAGCAAATTCGTACATTTCAGGATACACTTACGTTACAGAATAAGTATGGGTGAAATTCTGCCATAAAAATAAGTTTCCTATTCCTATTTCATTCAGTGTTTTTTTGGTAATGACGATATTCAGGGCAAGTTATAACCCATCAGATACTTAATAAGGGTAACACTTAAACCTGGTTGTCAGTGACTTGTTGCAAATAAAATTCAAAGTATATCAACATAAATAATTTTCAGTTTTTAAAAGTAGCCTTTTATTTGCAATCAGAAATTTACTTTACCTATTTATTAGAGCTGCTCCTTCAGCTGCTCTTCCTCTTCATCACCTGCAACCTTTCTTCCAGAGAGTAGAAGTTTCAGCCCCCTCCTCACCCAACATCTGATGCTGAGGACTCCTTTGTGGGAATAGATGGCAAAAATAGAGGAAAAGGAATAAATAAATCCATAGAGTCAAAGCTGAGCACATATAAATTGCTTACGGTGCAGCTGCCTTTTTATAGACTCCAAGAAATAATGACTTCAGTACTCAAACTGTAGCTCCTCCTCCCCTTCTTTGCCCCTCTGAATTTCTCTTTTCGTAGATTTTGTTAGCAAAGGCTTGGGTGTTTACCACCATCTAGTGGTCTTCTCTTGTCTTTCTAACTATACAATGCTTCTGATATAAAATTCATTATGAGTTTCATATATTTTGTATATTTTTAAGAGGGAAATGCAGTAGGCATGCTCTTTTCCGAAAACATCTCTTTTTTGTTTTCTCTACTGTTGCTAGTACTCACTTACAGTATCTTTATACTGCGATAGTATTCCAAAATTGGTGAGAGCAGAAGACTGTTACTGAAGTGGAAGTCTTACTACTGTTATATTTGTCTTATGTTCACAGCTATAATTTTGCAAAAACAAGCGCCACACTGATACAAAACTCAGAGAGCATACAGTCAAGACCATCACACCACCAACAGAAGAAATAACTCAAGTAACGTTTGTGAAAAAGTAGAACAAATAAACATCTGTGTTACAGTCCACTTGCTAGAATGATGAAGAGGTGGAAGGAATACACAAAGCATTGAGCCAGGAACTAGGGTTTCCCGAGATGGATGTGAATTCTCTCAGGTTTCACAGGGTCTAGGAGCTCGTAAACTCAGTGCTCAGTATTGCAATGGCTGAAGTCTCCCTGTGGGTCTTGTAGCCAGGCAGTCGATGTTCATTCTGGGCTTTACTCCAAAGGCGGCAAAATCAGTGCAAATCTTTTTGTTAGCAAATAGGCTCTGCTTCTGTGTGCTGACTGAGGAAAGCAAAGCACACACATTCCTGACACTGCCTAATGCCCTTTATGTTATCCATTAACCATCCAGTTAAATACTATGCAGGATTTGAAGTTAACTTGAGAAAAAATCTCTGCTTTTCCAAATCACTACATTTCCTCAAATTAGGGGATTTTTTTCATGATATGTAGCAGCTTCAAATGCTTGGTTTTTACCTATGGAAGTTTTTTTAAAGAATTTCAACTGAGATCAGCAAACAAAAACTTTATTGCTTTATCCTGTGCAATTTTTGTGTTTTCAGAGTTCAGATAGAGCTTATCATTATAATGCAGCCAAATTCATATTTTTAATTACTATATTCCACAGAAACTTCCTCTATTGTTACTATTAGCTTCACTCTAGGGATACTGAAAAACCTGGCCTATTGTATGAAATGTTCTTATGTACAAAAAGTCTCTGTACTAAAGGAGACAGTGAAAAGCATTTTTATTCATTTTAATAAAATTTCTTCTCTAGCATTACGCAGTTATAGTCTGGAGATGAACTTTGCATGTCCCTTCTCCCCAGAACAGGAAAGAGAATTTAAATTAGCACGAACTAGAGGTAGCAAACTATGCTCAAGTGCAGCTGTTAGATCTGAGCAGATAAGGCCAGCTGGAGAACAGCAATATTCCCTGCTGTATCTCACCTATCTCTGTACCAAATCTGAGCTCATAGTTCTTCACCATACCCAAACAAAAAGAACAGAGGATGCCGATCTGCAGTTCTCCTTCTCTTCTTTAATGTAAAGTATGTTTCGGTTCTCCTAGGCTATCTTTAATTAGCTTACCTTAGTTATCTTCAGTTATCTTTTGCATAGTTTTTGATTTTTTCCATCTTAGAAATCATAAACTAAAAGTCAAATTTTGCTCCTTTCAATGTTCCTATATCTAATAAGAACTGTGTAGACATTGTGTTCTTTCCACTTCCAATTATTTTTCTTCCAGTTTCCTATTTTTTTATTACATTCCTTTTTAAATTCTGTTCATCTTTCCATTTACAAACTCCTCTGTGGATTCAGTTTAATAAAGTTCTTTGCAGCCCAGCTTAGCTGCCTTTAGAAAAGGTCTCACTGTACCTGGTAGGACTCAGTAGATCAGCTGATTACAAGAAATAAATCACACATCAGACTGGATGGTTTGACTGTTATTCCTTAGAGCAACGCCATGTCTCTCACATATAAATTATGAATCAGCCTTTGGATTCTTCTTCCACAAGCCAGACACCGCAGGCATAAACCCTGGTACAGGCATTTATGCTAGACAAAGAAACTCTCTTTACAAACTTTGCAGAAAAAACATCTGCCTGGAAACTGGAGTAGTGTTAGAGGTGTAGTTTGTTTATGTTAGAGGATGGGATGAAAAAATATCTTCTTTTAAAAACATAATCAATTATCATTATATTGCTGTAACAAACAGCTATAAGCATTATAGTGTGACAAGCAAGTGACTGAAGGGACACCAAACTAGCAGTGGGTAGAGGCATGCAGGTGATTTATAAGGATTGTAAGTAAAGGAGTAGAGCAACAGATCTTTGGATTCTCTTAGGAAGAGTCCTAGACTGGCTACATTTGCAATCTGAACTCCTGACTAAATAGGCTGGTCTTTCAGATGTTCATGATTGTGATGTTCAGCTCCCTTGCTTGTTCAGTTAAATAAATGATCTGTCTCTACGGACAGGTCGGCACTCAATATTTTCCAAGGCTGTAAAGACCATGCCTGGACTGCCAGGGTGGGCAAACAAAGCCTGTGTTGGTGCTTGGTTACTGGGCTATACCAACACAGCTTCGTACCTGATCCCTTGAGTGCACAGAGGGGGCACCCTGAGAAATACACCAAAGCCCCTGTCCTGCTCTCAAACCACCATTTTCTTTCAACAGTTGGAAAGAGAAGGAGAAGTTGGACTGAGTGGCTTGAGGTGCAGGGGCACAGGTTTCCAGACAGCATAGAAACAAGCATAGCTGGATTATACACCAAGAAGCCTGGATCTGGAGCCCTTGGGAGTGCTCCTGAGGTCTATGGCCATCCCAGAAGGGACACTGAAATGTATCTTTAGGAAAAAGCATTTTGTTCTGTACTTCATGTAACATTTTTTCTGATTTAGGAAAATACGAACTGCTTAAAGTCTGTATTCCACTGAACTCACCAAAGAGTTTGCTTTTGGCTCCAGAAAAAAAGTGAAAATGCCCCTGAAAGAGATCAGTGACTATAAGAAAGAAGTATAATACGATTCCAGCAGAGAAAGAGATGTCAGGGCCTGTTTGGGCCCCATGTCATTTCTTGCTGTTGTGAAGCAGCAAGAAAGCAGAGTCCCTCCAATGTCTTGCCTTGCAGGGTTCATCAGTGACCAGAGTGGGAGCCCTGACAGTATCACTGATCAAAACACCCAGCCCCTGCCTGCCACCAGCACCACCAATGGGCATGCCAAAGCTCCTCTTAACCCAGGACATTCGCTGGGACAGAAGAGGCTGTGATGAACATGACCTATAGGTCAAGCAACATCGTGTCAAAACCAGCAGGGAACTGCATGCTGCCTTCATAACAGCAAGATACCCATTTTATCAAGAAATGCATAAATTAGACAAATAGTACAATGCGCCCCTCAAAGAAGTTTCTGTAAGAAGAGCTTATTACACTCAAATGCATTCTGATATTAACCTGTGCTAATCTTAACAGATTCAGAGAAGAGTTTTATTGATGTTAATACAAATCTACCCAACTTGTCCAGTGCTAATACATTGAAGCAATTTAATTCCAGTGTCCTTCTGCAGTTATTTTTATCTGTTTGATGAAAATGCATTTGTCCTTCATCATGTAGCTTTAGACGGGTGCTCTTGACCTACTTGTGAAATCTCTCTTCTGTCTTCTCCTTGCCTATGCTGCCATTAGCACAGTATTTCAGAGCCACAGAGGATCCTCTCAGTTTGCTCTGAAAGATAACCCATTAATCACCAAAAGTGAAGGTCATGGCCTCCTCTGCATTTGAATCACATAACAAACGTTCTCTAACTTCTCAGACCGAGAAAACTATTTCTCTTGACCTCTGTGCTGAGTAAATTTGGCTGAGCCCCATCAAGGTCTCCACTGTTACATCCCCAGCATTACCATGCAGTTAGTCTATAAAAAAGACAAACAATTAATCGAAACAAAAAATAAAAGGCATTGGTACTTCCTATCCTCAAATAAAAAAAGTTGGATGAATTGGTGATAGACTCTTGGTAGTTCAGCCTTCTCCCCTGTCCGGAGGACACCTGAAAGTCTGAAAGATAGGCTTTGTAGTAAGCAGAGGTGTAGTGAGTACATGCTTTTACATCATGACCCTAATCTCCAATCAACATTTAAGTGCTTTTTACAGGAAGAATTACAGAATAACAAGACTGAAAAATTACACAAAATGTCACATAAACTGTGCCATGTCAAAGGGTAGGATCAGCCATACTTAGTATGACTGCACTAGCACTTCTGACTATCAGCCCATTCATCTAGGTCTTTCAAAATGGTCCAAGATAATTTTGGTCACTCTCAGTTAGTACCTATCAGTAGTGTTTCTTACATCAGAGTAGAAAGCCAAGAATGGTGCAATATGATATAAAAGGCATTTTACAAAGATACATTCTAATAACCCAAACTGGATAATGTTTTAACTGGCCCTCTAAACTGTAGAAGGGTAATAAGAGATTTAGTAACCATCTTTTTTATGTGCCTTCTAATGGAAACCAACTCCAGTAACAAATCACTCCCTAAGATGTTCCTCTAAGAAGGTGACATCTCTGACAACCCAGCTGAAGTGTCTTTGCATCAATGCACACAGCATGGATGACAAACAGGAGGAGCTGGAACCACCATACTGCTAGAAAGCTATGACGTGGTTGCCATTACTGAAACTTGGTGGGATGAATCCCATGGCAATGGCTAAGAGACAGGTGAGGAAACAGGGGCAGAAGCATTACCTTCTACATCAAGAAATGAACAGAATGTGAAGTGCTGTCTGTGAAGAGTAGCCATGAGTAGGTTGAAAGCTTATGGCTAAGAAGGAGAGACTAAGGAAACAAAGGGAACCTTGTGGTTGGTGTCACACCTCTGAGATCATCAAGTCCAGCCTACGACCTAACACCATCACATTGGCTAGACCATGGCACCAAGTGCCACATCCAGCCTTTCCTTAAACACCTCCAGGGATGGTGACTCCACCACTTCTCCGAGCAGTGCATTCCAATGTCTGACCATCCTCTCCATGAGGAAGTGCTTCCTGAGATCCAGCCTAAACCTTCCCTGATGCAGTTTCAGGCTGTGTCCTCTCATCCTGTCACTAGTTTCCCGGGAGAAGAGCCTGACCCCCACCTGACTACAACCTCCCTTCAGGTAGTTTTAGAGAGTGATAAGGTCCCCTCTGAGCCTCCTCTTCTCCAGGCTAAACAACCCCAGCTCCCTCAGCCTCTCCTCATAGGACTTTCCCTCTAGTCCCTTCCCCAGCCTCGTTGCTGTCCTCTGGATCTGCTCCAGCACCTTAATGTCTTTGTTGCAGTGAGGGGCCCAGACCTGCACACAGCACTTGAGGTGAGGCCTCCCCAGTGCTGACTATAGGGGCAGAATTACATCCCTGCTCCTCCTGGCCACAATGTGTCTGATACAGGCCAGGAGGCCATTGCCTCCCAGGCCACCTGGGGACACTGCTGGCTCATGTTCAAATGGATGTCAACCAGTACTCCCAGGTCCCTCTCTGCCAGGCCGCTCTCCAGCCACTCCTTCCCTAGTCCGTAGCACTGCAGGGGGTTATTGTGACCAAAGTGTAGGACCCTGCTCTTGGTCTGGTTGAACCCAGCCTGTCCAGGTCCCTCTGCAGTACCTTCCTACCCTCTGGCAGATTGACACTCCCCCCCACCCCAACTTGGTGTCATCCGCAAATTTACTAAGGATAGACTCAATCCCCTAGAAAATCTTTCCGTAGAGCACAAGAGCTCTCAGTTCTCAGGTGTAAGAAATCAGGCAAGGAAGGCAAGACACCAGTATGGCTGAGACTTACTGGTCAAACTAAGGGGTAAAAAGGAAATGCACAGGCAGTGGAAGCAGGGACAGCTGATGGAGCAAATCATCCTGAGTTCCGTTAGGCAGCACATGCAGGACAGGTGATCAGATTCAGTTGGCACAAGTTTATGAAGGACAGATCTTGTTTAACAAACTTGATTTCCTTCTATGACAGGGTGACCCACTTGTTGGATGAAGGAAAGGCTGTGGATGTTGTCTACCTTGACTTTAGTAAGGCATTTGACACTGTCACCCAGTGTTCTCCTAGAGAAATTGACTGCTCTTGGTTTGGATGGGCATACACTTCGCTGGGTGAAAAACTGGTTGGACGGTCGAGTCCAAAGAGTCATGGTCAATGGAGTTAAATCCAGTTGGTGGTCAGTCACGAGTGGTGTTCTACAGGGCTCAGTACTGAGCCCATTCCTGTTTAACATTTTCATCAATGATTTGGACAAGGGAATAGAGTGTATCCATGGTAAGTTTTTAGATGACATCAAGCTGGGTGGAAGTGTTGATCTGCTTGAGGGTAGGGAGGCTCTACATAAGGATCTAGATAGGCTGGATCACTGGGCCAAGGCCAATCACGTGAGTTCCAATAAGGCCAAATGCCGGGTCCTGCACTTCGGCCACAACAACCCCTAGCAGTGTTACAGGCTTGGGGAGGAGTGGCTGGAGGGCTGCCAGGCAGAGAGGGACCTGAGAGTGTTGATGGACAGCCAACAGAACATGAGCCAGCAGTGTGCCCAGGTGGCCAAGAAGGCCAACGGCATCCTGGCCTGTATCAGGAATTGTGTTGACAGCAGGAGCAGGGAGGTGATGGTGCCCCTGTACTCAGCACTGATGAGGCCACACCTTGAATCTTGTGTCCATTTTTGGGCCCCTCACTACAAGAGGGACATTGAGGTGCTGGAGAGGGTACAGAGGCGGGCTGCCAAACTGGTAAAGGACTTGGAGCATGTGTCATAGGAGGAACAGCTGAGGGGTCTGGGGCTATTTAGCCTGGAGGAAATTGAGGGGAGACCTTCTTGCTCTCTACAACTACCTGAAAGGAGGTTGTAGAGAGTCGGAGGTTGGTCTGTTCTCTCTAGTGGTGAGTGATAGGATAAGGGGAGATGGCCTTAACTTGCAGCGGGGGAGGAGCTCTAGTTCTAATGAAAATAACCCAGAAAATCCAGTGCATCGGTTAATCACTCAGGCACAGAGGAATGGCAGAGCTGTGTCTCCAAGAAATCAGTTGCTATTGGATCAGTTGGGAAATCAATTTGCACAGAGTTAAGCTGGACTATGCCATGATTTCTCAATTGGTTTACATTTCTTCACGCCACCTCTAGTTGCTGATAGATAAAAAGAAAAAATTGCTTGGCATCTATGACCTTACTTCTTCTTGCTGGGCTCCTCACTAATTGCAGCACAGAAGTCAACGCTGGCTAAACATCACAGCCTTAAAGCCATGAAATCCTGCATCTTTGAAAAAGTGACCTTCATGCTTATTAAAGATATTGAATGCCTAAAATGAATCTCAAACTCTGTGGCTAGTTGAAAGCTGGGATGGAAATATTTCCAGTATTTGTCTAGTATTTCTCCAGTATTACTAGTTACTACACTTGTACTCCTTGTACTCTCCAGTGGATGCAAAGAACCACCACCAATGTTTTTTCAGAAGTTTAAACAGTAAGGATTGCATTCATTTGTATAAGTCCATTAATGTCAGTAATGTCATGCAGTGATAGGGTATGGCTCTGATTTGCAAAACCAGGCTGTTCTTCTTTAATAAGTTCTGGTCTGTCAATGGCTAACTCATATGAGATACTCCCTGAAAGCCAGCAGGGAACAACTAAGTCCTGAACATCTACTTACAAACGCACAAAAGAGTAGCAAAGAATTAACTTTGGCTTCAGGAAAAGTAGTAGTAGTAGTATATCCAGCTTATGTATACATAGAAGTATTTTTTTTGTTAAAAAGAAGGGGACAAACAAGTTAATCCAAAGTTTCAGATCAGTGAGAAGAATCAAGACAAAGAGAAATTGTAAGTCTTCTGACTATTCTTCAGAGAACAAATTTTCAGGTAAAGCAAGTTCACAGGTTCTTATTCAAAGAATAGGATGAAAAAGGCACCTAATTTCCAGCAATGAGAAAGAAATGCACTTGGTTAGCATACCTGTATATTTTAGCAAAAGAATTGTTGTTTGACCTGCAGTATCAACATTATCAAGTTCAATGATACCATCACTTCCCGAAAACAGGAAACACAAAGTATGCTTCCCACTACAACCTGAATTCAGTCTTGGCAGTAGGACACTTGGAACTTTGTCTTAATACACATTGAGAAGCAAACTAGAGAAAACCAATTATCCCATCAAGTATGTTCAGTGAATTTTAGGTGTGCAACCAAGTACCAATTTTGGTGCTCAGAGTTAAAATTAACTGCTATTAATGTGGTGGCAAAGGTAGGAGAAAATGAAACACTAAGACAGTTTTCTTTTTCATATTTATAAAAGTTTATTAGCAGAATAAAAAAAGACTAGGAAAAAAATGCAGTGTTTCTCAGTTATAGATAATGCAATCGATTAAAATACAAAGGTAAATTAAAGTGTAATATTATTATAGAATACAAGACAGATAATGTAATTAACTAATGAAATCTCCAATTCTTCCTCTTTGTTAGTCTTCCTAAAAGACAGTAAATTTGTCAGTAACTAGATGTTTCTTTTAATGTCTTTTTACATTATTTTGAGATGAATATAATGGGTTTGTAAAGTTGAGAATTTCTTGCAAAGACACACTCCTATGAGTTAGTGGATGCAGTGAGAAAAACTTCAGGACCTGATTGAGAGGAAAAGATATTTTTATTCTTGAAGGTTTGTGCTGGATTTAGCACGCAGTGCAGTTTATGCCCTGCAATGGGATGATCAATGTCTGGTCTAACCTAAAGTTAGAACGGGGTGGACAGGCAATTCAAGCACTGCCATAAATCATGCTAGTATCAAGTTAACCCATCAAAATTGTTTGAAGACATTTGAACCAGCTGAATGAGTCTATATTGCATCAGAGCTTTGCATCACAGCCGCATTTCTCAGAGGATCAGATCAATAACTTTACTGCTGTGTCAAATCACAGCTCCCACATCCTTTACAGTTGAGGTCGTTGCCAATTTTAGTG
Organism: Trogon surrucura; assembly: GCA_020746105.1. Lineage (NCBI taxonomy): Eukaryota > Metazoa > Chordata > Aves > Trogoniformes > Trogonidae > Trogon > Trogon surrucura. The sequence goes on along the minus strand of CM036619.1, from coordinate 58,633,153 downwards.
TTGCCAGCTAACATGCTGGCTATTTGCAATGGTGATAACAAGGTATTTTCCATGTGAATATGTGTTCACTACACATAGTCAATAAATTCAAAATATACTGGATAATAATAGTTTAGTCCTGTCTAAAAAGTTTTATTCCTGTTTCACCAGCCGTATTTCTTTTATTTTGCTCTTAATTTTGATTATTTATGTCTCTTGAAGTTATCCTATGAAATCATTGAACTGTTTTTTTTCCAAAAGGCATTCCAGAATAGATTTTCATTAACAGCAGAATGATCATTACTTTTGAAATTGAGGACATGTGTTTGGGTCGTTAAGTATTGACTTCAAGGATAACTCCAAGCACATATTTTAGAAAACCTTGCCCTATGTCTTTCCAGCCTAGAGTTATAAAAATACAATAGGGGATGGGGCCTGAGGGTTGGGTTTTTTGTTTGTCTGAGGGGAGGGTTGCATCTTTCCTATTTCTTTGGCATAACTAAAGTTATCTGAAGTTATCTGAAAATTATGATTTGCAAATGAACACTTGACAATGAAACCATGAAAAAAGCATGCACACAATATGGCATGAGTTGAAATTCATTTATTTCCATAACTATGTCTCCTTAAACAGCCCGCAATTCCTAGGCTGGTTTCCACACTAGTCATGCCAGCAGAAACACTCAGAAACCTTGTGACAAACAGGATCAGGGAGCAGTTCTGAGTTGGAATAATGTAGCTTCTGAAAAGAATGGTTACTTTTCTGCTAAATTTTGGCTCTAGGTTTGTATATTCACATGCAGGTCTGTGCAGTACAAGCAGGAGGAAAAAATGGCCCATGGGAGACACAAACTGCTGCAGCCAGCAGAGCTGCCAAAGGAATTCTCTACCAAACCACAGCCTTAGAAGCCAAAACTGTTCCACTAGCTTAAATGTTTTCTGCATGCAAATAAAATAAATATGACTGATCCTACTTGTTGATGTGTGTGCTAACAAACTAAATCTGTTAACAGGAAGACGCATGCATAGTAAATGTTTTTTGTGCTTACCAAAGCACGGTACCATCAACAGGAGGCTGAACTAGCTCAGCAAAAGATTATTTAGCTGAGGAAGCCAATTAGTAGATGAAGGCAAAGGCAACGAGGTGGACACCCTCAGCAGAAGGGTGGTAATGATACCTGTCTTCCTATTCTTCTGACCCAGCTATAATCACAGCATTTAGCTGCCTCAAAGACCATATACTTATTTGAGAGAAAGAAGAGTTGAACACTCTGAGCTTTATTGCTATTTCTAATCCAACAACAACAAAACACTTTCTCCAGGGAACAAGGTCAAAAATACTAGCTTCTCCTCTCTCAAAGTAGGGTCCTAGTGACCAGCTGTTATTAAGACATCATGGTTTACTCGTGTTTGATCCTTTTCCAGCTCCAGAGAGCTCACTGTGTTGTCGCTTCAACAAATGAGTGCCTCTGACAGTGGTCCCACAAGCAAGTCTTATTCCTTGGGAAGTGGTAGGCTTGGATTTGAAGTCCGAGCCTCCAAGAGGGCCTGCAACGGAGGCATCACTGCTCTGAGTAAGGGCTTGGGCCCTAAGGCTGTTCAATAACTGGTAGGACATCTCTTTGAATACATCGCTCTAGGCCATATTTAGAAGGCTCAAATTCAGCCTGATGCCATATTTATTTTACCTACAGCAATCCCAAGCTCAGTGTAACCACAACAGGAAATATGTCAGACGGGGTGAGATGGTTACAGAGACGATTTCTAGATTCCCTTCCCATAATAAGACACAGGGAATTACCTGCCAAGTGGCTGATGCTGGAAAGGCAGGACCAACACTGGGAATGCTAAGCTGTAAATAATATTGCAAAGCCATGACGGCTGGAAATGCACACAACCATGACAGGAAGATCAAACTACAATTCAACTTTCTTCATTTAGCTCAGAAAGATTTATCAATTAGACATGTGACATCTCTACTAGGATAGTTTCATCTGGCACGCCTTGTTGTACTTGAACAGGTAGAGATGTTTCTGTCTATAACATATGCTTTTTTGTATCTGTAAATGTGCTGTAACTGTACAACTATATCCTTAACAGGAACCTGTATCGCTTTCACATGAGTGCTGGCATTAATGGAAACAGCTTCTGGCTATAGGGAAACCCAGGGTGAAATTGAGCATTTGGATGTCCACATACAACCTCTTAGATGAGAAATTATGTATTTGTTCAGCCTGTTTCTATTTGCTGCCTGAAAAAAGCCGGAGCAACTATGTCAGCAAAGCTAATGCCTTCACAGTTCAGCCTATGTAGAAGCGGGATTATGGTAAAATAATTTAGAATACCTAAAACATTACAGCACTGCACTTGGAAAAATACCTTAATACGAGTCTAGAATACGTATTTTAGTGCTTCAATATTGCAGCTTAATTATACAACCAGACACTGCATTTTTACCTTTAAGAAAAATCAAAATTATTAGGGTTTATTACACTTGAATTTGGAGATTAACAGATATTACATAAAGAGACAAAGACAACAAACTTCACTTTGTTTGTGATGGTTTTCCTCAAGTAAAATTCCTAGAACTGAGCAAGCAGTCATAGACTTACCAAACAATTTTTTCAATGTTTGAAAAAACCTCCTGATGAATGGGCAGTGCCTCTAAAGAAGTACTCTTTATTTAGGTTAAACAAAGAACCGTGTAAACGTACTGCATTGAAATCTAGCCTCATTAAAGGCTAAAGAAACTTCTTTTAGGCCTGATGCTCAAATCTTGATTAAAATACTTAAGTAGGCAAGATTGAAGAAATTTGTTATCTTTTAAAGCCATAAAAGTCACAATCGGTTTTCAGTATTAAAATCAAGTTTAAAAAAATCAGGCAAATGTTAATGAGCAATGTAAGATAGACGTATTTCTGAATACATTTACCTTCAATTATGACTGAATAGCATGCCTAGTTCAACTGTTACTGGCACAGAAGGCACAGTGACCTATCCTCACTCACTTAAATACTGATTGATTTCAGAGAAAGCATTGGGAGCTCTCAGAATATCAACAGGGCACAGTTTTAATGAAAATTCTAGCCTCCGGCTTTTCACAGGAGCACTCTACCCAATCCTTAAAGCACATAATGATAAATTTAGCCATAAGTAGTTCAAAACAATTAGTTTTCTAATATGACTTATTCCTTTCAAGGACATTTTGACCACAGATTAGGAAATTGTGAAAGTTTCAAGGAACAGAATCAAACAGATGGGAGGTAAATGTTGCACTGAACAGGTTGTTGAGTTTCAGGTGTGAGTGAAGTCTTGTCCCCATTTCTTTGCTGTTATTAAAGGTCACCACAGAAGTTTTTTACCCACTGAAGTTACTGGAAGTTGTCTTGGCCATCAGCTGTGGAAAGTTACTCAAAACCATACTGATGGTTTAGGGTTTGATGTCCTTGAATATGTGTGGCTGCCATTATTGCAGCACGAAAGTGTAAAATCAGATACCCTTTTCAATGGTAGGGTTTTTATGATGTTGCAGAGGTAATACAAATTTTCTTCCTCAGTTCCTTTTTAGATTATGCAATGCAACTATCTTCTGCACAGTATTTTCTAACGATATATAAATGTGAAAGAAAAAATAGTGACTGCTTCTTTTTTGTATTAGTTACTTTTCTTTCTTTCTGGACATATAATATATACAAAAAGTAAATAAGAAGTGATCCTAGCCTGGCCAAAAAATTGCTCCAGCTCTGTCACTTAGTCACACTATTTGTGTAGCCACCAAATTTTAAAACTTAAAACAATGCAGTTATAAACAGAATCTTTAATACTTAACGCATGTTTAATTGGGTCTCAAGGAGGTAAAAAATTATGCTGTGTGTTTGTAATGAAGTAGACCACTGTAATTATTACACGTACTTGAGAGAAGACAAGACTGCAGAAGTTGTGAAAGATCACACTGTATTGCTGCTCAGCAGACAGAGCACAAATACACAACACAAATATAACCACCAGTCATAATCTTTCCTATAGCCCAGTAACTTGTTGTTTTGCCATCAGGAGAAAGAGGATCATAGACCTCTAAAATTGCTTGTCTTACTACCATGTTGTTTTTGTTATATGGTAGACACTGGTGTTCAAATATCAGTGCACACAAATCATTTGAGCAGGTATAAGAGTGTCTTTATATACTCATATACGTGCAGGATATTTTAAGAAAGACTTTGCATGGCCAGCTGTGAGGCATCTGATTTTCAAGGACTGTTGAACAGGTCATCTTTAAAAAATCAGACAGTTCTTATTATTTCCAGTAAGGTGCCTTATAACATAATTTCTCAAATCAGTAATCTTTCAAAATTCAACTTTGTTGTACTATGGTATCCCAGTCAGCAACTAAACACCCATCCTGCTGTTTGTACTCCCCTCTGCTGTAGGATTGGGAGAAAATACAAGGAAAGAGAAAAGATGTGTGGATCAACATAGTGACAGTTTAATAAGCAAAGCAAAAATGTTGCACATGGGAAAAGCAAAAAGAATTCATTGAGTGTTTCCCGTCAGCAGGCAGATATTTATCCTCTTCCAGGAATGCAGTACTGCAGAATGCATAATGATTACTTGAGAAGACAAACATAAGAACCACAAATGCCCTCCCTTCCTTCTCCTTTCTCTTAGATTTTGTTGCCAACCATGCCATCGTATGGTACAGGATATCCCTTTGGTCAGTTGGGGTCAGCTGTCCTGGTTCTGTCCCCTTTCAGTCTTTTGTGCATCCTCAGCCTACTGGCCTTTGGGAGAAGGAGTGGATTGGAGAGAAACCTTGATGCATCAGTCCTCTGCACTGTCCATAACGCTTCTTTCAAAGTGGAAGGGCAACAATATACTCTGTACAATTTCCATAGGTACCATCTTTATACTTCACTTCTTTGCATTCTTGTGCAGCCGGAAGCCACCCTCCACTTGTATTTCCTGGTAAATCATTCCAACCTCTGTTAGGTGTATGAGGACTTTTTATATGAAAAACACTTAAAGCAGTGAGTGGCTTTAGTACTACACCCTCACCTAACAGAGGTCTAGTCTGTTTATAGTCAAATCTTCAGGTGCACTGAATAGCACCTCTTTATATACTTCCTCCCATCAACGTAACAGCCTACATGCTCACCTGTTGTGATAAAAATTGTAAAATTTGTCCATAATTATGAGCTACTTTTTCTCTTTCTTCAGCAAGAGTATAAGAGTAATTTGCCTTTGGCTTGTGCAGGTAGCATTGTTTCTTTATTCTGATTGTATCTGACAGGATACCAACAGCTGCAATATATGTTCTGCTTGCAGCAGAAAAACAATCACCACAGTCAGTATATAATTACGTTGTACTAATTGAAGCAGAAGATATTTCCTGGGCAGTAATGAGTAGCAGAGGGGGTTTAATGGACCAAATTGCTTCAGAAGCCAATCTCAGTCACTCATTATTCCTTCAATAGCTGTCCTGTGTTAAGCCCAATTCAGTAACTACATAAAATATCAGACGAAAACTTAAGTGTACACTGCAGAAATATGAACTTCAAAGTTTCCACCAACATATAAATCTTTAAAGGTGGTATTTTTTGCACCAGCAGAAGTCACATAAACCTGCAGAATAATTTCAATTCTAGACTGGGATTAGTTGTTGCACAAAGGACAAGTGCCAAAACCACCAAACATGCTTCCTTCTTCCATAAGTGGTCAGTTGATCATAACAAATATATGCTTATGTTGCTTTATTTTTTTCTACTTTTACTTCTTTTAAGAAGAATAAAATGACTGAATAATAATAAACATCAGTGTTTATGATGCAAAGTCCTGCCAGACAGCTGAAAAAGCAAGAACTTTCATATGTGCTCTGCTCCCTACTGCAGTGCATGAACGGTAGAAAAAGCTTTCTCAACTCAAAAAAGCATTTTAGATTTCAGGTACTGTGGTCTTACCTCCTCCCACTTGTCCTCCAATGAAAGGGTTGCCCTATATTTGCAGTGACTGAGGTTTCTCATGGGGTGACTTACCAGCTACAACAGCTCTCCCAAGGAGAGCCACTGGAGAAGAATGACATGGCTTGTCTCACCAAAAAAAACCCTACGTGGCAATAAGCAGCCCCAGTCAGGCAGAGTAAACTAAAGCAATTGCTAAACAGTATGACACTGCCACATCAGCAGGACATACATCCCAACTTGTTCTGGTACGGCCATTCTGCTGCAGACTCTTGTTAGTAGATAGGTCTTGTTTCGTCTGAAGTTTTTTGTTGCATCCCCTTAAAAGTGACACAGGCAAAGAAATGTGTGAAGTTTGGGTTTCACAGTAAAGTAGAAGAAAATATGTGGCTGTGCTGAGTAATACAAACACTGCCCCTCTTCCTACATTTATTCAGACATATTCAGTCAAGCCTGTGATGCAGGGTAGTCAAAAATTTACCCACATCTCTGCAAAAACACAGGAGCCTCACAGAAATGCCCAGTACCAGAAAGCCAATTTCTACTTTTCCCGCCTGCATTTACTGTTTCTACTGCCGTTTTCTGTACCAGCAAAGAACAAAAGATTCAGCGATGCTTGTGCCCCATTTGTGGGCTGTCCCAAGGGAAAGTGAGTAGGTGAACCAGGCGCTGCTCTTTGTGTGCATATCCTTTCTCCACCACCCTGTCCCTTTCCTCTTTCTGGGGACAACTATGCTCTTGTAGCTACTCCTCAACATTAATTCAAGTTTAGGAGGGAGACTGCAGATTATTGTCTGAAACTCTGCATGTGGATATGTAGCTAGTCTCCAAAAACACATCCTGTATGGAAAAAAAACAAAACACAACAACAAAATCAAAAGGCAGAGAAAAGAGTTAAATTTTGTGAATCATATTAGAGTGCCTAACTTTTGCTAGGTTGGGCATTATCACCTTGCAGGGCTATACACAGATTTGGAAGCACTTCTTCACCCTCAGTGAGGAAATTTGGCTCTTGGAAAAGTATGCTGCTCCTGCTGGATTGATTACTCAGTAGTTCTTGTCAGAATGACCCTAGAGCCAAGGAAAAGTTGCCCTGTCATAAGACAACACAGCCACCGTCTTGGATGCAGGCAGCATAAATCTTTGATGAAAAGCTGGTCTAAGGAAACCTGACCTTGATCTTGGGCTGACAAAGAGAGGGCTGAATAAAACACAGTACATCACGGCACTCCCAGGTTGTCATCACTGTTTCTTCCTCTGCTAAGAAATGGACAAAATCTCCTTCAGATGTGTGATACTACTCAGCAAAGGGACAAAGGCAAAGTGCCAAAAAAGGACAAATAGTGTGTTCGACATTCACATCTGCGTAATCACCGAGCTGCTTAGAATTAATAAGACCGTATGATGAACCTGCATTCTGATTACAGCCCATTTGGGCAAAACCAGCACCAGGGAACAAGTTGAACTGTGAAGTAGCTTGAAGGAATAATTGTGCAGGTTAATGAAAAAGAGATGACAACTACGAGCCACTTCCCTGGATTGCCAACCTCCCTCCGGAAAGAAGGTAGAGTGGTTTCACTAAAAAGCCAAATACACTTATGGTAGCAAAAATAGGTCACCTCCAGCACAAGAAGCCTTGATTGCATCAGTATTTCACATGTTTTTCTTTAGTAGCACCAGAAACTGGAAAGGGCAATGACACTTCTAGACATAGCATACGTATGAGTCCCAGTTGCCACCTACTCCTGCTTCCAAGAAGTCTGTAACAAAACTCAACTCTTTTCACAGTATTTTCCACCCACACCCTTACTGAAAACAGTCAGAAGTTAACATTTTAAAAGGAGCCTAGAAAGGCTAGGGAAAAAAAACATAATTTCTTTTGAATCAAAGTCAGACCCCAGCTCCCTGTATTCCCTCCTTGGAAAATCCCAGCCCCTGTTATTTTGGGAGCTTAAGAGAGATGTTAAAGAAGATAGAGGATTATAGCCTTAAACAGGTTTTACATTATTAATTAAATACTACAGGATAGACATACACAAGCCTAAATAAACAGTATGCACAATGCTGCTCTTGCTGTGCAGAGGAAAGGGAAAATTCCAAATTCAAGTACCTGCAGCCTTTTGAATGAAATATACTCCAGAACAGATACAATATGATACCTGAATTATCCTGATGATTTTCAAGTAATGAGGATGACTGAAAATAATTTTATCATCTGTATTGGGTTGGCCTGGATGGATTTTGGTGGCAGGGGGGAGCTGCAGGGTGGCTTCGGCAAGAAGCTGCTAGAAGATCCCTGAGTTTGATAGAGCCAATGCCAGCCGGCTACAAAGAGGGACCCACTGCTGGCCGAGGCTGAACCTATCAGTAAAGTGATAGCAGAGGAACGCCTCTGTGAAAAACATATTTAAGAACGGGGAAAAAGAACTGCACCACAACAGCTGGCACAGAGATGGAGGAGTGAGAATCTGTAAAGACACGAAGGTCAGCGAAGAAGGAGGTAGGGGGGGAGGATGAGCTCCAGGTGCTGGAGCAGAGAGTCCCCCGGGTCCGTGGTGAAGACCATGGTGAAGCTGGTTGTCCCCCTGCAGCCCATGGGCAAGGTGCAGATGTCCACCATGAGGATCACTGTGTAGATGTCCACCGTGAAGAGGACTCCACACCATGTGGGTGGGTGCCTGAAGGGGACTGTAGCCCGTGGGAAGCCTGCATCGGAGCAGGTCGCTCCTAGAACCTGTAGCCCGTGGAAGAGAGGAATGCTCACGCTGGAGCAGGTTGGCTGGTGGGACTTTTGTGATGCTGCGGGGGACTCACACTGGAGCAGTTTCCCCTGAAGGACGGCACCTCAGACTCACGAGGGGTGGGCTGCCCCTTGTGAGGTGTCTCCCGTTGGGCAGTTTATGATGAATTGCCCTTCGTGGGACGACTCATGCCGGAGAAGAGAGCGTGAAGCTTGTCTCCCATGAGAGGGACCCCACAATGGCCCTGGGGAAGAGTGAAGAGTCCTCCCCCGGAGTGAAGAAGCGGTGAAACCAACGTCGGATGAACTGACCGTAACCCCCATTCCCTGTCCCCCTGCGCCGCTCGGGGGGAGGAGGTGGAGAAACCAGGATTGAAGTTAAGCCCGGGAAGAAGGGAGGGATGGGGGTAAGGTGTTCGGGTTTTAAGATCTGTTTGTTTTTTCTCATTTCTCACTCCTCCTCTCTGATTGGTTCTCTTAAAAAATGTAATTAATTTCTCCAAAATTGAGTATGTTTTGCCCTGGACGGTAAATGAGGGTGGTCTCCCTGTCCTTATCTCAAACCCTGAGCCCTTTGAAATATTTTCTCCCCCTGTCTAGCCGTGAAGGGGGAGTGAGAGAGCAGCTATGCGGGTACCTGGCTGCTGGCCAGGGTCAAACTACATCATCCGATGCAAATGGTTAACACAAAAAGCAGAATTTAAAGATTGGAAGTTATTTTAAAGGCTGCAGCAGTCAAACATGACATCTACTAGTAAAACCTACTATCACGTTGTTATTGTATCTTTACAGTTCCGTCAGTGCTCTGATGTGATTAAGGAAATACCTCAGTTATTTAATCGACTTCTTTTCCTCTGTCAGACTGTCATTTATGTTTATCACTATTGGGTCTTGTTGCTGAATTACATCTCCTGGCAAATTCTACTTCTGAATGTGCCTGAAGTTCCCACGTGATTTAAGGAAACAGCTTCCAACTGTTGAGGTATCCTTTGTTTTCTAGCAGGTGAATGGAAAGTTAGTGCTGAAATAAGCAAGCTAAGGGACCAACTGGCTTTTAAAAAAAGGTGACTAACAACATCAGATGAACCTTTTAAAGCACATGTTTTTACTTTGGATTCAGGCATAACACACTCAATGTGTATATAACTAGATTCTCCTGGATTGCTGTGGGACATTCTCAGCAAAATAGGGAGAAGTTATAGAATACCATAGGAAAACTCTCTCTGACCACAGTGGAAGTCAGAGTGAAGCTTGATCTTAGTTTCATGTGGTTTTTCATCCCACTAACATATGCTAGGCAAAGGTTTTCAGCAGGCATGGGAGGCTAGAGCATAAACAGGCTTACAAAGTTTTAGAAAAGTAAGAAGTTCACAGCTGTCATACTTTTAGCATAGCATAGCATAGATCTACTGCAAAAATACCTACAGGCTTACAACCCTTCCCCCAAGAAAGCTGTAGCTTGAGCATAGTTTTCTATGATGTTGAGAACCAGGCACAACAGTGCCATCGGGCAAATATTTATTTCTGCTCCACACAGCTCTCATGACTGTCAATATCTGGCATGAGAAATGCTGCCTTCAAGTCTGAGACTACAGAGAAAGTCATGTATCAAATACCAAGGAAACACTCTTTCCCATTATTTCAAGGTGATCCTGCTGCCTTCAGTCTGGCATTTGGGGATGTCTTGCCTAAGTAAGGGATTGTCTTTGAGAGAATCAGCAAGCCTCCACACAGAGAAAACTGTTCTATTGCAGTTACTCTACTTTTCAGTACCAAGCTGGAAATCTGCATATAAGCTTGAGTTGTGCCCAGAGTAGTTTAGGCTCACTACCCAAGTAGTAGTACCTCCCCTAAATTTCATTTTTCCCAAGGAGATTAACAATTATGAATACCTTATGTCCTTCATTTAATAAAAATGTTCATCAGCTAAATAGATTCATGATTCAGAATTCATAATAAAATTTCATTTAAAATTACTGATCATTTCCTCTTTACTTTAATGGCCTCTGGAAACAAATAAAACAACTTAGAGGAGGATTGGGAATAAAATTTAGTGTAAAGCATGAATCAAATTATTGGTGACTTCATTTTTCCTTTCCCTGTCCTGTTCCTAATTCTGACTACCTACACAGAACATGGATTGTCGGCTCTTTTTACTGTAGTTTTGAGCAAGGAAGGCTCTGGTCAAAGGCTACAACTTTTGGGCTGAAGAAGGACTTACTTGGCCTGACTTTGCATAAAGTATTGTCCAAAGAACTAAGTCAAAAAACTACAGCCTTGGGAAAACAAGAACAAAGCCATGGTGTATTTATGTTTCACAGAGAGCTGGGTCTGAGAGGAATTCATTCTCGTAAAAACTAACATAAAATTTTACAGACCCACTATCACATGAATACAGTATATGAATCCAAACTGAATGCATAAGAAGAGGACAGAAAGAAGAGAACCAACCTGAATCTACCAGCTACTGATATTTGGTACAGGCAGAAAAAAAATTTATGTTATATATGTTGAAGCAGACAACCAGTAGCCGAAAGTGAACTGAATGACTTTTAAGTGATTCTCTGACAGTGCTAAACCACTACAGAGTGCCCACATTGCTTCCTACAAACCATTTTTTGGCTAAATCAGTCACCTAGCCAGAAGACCAGAAACAGTGTGTACAATATTGCCCAGAGCCTTTGATGAATCACTTTACATTCTTCTGTGTCTATCAGCATATCAATGGATACCAAAATTCAATTACTTATTCATGTAGTTGTATTAGCTGAGCATTTCCCTGAGCTATTGCTGGTGATCTGCAGGTCCACCATTCTGCTGCTTGCCTTACACCGTTATGGGTACTGGTACAATTGCCCAGCAAAGCACTGCCTGGCACATCTCGTTAGCATTCTTTAATTACAGCAGGACTGAATGGCATGTCATTTACTTGTAAAAACTATTCACTGTGTAATACAGAAGTGATTATAAACTAATCTCTAAGCTTTGGCTTCAGCCTGATCCTGAAATTTTTACAGACATCTGTACCTCATTCTGGTAGCTCATGACAACACATCCCCTTGACTAAGCTGTTGCCTGTTAATAAGCAATCTATCCTAATTCATTATTTTACACTTTATTAAGCATAGGTAAACAAGAGTCTGGGAAATCCTTTTATTGCTTATTTGACTTGTTAGCAAATGTTCACACTAATTTGAGCTAGTCTCCCTTTGTGCTCCTACGTGCTAATTCCAGTGACTAAAAGAAAAATTACGTTTCAGCTGGAGTTATGTAAGTTTTGCAGTACAAATACAAGCTAATATTCTCTACCTCCATATTGGCCTCTCTACCCTACATCTCTTGTTGT